>OZ010579.1:21228520-21241020 GCA_963932145.1 Acanthosepion lycidas | reverse complement strand
AAATAAATAAATACAAGAATTTTTCAAACAGGATTTTAGAACGAGAAATTTTTCTAATTGTTTCAGCTAAAAACGTGTATGAAACCAAAAACCTAATAGCTAATACCTTGGTAAGTGGATAAGGAAGGGATTTTACAAAGGTACCAGTACAAATGGCTGCAAGTTATTAAGCAAGAAATTAGCAGTAAATGAAAGACAACAAAATTATGCTAATATATATCATTATTATTTTATGAGAATAATGTTATTATCTTTATAATATTTTATATTTTTTCATTATTATTGTATGACAATAATAAAAGAACAAGAAGAAGAAAAAATTTAAAAAAATCGATTGGTGTTGCATTTAAATTTTTGAAGATCAATCCCGACTGGAAAACCAGAAGCCGTAAGAGAACCCCACAAGCGAGAAGCTCAAGAGAATAAACTACTAGCACGGAACCCACGGTTAAATTTAACCACCTCAACTGCAAAATGATGACATCCAGCCACCAATCCAGTACAACACTTAAATTCATAGAGTCTAGGTAGAATAGAGGAAAGCTCACCAGAACAATCGCCATGAAAATACTTATAGAAAAGGCACAGGGAAGCTACAAAAAAATGGTTAGAAAGTCAAGATGATGTTTTAAGCATAACAGCCAATCTGTTCCACAGCGTTCTTCTGGTGCTTAATCTCTCAGAGATTGATTCATTCATTTCTTATGGCTTATCAACCCTTTATAGGTTATTTAAAGCCAAAAAATATTTTTATATCTTACAATTTTGGGGGGTAACGCTTTAGTGATACAAATGTCTCTAATTAACCCATAGATGGGGTTGAGACGAGGTAGAATCATACCTTTTCAAAGGGTATTTTTATGTAAGTAAATTTAACAAAGCCAACAGATAAGAACTCGGCTCTCTCTGATTAAAAATTCGCAGCCATTATCCATTACACCACCTGCACATCCAAAATGACAGCACCTAGTATTCTCAAGTAGTTATCCATCTAAACACTGACAGGCTCGACATTGCTTAACTTCGGTGATTGTACCAGTGTTTCAATGTTGTAAGTCTAAGAGAGGAAAAATAAATAAAAAGAACTGAATATTTATAAAATGATAATAGAGAAATCCAAGGTGTGGCAGAAATTAACTCCCACATAATGATTAGTAAGAGATTACAGACAAAGGTGTCTTCGTCTAGCCTGTGGCAGTTATTTCTACGGCAACTGGTACTAACAAACTAAAACTTTAACCCTTTTTGAAGGAAAAAGATTTTTGGCAATATTTGAAAACTTATACCACATTTTTATAACTTTTATAGGCGGCTGATAAAATAAAACAAAAAAATAAAGTCAACACGTTTTTATTTTTAAATTTCGTAAAGGTATAAAGATTTTTAAGGCATTTAGGAAAAATGTAGGAAATTTATTTGGCGTTATTCTAGGATTTCCATCAGTATCTGCATCTTTGTTGTCTTTGTCACAGTTTAAGGCAGTGATATGTTTATATGTTTATAAAAAGAATGTATAAACATAAAAATGTCTTAAAATAATTGTCGGACTTTGTCCATTTCATAATGTGTGACGTCATTTGTTTACATTTAGATACGCATTGAGCAGATATGAATGTACGTGAGAGATTCTTGGAAGATTGTAGTTTAAAAGCAGTAAAATCGTCCTTGCTAGCCGAACGGTCCTCTGTGACTCAATCGGTTGAAGCACGTTGGGCTATATGACAGTTACGTATAGGATACAGGTTATATTCCTGTCGGAGGACGAATATTTTCTCTGAAAATTTATCGGACATTCAGGCCGGTAAATGTTATCAATATATATATATATATATATATATATATATATATATATATATATATATATATATATATATATATATTATAAACAGAGTATTTACCTAAATATTTGTATTTATAAAAAGAATGTATAAACATAAAAATGTCTTAAAATAATTGCCGGATTTTCTCCATTTCCTTTATATATAATAAAAAAAAACTCTCTACTTTTGGTGGACTGATTTAAAATGCAAACGACTCTGATATAGATAAAACAAACAGGCGAATAGGCACGCTCTTGAGTTCCGGACAGGCATCTAATTTAATTTGATTTACAGTTATTACATATCCTCAGAGATCGCTAGATCCCATACAGCTTTGTCATTCTTTCATTCTAAACTTAGATTCTTGAGGAAACGCGTCGTTAATAAATTTTCTACTTTGTATCATTGCCTTCACTCACACATATATATAAAATTTCAATTCAAAACCTGCGGAGGGCCGTTTGGGGACCTTGTCGCACTTAGTGCACCAGGTCTCTGTAATCAGGTCCTTCAAAAAAGTGTGGATGGTCCTGCACGAAACCTTCACCACTAAAATCAAATTTCTTGTGCTATACATGCGGGTTGGGGACCGCTTGTGAATTCCAAATTGCCATGAAACTCCAATATTGGAGCCGGCTCAACCCACCTCGGGTGAATGCCGATACAGGTAAAGGTATATATATATATATATATATATATATATATATATATATATATATATATATATATATATATATATATATGCTCTGTAAATTTGCATTGAGCACTATTTCGTAAAAATAAAAATAATTAATAAGACCAGATTAAATATCTTATTGTCCTTTCTCTTATATATATATATATATATATATATATATATATATATATATATATATATATATATTATAATTTACATATATATATATATATATATTATCACATGTATTAGTTATTTCAAATGTAATTTGCAGTGGATATCCTTGTTTGAAAATGCTACTTCGCTTTATATTTTTAAACTGTATTTTTAAAATGTATTATGCCTATCGGCCTGTGCACTCGAGAAGACATAATGATGATGATATACACTGCTGCATGATTCGAACCTATGTATCCTTTGAGTGGAGAAACTGAGCATAAACGAGCTTTGAAAATAGTTGAAGGACGAGGTTTAGATTCTTCAAAAGGGTAAATAGAAATTTGTAGAATTCTTGCGCTTTCTGTAGATGAGCGGGTCTAACGCACGCCGTTTCTACAAAGATGTTCATAATTTTGTAATTCGATGCTCTTCTTTCCCATCTCTTCATTCGTTTGCATCTTCTTTTTGTTTTCCTCTTCTTCTTTTCTATCTCTTTCTCCTTTCGTTTCCTTTTTTTCTTTTAACTCTCTTTTTCCTTTCGTTTCCTTCTTTTTCTTTTAGCTCTCTTTCTTCTGTCGCTTCCATCTTTATCTTCTTTTAGCTCTCTTTCTTCATTTTTTTTCCATTTTCTTTTTCCTTTACATCTCTTCTTCTTCTTCTTCTTTTACCTTTCTTTTATCTTTAATTTCCATTTTTGTCTTCTTTTACCTCTTTCTGATTTCGTTGTCGTCTTCGTTCTATTATTATTTTTTCTCTCTGTCTTCTTCAATTTCCATGTTCTTCTTTTGCCTCTCTTTCGATTCCATCTTCTTCTTTTGCCTCTCTTTCGATTTCATCTTCTTCTTTTGCCTCTCTTTCGATTCCATCTTCTTCTTTTGCCTCTCTTTCGATTTCATCTTCTTCTTTTGCCTCTCTTTCGATTCCATCTTCTTCTTTTGCCTCTCTTTCGATTTCATCTTCTTCTTTTGCCTCTCTTTCGATTCCATCTTCTTCTTTTGCCTCTCTTTCTCCTTTTGTCACTGTATCTTTTTTTTTCTCTATCGTTTCCAGTTTCATCTTCTTTTACCTCTTTTTCTTCTTTCGTTTCCATTTATTTTTCCTTTACATTTCTTCTTCTTCTTTTACCTCTCTTTCTTCTTTCGTCTTCTTTTTTACCTCTCCTTCTTCTTTCGTTACCATCTTTCCCTTTTATCTCTATTTTTTTCTTTCGTTTCTATTTTCTTATTATTTTTCTTCTCTTTTTTTCTTTCGTTTCCATTTTCTCTATCTTTCACATCTCTTTCTTTTTTCGTTTCCATCTTTTTGGTCTTTTCTTGTTTAAAATAGTTTTAATTTCGCAGATGCTAAGATGACATACTTAGAAAATCTACAATAACTCTTTCGTATTAACCGAATAATCGTCTTTTCATATCATCGAATCTATGGTTACTATTTATGCACAAATATGCAAATGCTAGGATCACATTCTATGAGAAGAATCATTATTTTATAAGCCTTGCTTCGTCTGACTCGTAGCCTTCACAATCACTCACTGGAGATATTAGGTTGGTGCAAAAATAATGTCGTTTTCTCACATAAAGTTGAGCGTCAAAAAACGACCTTATTTTTGTACCAACCTAATAGACTTGAACTCCTAACTAAGACGAGGTTGTTGGTAATTGCACTGTGATAGTCACGTATTTCAACGTAAAGTTAAGACATAATAGTGTGCACTTTTATCAGGAAAACAAGTGCATAGTTAAACAAAGGATGTTTTTTTTTTATAATGGCGGAGGCGTTGACTATTCTCACAGGCAATTTGATTTCACCTTCTATCCTTTGTTATTGGAAAACAGCGCGCAATAGTATACGTCGACGCTTTCGCACGAAAGGTGCAGTAAATGACACAGTTCGTTCGGTGGGCAACTTGTAGAGGAAACTGATATGGAGTATTTTACTTATTACTGCAGCCAGAGGGGAAAAATAATATAAAAACAATCAACCAGCTGAAATTTAACCGATCTATTAATTACTAAGCTTAGCTTAGTTTAGTTTGACACAAGGCCACAAATGAAGGATGCCAAATTCATTCTGAGTCTGGGTTATCTTGCTCTTAACCCCAGCCACTGCTGCTATAAGAAACCACTGACCCTTTAACATCAATTTTTGTCTTTCTCCTACCACCTATTTACTTAATATAGCTAATATCTGTCTATATTTCTGAGATGAGGTAATTATTTACATTGTTTACATTGTTCATACTCCTGTTCTCATCTTTATTGCCATATTCACGACGTTACGGCCGTTGTACCCTCTGGCCTTCTTCAGATGAGCGAACTTTCGAAACGCTTTCGTTCGCCAGGGTAGATGGTTCTAGTTTCACGTGCCATGCCTCTTCCGGGTGTCTCAGTTATCTCCCTTCAACTCAGCTCTCAAAGTTTTTTGTTCACCGCTGCCGTAGCCAGGTATTGAACTCACAACTCTTTGGGTCAAGTCACTGGATCCATCCAACGTCTTTATCTACTGGGCAATGTGTCTTTGATTTATGTAAATAATTAACATAGTTAAGTTAGTTAATCACCGTTTTCCTTATGGTTCTCTATCAATGGGCAAATCGTGGGAAGAAAAGAGAAATGGGAGTGATTGTTGGATAATCGCTTTACTGATAAGGAAAACACTTCAAGTGATTAAGAGGAGCATCGACTGACTAATGATATGACTACAATAGACATGAGCATGTGAGAAAAGACGATGTTTTACTAAAAATAAGAACTAAAAACATCATACAGAAAACTTTTGTAATATATAACTGGAATGAACGTCTTAGATATTTTAATACAGACACAGACATAGAAAGCAAGAAGACCAGAGTGTAACAGCGAGTAAAGTATTTAATACAAGTATGTGAATAGATGCTAGAACAGGGATGAAGGGTGAAGGCTAAAAAGGCTTTCTTCTTATCATTATTATTTTTATTTTCTTTGATTTCTGGCGTTTACACATTTCTTTCCGGGTCCTGCCCAGGGACCTAAGGTTAGAAATGGCATCATGACACTTTCTACTGACAAAAAAAAAAAAAGATTACATAGATAAAGCCCTTCATAAAGTGTGGGCTCTACTTGTCCGAACAATTTTTTGTAACTCCTTGAGGCATGGACTTCCAGGAATCCCTTAAATTAGTCTACTGCAATCTTTTCCAACCAGTCCTAGGGCTTCAACTACAACAGGGATTGTTGATGTTCCCATATGCCACATTTTCGAGATTTCTATTTCAATGTCCTTGTATTTTGATAGCTTTTTGAATATCTTCAAAGATACATTGCAGTCAGCAGGGACTGCCATATCAATAAGGAGGCACCGTTTTTGTTTGTGACCTTTAATAACAATATCTGGGCGGTTGGCCTTGATTGTTCTGTCAGTGTGTATTGTGTGGTCCCATAGAATTGTAACAGGTCCTATCTTCGTAACCGGGTCTGGGTGGTGTTCATACCATTTCCTTTCAGTTTACTTCCCGTAGAAGTTGCAGATTTTCCAGTGCAGATATTGGCCCACTCTGTCATGTCGGGTTTTATATTTATTGGGTGTCAATATTGTGCAACCTGATACAAGATGATCAATCGTTTCTGGATATTTATCACAGTATCTGCATTTTGGGCTGACACAATATTTTAGTATATGTGCTTGATAATTCCTAGTTAGCAAGCATTGGTCCTGTGCAGCAAAGATAAAACCTTCAGTTTCAGCTTTCAACCCTGCACTACGTAGCCACTGATGGGTACGGGTTTTGTCTACGTCAGCTTGTTTGGTACGGGCAGAGTATTGGCCATGAAGCGGCTTATCTTGCCATCGCTTCTGTATCTGGGCGGTTGCATTTGCCTTTGCTGTCTTTTTTAAGTATTTTGCAGTTTCAGCCGGTGTATTGTGCTTATCATCATCATTATTATTATTATTATTATTATTATTATTATTATTATTATTATTATTCCATGTTCTATGTCTCTTCGGGACGTGGGTGGTCATTGTTCTCCACAGTTTCCTGTTCTTTGTAGCTCTTAGTATATTTTGGTTTTCCGTTAGCTCTCCCAATCCCTATTCTGCCAACCATTTACACAAACCCGTTAGGTAAGTTATGCACAATATTGCTGTCTTCCTCTTTCCTTATATTTGTCATGTGAATTTCAGATTTTCTAAATCCTCCTTCCTTGTTACGTCCCCTAGAAATTTCATCTGTCTCTTTGCGAAGATGTTTCACTGGTGCCCATTTCTTGAAATAACGACCAGCATTCATATTTATGATTGCTATTGCAATATCGTCTTAAAATTGTTAAGCTCAACGGATATTTTATTGTCGTAGAACACGCCATGTAAGAGGATGAGCCCGAAATGCGGTTTGAAGGTCGGGAACACTAGAAGCAAGCAGACGCGAAAGTTTAAATATCTGGGAAGCGTCTTGACAGAGGACGGTAAGTGCAACACTGAGATCCGTAGACGTATTGAGATGGCCAAGGACATATTCCCAAATTTGGACAGAGTACTGCGAGATAGAAGGATTTCTTTCCTAACAAAGAATAACTGAACTGTTACGTGACATCTGCCCTTCTTTACGGTAGCGAATGTTGGACGATTTCCTCAAAGATGAATAAGAGACTCCAGGCGACAGAGATGTGGTTCTACAGAAGGATGTTAAGTATATCATTGACCGAGCGTGTGAGCAACGATGAAGTCTTAGAGAGGTAGCAAACAAGGAGGAGGTTTATACTTAATATCAGGAAGAAGCAACTGAAGTTTCTGGGACACCTAATGAGGAAAGAGGACCTGGAGAATCTTATACTTACAGGTCGAATAAAGGGAAATAAAGACAAGAGAAAACATCGCGTGACATACCTAGCGGACTTAAGCAAGTGAATGACAGAACGCGGTCTGGGAGAGGAAGTTGAGAGACCCATGATTGCCTACGTCATGAAAAGAAAGAACTGAGGAAGAAAGATTCGTCAGAAAATTAAAATAGGAAAACCGTGAAATAATCAGGAGTCTTTCTAGTTTGTTTTAATATGTATGATTTATTATGATTCAGAAGTGGAATGCCCGGGAAAGACAAAGTTTATAGGCACGAAAATTGGAATGGACTAAGGGAATTGAACTTTTGACTCATTCACTGTTTCATTCACTTCTCACTAAGGTACTTCGAAAAGGCATGAATCAATTTCCCTTAACCTAGATCTTAAACAGCAGCGCCGACTATGCTCTTTTTCTTTTGTCGGTGAAAGGCTACATATAACCGTAAGTTCTATTCTAATAGTTTCTTCTCACGTGTGTTGAACCCACTTCCGGTTTCTTGCTTCCCTGTCACCTCCGATCTTCAAAATATTAAGTGCAACGGCCATCCTATATGCCGTGTAAGTCCTGATCTGTTATTGTCCTTTCACTTCTCTAATGTCTTCTCATTTTATTTCACTTTTAGTAACCCCCTTGCATCTTAGTTGCATTATCTCCTTGCTTGCTTTTGTGAGGTCAACGAACACCCGTTGCCACTTTGTAATATCAACGAATACTCGTTGTCACATTCATAATGCTCGTTGTAATAGAGACATTGTAATCGCCAATACACCTATAGTAACGCCGTTAAACAATACTGGTGTCAAACGCCTTCGAATATCACTCACACTAATAGTATTGGGTTGGTGCAAAAATAATGACGTAATAATGTCGTTTTTGACGTTAACAAATACGTCAAAAAACGACATTATTACGTCATTATTTTTGCACCAACCTAATACTTGCTCGATAATACTCGCTCGTAACCACCGAATAATAATCCGTATAGTGATCAGTATAGAGAAATATTGCAGAAATGGTGAATAGTATAGAGAATAGCAAACTGTATATTAAAAGAGAATAGGATAGAAATGATGATCCGTATATTAATAGAGGATAGAATAGAAATGGTGATCAATTAGATGCCACGCTAATTCCTACTTATGCTTCTCCCCCGTGGTCACGTAAGCCAATTAATTCAATAATGGGATCAACTGTGTTTTCTCTCTGGCGATCCGTGTTCAAACTCCAGTGTCGGAAGCGAGTTTATTCCTCTATGACACTTAAGATGGAATGATTTAAAAAAATCGCGTCGACGAGAAGGAAAATTCAAAATTCAAGACACCGTAAATAAAAGGTCGGATTGTACTACTTACCATCGTGCGATATTCACTGTACGAGAATGAAAACTCAGTATTCAAGTACGCTTGAAGAGCGGATTGAGCTATTTTTCCATGGTACTGTACCATTGCATGAACTCTGAATTCAAAACCTAGTAAATAAAAAGTCTGGTTGAGCTCGTTTGTCTTGGTACAACAACATGTCTCTCAGAAAGAAAACAGAGAATTCAAAACTAACCTGAAGAGAGATGACCGCCTTTAGGCTATTTTGATCTACCCACACCCAATGTGGCTATAGCTACAGTACATTTGGGGTTTAAGAATATTTTGGTTTACATGGCTCTGGATCGTGTCTTGTGATATAGTATAAAGTTAAAAAAAAACAGTTTTAATTTTTTTGTTTTCTTTCAACATTCTAGAAATCTTTGCCACAAGAGCATATTGACCCGACAGGTTTATTTTTGTTTTATAGTTTTCATTTAGAAAGTGTTAAAATTTTAACGAGCAATGGTGTCAAATCTTTTTTCTCCAGAGAATGTGAAATTTCTGAAGAAATTTTAACGAAGAATTCACTTTCACTGGTTGTGAGTGGCACTTTTATTTGCTCAGTCTTTTTTTTTTTTCGTTTTTTTTTTTTCGTTTTTTTTTTTTCTTTCTTTTTTTTGACGGTAGGCAAGCAATTTAAAAATCAACATTTTGATACAGCGTTTGCTTTCTCTCTTCTAGTCTTTCTTCTCTAAAAAAAAAAAAAGTAAAACGATAGAAAAAGATTTTTAAGAATGGGTTGTTGTAGTAAAACAGCTAACTTGAGGCTGAGCCAAATTGTTGGTGGATTTGGTTAAAGAAGAAACCACATTTACCAGCTGCCAAGCACCACACAACACACGCGATTGCAAAATCGAGTGGCTGATTTTAGCTGTTCGTAAAAATAACCAGCTAAGTCCGTCCATTTTGGCCAGGCTCAGGCTGTGCTGGTACAGCGAAGTCGAAGGTGTATGTGTCAGAGAACGTGTCTATCGCGACGTCTGTTTCCTGCTTGGTCATACTCTCCATCAATGTCTAAGGAGATTCAAATTCTATTATAGGTTTCGCTTTCATCGATAGCACTATTTCAAGGTTCAGACTCCATATCTCCAATTTATGAAAGTATTTCGGTGTTTATTTGTAACCTAATCGGCATTGACCAATATTTTTTTTCTAATAAACGCCTGTGATATGCGTCGTGGAGTAATGAATAAATCTGATAGCCAAGTTCGAATTCCAGTCGGGTTCGTTGCATTAATTTACGTGCAAATATCCTTCGGGAAGGTATAAATCTATTACTTCTCTCACCGACCACAGCTTTGATATAGATAGCAGGTCAAACTGGGCCCTGTAGACTTGGTTGGCAACCAATCTATTCCAGAGAGAAAAAGCAGCTTACCGCGGGAAATCTTCCGCTAAGTCATGAATCGTAAATAGATAATCGGCCAAGTGTCACTCATTGCAATTCATATTTTTTCAATAATAAACGCCCATACTCAGTTCTATCTAAGACTTTTCATATTTATCTTAGTCTTAGTCTTTTCATATCTATCTATCTATCTATCTATCTATCTATCTATCTATCTATCTATCTAACTATCTATCTTAGTCTGTTCATATATATCTTAGTCTGTTCATATCTATCTATCTATCTATCTATCTTAGTCTGTTCATATCTATATATCTTAATCTGTTTATATCTATATTTCTATCTTAGTCTGTTCATATCTATCTATCTTAGTCTGTTCATATCTATCGTATTTTGTTCATATCTGTCTATCTCTATCTCTCTATCTATCTATCTATCTATCTATCTCTATCTATCTATCTATCTATGTATCTATCTATCTTAGCCTATTCAAATCTATATATCTTAATCTGTTCATATCTATCTATCTATATTAGTCTGTTCATATCTATCTACCTGCCTGTCTGCTGTATTTCTATCTGCCTTAGTCTCTAAATCTGATGATTGTCGAATCGTTAATAAAGTATACCTAAATCTCGCTCATTGACATATAATTGAAGATAAGTTCCGCATTGAGATTTTATACTGTTACACTCAATTTACACAAAACTGTGCGTATGCGTCACAAAAATGCGTGTTTGACTATAATTATATACAAAATATATCGCTATATAGAAATTGAATTTTATGCAACAATATAAAAAATAAGCATGACTTTATATATTCTAAAATAAAACATTGAATAAACAAAATCAGTAAAATATATGCATGCGACCTATAAATTGTGTGATCTAAAATGTAATCCTGCAATGGACTTAGACTTTTTATTCCGCAAAGACTGCACAATGAGACTTTTTTATTATTCATTATTAGATCGAATGATGGTATAGTAAGGTTTCACATGTCTAGCTAATACTGATCTATTTCTATATTAGGCGGGATAAATCTTGAGTAATTCGTTGTGCGTAGCCAGTTGGCCTAAGTGTATGGCGATGTATGTGGCTGGTCAATCCTGTTTGAAAGAAACAGATATGGCTAAAAATATCACACGTTAAATTGTATTGTCTTCATCCATTGGCAGTCTCTTACGGTACTTTTCGCCTTTCCGTGATAACGTCTGTTTTCTTTAAAATTTTTACTTCTTCGGAAATATCTTTCCTATATTTTAATCAGTCAGAACCGTCACTCTTCCAGCTATACAGGTTGATTCTAAGCGCCCTGAGTTCTTGATTTATATCTTCAAAAGGCGCTTTCGATTAATGTAGTTATGCTTTAACTCGCTTGGTCAGTCCATGTAGCTGTTTTTATTTATTTTTTAATTCTTTTGACATGCGCTTTTAGCTTCTGAGATCAAAATGACCTGAAGCCTGTGCGTATGAGTTTATATAGATCAGAGCTTTTCGTGTTGTCTCAGTAGATTCGTCAAAGTTGTCCGATTTCGCGTTTGCTTTACATTCTTGTGTTGGGCTCTTTCCTGCGAAAGTTAAAGGCGAATCCGATTCAACGCGGAATATAATATCTGGTGCTACTACCTCGGCCAGGTATACCACCTATGCCGATGACGTTTCGGTTCTTGTGACGAGCAAAGCCGACATTGATGAAGTCGATAAAGACATCATAGTGTAAGAGACGGTGATAGGAGCCAAGATCAATCGGGATAAGACTGTTGGTTTGCGGTTGTACGCGTAGTAAGTAGTTTCTTTTTCCCGGGCCTTATGTTCAAAAAGTTTTTTTATTTCGTCTTTTTTACCAGCATCCCTCATATACACAGTTGAATTTGCATAGCGTATATAAAACACATGAAACATATAGCGATTTTCCAACCGTAGCCCAAGGACGAAAGTAGGAGGCATCCAGTGAGGATCGAACCCACTATTCAGTCGTAACTGTTTTAACAAGACAAGCGTGCTAACCATTACACCGCCTCGAAGTGCCAAAATGTTTTTCTAAGCGTAGCTTAGATGTGGCACAGAGCCGAAAGTATGGGGCACCCAGTGAGAATCGAACTCACTATTTAGTCGTAACTGTTTTAGCAAGATAAGCTTGCTAACTATTACACCGCCTCGAAGTGCCTAAATGATTTTCTAAACGTAGCTTAGATGTGGCACAAGGCCGAAAGTATGGGGCACCCAGTGAGAATCGAACTCACTATTCAGTCGTAACTGTTTTAGCAAGACAAGCTTGCTAAACGTTACACCGCTTCGAGGTGCCTAAATGAT
>OZ010579.1:20838520-21223520 GCA_963932145.1 Acanthosepion lycidas | reverse complement strand
TATCCTGTTTATCGCTATTATTAAATTTTGTGTCTCTAATCAAATCTTCAATTACGTTAAGTAGAACATATCGACATCGCTGAAAGTACACTTGCCATATCGGTATTTACAGGCTTACTGCTTTGTATGACACAAGACCCCAAGTTTGAAGCACTTAATTGGCCTTGAAATTTGATTTTTTTTTTTATGTCAGCGCATTCGGATACGAGTCTACTGTTGTACCGGCAACCAGTCGAACTCCCTCTACAAAGAATTGATTTCCGAATCGAAGTATATTTTCTTTCTTTTTTTTTTCTTTCTTTCTTTCTTTATTTATTTAACTTTATGCAACTGCATGTGTTTGTGTTTGTGAATTCAGTTTATCTAACATCTTCACCAAATGTACAGATATAAACTGCCCCCCAAATTAAAGATCGCTCCCCAATAAAGACTAGCATCTCCATTTTTCCTTAATACGGGCGTCGTTCCAAAGGGGATACAACACCGACTCATTCTACAATTTGTATAGGTTGGATAGGTCCGCGAGAATTTATTTGGGTCTGCAACATATCCATTCCTACATAATGGTGTTTAAATCTTCTTTTATCTGCCCTGTTCCATCCTTCCCTCCACTTCACCCTTTCGTTTGTAGCTCTCAATAAGTTTTGTCTCTTTGCTACTTCTCCCAGATCCTGTTCTGTCACTCACTTGCTTAAGCTTAGCTATGTCTCCCGTTTCTTTCCCTTGTCTCTCTTGCCCTCTATTCGCCCTGTGAGTATCAAGTCTATTGACGCTTGAATAATCAATACAAAATTGAATCTTCCAGATGCTGGTGTCGTTGCAGAATCTACCATGGTTCCAAGAAATCAGAGAGACATTCAAAATCTAGACTCTTTTGAATTTAAACTCTTTTGATGATTCAAAAATAGTTTCATACAGAATGACCTTTTAAACATTGGGAATATATTTCCGTTTAATCTTGAAAAGGGTCCTGGGTATGACGATAAACTACATCCGCGTCCTGGGTATGACGATAAACTACGTCCAACAAGAAGGCTTCAGATAATGTTTTCGGAAAAAATAATGTTGCCAGCCTTACGTTTTTGAAACAATAATGTTGCCAGCTATACGTTTTTTGGAAAAATAATGTTGCCAGCTATGTGTTTTCGAAATAATAATGTTGCCAGCTATACGTTTTTTGGTAAAAATAATGTTGCCAGCTATGCGTTTTTGAAACAATAATGTTGCCAGCTATACGTTTTTTGGAAAAATAATGTTGCCAGCTATGTGTTTTCGAAATAATAATGTTGCCAGCTATACGTTTTTTGGTAAAAATAATGTTGCCAGCTATGCGTTTTTGAAACAATAATGTTGCCAGCTATGCGTTTTTTGAAACAATAATGTTGCCAGCTATACGTTTTTTGGTAAAAATAATGTTTCCAGCTATGCGTTTTTGAAACAATGTTGCCGGCTATATGTTTTTGAAAAAATAATGTTGCCAGCTACATATTTTTGAGACAATAATGTTGCCAGCTATGCGTTTTTGAAAAAATAATGTTGCCAGCTATATGTTTAATAGTACTGTATATTTAATATATGTATAGGTATATGTGTATGTATGTATATGTGTGTATATATATACATATATATATATATGTGTGTGTGAATGTATATATATATATATATATATATATATATATATATATATATATATATATATATATATATATATATACACCTTAATTTAGCATTAAATGACCCACAGTGGTTGATAAAACCATAAAACCCAACCAACCAACCAACCAACCTTAATCTTGAAAAATTATACGATGTAAACGTCCTCCATTTTCGTCTTCACAAAAACAGCTAAAGAATTCTCCATAGCGATCGTTTATTACTGCTTGCAGACTGAATTTCTGTAGAGATTTTATCTTTGCGTTTCCGAACTGTCTGCGGTTTATTGATGTCTACACGATCCGTAAGGTATCCTCAAAGAAAATAATCGGAGGTCGTCATGTCAGGAGAATGTCATGACTATAAGAGTTCGGTAATTCGCGAAATTATCTGATGACCAAATGTTACATTATGTTTAAAAAATATTTCTTTGTTAAGTTGTGATTTTTTTCTAAGATTAATTTCAATATGTTAATCTAAGTCCTGAACAAAAAAGAAATAAAAAGACATGGATATCTGAAATGTGACAATTTAAAAAAAAAAAAAAAAAAAAAAAGCTGGTGTCTTTTGGGACACCCTGTATTTATCCAGTAAATTTTGTGAGTTGTCTACAAATGAGGTGCGGATTTTCGGTATCGCTACAGGGAATATGGTGAGATCTAAAGTATATCACATTAATGTTTTATAGTGTTTAAATCTGGCGATTTAAGAGACCGGTAAAAAATCTGGAAGCCATCCAAATGTTCTTCATTCCAATTCTGCGTAACCAGTGCGCGATGTTTGTGATGATTGGGGTAGGTAATTTATGGTGTTCATATCGATTTAACAACCAAAATGAAAATAACACTTAAAATAAATTTAATCATGAAAATTCAGTAGTTAGACAGAAAGTCAGTTCCCATGTTACAAATGCGACGCAGTATAACATTATCGAGATGGGATGATTTCCATATGTGGTATAGCGATTTAACTGTAGCTTAGAAGAAATTATGGAGTAGCCAGTGAGGATCGAACTCACTATTACGTCATAAATGACCTAATGAGACAAGGTTGCTAACCATTACACTACACTGAAGTCCCCTTTCATTTCCTAAGCACGGCACAATAACGACTTTGTGGAGCAACGCGTGAGGATCGAACTATTACGTCGTAAGTTATCTAACGAGACAAACTAGCTAAATATTCCGCCATGTCAACATGCTCTATTATCTTTTCTTTTCTTTTTTTAAGCGTTTCACCCCAACCAAGGCGGGAAGCCACTAGGACGCAAGAGGTTACAGAAAATTTGGAGCAAGATCAGATAGGCGTGATAGAAGAAAGGATGATGAGAAGGATAGTGGATAGATCAAAGCAACTGGAGATGTCGATTGACATTACATTTGAATAGTTGGAGATCATAGTTCTCAGGGAAAGTGGAATAGGAAAGGGAGTTCCACAGGCGAGAGGTGTGAGACATGAAGCTATTGGAATAGAAGAGACGGCTACATTTAGGAGTTTCGACAGTGAAAGGGTGAGAGCGGGATGCCATCCTCGTAGGGCGCTTGAATTCATGAAGTCTGGAAACCAGAGAATGCATTTCCACGGAGCAATTGCCATGAAAGTATTTGTAAAAAAAGACAGAGAGAGGCGACGGCGCGTCTGTGAGAAAGTGACTGTAGACGAGATGCCAGAGCAGGGCCAATTATATTGCATATCCGCCTCTGGAGCCTATCAAGAACCCCAAAGGCAAACAGAAGGGGCTCCAGACCATATATGGCAGCAATACTTCATGCAAGGGCGAATTGTTGATTTGTAGTTCAGGAGGATCGATTCCGGGGAGAAAATTTTCCTGGCGCAACACAGGGAGCCAACTTTCCTTGTGGTGGACGAAGCAATTGACTCAATGTATTTGTTCCATCTCAGGTCAGCAGTCAATGTGAGACCGAGCAGCCGCAGAGTGGTCCTCTCGAGAAGTTGAGCATCAGACATTCTAATGGAGGGCAGGGAAGGATCTTTGTGGTGATTAATAGAGAGCAGTTTTGTTTTTGAAGCATTAAAGTTGACCAGCCAATTCCTGCCCCAGTTAACAACCGACTGGAGGTCCTTTTCGAGACGCACGGCCAGGTTAGTTTTGTCAGTGACACTAGATTTGTTTTTGAGGCAGGAATAAATTGTGGTGTCATCCGCGTAGATGCAAACTTGGGAATTTATGGCGTCAGGAAGGTCATTTATGTAGATAAGGAATAGAGTGGGGCCTAGGATAGAGCCTTGAGGAACATTTGCGTTCGTGGGATAGGAACTGGAGGAGAATCCGTTCAGAACGATCTTCAATTCACGGTTTGACAGGAATGATTGTATTAGGTCAAACAATCAACCCGTAATACCATAACCCTGGAGCTTGCGAAGAAGGCCGGCATGCCAAACCCTATCAAACGCTTTGGAGATGTCTAGGGCCACAGCACGAGCTTCCCCGTTATTTTGAAGAGCTTGGTAGACAGTTTCAGTGATGGCCGTAAGCACATCAGCTGTAGATCGGGCAAAGCGGAAGCCATATTACTTGTCTGAGAGCAGATCATGGAATGCGAGGTGGTTAACCACTTCAGTATTGATTAGGGCTTCGAAGACTTTGCCGAAGAGGGGTAGGAGACTGATAGGACGGTAGTTAGAAGGGTGGGAGGGGTCGCCAGAGTTCTTGAAGACGGGAACAATCGAAGAGGACTTCCAGCAGTCAGGAAAACAAGATTCCTTGAGGCAGTAGTTATATAGTTTAGAGAGAGCAGGCGCCGGTTCAGGCGCGCATTTCTTCAAGACAATGGCTGGTATCCCATCTCCACCACTAGCCTTGTTGGGGTCTAAATTGGAGATAATGCCTAATACCAAAGACGGGGTTATGTGTAACCCACTCAATAGGGTCTCAGTTCTAAGAGGGAAGTCGGTTGTGGGTACACCGGAAGAGTCGAGCGTCGAGTTGAATGAAAATTTCCGAGCAAAGCATTTGTCGGCAGAGGAGGTCAGGACTTCGAACTGGTTGAACAAAGCAGGTACAGAGAGTTTGCAATTGTTCAATACGCTCTTGCAGAGACGTCAATAATCTTTGGAGCCAAATTTGCAATACGCTCCTTCATCCGAGAAGCAAATAGTGACTTAGCATCGTTGAGGACACGCTTACACTCGTTACTGGCGGAGGCAAAGAGACGTCTATTGCAGTCAGACATGTAGCTACGGAATAGGTAAAAGAAGTGGTTCCTATGGGCGATGGCGGCTGTGCAAGCAGTGGACTTGACCCTATATTTCTTGAGGGGACGAAAGCTTCGATTCCAGCTTTAACCCAGCATGAGAACTCAGAAGCACATTCTTGGACGGAGAACGTAAAGACAACATCCCAGGTGACATCGCGGAGGAAATCACGGAACGCGTCCCAGTCAGCTCGTTGATAGTAGAACAAAGTTCTAGCGGTAGAAGGTTCTTTGCAGGTGGTGGAGTTGAAGGAGATATTAACAGATACTACCGCATGATCAGAGTTACCAAGAGGGCAGAGTTGCGTGGGACTACAGGACTCGGGGATGGAGGTAAAACACAGATCGAGAAGAGAGGCTTTACCTTCTCTGTTGAAGGAAAAACGAGTGGGGAAGTTAACTATCTGCGTGAGTGATTGAGAGACTGAAAAATTGAGCGTTTGCATGCCTGCGTGGTCAGTAGTAGCATTCTAAGGCCACATGGTATGATGGGCGTTAAAGTCGCCAAACACAAATATGTGAGCAAACGGGTGGAGGGAGAGAGCCTTGTCTATGCTGTCAGAAATGCTATCGAGTATCCCACAGTCTTGAGAGGATGGAGAGCGGTAAAAAAAGAAGAGATAGCTTACCGCATTGAGAAGAGATAGTCGGAGACACATGTACGACTGGTCTGGCGATTCGAGAGAGAACTCTCTGGCCAGAGCGAGATGGTCCTTAACGAAGACACCAAGACCGTGCATGTGGGTTAGAGAGTCTTTTCTGAGGAGAGGAAGTTAGCCTGGGATAGTGAGATCAGAGGAGGGGATAGACGAGACAAGGTTGGTCTCACAAAGAGCCAGTATATCCGGGCAGTTTGCAGTGAGGAAAGATTCCATACTGCAAAAGTTTGTTCTAATGCCACGGATGTTGGAGAACGAAATGTTGAGGGGTTTAGGTGATTTTTGAGTGGCTGGCTTAGGATTAATTTTTCGGTTTTTGTAAGTCATGTTGAATTTTGGTTGGAAGGTGAGAAGGCCCGAAGTAAAAGAAGCAGACAGTTTCGACCGTGACGTGGGCAGAGAGGAGTTGGCAAAGCCTGCATCATAATGTGGCCTCAGGGTTGCCCACCGGAGGTGACTGCAGGGACACCTTTCCATGCGCGACATGGCACTACAAACACACCAGTAATATACAACTGTTGATCAGAGCGGCCGCTTAAGACGCTACGCAAGAGTTAGGGCTTCTAACTACCAGTCGGAAACAGCAACCTGATAACTGCCAACCGTGTACCCTCAGAATGAAGAGGTGATGCCACAGACTCCACATATTACGGGAGAAACAAAGCTGCACAAATACAGAGGCCAGAGAGAGAGAATACCGGGAGCCCCTTCCTAAACAAGAAACAAGGCGTAAGCCTCTACTCATGTCCAAGAGAAGGGGGAGGAGTGTTGACCGGGCTGTAGGAAAGCCTACTTACTCCTATTACATAAAAGAACGAGAGAAACAGAGGGAAGGATAAGAGGGGGAGGTAATTGGCAAAGAGTCCTGGCTGACACTTGGATTTTACCCTTTCGCAACATTAAGTTTTAAATTAGTATAAGTCCCATTGTCTATTCTTAAAAGAAATTGAAGAAAATAAGGTTATCCGTATTTATTGATATGTCATAATAAATGCCCCAACATACGTGGCAGCGAGTGTTAGTCCGCTTTCATCCTCATGATAGCACGTGAATGTACGGCTTACCTTAAGTCCAAGCATCGACCTGGTGGGGCGGGGATCAACAACCAATCCTCCGCCCTCACCAAATAGTGGGCTTAGGAGACATGCTTTCAATAAAATTAAGAACAACAGGAGAAAGAAACGGCGAAAACAATTCCAAGTTCAGACAATTTATCAAGCAAGAAGATCTACATTTGTATATTTTTCATGAAAACTTTTCTAGGAATCGCTCATCCGACAGAGATATCTGATAAGCAGTTCACCCAATTTTAAAGAATCGGAAAATTATTCGAAAAATTTATTGAATCAAAAATTAAATTGCTTTTTCAGGTGGCAATTCCAACATTTAGAGACGTTGTAAATTAATAGAAAATTCGAAAAAACGATATTTCATTGACTGAATGATGGTGCTATTTGATAATAGGAATAAATAATGATACTACCTGGTAAATGAATACATAATGATGCTATTTGGTAATATGAATAAAGAATGATGCTATTTGGTAATATGAATAAATAATGATGCTATTTGGTAATGTGAATAAATAATGAGGCTATTTGGTAATATGAATAAATAATGATGCTATTTGGTAATGTGAATAAATAATGATGCTATTTGGTAATATGAATAAATAATGATGGTATTTGGTAATGTGGATAAATAATGATGCTATTTGGTAATATGAATAAATAATGATGCTATTTGGTAATAGGAATAAATAATGATGCTATTTGGTAATGTGAATAAATAATGATGCTATTTGGTAATATCAATAAATAATGATGCTATTTGGTAATGTGAATAAATAATGATGCTATTTGGTAATGTGAATGAATAATGATGCTATTTGGTAATATGAATAAATAATGATGCTATTTGGTAATAGGAATAAATAATGATGATATTTAGTAATGTGAATAAATAATAATGCTATTTGGTAATGTGAATAAATAATGATGCTATTTGGTAATAGGAATAAATAATGATGATATTTGGTAATGTGAATAAATAATGATGCTATTTGGTAATAGGAATAAATAATGATGATATTTAGTAATGTGAATAAATAATGATGCTATTTGGTAATATGAATAAATAATGATGCTATTTGGTAATAGGAATAAATAATGATGATATTTGGTAATGTGAATAAATAATGATGCTATATGGTAATATGAATAAATAATGATGCTATTTGGTAATATGAATAAATAATGATGCTATTTGGTAATATGAATATATAATGATGCTATTTGGTAATATGAATAAATAATGATGCTATTTGGTAATAGGAATAAATAATGATGCTATTTGTTAATGTGAATAAATAATGATGCTATTTGGTAATGTGAATAAATAATGATGCTATTTGGTAATATGAATAAATAATGATGCTATTTGTTAATGTGAATAAATAATGATGCTATTTGGTAATGTGAATAAATAATGATGCTATTTGGTAATATGAATAGATAATGATGCTATTTGGTAATGTGAATAAATAATGATGCTATTTGGTAATATGAATAAATAATGATGGTATTTGGTAATGTGAATAATTAATGATGCTATTTGGTAATATGAATAAATAATGATGCTATTTGTTAATGTGAATAAATAATGATGGTATTTGGTAATATGAATAAATAATGATGCTATTTGGTAATATGAATAAATAATAATGCTATTTGGTAATATGAATAAATAATGATGCTATTTGGTAATGTGAATAAATAATGATGCTATTTGGTAATATGAATAAATAATGATACTACCTGGTAAATGAATACATAATGATGCTATTTAGCAATGTAAAAAATAATGATGCTATTTGGTAATATGAATAAATAATGATGCTATTTGGTAATATGAATAAATGAGCGCATGCAAAAAGAATGGAGGGAAATGTATTCAGTAGTGTCACGGGATTCTTATAAATAACTGTCATCTTCCTGCGCAAAAACTGTCGAACGTGGAATAATTAAGGATCTTGAAACCAGTTAACATGGGAGAATGATGTTTAAACTCTGTGTTCAGAAGAATGCAACGTCCTTGTGGTTTTCAGAAACGAAATTGGTGGAGAACATTGGAATCAAATTTGTGTGACACGAGATTACGACAGACGCAATTGTGCATTATCAACAGAGACGATCGAAGCTTAGGGATCCGGAAGTACTCTAAGCATAACGGTGTGTCGTTTCCGGGGAATCGAGCGTGTCAGTTTGATGGTTGTGTAGTCAAATGTTGCTTAGTAATTTACTTGAGTCTAATGCATGTGCTGAGAAAACAAATTCATTCTAAGAGTAATTGGATAAATCAAACTGACAATATATATATATTTATATATATATATATATGTGTGTGTGTGTGTGTATAAATATAAATAAATAAATAAATATATATATATATATATATATATATATATATATATATATATATATATATATATATATATATAATTATTTATATATTATATGCGCGGTACTTATTAGAAAGCTCTCAATATCAGAGATAGAGCTAACATATTTGGTTGGATTGATTTGAGTTTGCTACCCTGGGTAGACAAACTGATTGATTTTTTAAACATTTTGGGTTTATGTAGATTGCGTGTATTGGTGTTATTATGGGAGTGGGGGAATCGTCGTCTTGATATCATCGTGCTAACGCAAACATAGATGCATGTCCGTACACCCAATTAGGTACGTAGACACACATACACACTTGCTCGTCCGTCGGGACTCATACATATATAAACATATGTGGACAGTTTCGGATTTGACATATGTATGTATATGGGTGTTGACAAACAACAGCATAATGTACTACATCGGTGCCACTGAAGGTTCATTCAAGAAGAGGAATAACAATCACAACCTTTCATTCCCCAACAAGAAATACTCGAACAGCACTACACTATCCACATACATATGGCAGCAAAAAGACAGAAATATTACACCAACAATAAGTTGAAAAATATTGAAATAAGCTCCTGCCTACAGCAACATTACAAAAAAATGCGTACTTTGCCTACCCGAAAAAGTAGCAATAATATCACACACACCGCAAAAGAATTTACTAAACAAAAATCAGCGATAATCTCCAAATGTAGGCATGAGAACAAGTACCTATTATCCGAATTTATACAAAACGGATAAAAAAAAGACAAACCACCAACAATCACAATTTAATTCAAGCTACCATCACAATAATTACATTTATCGTTATCGTTATTATCATTGCACCATCATTAGTAACCACTTCTACCACTTTACAATAACTATTAACTACTAATATTATCATTACCACCAACCCCCAATACTATTACTACCACATCACATCTACTATTAACATATAAATCCACTATAATTATTAACGTAAATTACTCCGCCAGCATATTTAATACCACCAAATAAAAACCAATAAAATCAGAGATAATTTCCAAATTTAGGCATGAAAATAAATATCTATTATCAGGATTTATACCAAAATAAATAAATAAATATATATATATATATATATATATATATAGATAGATAGATAGATAGATAGATATATAGAAAATAAAATAAAATAAAACACCAACAATCACTTTTAGTTCAAGCTAGCACCACAATAATTACATTTATTGTTTTTTTATTATTCTCCCACCACTATTACTAATCACTACTACCAATTTACAATAACTATTAGCCACTTATATTATCATTGTCACCAACCCCCTTACACATTACTATCACATCACATCTACTATGATCATATAAACCCATCATAATTATTAACGTAAACTACCCCCTCCCCCGCATATTTAATACCACCATAAAAATAACCAATAAGGATTACAAACTGAAATTTCTACCAGTCACATATACACAGTCATCCAAAAACGTAAAAAATAAACAAGCAAATAACCACCTTTAAAATAATAATGTTTTTTAAATTAAAAATAAAAATTATAGCAATTTTCAACTATCATAATTTTACACAGAATAACCATTATCAGGATTTATACCAAAATAAATTAATATACATAACAAAATAAAATAAAACAACAACAATTACTTTTTAGTTCAAGCTACCACCACAATAATTACATTTATTGTTGTTATCATTCTCCCACCACCATTACTAATCACTTCTTCCAGTTTACAATAACTATTAGCTACTTATATTATCATTGTCTCCAATCCCTTACAACATTACTATCACATGACATCTACTATTATCATATAGACCCGCTATAATTATTAATGTAAACTACCCCCTCCCCCAGCATATTAAATACCACCATAAAAAATAACCAATAAGGATTACAAACCGAAATTTCTACCAGTTACATATACACAGTCATCAAAAACAAGCAAATAACCAGCTTTAAAATAATCACAAATACACCCTTTTTTAAAAATTAAAAATAATAGTAATTTTTACCTATCATAATTTTACACAGACCCCACCACACGTATATACGTGCATGCGAGGAAATATTGTTCAGTGAAAAAAAAGAAAAATGCTCTAATTGCCGATATGTATACATTCACGAGAAATTCTCGCTACATTTTTGAATTTCAACATACAAATGCGTATGTATAGACACAACACCACCCATATACATACATATGTCAAATCCGAAACTGTCCACATATGTTTATATATGCATGAGTCCCGACGGACGACCAAGTGTGTATGAGTGTCTGCGTACCTCATCGGGTGTACGGACATGCATCTATGTTTGCGTTAGCACGATGACATCACGACGACGATTCCCCCACCCATTCCATAATAACACCAATACACGCAATCTACATAAACCCAATTTTTTTTAAAAATCAGTTTGTCTGATGATCGCAAAAACGGGAAACCCAGGGTCACAAACTCAAATCAATCCAACTAAATATATATATATATATATATATATATATATATATATATATATATATATATATATATCCAAATGAGAGAAAGAACAGATGGAGTAAAATTCGAGTGTTCGTAGTATTTACTTTTAAAAATGTGTTCAGTACAAAGTAGAGCAATATATTATTATTTTATTATTTATAAGAGATTATAATAAAAACATGTTGAAATCGCTACACAAATGCTTTCATGTTTCAATACTTTGATTGTACTTCTTCAGACGAGAGTAACTGGTGATTAAATGATTTTTAAGGAAACTTAAAACAAATTGTTATCTATTTTCCGCAAGTTAAAGGCAGCGATATTAGGTCAGAATTAAAATTAGACTTGTGGATATGTCTTGATTAACCAATTAAATTCCAGATCTACGCTAAATAGAAACGTAAGCTCAGAGGTTAGATGTGTATGAGTTTTTTTTTTTTCATGCCATGATAAACCGGAACATAGATAGGCCATCGCTGGCGATTGCGGAAAATATACCAGCGATAAATGAATCATGATTGTAGACAAATATGACATGTTCAGTTTTATGAAAGGGGATCGAAGGGAGGGATAGGTTAAACAGAAGTAAAGTTAAGAGAAAAAAATTATATTTAGAAAGCAGCTTAAAGGGGCCTTTAGATAAAAATAATAATGTGTAACATCTATACAATATATTAATAATACCATATAATGGATGGCAATACATAGTAATATGAAAAGCTGAATAAACACAATAAAGTAATTACTCATAGAGGGCGAACCATTATATTCTAATAAATTATGGCTATAAGAATTGGTAATACGTATTTTTTTTTTAAATTTAACTATATTTTAATGTAAAAAATAAACTGTGTCTGCAATTTACTGTTAATTCACTCCTCTGGCTCAATAGAGATTTTTTGTCAGAAAAATTAGATTATCTCTAATTTTTCATGCAAACATAAGAATCGCGGTTGATTTAAAGATTAAAGTACTAGTTTTTTAATATTTTCCATTTTATCGTAGCCGGTTTTATTTACTTCTTTTAAGTTCCGAAAATATTCAGAAAAGGACGTCCTGTTTCTGTACACGTTATTGGAGAAAGATAATACATGTCGGTACCACCGAGTTTTAAAGGAATCTTGCTACTCCCGATAAAAAAAATTTAACTATTGGATTTTCTATAGTAGAAATAGTGCTTAGTTAAACAAGAGAATCTGTAAATATATATATATATATATATATATATATATATATATATATATATATATATATATATATAAAGAGAGAAACCGCAAACGTTTTGGTTATAATGTGCATTTGTTTTAGTGCATATATTATATTTTGTTCTTCATATTTCTGTTACACGAGTTTCCGGTCTCATGACCTTCTTCAGGTAAATAAATGGAATAAATCGTTTAAGGAATACATTTACCTTATGTTCTTTTAATGTTTCATTGTTCGTGTTCTACATTTGTAGTAAGCCTTGATCTCATTTTTGGACTGTTGGCAAAAGTGAATTTCTGCCTAAGTGGTAATAAACCCATTAGGTTTGGTCTGGGAGGTGTTGATGATAGATGTGTTGATGAGAGATGTTTTCCTATCCCTACATTACCCTTCAGACTGTCAAATCTATTTCCACTTTTGTGTATTGTGTGTGCGTGCGTTCTCCCGTTAGCTTGGATATGAGCATGTACATCCCCCGTATACACATATATACACATGCATATACATATATATACAAATACACACTTTTATGCTGTTTTCAGATATGTTGGTTTCACAACGACGACGTTGATGAGACGTTGATAAGTAAAGTTCGATCTCAAGACATTTAAAGGAACACTCATGTTTACATTCATACTTTAGACACATATTAGTCGGAAATACGTCAGTCCTTCATCAAAATATTAATTAGCAAAAACTTAAACTGTTCGAAGCCCTTTATATTAGAGATTTACGACTAAAAATAAATCTATGAATATAGAAACAAATTTCTTAAATGTTTTAGCAGAAAAGATTTATATAAAATACTAAATTACAATATTATAATTAAAAATAATTATTTTATTTAAGATTAAAAAGTATGCATAACTGAAAAAAAAATTAAATTTGAAACGCTATAAACGAACAGTGAAAAATATTTTGAATATATGGGGCTAGAGTATACACATTCACAGATATTTTAACCCTCTGAAGATGGTCTCAGATGAGATTGAAAGTACTTGAGAAAATAAAAATTCTTTGAAAAATATTTTGCTATTTTCTTGATCAATTTTCTACAACCGTAAAGAAATTAATTCGTGAACTTGAAAGAATTAAAACTAAAATAAATAGACATAATAATACGTCTAATTTATTTAACCAAATCTACTTGAATGAAAATATGCTGCCTACTATTTATATGTATATATATATATGTATGTGTGTGTGTGTGTGTGTGTGTGTGTGTGTGAACATTAAAGTCAACATTCAGAGGCGACAGGCTGTTTTATGCTAGGTGCAATCGTCAGGCCGCGAATGTTGGATTATTCCTCGACTATTTATATATATGGGTCAGTGGTGCATTGTGGGTAATCTATTATGGTGGTTATTTTTGCGAGGGTGGCTTGTTTGTTTATTTATTTATTTATTTGGGTTAATTTTTTTTATTTTCATTTTGTTTTATTTATTCTTTTCGGTTTTTGATGTTTCATTAATGTAGTAAGAAAAAATTGTGGGGATTTGCTTACATCGCTTATTCAATAGTCTCGGTCTGGGAAGCTTTTTGAGGCTATTTATACATTCAATATTTAGATTGCTTACCTTAGTTTATTCTGTTATTTTGACGAGGGGGGCAGTTTTAATTAATTTATTTATTTGGATTTATCATTTTTACTTCTTTGCTTATTTATGCTTATTGTTATTAGTTCTAACGGTTATTTTGGCGGAGGCGATTTGTTAATTTGTTTATTTATTTGGGTTAATTTTTATTTGTTTTTTTATTTATTTACTTATTTTCGAAAATCGAAAACCATTTATATATTTACTTATTTTCGAAAATTGGAAACCAAATAAAGTAAATAAAAATATACAAAATAAAATACATATGCGTATTCCCTTATGTACTATATAAATGTTCCTTTGTTCTTGTAACACGGGCTTTTGTTGGTTTATTTTTAACATCATGATAGAATGACATTCATTCAATAAGCGAAGCAAACTGCTTAACCGGTGAATCTCTAAAGTCAATTTCTGTTTTATATCTTAGAATAGAAAACTCATCTATAATTTGGGAAAGATATTAAAATAATCCAGAACATTCAATAGGAACAAACTGCCTGTAGACGTAGATAAAAAAAAATTAAACACAGCGAAATAGTAAACGGAATATTAGAAAGATTTGTCTTTTCGACGGATTTATTCAGTCTATACCACGAAGTAATCTTTAGGTAACTAGAATTATATCTGAATTTCTTATTGATGGCAATATTAGCATAAGATACACAGATGAGAACGCATTGATGCCAAACACAAAGAAAACTAGAATGTCTTTGACACTGTGTGTTATCAAGAAAAAAGAATTAACCAAGTAAGAAGGCAGAATGTTGGTCGTTAGCATGACGGGCAGACAAAGAAGAAACTTACATATTGGAGACGTCAAAATCAAGTATGTACAGAATTAGTGTTTAATAGACGACAAAAAATGACAGTGAAATTCGAAAGTTTATACGAAAGATGAATTCGAGAAGCTAAATATAATATGAAAGAAAAACAAGAAAGAAACAAAAAGAAAATAAAACAAATAAACATCGCGGTAAATAAGTTTGTCTGTTTAGTGCCATATCAACTCCTTATAAATCATTGAATGACGTTTTTTTTTCTTGAGTTTTTTAAAATAATTTGGTAATATGTATTGTTTCTAATTGTATTATATACAAATATTTTTTCGCATCTTTGCTATAAACATTTTTATAATTTCATAGTGTGTTGTGATGTCAACGAACACTCGTTGCCACTTTTGTGATTCCAAGGAATATTCGTTGTCATTTTCCTGAAACTCGCTGTAGTAGAGACTTTGTAATTACAGATACAACTATAGTAATGCCATTGAACAATACTGGTGTCAGACGCCATCGAATATCACTCGCGTTAATAGTACTTTCTCGATAATATTCGCTCAAAAAGTAACCACCGAATAGTAATTCGTATATATTAGTATAGAAAAATAGTATAGTGAATAGTATAGTGAAATAGCGATCCGTATAGTAATAGCGAATAGAGTAGAAAGAGTGAACCTTTAGACCTCACGCTAATGCCCATATATACATTTCCTTTGCCATCACGTGATCTACTTATTCAAAATTGGATCGCCTGCGTTTGCTCTCTGGTGATCTGTGTTCAAACCCATGTGTCAGTAGCGATTTTATTCCTATATTACATGGGGGTAACTATTTGGTCATGGCTGGAACTCTAATAAGTGCTACCACCCCAGGTTAGGATTGAGCTGAGAGCAACAGCAATTAATAGTTGGTTCCACGCTCCAGAAAACCTCTCGATCAGAGACTTTCGCGAGAAAGAAAGAAAAATGTACTGAAATGATATGTAATAACAATTCTCTTATATGGCAGTGAATGCTGAACAATTATCTTCGAGATGAAAAAGTGACGTGAAGAAATAGAGATGTGGTTCTACAGAAGGTTTTATTGATTGTTGCATATTTTACTGCTTATCAACCCTTTGCAAGTTATTTAAAGCAGAAAATATTTTTAGATGGTAAGAGTTTTTTTGGGAGATAATAAGGGCCTAGTGATACAAGCCTTACGAATTAACTGAGAGCTGGTTGGAGAACAGGTGGATTGAAATCTTTTACAAGGGTAGTTGCGCCTAAGTGAATACAACGAAGCCAACTGGAATTAGAACTCGGTTCTCCGATTAACAATGCCGAGCCATTATCCATTACAGCACCCGGCATTCTCTGACATTCCCAAGCGATCAAGCGATTATTTAAATTAATAAAATGTAGGTACCATGGACGAAAGATTACTAGAACTATTACCAGGAAACTATTAATAAAAACGTCGTAAAGAAGGCACATTTCTGCGGTGAGAAAGTGTCTGAATGAAGCCAACATGCCAATGCAACTACAATAAGATTGCAGATACTTCTTCTTAAATCAAGAATAAAAAAAATTGCATTGTCTAATAATAAAAAATATTAAGAAATATTTATGTTTCAAAATATTCTACTTACTTGCAAATAAAGTTTATCTAAAACTTCTATATCTTTCTTTATATGTGCCGTGTCCTTTCAGAACGTAGCCGATCATGGCTCTCCACTTCCCCTATCTCCTGAAGCTCTCAATACGTTTTGTTCCTTTTCTACTTTTACCAGACCCTGTTCTGTCATTCACTTAAGCCCGCTAGATGTGAAATCCATTGCTTTCCCTTATCTCTCTTTCTCTCTATTCGACCTGTGAGTATCAGATTCTCCAAGCCCTTCTTTCTCATTACTTGTCCCAGAAATTTCAGCTGCCTCTTTGTGACGTTAAGTAGAAGCTTCCTCCTTGTTTGCATCCTCATCAAAACCTCATCGTTGCTCACACACTCGATCCATGATATCCTTAGCATCCTTCTGTAGAACCATACCTCCGTTGCCTCGAGTCTCTTCTTCATTCTTGAGAAGAGCGTCCAACATTTGCTGCCATATTCTAAAATTATACAGTGGACATTTCAGATCAAAATTCGTAGCCGATCATGGCTCTCCACTTCCCCTATCTCCTGAAGCTCTCAATACGTTTTGTTCCTTTTCTACTTTTACCAGACCCTGTTCTGTCATTCACTTAAGCCCGCTAGATGTGAAATCCATTGCTTTCCCTTATCTCTCTTTCTCTCTATTCGACCTGTGAGTATCAGATTCTCCAAGCCCTTCTTTCTCATTAGTTGTCCCAGAAATTTCAGCTGCCTCTTTGTGACGTTAAGTAGAAGCTTCCTCCTTGTTTGCATCCTCTTCAAAACCTCATCGTTGCTCACACACTCGATCCATGATATCCTTAGCATCCTTCTGTAGAACCATACCTCCGTTGCCTCGAGTCTCTTCTTCATTCTTGAGAAGAGCGTCCAACATTTGCTGCCATATTCTAAAATTATACAGTGGACATTTCAGATCAAAATTCGGCTGTTTCACGTTACGAACATACACCCCTGGTCAAAATCTTAAGACCAGATACAAAAAGGTTAAACCATATAAAATACTGTTACTTTAATCAAAACATATTTGCGAACCATTTACATTTATTTAGAAAATGTAGTTCATCAACAAACCAGTAAACATTTTAAGCTTTTAATTGATTAATTTAAACAAACATTGAAAAAAGGATTTTTTGGTTGGTCATAAAGATATGACCATGTAAATGAAAATAGCAAATACAGAACAAATAAGTCACAACGACAATTTAATTCTCAGTATATCCTCCATTTTTGCGAATTACTTCAAAAATTTGCTTTGGCATACTCCTTATTAACTTCTACATGAGTGTGCTTGGGATGGTCGTCCAGGATGCATAAACTACAGCACGAAGAGCATCCACAGTTTCAAATTGAGATCCATCTTTATAAACATCCTTTGCTATCCATCCCCAAACATTCTCGATCGGGTTTCGATCTGGAGAGCGTTGTGGATTGCAGCATTGTTCTGCTGGAAAATCCAGTTTTCACCACATAAAGTAGGGCCTTCAGTAATTAGCGATGCCTTTTGTCACATGTCAATGTAATTAGCAACTGTTTGACGACCTTTTGCCACTTGTATCTCACGAGCTCCATTGTAAGAAAATGAACCCCAGACCATAATTGATCCACCTCCACTGTGTCGTGTTGAGAAAATTTCTTTTGGGACATTTTTGCATGCCAGTAATGCTGAAAACCGTCAGGGCCATCAATATTGAATTTTTCTCGTTTGAAAACAACACTTTCTTCCATTTATCCAGATCCCAAATTTGACCATTGGAAGCAAATTGTAAACGAGATGGTTTATAGCGAAGAAGAAGCTGAGGCCTCTGCAGCCGTTTCAAGTTTTTAAACCCTTTCTTATTTAAATGCCATCGAATTGTTCAAGAGCTGCAATCAGCATCTGTATTCGCTTTTTGATCTGATTTGATGTTAGGCTTGAATCTCTCTTAACTTCTCGTCTAATGCGTCTGTCTAGAGAGGGTGAGATTTTATTGGGGCAACCGGCTGGTTTTTTAGAAGCATATGCATCATGATTTTTAATTAAGTTTGCAATGACAGTTCTGCTACGGCCAATTTCATTTTTTTATGTTATTTTGTCTTTTAGGAAACGAGTCTTTTATACACATAAAATACAGCCATCAGCATTGGTCGTTCCCTTGTAATTTGTATAACAAAATCCTGGGTGTAGCCTGCATACATTTATTCAGCCATAAAATCTGTATATACCGATACGGTCTACTTTGATTTCCGTATAAGTGGTCATGCTTTCGGTAGAAAAAGAAAGAAAAATGTAAGTGTAAATTTAAAAGAAAAGAAAGAAATTATGAGAAAGAATGTCTGAAACGGTATAAGGAAGCAGGAATACAAGTGTAATAAAGAAAAAATGTGGAAGAAAGAATTTAAAAGAAACAAACAAACAAAACGAAAGCAACCAAGTATAAAGACGAAAGAAAGTATAAGAAAAAAAAAAAGAATGAAAAAAGAAAGAGAAAGAAATAAATTCAAGAGAAGAAAGAAAGAAAGAAAGAAAGAAAGGAAGTATAAGAGAACAACATAAGAAAGAAAAAAGAAATTATAAGAAATAAAGAACGAAAATGAAAGAAATCATTGGAAAGAATAAAAATAAAAAGAAAGAATAAAAAAAGGAATAAAAAGAAAGTATAGAAAGATATTAGGTTGGTGCAAAAATAATGACGTAATAATATCGTTTTTGACGTTAAAAATACGTTAAAAAAACGACATTATTACGTCATTATTTTTGCACCAACCTAATAGAAGGAATGAAACAGAAAAAATAAGAGATTATAAAGGAAGTAAAAACAGAATATGAGAATAAAGAAATAATAGTAAATCATTCATTTCATTTTTGGTAGCCATTGCCTGAATGATAGATCTTCCATAAGTACAGTTTTCTAGACAAATTTTATTTGCATAATTAAATGATCGCTCAAGTTAAGCAAAATTGTTGCAGAAAGCGAAAAAAAATTGTTAAAAAGAAGCGTTTTTAAAACAAATTCTTCTATTTTTTCATATGTTGCAAAATAAGTCAAGCTTAGAATTTTTCAGCTGAGCTCGTATAAAAATATATTAGAATCGGTTTATACTTTGTACATAAAGTACAGTGTATGCGTGTGTGTCTGTGCGTGTGTGTCTGTGTCCAATCAACTCCCCCATTCCCACTGGTCCGATTTCAATTAAACATAGCTCATTCAAAAGCCCTAGAAAAGTTAGGCGGAGGGAAGGATTTTCGTTGAGATCAGATTCACGGTTGCCAGATTATGCGAGGTTAAAAATATATATTACTATATTATACTAGCCATTATATTTGCTTTTATGGTTCAAAATGTTAACCTAGATTAAAAGCCACCCTATCGAGTGGTATTTAAGCTAGCTCCTGTGGAGGACTCTTGGTTTTGTCATCATCGCAATAGCTAGAGAGAGGTAGATACGATAGGCATCAATAAACTACAGAAGAACTCAAAATTGATCGCTGCATTTAAGTATTGAATTAATGTTTAAACTTTGAAAAGTTTAACGATAATTATTCTGCTGCCACTGAATTTAAAGACAATGTGATGTACGTAGATCCTTATTTTCCGTACAAACAATTATTTTTATTTCTTAGATGACAAAACATGGGACAATTTAAAATTAATATAGTATAAATATAGGAAAATAGAAATTAGAATTAGTTATACATTCAATATTTGAAGAGTTAGAGAAACATAATGTCTAATTACGCAAAACCTTTATTATAGAATCTAAGTGAATAAATTGAAGCTCAATTCCCCTACGAATTCTGAGATTATAAAAAAAAAAAATTCTACCCTATAGTAATTTATACAGTGTTTACTCATTCCCCCACGAGAATGAGATGTGACACAAGATCTTTTTAATGTAGGGTCCCGAGCGCGTACACTCGGGCAGGGACAAAAATTCTCCACAGCCCCCACAACCGGTCCAAGGACAGAGACGCAACTGAGAGATGATAAATAATACGTACAAATTATTTAAAGTAATTTACACGCTATTTACTTGACCCCCCACGAGGTCAGGTTGTGACACAAGGTCGGTTTAATGTGGGGAGACCGAGCGCGTGCACCCGGGCAAGGAACAAAATTTCCCCGAGGCCCCGCAACCGTCGGTTGCGCTTGCCTCGGTGCGAGCACTGATCCCTCCCTCTGGTGCAATGGGAGGGCGCGGCCTCGGGCAGCTGTTCTCCAGGGTTGAACACCTCTTCAGTATAATTTTCTCGCCCCTGAGCGCACTCTGCCCAAAGAGAGAGACGCAGCTGAGAGATGATAAATAATACGTACAAATTACTTATAGTAATTTACACACTAACAGCTCAATATCTGTATTATTTGTTATCTGCTTCTAGGCAATATCATTCTACAGGTTTAATTAAATTGCATATGTGCAGTGTTTCTGAAGAAGTAAAAATCCCATGCCGTTTTTACTCCAGTCAGGAGCTAAGCAGGTAATTCTGTTGATGTCAAATGTTGAGACGCCCCGCTTTACTAGTTCAACAATGACCCGCTTTGATTCCTGAAATGCTTTCTCAAGGGTCTGGTTCCAGGTGAATTTTGAGTTTTTTTTGACAAGGTCCCGAAAAGGTAGCATAATGGGACTTAATGAATATGCCCAGGCAAGTTGGTTTACCAGTCCAAACCAAGACCTTGCATCGGTGATGGTTTTCGGAACAGGGAAATTTAAAATAGCATTAAGCATTGATTCAGAGGGAGATACACCCGATGAAGTTATTTGAAGGCCACCAAACTGAACAGTGTCCTTACAAAACTGGAATTTGTCTTTGCTGAGTACAATCCCATTTTGTGCACATCTCATTAGAAAATCAAAGGTATGATAGAATGCCTCTTTGATGCCGGTGTCGTAGAGCAAAGTATCATCAACCAATTTGATTTTCCTGGGAATATCTTTTATGACTTCATCATATCTACGGGTGTATGCATCACCAGATGCTAAGTAGCCTTGAGGCATCCTAAGGTACATAAACCTTCCCCACTCTGTGATAAAAGTTGTGAGCGGTTGGGACTCCTCATCTAATATAATAGAGTGGTAGCCATCGACAGCATCCAGTACTGTTTTCTTGGTATTGGGTGGCACTTGCATTGCCAGCTGGAAAGGTGAGGCAGTGTGGTGGGTTTCTCGCTTGCATTGCGAATTTAAATATTGATAATCAATGGTACGCCTCGGTCGACCATCCTTTTTTGTTGTAATGACCATCGTGCTACACCAATCTGTTGGAGTACCAATGGGCACTTGTTCTAATATGCCTCTTTCTATATCTTGCATAAGGGCTTGCCTCACTGGTTCTTTTAAATGGTATGGCACTGGTATTGGTCTGTGTCTTGCCTTAGGGATTGCCCCCTCCTTCAGGTGGATATGTGCTGGTTTACCAGACATGGCTGGGAATTAACCCATCAGTATTAAATGCTGAATCAGCAAATTGTTTCAGCAACCATTTTTTGAGGTTCTCCACATTTCCTTCGTTTGCTGGAAAGGGGATTTCTTCAGGGCGATCTGGTAGCTGAAATCTTCTGAGTTGCTTTTGCTCGACAGCTGCTGTGTGATCGTTGGTTGTCCAATCTAATTTGCCTACTTGTGTGCTAAACCTCTGGCAAACTAGCTAATATTCAACAGCATATTGGTTTTTGAAAAGTTTATTTTATTAATTAACTGTCTTTCATTACTCTTCTTTTATTCGAGGATTTTTGTTTTTGATTCTCATATCAAAAATAGTTGTTTAAGAATATCGTCTTATATAGTGCAGAAAAGTGTTTGAAATTTGCATTTTACTTGGTCTTCAACAAGTTGGCATCTATTTGTAAAACTTTCCTTAACTATAACAACCCAATTTATGAATGAAATTTTCATTTGAAATTTTTGATTCAAAGATTGCAAGGAGTGAATATATCTTGCTTTGCGAAGCGACAGTGACTGGACGAATCTTGTTTGTAAAGTATAAATATAAAAATGCATTGGAAATTATTTTATTTTCGTTCTAAAAGTATAGCCGTAATGCATTTTGCAGTATGAATAAATTGGGAAATAATCTTATTAGGTACATCAGTGAAAAAAGTTTTACTATTAAAATACATGAAAAATGATTTTGCTATAAACGACTGAATATCAATTACAAGAAGATAGAATGCCTTTTGTCAGCAAAAAGGACATTCCAACATACAAATTACAAATCGGGGATAGCAATATTAAGCAAATACAGCAATTTAAATATCTGGGAAGTGTTTGAACAAAAGACGGAAAATGCTAGACCGAAATCTTCAAGCGCATTGGGATAAAGAAAAATGCCTTCTAAAAGCGAAGCAAGGTATTAAGAAACAAGGAAAGTTCATTGGAGTATGTATTAGGTTGGTGCAAAAAACGTCAAAAAACGACATTATTTTTGCACCAACCTAATAACATCGAAGTCCTATATGGCAGTGAATGCTGGAAAATCTTCTCACGGGGAAGAAAGGACTTCAGGCAAGAGAAATGTGGTTCTGCAGAAAGGTACTTAGAATACCATGGACTTTTAGATGTGAAAAACGAGGAAGTTTGAGGGGAAAATGGAAACAAAAAGGACACGTACTACAAATCAGTAAGAGAAAATTGAAATTTCTCATGAGGAAAGAGAGCTTGAAAATTTTGATACTCTCAAGTAATGTGAACGACAAAAGTGACTGAATAAAACAAGCCATAACATACCTGGCAAACTGGTGTTTAGGAAAAATAGAAATGGGGCATAACATACTAAGAGATACAAAGAACAGGAAATTCTGGAGAGTCGTGATCGCTAATGTCCAGAAGCGGAAGGGCACACAGAAATACACGTTAAAAATGATTACTACTATAAAATATATGTTATTATAAATATTTCAGTTTGAATGAAGCGTTGTTTTCTTGACGAAGCAAAAAAAAAATTCTGATTGTTGATTTGGTAAGATTTTGGGAACAGTTTTTTTTTAAATCACTTTGGAATTTGGGTATATATTCTAAATTCCAGTGACATATTTTTGAAATAATCAGTTTTAACGGAATCTATAAAGCGTAAAATTATTCACCATGATAATTTATTGACACCATAGTACTTCTTTCCTTAGTCTGTTAAAATCTATCTATCTATCTATCTATCTATCTATCTATCTATGTCGGTGTAATCATATGTATGTCAATCTATTAACATCTATATATATATATATATATATATATATATATATATATATATATATATATATAATCTATTCACATCTATATATATATATATATATATATAATCTATTCACATCTATATATATATATATATAATCTATTCACACACATATATATATATATATATATATATGTTGGTCTATTCATATCTATGTCAGTCTGTTCATATCTTTCTAGATATCTATCGTCCCCATTCTATTTGGAATGTGCAAAAGTTTTCAGCAAAATCTTCGGTTATCAAATGTATGTTGAGTTTCTAGGTTTTTTTTTTAACCATTCTCCTCAAGCAAGGGGATAATGCCACTAAGACGCAACGGGTTAGTGGAATTGAAATAGAATGAGAAAAAAATCATGACAAAGAACCGCAAACCCAATCCTAAACAGGAAGCAAAGGATGCCTCTTTTCAAAAGACGAGGGAGGAGTATCAATTGGGCAATAGGCGAACCTATCTACTCCTATTTAATGAAAAGAAAAAAGAGATTTACTGTATTTGACGGCATATAAAGCCCACTTTTTTTCTTTCTTTTTTTTACTAAAAATAACTGTTAAAATTGCCCTGCGATAATAATTCGCGATAGTCGGCCGAAATTAGATATCCGTCAAATCCAATTCACTTAAATATGAAGGAGCAATAGAATACGTGGATGGCAATGCCTGGTTACCACCTCACACTTACAGAGAGAATAAAAAGATTTTGCATTGCACATGTCTGCGAGTGGGTTAAACAAGCTTGGGATAATATTAGACCAGAAATTGTGAAATCTTTTAAAAAGTGTGGCATTAGCAATGCTCTCAATGGACCGGAAGATGATGCATTATTTAACGACGATGATAGTAGTAGTGAAAATGACTATCAGCGTTTTGATAAGGAAGATGAATAAAATTTTAATGGTAACTTTACAGTTTTGCTCAATTGTAATAATTTCTTGATTTTTATTTTGTTTTCTTACCTTTGGATATAATAAAATTTTATGGGCTCGTGTTCTTTTTTATTTCCTATTATTTTTCGTTTAATTGTAATCATGACTCCTTTAACCAAAATAATACCTCATAAATATAGCTGTGGCTGTACCTTTTACTAAAAATGTTATTAATTTTACTAATTACTAAGTTTTTCTTGATTTTCCCTGCTGAAATTGGGCTGTTTCTTATACACCAGAACGGTAATTAAAAAGAAAAAAAGACTAACTTGTAACTAAGAGCGCTGGGAACGTGTGTGTTTTTGGTGGATAATGAACAACAATCACTTAAAATTTTTAAAAATATACAATTATATTCTCAATATTCTTTTAGTTTCCAGCTGTATCACCATTTCCCATTGTAATATCCCATCCCTTCTACTTCGCGTTCATCGAATATTTCCATCCACTTTAGTTTGTTTATATGCCGATGGCGCCCCACCCTACACAAAACGCCTCTTTGTCATCAACCTATAACAACAGTTCCGATCAACTTTACTGTAGTCGTCTCAATTGACACACCAAGAGCAAAATAACAATAAACAATGCGTGAGAGGCTCAAAAGTGTGCAGACATTGGCAATCTAGCTTTCAGCCTATTTGTAGCTGCGAGGAAGATCTTTGTTTACGCCGTCCTCATAAAACATCTCATGGTTCAGATTCGTCGAATGGTCGATCAAAAAAGAACAAAAAACAAAACAAAATGTCTCATACTATATAATTTATCGAAATGTAATGAATACAATGGAACCTCGATTCATGAACTTCATTCGTTCCTAAAGCCCGTTCGTAACCCGAAGTTTTCGTACTCAGAAACTATTTTTCCAATAGGATTCATTGTAAAATGGATTAATCCGTTCCTAGTCTCAAGATGATTGCTTATTTAAACTTACTTAAACAGTACTTTGTGCACAAGTTTACACACAAAACTAATGAAAATCATTAAATCTAAGAAATAAATAAACAAACCCAATACTAAAAAGATAAAATATAGAAGAACATTTTAATTTTACCGTACCTGTATGTAAGAGAGTTGATGGCGTAAGTGGAAGTGGAAGGAAAGTGATGTTATTGTTTGTAAAAGAGAAGTTAAGTCATGAATAGTATCAATCGTTGATTTTGCCATATGAAACTGGGTAGGAAGAGATAAATATTATCAACAATTATTTTTCTCTTAACTTTTCTTTTTACTTTACCTGCTAGCTTTCTTTGGAGCCATGACTGAGAACTAATGAAGAGAAAAATAAATAGCACAGTACAATAAAATTGGAAAAGAAAAGCACATCACAATACACGAATGTATACAACATGGCGGTCGACTAAGAAATGATTCCGTTCCGTTCGGCAATGGTGTTCGATGACCGAAATTTTATTTGATAACCCAGGCATTTTCATCTCGAATATTTTGTTCGAAAACCGATTAATTCGACACGTGAGACGTTCGAGAACCGAGGTTGCACTGTATTATAATAATAATCGTTGGATATTTTCGTTTGTAAAAGACCAGGTTGTATGACTAGATAGCATGCTTCAGGAAAGCTAGTGGATAGGTTGCAGAGAGAGGTAAATTACTCGATACATCCCTCCTCTCGTCTTTCCTTCTATATTTTCTGTGAATGACATTCTCCAAGCCTCCTTTCTCATTATGTGCCCTAGAAATTACAAATCTTTCTTTCATATGCTTTGTGGAAAAGTCCATTCTATTTTTACTTCTGTTAAATGTTCCTTCGCTTGCAGTTTTCTCTTCAATTTTGGAGATTGACGCAACACAGTCGTTCTAACACGATTGTAATCCCATTTTGGCCATGTTTTAGATTCTTCTATGCATAGTAAATATGGCTAGGTTTTCAATAGTAATACCTCATTTACTAGAATTATATTTTTTCAATGTTTCAATCCAGGTTTAGAAATCGAGATAAATTGAGTTCTTGCACGGTTCGCCTGTACAGAAATAGCCGTCCTTTTATTCTTATGCCAGGAATTTCAGTTTTACACATGGATTAAGATAATATCTTTAGTCATCTGTTCTCCCCCGGGATTTAAAATAACATTCTTTCTTACGTCCTAGTCAGACCATACTTACGAATCGTCGTGACGAAATACGTTTATTTTCGCTTGTAAATCATTTTTTTGGGTCGACATGTGAAGGGTAGACAAATCATTGTGTGTTCTCGTCATAAATATACAAAATTTAAAGATATATATATATATAGGAATTCTTTGGACTAAATTTTTTTTCGTGCAACATTTTATAACAAAAAAGTACACACGGTGGAAGAGAAAAATGACTTATTGTCCAGCAACCGGTTGAACGATGGTAGAGAAAAATGACTTATTGTCCAGCAACCGGTTGGACGGTGGTAGAGAAAAATGACTTAATGACACGCCACCGGTTGAACGGTGGAAGAGAAATATGACTTATTGTCCTGCAACTGGTTGAATGGTGGTAGAGAAAAATGACTTAATGACACGCCAACGGTTGAACGGTGGAAGAGAAAAATGACTTATTGTCCAGCAACCGGTTGAACGGTGGTAGAGAATAATGACTTAATGACACGCCACCGGTTGAACGGTGGAAGTGAAAAATGACTTATTGTCCAGCAACCGGTTGAACGGTGGTAGAGACAAATGAGAATGACAAACAACTGGTTTAACGGTGGTAGAGAAAAATGACTTAATGACACACCAACGGTTGAACGGTGGAAGAGAAAAATGACATAATGACAAACAACTGGTTTAACGGTGGAAGAGAAAAATGACTTATTGTCCAGAAACCGGTTGAACGGTGGTAGAGAAATATGTCTTATTGTCCTGCAACCGGTTGAACGGTGGTAGAGACAAATGACAATGACAAACAACTGGTTTAACGGTGGTAGAGAAAAATGACTTAATGACAAACAACTGGTTTAACGGTGGAAGAGAAAAATGACTTATAGTCCAGAAAGCGGTTGAACGGTGGTAGAGAAAAATGACTTATTGTCCAGCAACCGGTTGAACGGTGGTAGAGAAAAATGACTTATTGTCCAGAAACCGGTTGAAGAGTGGTAGTGAAAAATGACTTATTGTCCAGCAACCGGTTGAACGGTGGAACAGAAAAATGACTTAATAACACGCCACCGGTTGAACGGTGGAAGAGAAATATGACTTAATGACAAGCAACTGGTTGAACGGTGGTAGAGAAAAATGACTTACTAACACGCGAACGGTTTAACGGTGGAAGAGAAAAATGACTTATTGTTCAGCGACCGGTTGAACGGTGGTGGAGAAAAATGACTTAATGACACGCCACCGGTTGAACGGTGGAAGAGAAAAATGATTTATGGTCCAGCAATTGGTTGAATGGTGGTAGAGAAAAATGACATATTGTCCAGCAACCAGTTGAACGGTGGTAGAGAAAAATGATTTATGGTCCAGCAACCGGTTGAACGGTGGTAGAGAAAAATGACTTATTGTCCAGCAATTGTTTGAACGGTGGTAGAGAAAAATTACTTAATGTCCAGCAACTGTTTGAACGGTGGTAGAGAAAAATGACTTAATGTCCAGCAACCGGTTGAACGGTCGTAGAGAAAAATGACTTAATGAAAAACAAATGGTTGAACGATGGTAGAGAAAAATGACTTATTGTCCAGCAACTGTTTGAACGGTGGTAGAGAAAAATGAATTAATATCCAGCACCTGTTTGAACGGTGGTAGAGAAAAATGACTTAATGTCCGGCAACCGGTTGAACGGTGGTAGAGAAAAATGACTTAATGACAAGCAACTGGTTGAACGGTGGTAGAGAGGAATGACTTATTGCCCAGCAACTGTTTGAACGGTGGTAGAGAAAAATGATTTATATCCAGCAACCGGTTGAACGGTCGTAGAGAAAAATGACTTAATGACAAGCAACTGGTTCAACGGTGGTAGAGAAGAATGACTTTTTGTCCAGCAACTGTTTGAACGGTGGTAGAGAAAAATGACTTATTGTCCAGAACTGTTTGAACGGTGGTAGAGAAAAATGACTTATTGTCCAGCAACTGTTTGAACGGTGGCAGAGAAAAATGACTTAATGTCCAGCAACTGTTTGAACGGTGGTAGAGAAAAATGACTTAATATCCAGCAACCGGTTGAACGGTCGTAGAGAAAAATGACTTAATGACAAGCAACTGTTTGAACGGTGGTAGAGAAAAATGACTTATTGTCCAGCAATTGTTTGAACGGTGGTAGAGAAAAATGACTTAATATCCAGCAACCGGTTGAACGGTGGTAGAGAAAAATGACTTAATGTCCAGCAACTGTTTAAACGGTGGTAGAGAAAAATGACTTAATATCCAGCAACCGGTTGAACGGTCGTAGAGACAAATGACTTAATGACAAGCAACTGTTTGAACGGTGGTAGAGAAAAATGACTTATTGTCCAGCAATTGTTTGAACGGTGGTAGAGAAAAATGACTTAATATCCAGCAACTGTTTGTACGGTCGTAGAGAAAAATGACTTAATATCCAGCAACCGGTTGAACGGTCGTAGAGACAAATGACTTAATGACAAGCAACTGGTTGAACGGTGGTAGAGAAAAATGACTTAATATCCAGCAACTGTTTGAACGGTGGTAGAGAAAAATGACTTATTGTCCAGCAACAGTTTCAACGGTGGGAGAGAAAAATGACATTGTCCAGCAACTGTTTGAACGTTGGTAGACAAAAAATGACTTAATGACAAGCAACTGTTTGAACGGTGGTAGAGAATAACGACTTAATGTCCAGCAAACGGTTGAACGGTGGTAGAGAAAAATGACTTAATGACAAGCAACTGGTTGAACGGTGGTAGAGAAGAAATATTTATTGTCCAGCAACTGTTTGAACGGTGGTAGAGAAAAATGACTTAATATCCAGCAACTGTTTGTACGGTCGTAGAGAAAAATGACTTAATATCCAGCAACCGGTTGAACGGTCGTAGAGACAAATGACTTAATGACAAGCAACTGGTTGAACGGTGGTAGAGAAAAATGACTTAATATCCAGCAACTGTTTGAACGGTGGTAGAGAAAAATGACTTATTGTCCAGCAACAGTTTCAACGGTGGGAGAGAAAAATGACATTGTCCAGCAACTGTTTGAACGTTGGTAGACAAAAAATGACTTAATGACAAGCAACTGTTTGAACGGTGGTAGAGAATAACGACTTAATGTCCAGCAAACGGTTGAACGGTGGTAGAGAAAAATGACTTAATGACAAGCAACTGGTTGAACGGTGGTAGAGAAGAAATATTTATTGTCCAGCAACTGTTTGAACGGTGGTAGAGAAAAATGACTTAATATCCAGCAACCGGTTGAGCGGTCGTAGAGACAAATGACTTAATGACAAGCAATTGGTTGAACGGTGGTAGAGAAAAATGAATTAATGTCCAGCAACTGTTTGAACGGTGGTAGAGAAAAATGACTTATTGTCCAGCAACTGTTTGAACGGTGGTAGAGAAAAATGACTTAATATCCAGCAACCGGTTGAACGGTGGTAGAGAAAAATGACTTAATGACAAGCAACTGTTTGAACGGTGGTAGAGAAAAATGACTTAATATCCAGCAACCGGTTGAACGGTCGTAGAGACAAATGACTTAATGACAAGCAACTGGTTGAACGGTGGTAGAGAAAAATGACTTATTGTCCAGCAACCGGTTGAACGGTGGTAGAGAAAAATGATTTATATCCAGCCACCGGTTGAACGGTCGGAGAGAAAAATGACTTCATGACAAGCAACTGGTTGAACGGTGGTAGAGAAGAATGACTTATTGTCCAGCAACTGTTTGAACGGTGGTAGAGAAAAATGACTTATTGTCCAGCAACTGTTTGAACGGTGGTAGAGAAAAATGACTTAATGTCCAGCAACTGTTTGAACGGTGGTAGAGAAAAATGACTTAATGTCCAGCAACCGGTTGAACGGTGGTAGAGAAAAATGACTTAATGAAAAACAAATGGTTGAACGGTGGTAGAGAAAAATGACTTATTGTCCAGCAACTGTTTGAACGGTGGTAGAGAAAAATGACTTAATGTCCAGCAACTGTTTGAACGGTGGTAGAGAAAAATGACTTAATGTCCAGCAACTGTTTGAACGGTGGTAGAGAAAAATGACTTAATGTCCAGCAACTGTTTGAACGGTGGTAGAGAAAAATGACTTAATGTCCAGCAACTGTTTGAACGGTGGTAGAGAAAAATGACTTAATGTCCAGCAACCGGTTGAACGGTGGTAGAGAAAAATGACTTAATGAAAAACAAATGGTTGAACGGTGGTAGAGAAAAATGACTTATTGTCCAGCAACTGTTTGAACGGTGGTAGAGAAAAATGACTTAATGTCCAGCAACTGTTTGAACGGTGGTAGAGAAAAATGACTTAATGTCCAGCAACTGTTTGAACGGTGGTAGAGAAAAATGACTTAATGTCCAGCAACTGTTTGAACGGTGGTAGAGAAAAATGACTTAATATCCAGCAACCGGTTGAACGGTCGTAGAGACAAATGACTTAATGACAAGCAACTGGTTGAACGGTGGTAGAGAAAAATGACTTATTGTCCAGCAATTGTTTGAACGGTGGTAGAGAAAAATGACTTAATATCCAGCAACTGTTTGAACGGTGGTAGAGAAAAATGACTTAATATCCTGCAACCGGTTGAACGGTCGTAGAGACAAATGACTTAACGACAAGCAACTGGTTGAACGGTGGTAGAGAAAAATGACTTATTGTCCAGCAATTGTTTGAACGGTGGTAGAGAAAAATGAATTAATATCCAGCAACTGTTTGAAAGGTGGTAGAGAAAAATGACTTAATATCCAGCAACTGTTTGAACGGTGGTAGAGAAAAATGACTTAATGTCCAGCAACTGTTTGAACGGTGGTAGAGAAAAATGACTTAATGTCCAGCAACTGTTTGAACGGTGGTAGAGAAAAATGACTTAATGTCCAGCAACTGTTTGAACGGTGGTAGAGAAAAATGACTTAATATCCAGCAACCGGTTGAACGGTCGTAGGGACAAATGACTTAATGACAAGCAACTGGTTGAACGGTGGTAGAGAAAAATGACTTATTGTCCAGCAATTGTTTGAACGGTGGTAGAGAAAAATGACTTAATATCCAGCAACTGTTTGAACGGTGGTAGAGAAAAATGACTTAATGTCCAGCAACTGTTTGAACGGTGGTAGAGAAAAATGACTTAATGTCCAGCAACCGGTTGAACGGTGGTAGAGAAAAATGACTTAATGAAAAACAAATGGTTGAACGGTGGTAGAGAAAAATGAATTAATATCCAGCAACTGTTTGAAAGGTGGTAGAGAAAAATGAATTAATATCCAGCAACTGTTTGAACGGTGGTAGAGAAAAATGACTTAATGTCCAGCAACTGTTTGAACGGTGGTAGAGAAAAATGACTTAATGTCCAGCAACTGTTTGAACGGTGTTAGAGAAAAATGACTTAATATCCAGCAACCGGTTGAACGGTCGTAGAGACAAATGACTTAATGACAAGCAACTGTTTGAACGGTGGTAGAGAAAAATGACTTATTGTCCAGCAATTGTTTGAACGGTGGTAGAGAATAATGACTTAATATCCAGCAACTGTTTGAACGGTCGTAGAGAAAAATGACTTAATATCCAGCAACCGGTTGAACGGTCGTAGAGACAAATGACTTAATGACAAGCAACTGGTTGAACGGTGGTAGAGAAAAATGACTTAATATCCAGCAACTGTTTGAACGGTGGTAGAGAAAAATGACTTAATGTCCAGCAACTGTTTGAACGGTGGTAGAGAAAAATGACTTAATGTCCAGCAACTGTTTGAACGGTGGTAGAGAAAATGACTTAATATCCAGCAACCGTTTGAACGGTCGTAGAGACAAATGACTTAATGACAAGCAACTGGTTGAACGGTGGTAGAGAAAAATGACTTATTGTCCAGCAATTGTTTGAACGGTGGTAGAGAAAAATGACTTAATATCCAGCAACTGTTTGAACGGTCGTAGAGAAAAATGACTTAATATCCAGCAACCGGTTGAACGGTCGTAGAGACAAATGCCTTAATGACAAGCAACTGGTTGAACGGTGGTAGAGAAAAATGACTTATTGTCCAGCAATTGTTTGAACGGTGGTAGAGAAAAATGAATTAATATCCAGCAACTGTTTGAAAGGTGGTAGAGAAAAATGACTTAATATCCAGCAACAGTTTGAACGGTGGTAGAGAAAAATGACTTAATGTCCAGCAACTGTTTGAACGGTGGTAGAGAAAAATGACTTAATGTCCAGCAACTGTTTGAACGGTGGTAGAGAAAAATGACTTAATGTCCAGCAACTGTTTGAACGGTGGTAGAGAAAAATGAATTAATATCCAGCAACCGGTTGAACGGTCGTAGGGACAAATGACTTAATGACAAGCAACTGGTTGAACGGTGGTAGAGAAAAATGACTTATTGTCCAGCAATTGTTTGAACGGTGGTAGAGAAAAATGACTTAATATCCAGCAACTGTTTGAACGGTGGTAGAGAAAAATGACTTAATATCCAGCAACCGGTTGAACGGTCATAGAGACAAATGACTTAATGACAAGCAACTGGTTGAACGGTGGTAGAGAAAAATGACTTATTGTCCAGCAATTGTTTGAACGGTGGTAGAGAAAAATGAATTAATATCCAGCAACTGTTTGAAAGGTGGTAGAGAAAAATGACTTAATATCCAGCAACCGGTTGAACGGTCGTAGAGAAAAATGACTTAATGACAAGCAACAGGTTGAACGGTGGTAGAGAAAAATGACTTAATATCCAGCAACCGGTTGAACGGTGGTAGAGAAAAATGATTTATATCCAGCAACCGGTTGAACGGTCGGAGAGAAAAATGACTTCATGACAAGCAACTGGTTGAACGGTGGTAGAGAAGAATGACTTATTGTCCAGCAACTGTTTGAACGGTGGTAGAGAAAAATGACTTATTGTCCAGCAACTGTTTGAACGGTGGTAGAGAAAAATGACTTATTGTCCAGCAACTGTTTCAACGGTGGTAGAGAAAAATGACATTGTCCAGCAACTGTTTGAACGTTGGTAGACAAAAAATGACTTAATGACAAGCAACTGTTTGAACGGTGGTAAAGAATAACGACTTAATGTCCAGCAAACGGTTGAACGGTGGTAGAGAAAAATGACTTAATGACAAGCAACTGGTTGAACGGTGGTAGAGAAGAAATATTTATTGTCCAGCAACTGTTTGAACGGTGGTAGAGAAAAATGACTTAATATCCAGCAACCGGTTGAACGGTCGTAGAGACAAATGACTTAATGACAAGCAATTGGTTGAACGGTGGTAGAGAAAAATGACTTAATGTCCAGCAACTGTTTGAACGGTGGTAGAGAAAAATGACTTATTGTCCAGCAACTGTTTGAACGGTGGTAGAGAAAAATGACTTAATATCCAGCAACCGGTTGAACGGTGGTAGAGAAAAATGACTTAATGACAAGCAACTGTTTGAAGGGTGGTAGAGAAAAATGACTTAATGTCCAGCAACTGTTTGAACGGTGGTAGAGAAAAATGACTTAATGTCCAGCAACTGTTTGAACGGTGGTAGAGAAAAATGACTTAATGTCCAGCAACCGGTTGAACGGTGGTAGAGAAAAATGACTTAATGAAAAACAAATGGTTGAACGGTGGTAGAGAAAAATGACTTATTGTCCAGCAACTGTTTGAACGGTGGTAGAGAAAAATGAATTAATATCTAGCAACTGTTTGTGCGGTGGTAGAGAAAAATGACTTAATGTCCAGCAACTGTTTGAACGGTGGTAGAGAAAAATGACTTAATGTCCAGCAACTGTTTGAACGGTGGTAGAGAAAAATGACTTAATATCCAGCAACCGGTTGAACGGTCGTAGAGACAAAAGACTTAATAACAAGCAACTGGTTGAATGGTGGTAGAGAAAAATGACTTATTGTCCAGCAATTGTTTGAACGGTGGTAGAGAAAAATGACTTAATATCCAGCAACTGTTTGAACGGTCGTAGAGAAAAATGACTTAATATCCAGCAACCGGTTGAACGGTCGTAGAGACAAATGACTTAATGACAAGCAACTGGTTGAACGGTGGTAGAGAAAAATGACTTAATTTCCAGCAACTGTTTGAACGGTGGTAGAGAAAAATGACTTAATATCCAGCAACTGTTTGAACGGTGGTAGAGAAAAATGACTTAATGTCCAGCAACTGTTTGAACGGTGGTAGTGAAAAATGACTTAATGTCCAGCAACTGTTTGAACGGTGGTAGAGAAAAATGACTTAATGTCCAGCAACCGGTTGAACGGTGGTAGAGAAAAATGACTTAATGAAAAACAAATGGTTGAACGGTGGTAGAGAAAAATGACTTATTGTCCAGCAACTGTTTGAACGGTGGTAGAGAAAAATGAATTAATATCCAGCAACTGTTTGTGCGGTGGTAGAGAAAAATGACTTAATGTCCAGCAACTGTTTGAACGGTGGTAGAGAAAAATGACTTAATGTCCAGCAACTGTTTGAACGGTGGTAGAGAAAAATGACTTAATATCCAGCAACCGGTTGAACGGTCGTAGAGACAAATGACTTAATGACAAGCAACTGTTTGAACGGTGGTAGAGAAAAATGACTTATTGTCCAGCAATTGTTTGAACGGTGGTAGATAATAATGACTTAATATCCAGCAACTGTTTGAACGGTGGTAGAGAAAAATGACTTAATATCCAGCAACCGGTTGAACGGTCGTAGAGACAAATGACTTAATGACAAGCAACTGGTTGAACGGTGGTAGAGAAAAATGACTTAATATCCAGCAACTGTTTGAACGGTGGTAGAGAAAAATGACTTAATATCCAGCAACCGGTTGAACGGTGGTAGAGAAAAATGACTTAATGACAAGCAACTGTTTGAACGGTGGTAGAGAAAAATGACTTAATGTCCAGCAACTGTTTGAACGGTGGTAGAGAAAAATGACTTAATATCCAGCAACCGGTTGAACGGTCGTAGAGACAAAAGACTTAATGACAAGCAACTGGTTGAACGGTGGTAGAGAAAAATGACTTATTGTCCAGCAATTGTTTGAACGGTGGTAGAGAAAAATGACTTAATATCCAGCAACTGTTTGAACGGTCGTAGAGAAAAATGACTTAATATCCAGCAACCGGTTGAACGGTCGTAGAGACAAATGACTTAATGACAAGCAACTGGTTGAATGGTGGTAGAGAAAAATGACTTATTGTCCAGCAATTGTTTGAACGGTGGTAGAGAAAAATGAATTAATATCCAGCAACTGTTTGAAAGGTGGTAGAGAAAAATGACTTAATATCCAGCAACCGGTTGAACGGTGGTAGAGAAAAATGACTTAATGACAAGCAACTGTTTGAACGGTGGTAGAGAAAAATGTCTTAATGTCCAGCAACTGTTTGAACGGTGGTAGAGAAAAATGACTTAATGTCCAGCAACTGTTTGAACGGTGGTAGAGAAAAATGACTTAATGTCCAGCAACCGGTTGAACGGTGGTAGAGAAAAATGACTTAATGAAAAACAAATGGTTGAACGGTGGTAGAGAAAAATGACTTATTGTCCAGCAACTGTTTGAACGGTGGTAGAGAAAAATGAATTAATATCCAGCAACTGTTTGAACGGTGGTAGAGAAAAATGACTTAATGTCCAGCAACTGTTTGAACGGTGGTAGAGAAAAATGACTTAATGTCCAGCAACTGTTTGAACGGTGGTAGAGAAAAATGATTTAATATCCAGCAACCGGTTGAACGGTCGTAGAGACAAATGACTTAATGACAAGCAACTGTTTGAACGGTGGTAGAGAAAAATGACTTATTGTCCAGCAATTGTTTGAACGGTGGTAGAGAATAATGACTTAATATCCAGCAACTGTTTGAACGGTCGTAGAGAAAAATGACTTAATGACAAGCAACTGGTTGAACGGTGGTAGAGAAAAATGACTTAATATCCAGCAACTGTTTGAACGGTGGTAGAGAAAAATGACTTAATATCCAGCAACTGTTTGAACGGTGGTAGAGAAAAATGACTTAATGTCCAGCAACTGTTTGAACGGTGGTAGAGAAAAATGACTTAATGTCCAGCAACTGTTTGAACGGTGGTAGAGAAAAATGACTTAATATCCAGCAACCGGTTGAACGGTCGTAGAGACAAATGACTTAATGACAAGCAACTGGTTGAACGGTGGTAGAGAAAAATGACTTATTGTCCAGCAATTGTTTGAACGGTGGTAGAGAAAAATGAATTAATATCCAGCAACTGTTTGAAAGGTGGTAGAGAAAAATGACTTAATATCCAGCAACTGTTTGAACGGTGGTAGAGAAAAATGACTTAATGTCCAGCAACTGTTTGAACGGTGGTAGAGAAAAATGACTTAATGTCCAGCAACTGTTTGAACGGTGGTAGAGAAAAATGACTTAATGTCCAGCAACTGTTTGAACGGTGGTAGAGAAAAATGACTTAATATCCAGCAACCGGTTGAACGGTCGTAGGGACAAATGACTTAATGACAAGCAACTGGTTGAACGGTGGTAGAGAAAAATGACTTATTGTCCAGCAATTGTTTGAACGGTGGTAGAAAAAAATGACTTAATATCCAGCAACTGTTTGAACGGTGGTAGAGAAAAATGACTTAATATCCAGCAACCGGTTGAACGGTCGTAGAGACAAATGACTTAATGACAAGCAACTGGTTGAACGGTGGTAGAGAAAAATGACTTATTGTCCAGCAATTGTTTGAACGGTGGTAGAGAAAAATGAATTAATATCCAGCAACTGTTTGAACGGTGGTAGAGAAAAATGACTTAATATCCAGCAACCGGTTGAACGGTCGTAGAGAAAAATGACTTAATGACAAGCAACTGGTTGAACGGTGGTAGAGAAAAATGACTTAATATCCAGCAACCGGTTGAACGGTGGTAGAGAAAAATGACTTAATGTCCAGCAACTGTTTGAACGGTGGTAGAGAAAAATGACTTAATATCCAGCAACCGGTTGAACGGTCATAGAGAAAAATGACTTAATGACAAGCAACTGGTTGAACGGTGGTAGAGAAAAATGACTTATTGTCCAGCAATTGTTTGAACGGTGGTAGAGAAAAATGACTTAATATCCAGCAACTGTTTGAACGGTGGTAGAGAAAAATGGCTTATTGTCCAGCAATTGTTTGAACGGTGGTAGAGAAAATGACTTAGTGTCCAGCAACCGGTTGAACGGTGGTAGAGAAAAATGACTTAATGAAAAACAAATGGTTGAACGGTGGTAGAGAAAAATGACTTATTGTCCAGCAACTGTTTGAACGGTGGTAGAGAAAAATGAATTAATATCCAGCAACTGTTTGAACGGTGGTAGAGAAAAATGACTTAATGTCCAGCAACTGTTTGAACTGTGGTAGAGAAAAATGACTTAATGTCCAGCAACTGTTTGAACGGTGGTAGAGAAAAATGATTTAATATCCAGCAACCGGTTGAACGGTCGTAGAGACAAATGACTTAATGACAAGCAACTGTTTGAACGGTGGTAGAGAAAAATGACTTATTGTCCAGCAATTGTTTGAACGGTGGTAGAGAATAATGACTTAATATCCAGCAACTGTTTGAACGGTCGTAGAGAAAAATGACTTAATGACAAGCAACTGGTTGAACGGTGGTAGAGAAAAATGACTTAATATCCAGCAACTGTTTGAACGGTGGTAGAGAAAAATGACTTAATATCCAGCAACTGTTTGAACGGTGGTAGAGAAAAATGACTTAATGTCCAGCAACTGTTTGAACGGTGGTAGAGAAAAATGACTTAATGTCCAGCAACTGTTTGAACGGTGGTAGAGAAAAATGACTTAATATCCAGCAACCGGTTGAACGGTCGTAGAGACAAATGACTTAATGACAAGCAACTGGTTGAACGGTGGTAGAGAAAAATGACTTATTGTCCAGCAATTGTTTGAACGGTGGTAGAGAAAAATGAATTAATATCCAGCAACTGTTTGAAAGGTGGTAGAGAAAAATGACTTAATATCCAGCAACTGTTTGAACGGTGGTAGAGAAAAATGACTTAATGTCCAGCAACTGTTTGAACGGTGGTAGAGAAAAATGACTTAATGTCCAGCAACTGTTTGAACGGTGGTAGAGAAAAATGACTTAATGTCCAGCAACTGTTTGAACGGTGGTAGAGAAAAATGACTTAATATCCAGCAACCGGTTGAACGGTCGTAGGGACAAATGACTTAATGACAAGCAACTGGTTGAACGGTGGTAGAGAAAAATGACTTATTGTCCAGCAATTGTTTGAACGGTGGTAGAAAAAAATGACTTAATATCCAGCAACTGTTTGAACGGTGGTAGAGAAAAATGACTTAATATCCAGCAACCGGTTGAACGGTCGTAGAGACAAATGACTTAATGACAAGCAACTGGTTGAACGGTGGTAGAGAAAAATGACTTATTGTCCAGCAATTGTTTGAACGGTGGTAGAGAAAAATGAATTAATATCCAGCAACTGTTTGAACGGTGGTAGAGAAAAATGACTTAATATCCAGCAACCGGTTGAACGGTCGTAGAGAAAAATGACTTAATGACAAGCAACTGGTTGAACGGTGGTAGAGAAAAATGACTTAATATCCAGCAACCGGTTGAACGGTGGTAGAGAAAAATGACTTAATGTCCAGCAACTGTTTGAACGGTGGTAGAGAAAAATGACTTAATATCCAGCAACCGGTTGAACGGTCATAGAGAAAAATGACTTAATGACAAGCAACTGGTTGAACGGTGGTAGAGAAAAATGACTTATTGTCCAGCAATTGTTTGAACGGTGGTAGAGAAAAATGACTTAATATCCAGCAACTGTTTGAACGGTGGTAGAGAAAAATGGCTTATTGTCCAGCAATTGTTTGAACGGTGGTAGAGAAAATGACTTAGTGTCCAGCAACCGGTTGAACGGTGGTAGAGAAAAATGACTTAATGTCCAGCAACTGTTTGAACGGTGGTAGAGACAAATGACTTAATATCCTGCAACCGGTTGAACGGTGGTAGAGAAAAATGACTTAATGACAAGCAACTGGTTGAACGGTGGTAGAGAAAAATGACTTATTGTCCAGCAATTGTTTGAACGGTGGTAGAGAAAAATGACTTAATATCCAGCAACTGTTTGAACGGTGGTAGAGAAAAATGACTTATTGTCCAGCAATTGTTTGAACGGTGGTAGAGAAAAATGACTTAATATCCAGCAACTGTTTGAACAGTGGTAGAGAAAAATGAATTAATATTCAGCAACTGTTTGAACGGTGGTAGAGAAAAATGACTTAATGTCCGGCAACCGGTGGAACGGTGGTAGAGAAAAATGACTTAATGACAAGCAACTGGTTGAACGGTGGTAGAGAAGAATGACTTATTGTCCAGTAACTCTTTGAACGGTGGTAGAGAAAAATGACTTAATATCCAGCAACCGGTTGAACGGTCGTAGAGAAAAATGACTTAATGGCAAGCAACTGGTTCAACGGTGGTAGAGAAGAATGACTTTTTGTCCAGCAACTGTTTGAACGGTGGTAGAGAAAAATGACTTATTGTCCAGCAACTGTTTGAACGGTGGTAGAGAAAAATGACTTAATGTCCAGCAACCGGTTGAACGGTGGTAGAGAAAAATTACCTAATGAAAAGCAACTGGTTGAACGGTTGTAGAGAAGAATGACTTATTGTCCAGCAACTGTTTGAACGGTAGTAGAGAAAAATGACTTAATATCCAGCAACCGGTTGAACGGTCGTAGAGAAAAATGACTTAATGACAAGCAACTGGTTGAACGGTGGTAGAGAAAAATGACTTGTTGTCCAGCAACTGTTTGAACGGTGGTAGAGAAAAATGACTTAATGTCAAACAACCGGTTGAACGGTGGTAGAGAAAAATGAATTATTGTTCAGCAACTGGTTGAACGGTGGTAGAGAAAAATGTCCAGCAACCGATTGAAAATGACAAGAAACTGGTTGAACGGTGGTAGAGAATTATAACTTATTGTCCAGCAACTACTTGAACGGTTGTAGGGAAAAATGACTTAATTTCCAGCAACCGGTTTAACGGTGGTAGAGAAAAATGATTTATTTTCCAGCTACTGGTTGAACGGTGGTTGGGAAAAATAACTTTACTTCAGCAACCGGTTGAACGGTGGTAGAGAAAAATGACTTATTGTCCAGCAACCGGTTGGACGTTGGTAGAGAAAAATGAATTAATGACACGCCAATGGTTTAACGGTGGTAGAAAAAATGACTTATTGGCCAGCAACTTTTTGAACGGTGGTAGAGAAAAATGACTTATGGTCCAGCAACGGGTTGAACGGTGGTAGAGAAAAATGACTTATTGTCCAGCAACTTTTTGAACGGTGGTAGAGAAAAATGACTTAATGACAAGCAACCGGTTGAACGGTCGTAGAGAAAAATGACTTAATGTCCAGCAACCAGTTGAACGGTGGTAGAAAAAAATGACTTATGGTCCAGCAACTGTTTGAACGGTGGTAGAGAAAAATGACTTAATGTCCAGCAACTGTTTGAACGGTGGTAGAAAAAAATGACTTATTGTCCAGCAACTGTTTGAACGGTGGTAGAGAAAACTGACTTAATGTCAAGCAACCTGTTGAACGGTGGTAGAGAATAATGACGTAATGTCCAGCAACCGGTTGAACGGTGCTAGAGAATACTAATTTATTGTCCAGCAACCTGTTGAACGGTGGTAGAGAAAAATGACTTAATTTCCAGGGACCAGTTGAACGGTCTTAGAGAAAAATGAGTTATTGTCCAGCAACCGGTTGAACGGTGGTAGAGAAAAATGAGTTATTGTCCAGCAACCGGTTGAAGGGTGGTAGAGAAAAATGACTAAATGTCCAGCAACCGGTTGAACGGTGGTAGAGAAAAATTACTTTTTGTCCAGCAACCGGTTGAACTGTGGTAGAGAATAATGACTCATTGTCCAGCAACTGGTTGAACGGTGGTAGAGAAAAATGACTTAATGTCCAGCAACCGGTTGAACGGTGGTAGAGAAAAATGAGTTAATGTTAAGCAACCTTTTGAACGGTGGTATAGAAAAATGACTTTTTGTCCAGCAACTGTTTGAACGGTGGTAGAGAAAAATGACTTAATATCAAGCAACCTGTTGAACGCTGGTAGAGAAAAATGACTTATTGTCCAGCAACTGTTTGATCGGTGGTAGAGAAAAATGACTTAATGTCAAGCAACCTCTTGAACGGTGGTAGAGAAAAATGACTTTTTGTCCAGCATCTGTTTGAACGGTGGTAGAGAAAAATGACTTAATATCAAGCAACCTGTTGAACGGTGGTAGAGAAAAATGACTTATTGTCCAGCAACTGTTTGATCGGTGGTAGAGAAAAATGACTTAATATCAAGCAACCTGATGAACGGTGGTAGAGAGAAATGACTTATTGTCCAGCATCTGGCTGAACGGTGGTAGACAAAAATGACTTTTTGTCCAGAAACTGTTAGAACAGTGGTAGAGAAAAATGACTTATTGTCCAGCAACTGTTTGAACGGTGGTAGAGAAAAATTACTTAATATCAAGCATCCTGTTGAACCGTTGTAGAGAAAAATGACTTATTGTCCAGCAACTGTTTGATCTGTGGTAGAGAAAAATGACTTAATGTCGAGCAACCGGTTGAACGGTTGTAGAGAAAAATGACTTAATGACAAGCAACTGTTTGAACGGTGGTAGAGAAAAATGACTTAATGTCAAGCAACTTGTTGAACGCTGGTAGAGAAAAATGACTTATTGTCCAGCAACTGTTTTAATGGTAGTAGAGAAAAATGACTTAATGTCAAGCAACCTGTTGAACGGTTGTAGAGAAAAATGACTTATTGTCCAGCAACTGTTTGAACGGTGTAAGAGAAAAATGACTTAATATCAAGCAACCTGTTGAACGGTGGTAGAGAAAAATGACTTAATGTCCAGCAACTGGTTGAACGGTGGAAGAGAATAATGACTTAATGACAAGCAACTGTTTGAACGATGGTAGAGAAAAATGACTTATTGTCCCGCAACTGTTTGAACGGTGGTAGGGAAAAATGACTTAATATCAAGCAACCGGTTGAACGGTGGTAGAGAAAAATGACTTATTGTCCAGCAACCGGTTGAACGGTGTTAGAGAAAAATGACTTAATGTCCAGCAACTGGTTGAACGGTGGTAGAGAATAATGACTTATTGTCCCTCAAGTGGTTGAACTGTGGTAGAGAAAAATGACTTATTGTCCAGCAACCGGTTGAACGGTGGTATTGAAAAATGACTTATTGTCCAGCAACCGGTTGAACGGTGGTAGAGAAAAATGATTTATTGTCCAGCAACTGGTTGAACGGTGGTAGAAAAAAATGACTTTTTGTCCAGCAACTGTTTGAACGGTGGTAGAGAAAAATGACTTAATGTCCATCAACCGGTTGAACGGTGGTAGAGAAAAATGACTTAATATCAAGCAACCTCTTGAACGGTGGTAGAGAAAAATGACTTTTTGTCCAGCAACTGTTTGAACGGTGGTAGAGAAAAATGACTTAATATCAAGCAACCTGTTGAACGGTGGTAGAGAAAAATGACTTATTGTCCAGCAACTGTTTGATCGGTGGTAGAGAAAAATGACTTAATATCAAGCAACCTGTTGAACGGTGGTAGAGAAAAATGACTTATTGTCCAGCAACTGGTTGAACGGTGGTAGTCAAAAATGACTTTTTGTCCAGAAACTGTTTGAACAGTGGTAGAGAAAAATGACTTATTGTCCAGCAACTGTTTGAACGGTGGTAGAAAAAAATTACTTAATATCAAGCAACCTGTTGAACGGTGGTAGAGAAAAATGACTTATTGTCCAGCAACTGTTTGGTCGCTGGTAGAGAAAAATGACTTAATGTTTAGCAACCGGTTGAACGGTGGTAGAGAAAAATGACTTAATGACAAGCAACTGTTTTAACGGTGGTAGAGAAAAATGACTTATTGTCCAGCAATTGTTTGAACGGTGGTAGAGAATAATGACTTAATATCCAGCAACTGTTTGAACGGTCGTAGAGAAAAATGACTTAATATCCAGCAACCGGTTGAACGGTCGTAGAGACAAATGACTTAATGACAAGCAACTGGTTGAACGGTGGTAGAGAAAAATGACTTAATATCCAGCAACTGTTTGAACGGTGGTAGAGAAAAATGACTTAATATCCAGCAACTGTTTGAACGGTGGTAGAGAAAAATGACTTAATGTCCAGCAACTGTTTGAACGGTGGTAGAGAAAAATGACTTAATGTCCAGCAACTGTTTGAACGGTGGTAGAGAAAAATGACTTAATATCCAGCAACCGGTTGAACGGTCGTAGAGACAAATGACTTAATGACAAGCAACTGGTTGAACGGTGGTAGAGAAAAATGACTTATTGTCCAGCAATTGTTTGAACGGTGGTAGAGAAAAATGAATTAATATCCAGCAACTGTTTGAAAGGTGGTAGAGAAAAATGACTTAATATCCAGCAACTGTTTGAACGGTGGTAGAGAAAAATGACTTAATGTCCAGCAACTGTTTGAACGGTGGTAGAGAAAAATGACTTAATGTCCAGCAACTGTTTGAACGGTGGTAGAGAAAAATGACTTAATGTCCAGCAACTGTTTGAACGGTGGTAGAGAAAAATGACAATATCCAGCAACCGGTTGAACGGTCGTAGGGACAAATGACTTAATGACAAGCAACTGGTTGAACGGTGGTAGAGAAAAATGACTTATTGTCCAGCAATTGTTTGAACGGTGGTAGAAAAAAATGACTTAATATCCAGCAACTGTTTGAACGGTGGTAGAGAAAAATGACTTAATATCCAGCAACCGGTTGAACGGTCGTAGAGACAAATGACTTAATGACAAGCAACTGGTTGAACGGTGGTAGAGAAAAATGACTTATTGTCCAGCAATTGTTTGAACGGTGGTAGAGAAAAATGAATTAATATCCAGCAACTGTTTGAACGGTGGTAGAGAAAAATGACTTAATATCCAGCAACCGGTTGAACGGTCGTAGAGAAAAATGACTTAATGACAAGCAACTGGTTGAACGGTGGTAGAGAAAAATGACTTAATATCCAGCAACCGGTTGAACGGTGGTAGAGAAAAATGACTTAATGTCCAGCAACTGTTTGAACGGTGGTAGAGAAAAATGACTTAATATCCAGCAACCGGTTGAACGGTCATAGAGAAAAATGACTTAATGACAAGCAACTGGTTGAACGGTGGTAGAGAAAAATGACTTATTGTCCAGCAATTGTTTGAACGGTGGTAGAGAAAAATGACTTAATATCCAGCAACTGTTTGAACGGTGGTAGAGAAAAATGGCTTATTGTCCAGCAATTGTTTGAACGGTGGTAGAGAAAATGACTTGGTGTCCAGCAACCGGTTGAACGGTGGTAGAGAAAAATGACTTAATGTCCAGCAACTGTTTGAACGGTGGTAGAGACAAATGACTTAATATCCAGCAACCGGTTGAACGGTGGTAGAGAAAAATGACTTAATGACAAGCAACTGGTTGAACGGTGGTAGAGAAAAATGACTTATTGTCCAGCAATTGTTTGAACGGTGGTAGAGAAAAATGACTTAATATCCAGCAACTGTTTGAACGGTGGTAGAGAAAAATGACTTATTGTCCAGCAATTGTTTGAACGGTGGTAGAGAAAAATGAATTAATATTCAGCAACTGTTTGAACGGTGGTAGAGAAAAATGACTTAATGTCCGGCAACCGGTTGAACGGTGGTAGAGAAAAATGACTTAATGACAAGCAACTGGTTGAACGGTGGTAGAGAAGAATGACTTATTGTCCAGTAACTCTTTGAACGGTGGTAGAGAAAAATGACTTAATATCCAGCAACCGGTTGAACGGTCGTAGAGAAAAATGACTTAATGACAAGCAACTGGTTCAACGGTGGTAGAGAAGAATGACTTTTTGTCCAGCAACTGTTTGAACGGTGGTAGAGAAAAATGACTTATTGTCCAGCAACTGTTTGAACGGTGGTAGAGAAAAATGACTTAATGTCCAGCAACCGGTTGAACGGTGGTAGAGAAAAATTACCTAATGAAAAGCAACTGGTTGAACGGTTGTAGAGAAGAATGACTTATTGTCCAGCAACTGTTTGAACGGTAGTAGAGAAAAATGACTTAATATCCAGCAACCGGTTGAACGGTCGTAGAGAAAAATGACTTAATGACAAGCAACTGGTTGAACGGTGGTAGAGAAAAATGACTTGTTGTCCAGCAACTGTTTGAACGGTGGTAGAGAAAATGACTTAATGTCAAACAACCGGTTGAACGGTGGTAGAGAAAAATGAATTATTGTTCAGCAACTGGTTGAACGGTGGTAGAGAAAAATGTCCAGCAACCGATTGAAAATGACAAGAAACTGGTTGAACGGTGGTAGAGAATTATAACTTATTGTCCAGCAACTAGTTGAACGGTTGTAGGGAAAAATGACTTAATTTCCAGCAACCGGTTTAACGGTGGTAGAGAAAAATGATTTATTTTCCAGCTACTGGTTGAACGGTGGTAGGGAAAAATAACTTTACTTCAGCAACCGGTTGAACGGTGGTAGAGAAAAATGACTTATTGTCCAGCAACCGGTTGGACGTTGGTAGAGAAAAATGAATTAATGACACGCCAATGGTTTAACGGTGGTAGAAAAAATGACTTATTGGCCAGCAACTTTTTGAACGGTGGTAGAGAAAAATGACTTATGGTCCAGCAACGGGTTGAACGGTGGTAGAGAAAAATGACTTATTGTCCAGCAACTTTTTGAACGGTGGTAGAGAAAAATGACTTAATGACAAGCAACCGGTTGAACGGTCGTAGAGAAAAATGACTTAATGTCCAGCAACCAGTTGAACGGTGGTAGAAAAAAATGACTTATGGTCCAGCAACTGTTTGAACGGTGGTAGAGAAAAATGACTTAATGTCCAGCAACTGTTTGAACGGTGGTAGAAAAAAATGACTTATTGTCCAGCAACTGTTTGAACGGTGGTAGAGAAAACTGACTTAATGTCAAGCAACCTGTTGAACGGTGGTAGAGAATAATGACGTAATGTCCAGCAACCGGTTGAACGGTGCTAGAGAATACTAATTTATTGTCCAGCAACCTGTTGAACGGTGGTAGAGAAAAATGACTTAATTTCCAGGGACCAGTTGAACGGTCTTAGAGAAAAATGAGTTATTGTCCAGCAACCGGTTGAACGGTGGTAGAGAAAAATGAGTTATTGTCCAGCAACCGGTTGAAGGGTGGTAGAGAAAAATGACTAAATGTCCAGCAACCGGTTGAACGGTGGTAGAGAAAAATTACTTTTTGTCCAGCAACCGGTTGAACTGTGGTAGAGAATAATGACTCATTGTCCAGCAACTGGTTGAACGGTGGTAGAGAAAAATGACTTAATGTCCAGCAACCGGTTGAACGGTCGTAGAGAAAAATGAGTTAATGTTAAGCAACCTTTTGAACGGTGGTATAGAAAAATGACTTTTTGTCCAGCAACTGTTTGAACGGTGGTAGAGAAAAATGACTTAATATCAAGCAACCTGTTGAACGCTGGTAGAGAAAAATGACTTATTGTCCAGCAACTGTTTGATCGGTGGTAGAGAAAAATGACTTAATGTCAAGCAACCTCTTGAACGGTGGTAGAGAAAAATGACTTTTTGTCCAGCATCTGTTTGAACGGTGGTAGAGAAAAATGACTTAATATCAAGCAACCTGTTGAACGGTGGTAGAGAAAAATGACTTATTGTCCAGCAACTGTTTGATCGGTGGTAGAGAAAAATGACTTAATATCAAGCAACCTGATGAACGGTGGTAGAGAGAAATGACTTATTGTCCAGCATCTGGCTGAACGGTGGTAGACAAAAATGACTTTTTGTCCAGAAACTGTTAGAACAGTGGTAGAGAAAAATGACTTATTGTCCAGCAACTGTTTGAACGGTGGTAGAGAAAAATTACTTAATATCAAGCATCCTGTTGAACGGTTGTAGAGAAAAATGACTTATTGTCCAGCAACTGTTTGATCTGTGGTAGAGAAAAATGACTTAATGTCGAGCAACCGGTTGAACGGTTGTAGAGAAAAATGACTTAATGACAAGCAACTGTTTGAACGGTGGTAGAGAAAAATGACTTAATATCAAGCAACTTGTTGAACGCTGGTAGAGAAAAATGACTTATTGTCCAGCAACTGTTTTAATGGTAGTAGAGAAAAATGACTTAATGTCAAGCAACCTGTTGAACGGTTGTAGAGAAAAATGACTTATTGTCCAGCAACTGTTTGAACGGTGTAAGAGAAAAATGACTTAATATCAAGCAACCTGTTGAACGGTGGTAGAGAAAAATGACTTAATGTCCAGCAACTGGTTGAACGGTGGAAGAGAATAATGACTTAATGACAAGCAACTGTTTGAACGATGGTAGAGAAAAATGACTTATTGTCCCGCAACTGTTTGAACGGTGGTAGGGAAAAATGACTTAATATCAAGCAACCTGATGAACGGTGGTAGAGAGAAATGACTTATTGTCCAGCATCTGGCTGAACGGTGGTAGACAAAAATGACTTTTTGTCCAGAAACTGTTAGAACAGTGGTAGAGAAAAATGACTTATTGTCCAGCAACTGTTTGAACGGTGGTAGAGAAAAATTACTTAATATCAAGCATCCTGTTGAACGGTTGTAGAGAAAAATGACTTATTGTCCAGCAACTGTTTGATCTGTGGTAGAGAAAAATGACTTAATGTCGAGCAACCGGTTGAACGGTTGTAGAGAAAAATGACTTAATGACAAGCAACTGTTTGAACGGTGGTAGAGAAAAATGACTTAATGTCAAGCAACTTGTTGAACGCTGGTAGAGAAAAATGACTTATTGTCCAGCAACTGTTTTAATGGTAGTAGAGAAAAATGACTTAATGTCAAGCAACCTGTTGAACGGTTGTAGAGAAAAATGGCTTATTGTCCAGCAACTGTTTGAACGGTGTAAGAGAAAAATGACTTAATATCAAGCAACCTGTTGAACGGTGGTAGAGAAAAATGACTTAATGTCCAGCAACTGGTTGAACGGTGGAAGAGAATAATGACTTAATGACAAGCAACTGTTTGAACGATGGTAGAGAAAAATGACTTATTGTCCCGCAAGTGTTTGAACGGTGGTAGGGAAAAATGACTTAATATCAAGCAACCGGTTGAACGGTGGTAGAGAAAAATGACTTATTGTCCAGCAACCGGTTGAACGGTGGTAGAGAAAAATGACTTATTGTCCAGCAACTGGTTGAACGGTGGTAGAGAATAATGACTTATTGTCCCGCAAGTGGTTGAACTGTGGTAGAGAAAAATGACTTATTGTCCAGCAACCGGTTGAACGGTGGTATTGAAAAATGACTTATTGTCCAGCAACCGGTTGAACGGTGGTAGAGAAAAATTACTTATTGTCCAGCAACTGGTTGAACGGTGGTAGAAAAAAATGACTTATTGTCCAGCAACTGTTTGAACGGTTGTAGAGAAAAATGACTTAATGTCCATCAACCGGTTGAACGGTGGTAGAGAAAAATGACTTAATATCAAGCAACCTCTTGAACGGTGGTAGAGAAAAATGACTTTTTGTCCAGCAACTGTTTGAACGGTGGTAGAGAAAAATGACTTAATATCAAGCAACCTGTTGAACGGTGGTAGAGAAAAATGACTTATTGTCCAGCAACTGTTTGATCGGTGGTAGAGAAAAATGACTTAATATCAAGCAACCTGTTGAACGGTGGTAGAGAAAAATGACTTATTGTCCAGCATCTGGTTGAACGGTGGTAGTCAAAAATGACTTTTTGTCCAGAAACTGTTTGAACAGTGGTAGAGAAAAATTACTTATTGTCCAGCAACTGTTTGAACGGTGGTAGAAAAAAATTACTTAATATCAAGCAACCTGTTGAACGGTGGTAGAGAAAAATGACTTATTGTCCAGCAACTGTTTGGTCGCTGGTAGAGAAAAATGACTTAATGTTTAGCAACCGGTTGAACGGTGGTAGAGAAAAATGACTTAATGACAAGCAACTGTTTTAACGGTGGTAGAGAAAAATGACTTAATATCAAGCAACCTGTTGAACGGTGGTAGAGAAAAATGACTTATTGTCCAGCAACCGGTTGAACGGTGGTAGAGAAAAATGACTTAATGTCATGCAACCTGTTGAACGGTGGTAGAGTAAAACGACTTATTGTCCAGCAACTGTTTGAACGGTGTTAGAGAAAAATGACTTAATATCCAGCAACCTGTTGAACGGTGGTAGAGAAAAATGACTTAATGTCCAGCAACCGGTTGAACGGTGGTAGAGAATAATGACTTAATGACAAGCAACTGTTTTAACGGTGGTAGAGAAAAATGACTTATTGTCCAGCAACTGTTTGAACCGTGGTAGGGAAAAATGACTTAATATCAAGCAACCGGTTGAACGGTGGTAGAGAAAAATGACAATGCCCATTCACTGGTTGTCCCGTGTGGGAACACTTGTAAATATTTTTTATATTTACCTTGAAACATTACATACCAATTATTTGCGTATTTTTACTCAGGGGTTTTAGGCAGAAGGTTTAAAATTGTTCTGGATTGTAGGGCTCAAAGTGTTAAGCATTTTATGTTTCGAGTGCAAATGAAAGAAAAAAAACCCAAAATTGCATTTTCTCATAAATTTATTGAATACCGTTATGTGTTTGTTTAAATTTCTTGAACATTTATTGCTCCTCGTTATGCGTATATTTAAATATTGTTCTTTTCTCTTCAGTGGCACTTCTATATTTTTATGAAGGAAAGTTACTTTGTTTTCATAATTATTGCGCGTCCTGGGTAAGACGATAAACTACATGCAAGGCCTCTCATCAGGAGGTTTTGAGAATCATGGGAACACCTCTTAATTTCTGTTTTTTCCAGATCCACCTTGGCACGGGGTTGTACCACCTGCTAGTATCTCAACTATGGGCAAATATTTGACTCCGCAAAAACTTGGGTCAAAACACTATGAAAGTTTAAAAATAGGTTTTAATACCAGAGATACATTTTTGTGAAAAATATTACTACCAATGTGTTTTTGAAGGAAAAATTATTAACAGCAATTTCGAATTCGACTCCCCGATTTTTCAATCCGGAAGGATATGCATTACTCCACGCCGTACTTTTGTTTTTTACGAGTTATCAACCCTTTGTAGATTATTTAAAGTTGAAACCTCTCTTGGGATTATAAGAACATTTCTTTTCGCGAGTAAATTTTTCATTAACATGTTTCGGAGATAACCATGATTTTTCGAGATACAAGTCCTTCTACTTAATCCACAACTGTCAGGGGATGACAGATCCATACCTTTCTCAAGGGGATTTGCGTGTAAGCGAATATAACGAACCCAACTTGAATACAACCTCGGCTCTCAGATTTTTTCATTCCTAGCCGCTATTCACTAGGCCACGCGTAATGTAGATTAGCTATGTGTAACTGCGGCAGCTATGAGATGTGTAAATAATTTAAAACCATTCAACTATGGAATGCCTGTTTGAACCAGGAAAAAATAGCACAATTCTGCTAGGCGACATTTTAGCTGTCCGCTACCACTTTTTCACAAATGTCGATAATGTAGGATGCGTTTCGTTCAGGTAGGTAAGAACCAGGCCAATAAGGAAACTGATGTCTGTCGTCACAGGTGTAATATATGTTTTGCAAGGCAATAAAGTCACTAAGATGCAAGGGGGGTACTGAGTGCGAGAGAATATGAGAAAATTTTATTAAAGAGAGAGAACAATAAAAGAACAGGTATTAAGAAGACAGAAGTTAAAGATTGGCATTAAATTGAAATGCTTCAAGATAAAATTTGACCGGAAAGAAAGGGATCGTAAGAGAGTTCCACAAGCGAGAAGTGCGCGTGAAGAAACTGTTAACACAGAACTTTACATCGAGCCATTTCAACTATAAAATGGTGAGACCTTGCTGCCAATCTAGTAGTTCGCTTAAATTTACAAAGCCTACGTACCAAAGAGGAAAACTTATTAGAACAAATAACATGAAAATAATTATAGAAAAGGTACAGGAAGCTACGTTACGGCGGTGGAAACGTGGCTGAAACCGAGATGCCAAGTCTCGACTGATAACTTTGCAGATTCTTCATTGTTTTTTGGGTTTTTTTTATCTAGACTCTCTAGCTAATGTGGAGAATTTGAATGTTCAGGCGGGAGAAAAAGCAGTGTACTTACCTGGGTTGTTGTTTCTTCCCAACTAAAAATGGCTACGTTTTTACTAACTTTTTATAGTTACGGGGGTCATGTGACTTTATTACCACGTGATACCTGAAGTAGTAATAAGGGAAGTGTTTTTGTTTTTTTTTATTTTTATATTCACTTAATGTAAGTTATTAGACGGTCTCGTTACGTCGCGGAAAGGAATCTTACATTATTTACATTATTCGGATTGTTATCCTAATCTTTATTGCCCTATTCACAACATTTCGGCTGCTATACGCTCCAGCCTTCTTCAGGTGATTGGAATTTCGAACCGAAGCTTTTATCTCGTCCAACGGGGTAGATTGTTCTAGTTCCACGTGCCGAATGTCTCAGTTATTTGCCTTTAACTCAACTGTCCACGTTTTGATTCCCCACTCCTGTGGTCTGGTGCTGAACTCACAACTCTTTGGGTTTCGTCACTGAAGAATTCCGGAGAGTACAATGGCCGAAAAGTCGTGAATATAGCAATAAAAACGAGGATAGCATTCCAAATAATGTAAATAATATAAGTAATCATAATACCTCATTTCAGAGATATAGACAGATATTGAAAGGAATCTTATTTCCCAACTTAAGTGCTTTTGTTTCTTTCTCTCGGCTTGAATCGTTTCTAGATATTTGTCGATTGAGATTTACTCGAAAATATGTAGCAGAAGCACAATTCAGGAAGTGACAGCAATATTCAACACATAGGCGAATGGTAGATTTATAAATGTGTAAAATAGATTCTGTCAGGAAGAATTGTCTATATATATATATATATATATATATATATATATATATATATATATATATATATATATATATATATATATATATATATATATATATATATATATATATATATATATATATACTTTACACTCGCCTATATTTATGTGCTGACGGTTTGTTCCCGTAGTAGAGCGAAAACATGCACAGTACGTTAATGACATGAAAGTGATTATAATGGCATTAGACAGACTTGTAGTTTCACGTCAGATTTTAAAATAATGGTATATTTCTGCCAGTATCTGGAGGACGCTCTACACGGCCTGTTGGGTGATTAACTATTCCCACTCTAAAAACTCTTTCCAATAGACGAAACATTGCAAGCATCCCGCAACTCCTTAGTACCACCAGTTCTATTATTTATACCGGCCAGCCAGATCAGGAAATCGGATACAGGTGCCATATATGGACAGGAGATGGCCACACTTTAATTTCCAGTCTCGAGAGAGTTCAAAAGTGTCTCCGCGTCCTTGTGGGTGACAAATTATGTTCCATTCAACAACACGTTTATCATGGACAAAACGTCACAAAACTTTGTCTACTCTGTCGCTATTTCCATTGAATGTTTTCTGTTATATACCGTACCTATGAACACTAATGGGTATGTCCCAATCCTCATAAATACGTTGGGCACTTTTGTAAGTAGATGGGGGTAATGTGCTGTCTAAGTAATCCATCACTAGCAATGGTTTACCTATTTCACGCTGCTGGCGAGTATTGTATTTTGTTGATGTTATAAAGATTAACATTTCATTTCCATTCTCCGTTTTGGTTATTCCTCATTAAGTAACCCTTTCTAGGTTACAACATTTTCAGACGAATTACATTCCTTAGTCCAATCAGTTCTTAACTTTAAATGTAAGACTCTCTATGTCACACACATTGTAGCGAACGTTCATCATTCCATTCGGTTTTCCCCCCGCCCGAACAGATTCTTCCCACGAACCGCTGCTCTGTGAAACCAACTCCCAAGAGCATACTTCTCCGACCATTACAATCGTAACCTGTTCAATTCGAGCGTTATCCGTTATCTCTTATAAACATAAACTGCATAAACTGTAGCTCTTGCTCCGTAACACTCTAATTTGAGTGGCTCTCGGGCCATATACAGGGAGAATATCATTGAAAAAATAGCTAAGAAAATTATTAAGAAACGTGTGAAATTCGTTCGGACCAAAGAAAAGAGGGTGTGCTCGTATAGTATTATATCAACTGTCCATTTTCTATTATATCTACCATGTATTTTTGCCCCACCTGCCTAAAGACCAGATCATTCAGCATCGGATTACTTTACCTGTTCCGAGTCATGAATCATACCCTGCGTGGATGGACATTCAACACTGTGGATGAAGTTTTAAACGGAATCAGGGAGTGCCACTCCACCCCGAAAAAAAACCCAGACAAATAGGAAAAGTGTGCAATTTGTCTTCTGGAACAACTGACAATTGAATATGATGGGATATATTTTGATGGAATACACACTTTTCCTATATTATTTTGGAACTGTCAATTAAAGTTTGAAGTAGGTAAAAAATTTTGACGTAAAGAATAAGGCTAAAACATGCCGACATATTAAGATATTTTCTAAAGGTTAGCTAAATCTCGTTTGTAAATGAAAAATGCTTTTGTTATTCTGCGAGACAAAATTACATTTTATGCCTAATAACAAGAAATCTTTTGCAGATGTATTACTAACTTGTGCTTGTGAGGGAAAAAATTATATATATATATATATATATATATATATATATATATATATATATATATATATATATATATATATACATATATATTAAGATTTGGTAAAATGAACAAATTAGACAGATTCAAATTGATTCAAATTGCGGCAGACATATTATTAAAACATATTCTTTTAATTTCTCAATTTCACTCAAAACAAAAAAGAAGTATTTTATTGAAGATTATTAGTAAGAAACGATATCCCTGCTGAGTAGTAATAAAATTACAATACAATTTAATCATTTTATATTTTACATAGAAATATAAACATTATACAGCAATTGAAATGCCTATTAAATTATTAATCTGAAAAGTTTCAGTTATGAAGCCTGTAGATTTATTAAATTATTAAGACGCTTTACATTATCAAGTGAAAAAATCAAATAGAGAAGAGAATTCTTTTGTGAAATATTTATGGGCATTCATGTTTCTACTACACTGTCTGTACACCATGTGTAAATAAAAGAAACATGTAATCGCAGTTGGAGCTGACGTAGTAAGAAAAGACAATAAGAAATCATCTCAGTGTATTTTCTCGTTGTAATGAAACCTGTCTTCATACGAAAAAAACTGCTCGAAATATCAAATATCGCCTGAATAATTTATGGAAGACAAAAATTTAAGATTTACAGTCTGTCATATAGGACATAAATGAATGGAATGGTCCGTTTATGTAAATAAGCAGAGTTAAGTAGAGTTGAGTAGAGTCAGCATTAGGACTTAGCCGCGGGCTAAGCTCTTAGAGCTTGTCAAACTCTCTGCCTTCGGGCAGAGAAGAACCCAGACGAGGTTATGCCGAAGGGCAGAGTCTCGTCTAGGGAAGTAGACAGTTACCCGACCCTGTGTATACGGGGTCTACAGGCAATTTTTGCTCTGGTCTACGGGTACGGAAAAACCCACGTTAAACTGGCCTTGTGCTACATCTCGCTCTGTCGGGTCCTCAGATAAATACGGAATTAACATTAGGTAACTCTGCTAGTCGACTCTCTTCCTCCGGCTAGAAAGGAGCCCAGACGAGGCTATGCCAAAGGGCAGAGTCTCGTCTGGTGAGGTAGACAGCTACCCGACCCTGTTTACATGGGGTCTACGGGCAATTTTTGTTCGAGCCTACGGGCTAGGAACGCCCCAGGTTAAAAAAAAAACGGTCTTGTGCTACATCCCGCTTTGTGGGAAGGACTCGAGTAAATACTGAGTTAGCATTAGGTCAATTGCTAGGGGTACCTTCGTTTATTAATCCTTCTATTTCATTACTTACCTATGAGTTTGTCTTCCTTATTTATTTCCCTCTGTTATCTGGAAAATACGAGATACAACACTCTCTTTGTTCTCTTCTTTGCTTTTTCTTTCTCTTTGTGGATAAGTTTAATGTTTTTAAAGGAGAACAGTATTAATTTCAACTCGGAACTAATTTCAACTCGGAATTATTTTTAACGCGGAACTAATTTCAACTCGGAAGTAATTAATGAAAGTTGCAGAAAAGATTAATTCTGAATTATCTTTTCTATTAAGGATTTTTAATGTTAAATTATAAAATTAACACCAACTAATTGCATTTTGTTTAGGAATTCACTGAAATTGATAAAGTTGATTTTAAATCGAGTTGAAATTAGTTCCGAGCTGAAATTAATTCCGAGTTGAAATTAGTTCTTTCACTGTTTTTAACAGGTCAGATTTTTACTCCCAAAACTCTTAATCCAAGGAAGCTCTTTCCTACAAAATAGGGGCGGAAAGACGAATTTATCGGTGTATTTAACTGGGGACAGGAAGATGGGGTCAAAAGTACAAATGATTGAAGAGGATTATTGTGAAAGGTTTGAATCTCAGCATCAAATTGCCTCCTAGAAATTGTTTAATTGTGTTACAGCTGGAGCTTTACCAACGAAAATGATTCGAATATAATTCTAATTTAGTCTAGAAATATCTTCAGGATGAGAATATAAAAATTCTAATTTGGACTTTCACAGAGTTTTGACCTGAAATCAAACGAACAGTTATCGAACGAACTGCAAAGATGGAAAATCGATTACACTGCAACAACTTCAAGAATTTGTACACAAAATATGACAAGTTAGCCCTATAGATATTTGTATTAATTCCGTAAAATATTGAAGAAATATTTAATTTTCCAATTTTTAAATTGATACGCGAGATTATGTTTACACTGAACGGGTGTGCGCATCTCTCTCTCTGTGTCTATGTGTGTTTTTTGTGTGCATTTGTACGTGTTTTATGCGTGTGTGTATGTGTTTATATCAACGGGACTATTAGTCGAATTACGACAAATGTTAAAATCGGCTGCTGACAATTTATGTTCTATGGTTATTGTTAAAAACATTTTTTGAAAAAATAAAAATTCAAAGGGATAGGACATGTAAAAAAAAAACTCTATAGATATGTTAATAAAATAAGGGTAACCAATCTCCCCTCTCGCTTCTTACCATCCATTATTATAAAATAAATCGTTTTCAGCGCTAAAGCTTAATTAGTCAAATAAAGGACTGAGTTATTATTATATTACATTAAATATAAGTCAAAATTAAAATGTTTAATCAGTAAGTACTATATAAACAAATTTACCAAATACGGGATTACTATGGTGATTTCCTAAGCAAAGCTTAGATGTGGCACGAGGAAGAAAATATGGGGCACTCAGTGAGGATCGAATTCGTTATTCAGTCATAACTGATTTAGCGCAACAAGGTGGCTAAGCCTGACGCCATAACGAGTGGCGAAAGTCTGGATTTCAAAGATTATTCCATCGAAATTTACTGTAATCAATCGATTTAAATTGATCTAAAAATTAAATTTTAGTTTTCTAAATTACTATTGATTAAATATATATTTCGTTATTTTTTAATTAATTATTTTAAGAGGAAAAAGATATTAAGATGCTTAAAGATTTGATTCTTCAGTTTTGTTTAAAAGGTCTGCGTCTACGATGTCAGCAAAAATGCACCGTCCTTTTTCGAGGACTCTCATTGGTCCGAATATAGCGAAGTAGCTGTTCAAATTACCATGTCTCAAGTGACTCTATTTGGTAAAAAAAAACAAAAAACAATTTGACAATTTTATAAAATTACCGAAACAGATTAGAAAATGATTACAGCTAAAAAAGGACGCACAATTGACTATTAATTTTCTTGTGCCATTAATGTTCATTAGTGAATGTTCAGCGAGCAATTATTTTTACTTTGTTTACATTTACTCAAAATTATATATAAAAGATAATCTAATACAGATATTACAGATAGCTGCCCGTTTTCAAAACAATTTATATTAATCAATTTTCCTTGCATTTATTTTCAATAAATTTAGACACATCACACGGTAATAAACACAAATATATATATATATATATATATATATATATATATATATATATATATATATATATATATATATGCGTATGTGTGTGATACAATATAGTTTTGAGGTATGTTATATTTATGGGCTAAAGTGCTCAATATCAGGGATAGATCGTATGTAGATTTAAAATTGTAAATATCTATCTATATATATATATATATATATATATATATATATATATATATATATATATATATATATAACAAAATTAAAAGAAGGGTCTATAATGTAATGGATCATGAACTGCCATTTCGACTTCTGTCACTTTTCCCTCTGTCTTTTCTACAAATACTTATATGGCAATTTTTCTCATGAGCTGTTGTCCTTAGGCACTCGTCTACATGAATCCAAACGTGCCACTAGTTTGACAACTGAGTCTCGCTGTTTTACTGTTGAACTAGCTAGATTTAATCATCAGTTTTATTGTTACATTTCTCGCACTTCTCACCTGTGGAACAATATATATATATATATATATATATATATATATATATATATATATATATATATATATATATATATATATAAAGGGAATAAAAAGTCAATCCTTCGAGTCGACAGACTGTTTCATGCTAGACGTAATCGGCAGGCCATATATATATATATATATATATATATATATATATATATATATATATATATATATATTCTATTTATAATATATATATATATATATATATATATATATATACATATATATATATTCTATCTATAATATAATTTATTTCATAATATTATGTTTTAATATTTAATATATTTTCTGTTTATGCCTTATTTTTATAGTTATAACATATTTAAGTAAATTCTCTGTTTTTAATTAAGCAGGAGTAATTACATTTACCGGCCTGAATGTTCGAATGTTTATAAACCAAATGCTTCTATGTGGCTGAATGGTAACAGCACGACAGGCTATATTCGGTTCCCATAAGACGGATTACAGGTTCGGTTCCTGTCGGAGAATGCAAATTTTCTACGAAATTTCTCGAATATTGAGGGAGGTAATTGCAATTGATACAGTTTAATTAAAATCAGAGCATTTACTTACATAAATTATATCAATGAAAATAAAGTATGAATAGAATATTTATATATATATACACACACATATATATATATATATATATGTACATATATATATATATATATATTTATAGATTTCAATACATATATATATATATATACACACACACACACACACATATATATATATATATATATATATATATATATATATATATATATATATATATACATATATATACATATATATATATATAGCTTTCAATAATTCATTTGGGCTTATTGCATTATCTTTCAATCTATATTATCTTTCAATATATATATATATACATGTCTTTCAATATATATATATATATATATATATATATATATATATATATATATATATATATATATATATATTCCAATGATTCATTCGCCCTTAATGCTAACTATTCTCGTGTTAGCTTGTAGCTGTTTGATGATAAATTAAAACACGGATATTTGCTGGCACGTATTGCAATAGTTCGTGTCTCAATGTATTCTAAATGAAATAATTAGAAATCTTTTACTTCGGGCATTTCTTACACTTTGCCAATTGAATTCATCTGAAATGATGATTTTTCTGGCTTTACTATTGGACATGCCTGAACGCGAAATTGCGTTCGGTCATCGCAGCAAAAATAGGACCTCTGTAAAGAGGACGTCTTTTTCATTGAAAACCACAAATTATTATTCTTCTTAATATATTAAACCTACAACAGTGGGCTCCTAGCGGGATTCAGCATCGGCGGACACAATTTTAACAAAATAAGATACGCAGATGATACAGTACTGATAGCAGACACGGAAAAGAAACCATAAAACCTCTTACAGAAGGTGGCGAAGAAGAGCGAGAAGAAGGGACTAAGCATAAACTACAAGAAGAGAGAATACATGGTCATCAGTAAAAGGATGAGCTTGAAACTAAAATCAAGCAGGTGCGGAAGTTTAAATACCTGGGAAGTGTTTTGACAGAGGACGGTAAGTACGACACTGAGATCTGCAAAAGTTTTGGGATGGCCAAGGACTCATTCCAAAAACTGGGCTGAATATTGCGAGACAAGAGGATTTCTTTGGTAACAAAGCAAAGTGTACTGAACTGTTACGTGACATCTGTCCTCCTTTACGGCAGCGAATGTTGGACGGTCTCCCCAAAGATGAAGACGTGACTCCCGGCGAAGGAGATGCGGTCCTACAGAAGGATGCTGAGGATATCATAGACCGAGTGTGTGAGCAACGATGAGGTCTTAGAGAGGATGCAAACAAGGAGGAGGCTTATATTTAACATCAGGAAGAGACAGCTGAAATTTCTGGGACACGTAATGAGAAAGGAGGGATTGGAGACTGATACTCACAGGTCGAATAAAAGGAAAGAGAGACAAGGGAAAGCAACACATGACATACCTAACGGGCTGAAGCAAGTTCATGACGGAACATGGTCTGGAGAAGTAGCAAAGGGACAAAACTTATTGAGAACTATAAGGGATAGGAGGAAGTGGAGGGTCATGACTGCCTACATCCTGAAGGGACACGGCACATAAAAAGAAAAGAATAAAACTCAATTATGCGAAACTGCATTTATACACTTTTTATCGAGGTTCACATCTTATTTAACCCTTTCAGCTCTGATCAGCCCTTTACTGTTGGTAGAGAAAAATGACTTAATGTCCAGCCAGTAGTTGAAAGATGGGTAAACACTTGTAACTATTTTTATATCTACCGTGAAAAATTACATACCAATTATTTGCAAACTGTGAATCAGGAGCTCAGGCAGAAGGGTTAAACTTGTTCAGGAACGCAGGACTCAAAGGGTCAAGGAATTTATGTTGCGAGTGCAAATGAAAGAAAAAAAACCAAAATTGCATTGTTTTTTTTTCATAAATTCATGCCATTATGTGTTTGTTTAACTGTAGTTTCTGGGACACGTAATGAGAAAAGAGGGCCTGGATAATCTGATACTCACAGATCGAATAGAAGGAAAGAGAGACAAGGGAAAACAACTCGTGACATACCTCGCGGACTTAAGCAATTGAATGCCAGAACATGGTCTGGGGGGTGACAGAAGGACGAAACTTAATTGAGAGGCACTAAGGATAGAGGGAAGTGGAGAGCCATGATCGTATATACGTCATTAAACAACTCCAGAATATTGTATACCTTGCCAACTCAACATTGTATACCTGCAATGTCAACCACACTGCAACATATAACCACATCAATGGAGACTTCCTCTTATCACTGAGGTGAATACGCAATCCAAGCCCTAAATGTTTAGATCCGATAAAACTATTGATTAATTCAATTGTTTTCTTTGTTTTATCAGCCTTTATGCAGGTTATTTAAAGCCAGAAAATATATTTAGATTGGATGACATTTTTTTTTTGAGATAATGATTTAGTGATATAAGTCTTACTAATTAATCCATATCTTGGGGGAAAAGGAGTATTCATACCTTTCCCAGGAGTATCTGCGCGTAAGTGAATATAATGAACCCAACTTGAATTGGAACACGGCTCTCTGATTAACAATTACGAGCCATTATCCATTACAATTTTATGTGCCTACGTCCTGAATGGACACGGCACATAAAAAGAAAGAATATTATTATTATTATTATTATTATTATTATTATTATTATTATTATTATTATTATTATTCATCTCACCACATTTCCCTGGTCTTTGTCTTTTTGTTTTCTATGCTACACTTTATTAGGCCTTCCATCTATTCAAGTTCACTCGGTGGGTTATTCGCTGATTTCCTGCTACCTTCAATCTATCTGGTGAATATGAAAAATTTGACTTTGGTATCTCCAATTCCGGATGTGCGAAATAAAAGTTTTCTTATTTGAACTAACTCCTCAGAATTAACCAGAAATTGTGTCCAATATTGGTAGTCGTACGCGGCTGATACTACGGTACTAGAATACTCTCTCTCCGCCTCTCCTCTCTCTAGAGTGTTATGTCGCATACTTTATATAGTCCTGGAAGAGTCCATGTTTTAGGTATGTTACGGTCTCACAATACCCCCCTTCCAAGATTTTTCTTTCTTTTTTTCTCTTTGTGAAAAGGAAGAAAAAAACATAAAACTTTTAATACTTTTTTCTCTTGAGATTTATGTCGAGGGGTTGAGTAAATTTCCTTTTCCTTCCTGGGCGTCGCACTTCAGGAGAAACTTGGGGCGTGTCGATATCGAAGTGATCGAAAATTACGTCGATCGGCTCTTCACAGCTATTTTGTAGTGATTCCTCCGATTCATTCAAACGGTATTTTCTGAGCTGGTTCCAATGGCGTTCGTGAGTGTTTTTCTGTCCTTGGACAATATAGAACAGTTCGCCAATTCTTTGTTTTATGGTGCCTACTTCCCAGAATGTTATGTTGTTTTTGTAAGCCTTGAAAAAGACTTTATCGCCAGGATTGAAATATTTCTTATGAGGCGATACGGTTTTTTTTAACTTTGCTTGCCGTGGAATAAGTTTGTCGAAGAGAGACTTGATTTTCCTTGCAAACATTGTTTCTGTAGGCGAGCTTCCCATAGGCGTGTTCGGATTAGGGGTTATCCGATACACCTGCAGGAACTGTTGCAGTGCTCTATCTGTGTGCCTAGTGCTTTTTTAAAGCCCTTTTTAGAGTGTCCACGAACATTTCGAGCTGGCCATTCGACCTAGGGTGGTACTGAGGCGTTGTAATGTGGTCCACCTGATATGACTTGCAGAAGTCTCTAAATTCACTTGATGTGAATTGAGTGCCATTATCTGTAACTACACAATCTACCACGCCAAAACGCTCGAATAGCTCGTGTAGAAATCTGATCGTGCAGTTTGTAGTTGGTCTTTTGCATTGTAGGACCTCAGGCCATTTTGAGTGACTATCCACAACAATGAGGTAGTACATGTTGTCTATAGGCCCTGCAAAATCGTCATAAATTCTTTGCCATGGATGATCTTTGTTTGGCCATGGTTTGCACGTCGTGGTTGGAGCTTTTGCTGCAAGCGCGTATCCTTTGCATGATTCTATCATGTCTGCTATGTCCTTGTCCATGTTTGGCCAAATAAACATAGCAGCGCATGAGGCTTTTCGTACGGTTCTTCCCCGGATGTCCCATGTGAAAATCCCTGAGGATTTTTCTTTGTAGGCTGTTTGGAATCACTACGCGGCCATTGTATATTAGGACATCATCGCAGAGGGAGAAAACTTCAGGCACATTGGGATCTTTGTAGCGAATTTTGCTTTTTATGGATTGAATGAATTCATCCTCTCGAGACACCCTTTTTCTGTCAGCCAAAGTAACTGGGAGCTCTCTTATGGTACTCGCGATCATGTTTTTGATTTCACAATTTGTCCTTAGAGTAGCAATGATGAAGTCTTCAAAGACTTCTGTATTTTTTGGAATGAGTCGCGATAAACTGTCTGCATGGCAAATATTTTTGTATGTTAGGAACTCTATCTTGAAATTATAGTTTAAGAGAATCGTTCCCCAACGAAGTAGTCTATTTGCAGTATAGACTGGCAGACCTTTTTTAGAACCAAAAATTGGAATTAGAGGTTTATGGTCCGTCTGCAGTATGAACAGTCTACCATGTAGATATCTGTGAAACTTTGTCACAGAGAATATTAACCCTAGAGCCTCTTTCTCTATTTGGGAATATTGTTTCTCAGCTGGAAGTAGAGATCTTGATGCGTGAGCCACAACTTTTCGCGAACCATCTGGCAGTTTATGCAGAATGTAAGCACTAATGCCGTACGAGCTTGCATCACTTGCGGCTATGATGTCGAGATTAGGGTCGTAATTGGTGACGGAGAGGTCTGAAATAAGAGTTTTCTTGATCTTCTCGAATGCATATTGGCATTCCGGGGTCCATGACCATGGTTTTTCCTTTTTTAAGAGTTGGTTGAGAGGCCCTCTCAAATTTTGCATGTTCTTAATGAACCCATGGTAAAAGTTAGCTAGGCCGAAGAAGCTTTGTAACGCTTGAACGTTATATGAGGCCGGCATGTTTCTGATCGCGTTGGCTCTTTCTGGATCCAGCCGACGACCATCTTTATTTATGATGTGTCCTAAGTATTTAATCTCTGGTAAGAAAAAGTCACACTTTGCCTCCTTAACCTTAAATCCGTATTCTTGTATCTTTTCGAATACGTTTATTATATGTTTCCGGTGCTCTGCCGTAGTTTTACTGGTAACCAGTATATCATCCAAATATGCTGTTGCGTAGTCAAGGTCGCCCAGCATGGCGTCCATGACCTGCTGGAAAATTGCGGGCGCAACCTTTACTCCAAAAGCCAGTCTATTGTATTTGTACAACCCTCTATGGGTGTTTATGCAGAGCAATTTGGAACTTTCTTCTTCCACCATTATCTGAAGGTATGGGTCCGAGAGGTCAATTTTAGAAAAAACGTTTCCACCATTGAGTTTATTGAAAATTTCTTCAGGGCTTGGGAGAGGATACTGGTGATCTTGCAAGGCATCGTTTAACCCTGTCGAAAAATCTGCGCATACTCGTATTTGATTGGACTTCTTTTTTTACGTAGACCGTAGGTGCTGCCCACTCGCTGAAATCTGTTTTTGACAGAATGCCTACTTGTTCGAGTCTATCTAACTCTCTATTGATTTGCTCTAGAGCAGCGAAAGGGACATTCCGCTTCTTTTTGAATGACGGCTGTGCACCGTCATTCACCTTGAACTTAGCTTTCATTTTAGTACATTTCCCAAGGCCGCCAGAAAAAAACCTGGGGAAATTGTTGTTTGAGTTCCTTTTTTAGATTTACCAAATTGGACGTTGTACTTTGTATCTTGAGACAAAATGTACTCATTGAGCAATCCCAAAGATTGAATTTTTCTATCCAATCTGTTCCAAATAAGTTATCTGAAGTTTTCAATACGTTGGCTTTGAGCTTTTTGGTAACTCCATTTAGTGTTACTGTAAGTATTACCTCGCCTAAAATGTTAATCTTTTCGCCAGTTACGGATTTTGCTGTTTTATCCGTTTTTAATAAGGTCGGCGTGTTTAATTTTCGCCAAGTACGCCAGTTAATGGTTAAAAGATCGGAACCCGAGTCAAGCTGGAATTTAATGGAATTATTGAAAATATCCAGTTACATATTTTCTTAAATTCCTATCGACAATATTGTCAGATTGAGCTTGCCTAATTTTATTTTTGGGTTTTCTCGTTCTGTTGGTGTACCAGCACCGAGTTAAAGTATGCCCACTTTTATTGCAATTTTTGCAATATTTTTTGTTCTTAACTGGACAGAATTTCATCCAATGCCATTTACCACAATGGTATCATGGTCCGGGCGGTTTTTCTTTAACCTATTTGGGTTTTGGTTAGTGCGTAATTTAGGACATGAGATTTGCCTTTTGTCTTTTTGAGGGAAATAGGAGGTAGACATGCTTCTGATTTTATTAATCTCAGCCACACCTGATTCCTCGATAGTGTTTGAGTCACACTTTACAGATATTACTCTTTGACAGTCCTCTGCCAATTTTTGGAGAGTCAATCCTTGTTCGTTCTCCAGATTGGTACCCGTCGTCTGACTTCGGCGTCTTCTGCTGATACTAGACCTTGTGCAAAAATTAAGCACTTGAAATCATCGGCAGTCAGTTCGGCTAGTTTAAAATCATTACAGAGCTTGTTTACCGATGCTGCAAACGTTAGAAAATCTTGCTGGTTGTCTTTGACTGTGTTCAGGCATTTCCAACGTTTGTGGAACAAGGTTGTGTTAGGCCCGAATAGTTTCGATAGGAGCTTAATAGTCTCTGAAAAATCCAAGTCATTGGTTTTCTTGGGTAGTATGAAGTCTACGAACCTACTATGTTCTGTAGTTCCTAGTTTTCTCAATAGTAGACAAACCTTTTTTTTACTGGGTCATAGTTCACAATCTACGTTGAAAATATCTTCGTAGCGCCTGTAAAAAGCTTCGAACGTTTTGTCGTTCTCTGGTACGTATTCAAAGGTTTCCATTGAATTGTAGATTGTACTCTGGGAGAATATTGTATCTTTTTCAGAGTTTGAGCCTTTTAATGCATTTACGAGTAGTTCTTTAAGTTGTTTCTGTTGTAGTTCAGCATTCTGAAGCGTAATTTGTTGGAATTCCATTTGTTGTTTATGTAATTTAAAAAATAGTTGCTGTTGTCTTTCTTTGGATTTTTGTTGCTGATCCAAATTTACTTTTAGCATTTGGACGATTACTTTTTAAAAATCTTCCATATTTATACAAACAAAAATGACAGCAATTTTTGTTACTTTGAATCCCGTGTACCAAGGGGAGGTACACAAAAAAATCTTGATAGATTTTTTTCTTTTTTTTTTACAAAAAAAAAATATGGACAGACAATTAGTTAAACTAAACTAATTATGTGTTTAGCTTTTTTGCGATTCCATGGTTCCGTTAATTTTAACGTAATTGTATAAATTTTCACCACACTTATGTATTTTTTTAAAGAGGTACAACAAGAGAAAACTTGCCTCAGTGAATTTGAGGGGACAATAATTTTATGCACGAGTTCAACTCAGTTACATAAAAAACTTTAGATAGTTTTTTCGTAAACTTGAGTCGTAAATAGTACTTCGGCTCTTGTTGTGTCAGTTTGTTTTATGAACAAACTGTTTTTGTGTGTGTGTGTGTGTGTGTGTGTAGGTGTGTAAGAAATCGTTCTCGTAATGTTATTTGGACAGACTTTAATATTCCATAGATGTCGAATCGCTAGTTCGTCACTGCTGTTTGGTATTGGAATATTTTTTTTTTATATATAGACGCTGGGTGTTGCGTTTAAATCGCTAATGTAGTAATACCAGTTTAATTTCTCGTTCGACACTGCTGTGGGAACGCGTGGAGTTTCTGTGTATTTTACGAGTACTCTGTCGATATTGATATGGTGAGAACGAAATTCTCGAATCTTTCTGTCGCCACTGGTGTGACACTGGCAAGGTATTGCGGTTTTCGACGTGAATGCGTTTCTCGAATTCTTCGTCGACACAGATGTGGAACTCGTAAGGTATTGAGGTTTCGGCATGAGTGCGTTTCTCGAATTATCCGTCGCTACTGATGCTAGCCCAAAGTCGGGACCACGGAAGGAAAACACGGAACACATATTAGAGGTAAGAGAGATATATTAAACAAAATAGTTACAAATATAGTGTAGTGTAAGCGGAGCTTACTATGTGCTAGTGTCCAATATTGGTAGTCTTACGCGGCTGATACTACGGTATTAGAATACTCTCTCTCCTCCTCTTCTTCTCTCTCTCTAGAGTGTTATGCCACATACTTTATATAGTCCTGGAAGAGTCCGTGTTGTAGGTATGTTACGGTCTCACAATAGTGAGAAATCTCATAATCATCCTAATTCGGCCGATCCATATTCGTCCTTCCTCAAACATACAATGTATAGAAAGAGAAAGTCTCATTAAATTGAATTTAGGTTAATTAATTTTATATGTCGACCCTGAATGGATTATTTAATGTCACATTTGTGTATGGGGCACTCAGTGAGGATAGAACTCATTAATCATTAGTAGTGGACAAGCAAACTATCCTCAGCAATCATTTCACCTTTCCAAACTGCCCATTTGTTTTTTTTAGTTACTGGGAAGCTGGTCAGTAGTTTAAATCAGATATGGTTTCCTTTATAGTGTCACACACACACAAACACACACACACACACACACATATATATGTGTGTGTGTGTGTGTGTGTTTGGTTTGGGATGACATTCATATGCATGCAGACATACATACATATAGGTGTACGCATCATAATTTACACATGCACACATATAAACAATGCAAGACTAGGCGCAGATATATATCCATTTGTTCGAGCACTCATACGTACGCAACTGTAGCCCTATTTCGGTGTTGAGACTGTATGTAGCGAAGTTCTTTCAACAAGGGTTCGGCTGGGGTGTTCTTGGCTCTAGTCACATCGGCCGTCGCTCTCATCAAATTGAATAATACTTCTTCACCCATACATACACACTGGTTTACGTGCACATATATGTCTACCTGTCTCGGCCCTACATCATCACATTGCTTAAAGGGTTCTGTATGTGAATATGGCGGTGATGATGGTCTTATTTTTAACGCTGATTACTTGTGTGTTCTAGACGATTGCAATTATATTTATGTTCTAATTGGTGATAATAGTCATTGATGTGTTAACGGTAAATTTAGCTCTTATGTTGATGGGTAAGGAATGTATATGGTAAAAAATGTGAAATGATAATGATAATTATGGTAATAGATGTAATAAACGTAAAAATTATGGTGGAAATGTTAAAAATAAAATAATAATTGCAATAATATATATATATATATATATATATATATATATATATATATATATATATGTGTGTGTGTGTGTGTGTGTGTGTGTGTGTGTGTCATGTTAACAGATATATTTACCAAAATTACACAGAAATTTCTTGAAATACTAAAAAGTAGATTTATTTAATAAAATCGTCGTTGGCTTCAACCACGACTTCCAGACAACTTCGGAATCTCCTGCATCTCTTCTGGACAGTCTCCTTGCTTAAGTTGGTGAATGTTGGCATAATCCTTACCTTTAGTTCATCTTTGGTGTTACAAGGAGTTTTGTTGGTCTCTCGCTCAACTGCACCCCGCTGATAATAATCCAGGGGATTCTAGTCTGGGCAGTTGAGTGTTCAGATGTAAGGAGTGATGTGGTTGCACAAATTGTATGAGAGCAATGACTGGGTTCTCCTGCTTGTGTGGCGTGATTCAGTCCTGGTGTCAGACATAGGGCCTTCCACTAGCTACCCTCTTGCCCCAGGCCAGCACTGTCTCCTTTCACTATATTAGCCAGGTTTGACACCTCGAGGCGGTGTAATGGTTAGCAAGTTTATCTCGCTAAACGATTACGACTGAGTTGTGAGTTCGATCCTCACTGTGTGCCCCCTACTTTCGGTCTTGTGCCACATCTAAGCTACGCTTGGAAAATCAATATATTAGCAAGATTACTGAAGTGCCAAGAAACTTTATGTAAATAAAAAAATATATTGCAAAACATGGGCAAAATTGACAAAGATATTTCAAACAGAAAACTGAATTGCTATTATAAAGACTTGTATGTGTCTAGTTCTGAAGCTAGGGAAAATTTCTGAAACTTTCATCGATTGATTTTGTGAGCTGTTGTATTTCTTCATATCACTCGACTGTCTAATATCCCAACTTTCCAAAGTTAATTGTGGAAAACAAATTGCATTTTGCGAATGGAAACCCGGCTCATCAATTAATTTTCAGTCGTGTCAATCCCAAACATGAGAAGCTGGCCACTTCATCAAATACGCGTATTTGAAACTTAATTTATTCTCTCTGGCTTAATCTTCTTCAATATAATGAAGCTTTGTCGAACATAAAAACAAAACATCTTTCTGAATCTTTTTGGCCTCTTGAACCATGCCATCATGTGTGCCTTCAAAAAGTCTATGTAGGCCTGAGGTTTCCTATTAGTATCATGTAGAACTCGTCACGTGCCTATCATTATGCCAGCTATATTTTCGCCCATGTACATCAGACTATAGTTGTTTAAGCGATGCTTTTTCTAGCTGTTTCTTGCTATATCCCTTTGATATATTACGGTAGTCTTCGGTGAAAGGAACATTTGAAACACAGGCCTCTATGTATTCTCTTGCCATTTCGTCTTATTTTCCTTATGGATATATTTTAAAGTAGGGCGGCTGAACGGTTTAAGTTATTTTGCCACTTGATTTAGAAAATAAGCTTTTTTTTTTTAAATCCCTTCTTGGTATAACGCCCAAAAGACTATAAATTTAAAAGAAAGACATATTTTTATTAAATACCCATTGATGAAAGAGCCACATGAGTAAGAGGAACGTCTCACGTGTCATTAACAGGCCAGCGTCAGAATGATGGTTGGCGTAGTAGACTTATATCAATTAGGAAAACTAATTGTAGATATACACTATAACGTATAATAGAAGTGACTCCGAATATCGTTAGTATTTTGCACTGGTAGGTAAATCGATCAAAAGAATCCTAACGTTGTCAGTAAAACTACTATTTTTGCAGGCTTTCTATTTATATATCCATAACCTGTCGTAGAACCGTAAAAGGAATTTGGGGGTTGCAAGAAAAATACAAGATGATAACATTAAAAATTAACAGAAATATATGATAAATAAAACGTTGATGATTCACGAATTAAATTATTACGAAATTAGTATAGCAGGTTTGAGTTGAAATATTTAAATATGTAAAGAATATCTCGAAATAATTGATGATTTTGAAAGCCTCGAGTGTGGATGGATATTTTTAAGTAAAGCGTAGACTAGAGAGATCAAAATAATAATTATAATGAAACTTCCACAAATTATTATTTCTTTGGGAAACAAAAAACAACATGAGTTTGTTTAGCTTGCATTAATGACAAATGCGATATTTAAAATTATTTAAAACTTTGCCAAGACCTTCAGGCTTCACTCTCTTAAAGTCATTTTAACTATTAATCTTAGAAAACGGTTTATACAGTTAATAGTTTAGATATGGTGCCATACATGACTTTCATATGAAATTCTTGATCTGATGAGGCTATTTAAGAAAATGCCACGATTTTTCAGTTTGTTGTTTTAGTTTTGCAGCAATTTACTGAGTTGGGAGACTGACTGGGGCATTTAGGCGTACAACAATTACGACTGATTGGTGAGTTCGATTTTTATTGAGTGACACATACTTTTGGCCTTGTGCCACATCGAAGCTACGCTTAGAAAATTCCCATAATCTAAACTGACTGTTGCTAAAATAAAAAAAAATTAAATTCCTTTAATATTTGTCTCTCATATGTTTGCGTCAAATAAGGGCGTGCAGTTAAATATAGTCGTATTTCATGCAGTAGACTTATATCTACACCCTTGTGCAAATTAATTATAGAGGAAGATGTGGAGGGCCATGATCACCTACGCCCTTGTGCAAATTGAAACAAAACGAATAATTCCGTTATTATTTACTTTTTCGTCTTTTCCCAATGAAACATGACCTAGTACACATGTTACTACTTCGTATGCCCATCCCACGAAATCGTTCCTTGCAGATTGAGCACAGATTCTCGATTGGATTTAAATCAGGAGAGTTTCCGGGCCAGACTATAGTATTTGATTTTATCGTTGATTGCCAGTATATTTGTGCAGCGTTACAATTTTCGTACGTTTCCTTGGAGTAACATCCATCGTTTACAATGGTCGTAAGACAACTAATTGACAGTCGAGACAAAAGTCTCTGAGAATCTGATGCAATCACGGATGACGCAATGTTTTTCAAAGTCAAACAAATTTCATCATACACGCCGAAAATAAATTCATATTGCTGTACACCACTGCAAATGACCTAATCTGAGGAAAAAAATAGAAATCAATTACACCCTGTCAGTCCAGTGGGTTTAAAAGTGACCGTATGATGAAAGAAAGGAAACTCGAGTGGTTGTTTCAATTAATTTGCATAAGGGTGTATTAGGAATACTAATACTATTTGCACTGGTGGCTAAATCGAAAAAGATGTAGATGATTTATGAATGAAATTATGAAAACCTGGAAAAAAAAAAAGAATATTTGGGATCTTTCGATGATTTCTTTAAAATACAGTGCTGATCATTTTGATATTTACGCGCGCCATTTTACCTTTTACAAAATCTGCACTTTCTAACTTCGATCCGTTTTCCGTTCAGTTTTCCCTTAATTGTTATTTTGTATTTGTAATTTCCAGATTCAATTGATTTCATACAAATGTCTACTGTTCGTCTACATCCGCACAATTAGCACTCATTTTTCATTGGCATTAGGTAGATAGTTTTTGGTTTGTTTTGTTTTGTGGCATATCAACCTCAATGGGTTATTTAATGCTGACAAGATTTTTATTTCTGGTAATATTTTCTTTTTTCAAATATTTATTGCTAATACTAATTTTATTTTTAAGTATTTCTGGTATTAAAATCTATTTTTACACTTTCATAGTGTTTTCAATAAGGTTGTGGGGTCAACTATTTGCCCATAGCTGGGAGCCTAACAGGTGCTACCACCCGGGGTCAAAGTGGACCTGGGAACACCAGCAATTAAGAGGTGGTTCCAAGCTCCTCAAAACCTCCTGATCAGAGACATTTCTGTTGGACTTAGTGTATCGTCTTACCCAGGACGCAGATGCAGTTTATCGTCATACCCAGGACGCTTATTTTGGGTGTTAACTATTTGCCCATAGCTGGGACCCTAACAGGTGTTATCAAGCCGGGTCAGGGTAGACCTGGGAACACCAGGAATTAAGATGCCTTTCTGTTGGACTTAGTGTTTAATGCAGTTTATCGTCATATCATACCCAGGACGATTACACAGGTTTGGGTGTTAATTATTTGCCCATAGCTGGGACCCTAACAATTTCTACCACCCCGGTTCAAGGTAGATCTGGGAACACCAGCAATTAAGAGATCGTTCCACGCTCCTCAAAACCTCCTTTCTTATGGTCCGTTTGGAATATCCTATTTTGCCGTTAGAAGCTACAACGTTTTTGTATCATCTTGTTCTCTACGCCATTAACCGCAGTTTCTTTTTAGTATTTACTTGATTGGTGGAATTTCATTTAGTTGTTTAATTTTATATCTTCCCTTAATCTTCCTGCATTTTGGGTGTTGAAACATTTAGGTTTCTTGACATCACATCTGGCCGCATTTTATCTTCTTACCCAGGACGCGGATGTAGTTTATCCTCATACTCAGGACGGGCAATGGGTAGATAGATATCACCCTCAATTTAGCAAATAAACTTATATATTTTGATATTTACTCATTGTATATATCTAAGCAACTTGAGTTGTCTAATGATGTATAAAACAGAACATACGAAGGGAAATCATAAGTTTCGTTAGAAAATAACGCTTTATCTGCAGCAGGGTAAACTTGGTCTTGTATTTTAAAACTTTATGAACTCGAATTAGTTCGTGCTAACACACTGAAGTCTATTTCAGTTTTAAAATAACTCTCTTTAGAACCTCATGTATCCTAACAAATTAAAGCAAGATGTAATCTATAGTCAATATAATCGATTAGCAGACTGAAAATATTAGTAATGTTTTGGAAAAATGTTTCTGGAGATAATTCCACGAAAACATCTACAATATACAATTGTATATATCGTTTCAAAGACGGTCTTAATAAGCATATTTGTACACCATCAACAACAGCGACGATGCTAAATGAGATTTGTGAACGATCGACTGTTAACAGTAGACGTAATATCTTAAATATTTTAGTATATTTAGCTCAAAATCTAATGCGAAAACTTAAAGTTGACTTTCTGCTCCTTGGGTAAAAAAATTCTTGCTTTAACGCACAAACAGTAACCTTTCAATGGAAAATTTAAAGAAATTGTATCGAAATTCTGAGAGCGTCTTACAAATGCATTTCAAATGAAGATGACACTTATCTTTACTATCACGGTTAGAACTGCTAGGTAAAGCCTACATATTTGAAAAGAATATTAGAATCATTCATACCCGATAGTGAGAGCCAAATGCCTGTATACGGATAGTCAATCAGTTAGTTATGTGCTATGCGTGATACAGGCTTAGGTGATCATGTATTTTTCGATACATGACAGACGAGGCAGATTTTTTTTCCGCAGTAGGTTACCATTTCTTTCTGCGGTAGACAAGTTGCCATCCAAGGCTATAGAATCCGGTCTGTCCTGCTATTTACCCACGGCTGTGGGGAGAAGAAGAGAATTCATACTTTTCCCAAATGTATTAGCACGTAAATGTATGTAATGGATTTGACTGCAATTCCTGAGTTTGAGCCACTATCTACTACTCTACCGTGCCTATGTATGCAAAAATACAATAGGCTGTAAGACAAGGATCTATCTGTTAACCATGTTCACCATAGTCTATGGATATAGAATACAGCGCAGTACGTAATCTGTTCAATGAAACAACGTTAAAGATTAATACTCACGAGTCAGACACTCTACTGAATCTGACTATATCGTCACTACTACCAGCAGCAGCTGTTCTGTAATTCTTCAGTCTTCGATATCATAGGCTGTCAGTAAGTATTCAGGGGGAAAAAACACGGCCGCCTTTATACACGTCGCATTGAATATTTTGAGCCTTCTGGTTGGTTAACCCTTCTATTGGTGAACTATAAAATGAGTCAGCTCATTTTGGCTGGCTCACTAGTACACCAAGGTACCCAAAAATTCTGACAGTATCTATTAAAACTCAGGCAGCAAGGCAAGTCGGAGAGAATGAGAAGCCATACTAGGATTCATTATTGGCGGTTATAATCGTAACATCAGATATGCAGATCACAGTGTTGATATCAGACACGGAAAGGAACTTCTACAGAAGCCAATAAAGGGAAGCGAGAAGAAAGGATTAAACATTAATTACAAGAGGGTAGAATGCATGATTGTCAGCAAAGGGAAAGTTCCAACATGCAAATTACAAAATGGAAATACCAAAATCAAGCAAGTACAGCAATTTAAATGTCTGGGTAGTATAATAATATTATGACGGAAAGTGTGGCATTGAAATCTGAAGGCATATTTTGATAGCTAAAGTTGCCTTCCAAAAGTTAAGCAAAGTATTAAGCAACAGAAAATATCGTTAGAAACAAGGAAAATATTAATTGTACTGTTACCTAATAGCAGCCCTCCTATGTGGCAGTGAAGATGAAGAAGAGACTTGAAGCAACATAAATGTGGTTCTATAGAAGGAAGCCGAGAATACCATGCATTGAATTTGTGAGCAACAACGAGGTTTTATAGAAAATAGGAATAAAAGTATACTTAAACTAAATATTAGGTTGGTGCAAAAATAATGTCGTTTTCTCACATAGTAACATATGTGAGAAAACGACATTATTTTGCAACAGCCTAATATAAGCGACAGTTAAGATTACTAGGGAATATAATGAGGAAAGAGGACTACGCATAACCTACCTAACGAGCTTGATTAAATGGATAGAGGAACAAGTTGTAGGAGAGACAGCAAAAAAATGCTACAAAGGACAGGAAATTGTGGTGGGCTGTGGTCGCCAACGTCCTGCACAGACACGGTAAACAGAAAAAGTACGATCCTAAAGACAAAACTCTTAGCAATGCTTAACAATTTAATCAAAGCAAATGTAAGCTGATCAGGAGGAAAGGTTATAGTGATAGTTTTCTGAGATGCAGAGGATATTTAACTCATTGAAATTTTAAAGCGATTAAGTAACCTCTACTTATCACGCAGCTGTTTGAGTTTATTAGCTAAATTCTTAGCAAAAAAAAATGTCGTGGAATTTATCATCTTTTTTTTCCACCACGAAAATGCCTCTGTCCATTTTTCTCATCAAAGAAAGATAAGAGTGTAAGAATCTTGATGTGAAATCACTAGAAGTGAACTGTTGACTTCATTTAGCAGCTTCTGATTTTTATTACCTGAACTTAAAAGAAAATGAAAAATTCTCATTTTGAAATCATGTAAAAAAGACTGTTCCAGGATTCAGTTCTCAGTAACCCACGTTCGTCCGCATTTTTAGAAATGGTTGCTATCGTCGCTCCCAGAAATCACGTGATATTGATGTAGCTTATATGAAGAAATAAAGCTTATATAAAAAATGTTTTTGTTTTTTTATTCCGATTTTTCCCCCACTTTTTTGAATGTCCCTTACACATGTTAACACAGAAAAAATGGCTTCATGACATTTTCCACTTATCAAATTTTATACGAAAAAAACACTTTTTATTAAGATCTGAAGGATCGCTTCAAAGAGTCTACCGGAATCATTTCCAATCAATTCTAGGCCTCCAACTACAACTGGAATTACTGATGTCATCATGTGCCACATTTTTTAGATTTTGTTTTCAAGGTCCTTGAATTTTGATAGTGTTTTGAAGATTTTTAAAGATACGTTACAGTCTGCAGGGACTGCCATAGCAATGAGAAGGGATATTCTGCTTTTGCGATCTCTGATCACGATATCTGGGCGATTAGATTTTATTCCTCTGTCTGTGTGTATTGTAAAGGCCCATAAAATTGTTATATTCCGAACTCTTTAACCGAGTCTGGATTGTGTTCATACCAATTTCTTGCAGTTTCCTTTCCGTAAGTGTTGCAGATTTTCCAATGTGGATATTGTCCCACTCTATCATGCAGTGGTGTCAATGCCATGCAATCTGATATTAGATCATCATTATTATTATTATTATTATTATTATTATTATTATTTAAGTTTGGCAGTAGCTGCTAAAATTGTTGCATATATGATATTCGGTGGCAAGTGAAAAGCTTTCTCGTTTTGGCTTTCCATTCGCTTAATGTCGGCTATGGCCCGGTTAAGGATGTTGATACTGTAATGAACCAAGGGGACACTTAAGATGTTTATGGCTGATATTCCGTTTTTGAATTCAACTCTGCATTCAGTACGAGAGTCAGACATCTGTAGTATTCTTTTTTACTTTCTCCTTCATTTGGGCATGCTGTATTCCATCACATCGCTAATTTCTAGGTACTTGTAGGCTTCTTCTTGTTCTAGTTCCCTAATCATTGTGAGAAAATCTAAATCTATTGAGTGTATTTCTGCAATTATCCCTTTCTTGAATGTTACTTTATCTAATCCGAAATCCATACCTATGTCGTCGCTAAAACATTTTACAGTATTGAGGAGACCCTTCAACTCATTGTCGTCTTTGGCAAAGAGTTTGGGTTCATCCATGTATAGCAAGTGAATGAATAGTTTTTTGTTGTTTATTTTTTATCCATAGCTATTATTGTTTATCTCATGCGTAAGGGGGCGGGGATTAAGGACGGACAAAACAAAAGAGGTCACAAGGAGCCTCCGTGAAAGATTCCTCGTCAGATATTCAGGCGATTGGATGTGACAGTGCCTCTCGTGTGATTTAGGTATAATGTGGTTTTCATTATTCCCATGATGGGTTTAAGGAAATTTGCTTTCATCAAGAAGTCTATGTATAATTCCAGAGTTTTAAGTATCTAAGAGTGTGGCAAAGGCTTTAAGGTAATATATCCATGCAGTGTTAAGATTTCTACATCATTTCCTGTAATTTTCCACGATCATTTTGTTTAGCAATACTTGATCTTTGCAACCATATAAACCTCTCACGAATCCCTTCTGTTCCAGAAGAAGGCTGTTTTTATCGAGAGGAGAGTAAGTATAGTTCGTCAGAACAAACGTGATCAATTTATACGTGGTGGAAAGATGTTTTATTGGCTTCTTTCACACGCTTTTGGCAGGAGACATATAATACCTTCAATGATACATTCTAGGAATTCATTGGGATTACTAATAGACATCGATAAAGTTTGAGCAAGGATTTTAGCGATTGATGATAGATGGTAGAGCTAAAAATTGGGTTCTTTGTCATTTCCTGGGGATTTCCATTTTTGTATTTCTTTACAGATTATTCTTGGTTATAATTTCCCATTCTTGTAGAGGTTTATCTATCATTCGTTTTTCTTCTCGATTGATGCCATCTGCATTGGGATTATATTCCTTTGGGATGCTCTAAATATTCTCTGAAAATTTTTGCACTTTTTCAATAGACTGATTTTTCAATTTCCCTGTAAAATTTCTTATGGTCCGTTTGGAATATCTTATTTTGCCGTTAGAAGCTACAATGTTTTTGTATCATCTTGTTCTCTGCGCCATTAACCGCAGTTTCTTTTTAGTATTTCCTTGATTGGTGGAATTTCATTTAGTTGTTTAATTTTATATCTTCCCTTAATCTTCCTGCATTTGGGTGTTGAAAGATTTAGGTTTCTTGACATCACATCTCGTATCTATAACTTACATCTAATTTTCTCTATTTATCGTTTCAGTTTTGCCTTCAAAGCTGGCTCTTTTTGTCTATTGCTTGGTCTTTTCATTGTCTTCATTCCAACCTTCTCAGTAGCTGCTAAAGTTGTTGCGTATATAACATTGTTTATTTCTGTGATATTTCCCAATGGTATGTTAACAATGTTTGCAGTGCAGCGTTATATATTTGCATAATATGTTTATTGGTCTTTGACATATGAGATTTTGGGAGCTGTTCTCTGTCTGACATTTGTATGCAAGTTACTCTGTTGAGTTGTTGTGGTTTTACGCTTCGGTGATTTCACCTCTGTTGTTTTCAAGGAATTATGCTCTAACTTCGTTTGACACATCTTCACTGACGTAATCTGCATTAATGCAGTTTATGTTGCATATAGATTCTTCAGTTTTATTTTCTGAGAGATTATTATTTCGTATCTCATTTATTTTAGTTTTTAGCTCATCCTCTGTCATATTATTTATTTCCAGTCTCATCTTTTACTGTTTGAGTGATGGGTTATTTTATTCTGTCTTATATTTAGTATTATCTTATCTATTTCTGCATTTGAGGGTCTGTTATTTTCCACGATGTCTCTGCTTATTTGGGTTGAGATAGTCTTATTCCAGTTCCTACCATAGTACTCCATATTTGGTATGTCTTATCCGCGCTTTATTTTTGTGGGTTTTCGAGTGTGTTGAAAAAGGATGCCCTGCTATTTTGATACTCTTCGAGATGCCATTTCGTTCGCTTTCTTTTTATTAATTGACTTGGCATTGAGCAACTTAGTCCATGGAGGGAAATAGTCTAATATGCAAATACCTGACTATTTCTAATTAAAAATCGTTTAAATAAATACAGGAAAAATATATTTGCATCGTTGTCTCATCGTTGTTGCAAAAGTTTGTTCCAGTGACTTTTCAGCCCCAGACTGGTACCGCTCTCAGTGACGCTGCCCTTGTTGACCCGGGTGACGGCGAATCCAGTATGATTATTTGTAAGCATTGAGATTGATGTTTTTCCTCTTTTTTGCGTTTTGTCCTTGGTCTCCAAGGGGCAATTTTGTTTAAGATACTAGCTCTAAGACGACTGTCGACCAAGACAAATGTCCTCATCCGACCCATAAAATAGATGAGTTATATTCAAATGTCCAGGACAGGGAGTTCATCTACTACCCGCATTCCGGGAGGTAGCATAGGGATATGGAAATGGTAGTGGCTATAATAAGTTTTAACTTAAGTCTCAATGACCACTACCATATGAAAGAATCAGAGCTGGGCATACATTTACAATGGCGGTTATCCCGAAAACAAAAAAAGATAAAAAGAAAATTAAAAGAAAAATAAAATGAAAAAATATCAAGTTAAATAAAGTGAAACGGACTAGAAATGTAATTTCAAATTGTATAGAACTTCACATAGCTTACATGTTGAAAGACGAACATAGAGTTGCATCTGCCCAAAATTAAAATGTTCGACTTGCTTACGCCAATAAGAGTGATAATAATCACATTTTATAGGGTAGATGACCCCTACCCCCAGACTATAAGTTAGCGGAAGGATCACTAAAGAAGCCATTAAACAAAAAGAAAAATTAAAAAGGATTTTATATTTGGGTCATTTTTCACCTTCCTCATAAAGGAAGAAAGAAACAAAGAAAGAAAAAATAAAGAAAGAAAGAAAAAAAAGAAAAAAGGTAAACAGCCAATACGATCCTGACTCGCACTCACACACACACACACACACACACACACACACACACACACACACACACACATATATATATATATATATATATATATATATATTAACCTAGAAGAAAATCTCTATGAACAGATAGAACAAATATATGGGGCAAATATAAAAACCCAGTTAACTAAATCTAGGAAAAGATACGTAAATGATTGCTTCATCTTTTGGAAATCCTCATGGGGTGATATTAACCAATTCCACACTCTACTTCGAAACTTACACCCAAAAATCAAATTCACGCAAGAATATAATTTTAACGAATTACCATTTTTAGATATACTGATTACAAATAAAACAACAATATAATCAAAGATATCTACTGCAAACCCACAGACACCCAACTATATCTTCATTTCAAGAGCCATCACCCAAAAAGCTGCCTAAAATCCATCCCCTATTCTCTAACACGTAGGGTTTGTACTATAGTGAGTGATAAACACCTCCTAAAAATCCTCTTAAAAGAACTACATAAAACTCTCAAAAAACGAGGCTACCCCACAACACTAATAAACAAAGGTTTTGAACTCGCGAAATAAATTCCTCTAGACCAACTTAGAAATAAAAAGAAACGTAACATGGAGCCAACTCTAGCATATGTCTCAACATACAACAAAAACAATCCAGAAATATTCACAGAAATTACAAAAAATCTAGACTTACTTAGCAAGTATAATAAACTGAAAAATATACTGAAATATACTGAAAACAACCAAAATAATTAAAAGCAAACGCCAATCTAAAAACCTAAAACATATATTAACCTCATCCAAATTTAACCAACACACAATACAGGGAGTCAAAAAATGCAGCAACAAAAGATGTGTGGTTTGTGACATCGTTATAGAAGAAACCTCCTACACTTTTGAAAACCCCAAAACGACATTCATAATAAATAAATCTTAAACTGCAACTCCAAAAGATTTACGTACTCAAATGCACAAAATGCAAGAAATCATATATAGGTATCAGCCAACAACTGAACAACAGGGTCTCCCTGCAGAAAAGCAACATAAAATTACCAGACAACAGAATATATATATATATATATATATATATATATATATATATATATATATATATATATATATATATCAAAAAAGGTTCATTATGTTTAGATAAAAACCGAATTCAGTTACGGACAATTCCGCTGGAACTGTGGAAAAGTTTAAAAAACTAGAATTCATAAAGATAAAAAATAAAATAAAAATAAAGAATTAAAATTAAATAAAGTCAAAGAGACTTAAAATAAAATTAAAAAGAAAAAAAAATGTTATTTCAAATTGTATGGAATTTCACATAGTTTACATGTTGAAAGGTGAACATTCAGTGGCTTCGGCCAAAAATTAAAATGTTCAACCTGCTTACGCCAATAAAATTATTATTATTATTATGCTGTTGTTGTTGTTGTTACTGTTATTGAGTTGCCTGGTGTTCCTCCTCACGGGTTTCAATTATAGTCTGCTTCTCTCTCAAGCCGTCTCTTCCACATGTCAACGAAACGACTAAAGCAAGTACTGACCTATATGAAATATCAATTTGAGTCCATGGTTCCTGCCAACAAGAAACATACTAAATATTGATTATGAATTTTCTTGTCTGTTGTTAATAACTTTGATGTCACTTTACTTCTAGTGTCTAAACCCTTATGCATGACCTATTTTCTACACCAGCATGCATTCAGCCCTGTATATATTGTGTCAATTCTAATTTGAACATTATCATTTCAGTAGAAGAATGTCAATGGATTCTACTTCTGAAAGAACATTATCGATCGCTTCCTGCTTCAGAGTAAAAATTACTCAAATTAATCGTTTAGTAAGGTGTCTTATTTCTTACGAACGCCACTGTACACGGATGCCATCTTGGAGCTTCCATTCATTGAGAAATAAAAGTAAATGCGTTCCACCGTGAAGCATGAAAATATCGATTAATAATGATGATGGTAACAAAACTGATATTTATAGCAGTAAAGTGATTACAATACCTGGAGTATTTGTAAGCATCAGACTTCCATTTGGCCAGTCATCCGGATGGCTAAGACTTAAAGCGAGTGCACTTAGCGGTCTACACTGGCGCACCTACGCCCCTCGCACTTCGACCAGCTTGAGATGGCTTGAAGTTGGTCATATATTATATACGGGTTCATCCTTCGGGAAATTATTGATAAATGCTCTTTGTTGTTTATACAAGTTCTGTGCCATCCGGGAAGTGCATTTATTCGGCGCCGAGAAGTGCGTCAAGATGATTTCCCTGTGGTATTACCTAACGATTTCAGTTTTGTTATCTATCTATCTCAGTCTGTTCGTATCTATCTATCTATCTATCTATCTATCTATCTATCTATCTATCTATCTCAGTCTCTTCGTATCTATCTATCTATCTATCTATCTATCTATCTATCTATCTATCTATCTATCTATGCTCATATTCCTCTGTATTTAGCTCAAGGTGTTCTCTGACGATTTCAGTTTTAATCTATCTATTTATCTATCTATCTATCTCTGTTCATATCTATCTATCTATTTCAGCGTGTCCGTATCTATATATCTACCTTTCCATCTATCTCATTCTGTTCGTATCTATCTATCTATCTATCTATCTATGCTCATATTTCTCTGTATTTAGCTTATGGTATTCTCTAACGATTTCAGTTTTAAACTATCTGTCTGTCTATCTCAGTCTGTTTATATCTATCTATCTATCTATCTATCTATCTATCTATCTATCTATTTCAGCCTATTCGTATCTATCTATCTACCTTTCTGTCTATCTATCTATCTCATTCTGTTCGTATCTATCTATCTATCTATACTCATATTTCTCTGTATTTAACATGGAATTCTCTAACGATTTCAGTTTTAATCTATCTATCTATCTATCTGTCTGTCTATCTATCTATCTATCTATCTATCTCGGTCTGTTCATATTTATCTATCTGTCTAACTATCTATCTCAGTCTGTTCGTATCTATCCATCTATCTATATTTGCTCATATCTGTCTCTCTATTTAGCATTATCTAACGATATCTGTTTTAATCTATCTATCTATCTATCTATCTATCTATCTATCTATCTATCTATCTAATGATTCCTAAATAAATGGCGGAAATAGGATTCTGATTGAGTTTCAGTGGAGATTTTCGAAATTCATTTTGTACTAATTCCCTTTACACTCTTTCTTCTCGATCTATTTCAGAATGCTAGTATTAAAAAAATGCTTTGTCTCTTCTGGATGTAAGTGATCATGTCTCTCTACAGATTCCTTTTGCTTTTAATATCTGTAAATTGCCACGATTTCTCCGGAGAGATAGCGGAATGCTTTTATTTGGATTATCCATAGTTTTGAACAGAGTAAACGTCTTCTAGACCGGCTGACATCCAAGTCTACGGCGGTCCACCCAAATCTGCTTCTTAACATATTGCTTGAAGAAGAAGAAGAAATGTTTTTTATGCCCTTTTCAAGTTGAAGAGCAAGAAATTGAGCGTTACTCAGTTTACGCTGGAATTTGAAGTTGACAAAAGATATCTAGTCAGTGGCTTTCAGTAATGGCGGAATAAGAGATAAATCCTTAACACTTGGGTAAACGATTTTAACTATACTGTTTGCAATGATAGTAACTGTAAAGGAAACGTTTCTTGTTATCCCTGCCAGGAGGAAGTCAGGATCAACACTCTAGACTGTAACTGTATTCAGGGGAGACCAGCAATGTAGTACCGCAGCCTGTAGCGATATCAGTGTCACCAGAAGGAAAAAAAATCTGAAAGATCTTACAGAAATTGTTTCGACAGTTATTGCCTGGACGATTATCAGCTAAGTGAAGAAAACCTCACAAGAAACATGTCAGACGACCCTGACAAAAAGGTCCAGTTGAGTAGTGCAGGCTACTAAAAATATACGTCTATCTACAAAATAAACCGCATATTATAACACTTAACTAGAAATACTCGGAAATATTTCACGGTTTTGATATTTTGATATTTACCTTTTATGATGGATCTTAATTCGTAATCTAAAAGGGATAAGTTACTTGCTATTTTCACTACAATAAAATAATCATGGAACGTTCCCTATTCCATCGGTAATTATTTAAACATAACATCTTCGTTATAGAATTGCAGTAACAATCATGTGTATGCCTGAAGAGCATTATTCAAAGAGGTAAGTGGGTACAAATGAGATTATTTAAAATTGACAAGTTTTTGCCATGTCACTAAATCAGATGTTAAACTCATCAGAGTGCTATCACCTTCTCTGTCTCCTTTTTCTTACATTTTCTCTTTATTTTTCTCATTTAAATCAAGTGGCATCACTGTATTGTCTTTTCATTGTAGGCCTAGTATTCAAGGTACACAATTCTCCATTATTTTCTCTTATTCATTCATATCTGCCCAATGTGTATCCAAATGTAAACAAATGACGTCATACATTCTGAAATGGACAATTATTCCGACAATTATTTTTTTAAGACATTTTTTTCTAAAAACAGTAAAGTCGGTATGGCTAACTGTGGCCCAATCGGTTAAGGTACGCCAGGTTACATGACGGTTCCGTATAGGATACAGGTTCGATTCCTGTCGGAGGCGAATATTTTCTATGAAAATATCTCGTACATTCAGGCCGGTAAATGTTGTTAATACTGTTTATTTTTAACGGAGCATTTGCTTAAATATTTGTATCTATAAAAAGAACGTATAAACATGAAAAATGTCTTCTTTCTTTCTTTTTTATTTATTTATTTTTTATTTATATATATATGTAAGCAAATATATGGATATAGATCCGACAGTATGAAGAAAAATATACGGAAAAAACAAACAAAAATCCTTACAGCGTCGCCCACGTGACGACAACGTGACCATGTTTAAACGGAACGCTGATCATATAAAACTTTCAGTTATCTGTTTGGATGAGTCTTGTTCTTATGTCCATCGTCTTTGTCATGTTGAATTGATAATGTTAATTATATTTTATGAATATGTCCTGAAGATGGTTTATTAGACCAAAACGTCTGACGTTGACATTATATTAATATTAAAACAGCATAATTGCATATAAGGATTTTTGTTTGTTTTTTCCGTATATTTTTCTTTATATATATATATATATATATATATATATATATATATATATTAAAGTGAAATAACAGTAAGATATATGACCTAGTCTTCTTATTAATTATTTTTATTTTACGAGCATTCAGTTAGCAAGGTCGAATTTACGGTATTTGAACGATCCTCTGTGGCCAAATCGTTAAAGGCACGTCAAGCTAAATGACGGTTCCGTATAGGATACAGGTTTGAATCCAGTCGGAGGACGAATATTTTCTCTGAAAATTTCTCGGACATTCAGGCCGGTAAATTTTGTCTAATACTGTTTATTATAAACAGAGCATTTACTTAAATATTTGTATCCATAAAAAGAATACCCGCTCGGCCCGGTGGCTAGGATCAAAGTGTAGTATCTGCGCTTTGTGAGCTGCCGGGTCGCGTGTCTGTCGAACTCTCTGCTTGCAGAGAGGAACCCGGACGAAGCTCCGCCGTAGGGTAGGGTTTCGTTGGGGGAGGTTGACGGAACTGGCCCGCCTCGGCGGGTTTCGATGGTTATTTATTTTTGGCTGGGCCTACGGGCTCAGAGATACCCACATTAAAAAGGCCTTGTGCCACATTCCATCCCCGTGGGTGGATTGATAAATACTATCCATAAAAAGAATACCCGCTCGGCCTGGTGGCTAGGATCAAGGTATAGTATCTGCGCTTTGTGAGCTGCCGGGTCGGGTGTCTGTCGAACTCTCTGCTTGCAGGGTGGAACCCGGACGAAGTTCCGCCGAAGGGTAGGGTTTCGTTGGGGGAGGTTGACGGAACTGGCCCCCCTCGGCGGGTTTCGATGGTTATTTATTTTTGGCTGGGCCTACGGGCTCGGAGATACCCACATTAAAATGGCCTTGTGCCACATTCGATCCCCGTGGGGGGATTGATAAATACCATCTATAAAAAGAATACCCGCTCGGCCCGGTGGCTAGGATCAAAGTGGAGTATCTGCGTTTTGTGAGCTGCCTGGTCGGGTGTCTGTCGAACTCTCTGTTTTTTTTTACTTTTTTATATTTTTAAATATTATTTATCAGAACTATAATAATGAGAGGATTCAATTCCACATTTAAAGAAACCTGTTTTTTTGCCTCGGAAAGTAGAAAACTGAATGAATGCCTTTAAACTACGTAGCTTCTAAATGTAACCGTCGCTTATAAAGTATTATCAGCATAGAAACAAAAAAATATTTTAGATGATAAATCTAGTATGAAGAATATGGAAGAACAACGTTTTTTTTGTTTTTTTTTATGAGGTTTGTGGCGCAGTGTTTTCCCTTTTTATGTTATACTGGAGAATGATATTCAGTTAGAAATAAAATCAATTTAAAAATATACGTGGTCTTGTCTGGAGATAAAATGGGAGGCGAAAAAGTAGACGATTTTTGTTTCTCAATCAAGGAATCTATTTCGTCTGACCAACTGAAGATGTACGGAAAATCCACCGGATATGGTTCAGATATTCTTTTCTCTCTATTCTTCTTCCACTGAGAACTAGTAGATTACTTTATACTTAGATGTTCATTGGTTTATGCTACATAATCATACGTATACATAAATCATGCGACCTGGTTACATCGGCCATATATAACATTACATGAAGTAGGTTGTTAGATATAGCATAAAATGCTTATAACGTTTCTAATGTCGCTTTTTATCTTGACTTTGATTCATACTTCGTGATCTTGTCCCTTTGTATATTTTGTCATGTGTCATTGTTCTAGCGAGTTAAATATAAGATGTTGTGATCTGGTTATGTGATCTGCTCGCCATTGAGCTACGTGTAACATTGGCTTAATTCATTAGCGCGGAAGGAACAGTTAAAAAGACAAATTTGAAAATATGTGAAAAAAATAGTGATTTTAAAATTATAATTATTATTATTATTATTATTATTATTATTATTATTATTATTATATTGACTACTTGAAATCTTTCAAACAAAAATTTTAAATTAACATTACAGTCATAAATTGGTTTATATATATATATATCTACACACACACACACACACACACATATATATATATATATATATATATATATATATATCAGTGGGAGAGTTGGAAAAGCAAACGTGATAAATATATACGGCTGTGTTTTAGAATTGAAAAATGGACAAACATTTTAAGAAGTTTGCCGCTGTCTTTTTTCATATCTCTAAATCTGAAAAACTAGGGATTTGTTAAATTTTCTTTTGTATTCTGAGGAATTTTTCGTTTTATTTGGTTTTCTATTAATCCGTGATTCAGACAGTTCTACGAGACTAGATTGAAAAAAAAATCCTATCCACCCTTCACAATATTTAGAATGAAATATTTCATATTGCTATCATGTGAAGATACTTTTTTGAATACACAAGAGATAACTGTCAACTTCTATTGCAACCAGTTGCCGGATGTAAGCTTGTCTCCACAAAATATCTATCTATCTATCTATCTATCTATCTATCTATCTATCAGTCTATTCGTATCTATCTATCTCAGTGTGTTCGTAACTATCTATCTCAGTCTGTGCGTGCCTATCTATCTATCTATCTATCAGTCTGTTCGTATCTATGTCAGTTTGTTCATATCTATCTTAGTGTGTTCATATCTATATATCTCAGTCTGTTTGTATCTATCTATCTAGCTATCTCTGTTCGTATCTATCTATCTACCTATCTATCTATCAATCTGTTCGTATTTATCTCAGTATGTTCGTATCTATCTATATCATTTTGTTTGTATCTATCTATCTAGCTATCTCTGTTCGTATCTACCTATCTATCTATCTATCAATCAGTCTGTTCGTATCTATCTCAGTTTGTTCGTATCTATCTATTTATCTATCTATATCAGTCTGTTCGTATATATCTCTGTATCTCTGTTCGTATCTATCAATCTCAGTGTGTTCATATCTATATATCTCAGTCTATTTGTATCTATATCTATCTATCTAGCTAGCTAGCTAGCTAGCTAGCTAGATATGTATCAGTCTGTTCGTATCTATCTCAGTATGTTCGTATCTATCTATCTCAGTTTGTTTGCATCTATCTATCTATCTATCTATCTATCTATCTATCTATCTATCTATCTATCTATCTATCTCAGTCCGTTCGTGTCTATCCGTCTCTCTACAGTTGCTGTCTGTCTATCTGTCTAGTCATACATACATCAATGGCGGAAATAGGGTTCGTACACACACACACACACACAAACACACACACACATACACACACACACACACACATATATATATATATATATATATATATATATATATATATGTATATATATATTTGTATGTATGTATGTATGTATAACTAAATCGCTTTCGTCTTTTAGGACTAAATTTGTTATGTTGCTTCGACTCCACATGAATATGAAGTAGAGATGATGCGAATTTCAAATGTTAACTTTTTTGTTCTTTTGGTATAAAATCTAACCGATTTCCTTTACATTCGTTCTCTCTTCACTTTTGTAAATAGTTATCCAATACTGTGATAATAAAATATCTGCCAGGAATGCTGAAATGTTCTAAGAGCCCGGATGTAAATTTGTTGTAGAAGATCTTGCGATCAAGGAACTCTCTAGACATTATCTCCTTAATGAATTGTTTTTCTCCACTGATCAGAGTACAATTTTTTTTATGTCAGAATTGGGGTCAGTCACGTTACGATGAGCAACTAATACATTTGTTGTATTATTTTGTAAAATATCCCTTTTGTGTTCATATAATCTTTTATTTAGATTCCTTGAGGTTCCCTTGTGTATTTTTATGACAATTATTACAGGCGATGGAGGAAATTTCCCCTTGAAGTTTTAGTTTATTGTTTTGTTTAGTATTGATTAAGTATTTTATTGTTTTAGATGTAGTACTAACAGACTTTATGTTGAGTTTCCGATAAGATCTTTTCAGTTATAGGTGCGATAGTTTTAGAGGGTAGGATGATATAGATTTGATTCACTGGGTTTGTCAAAAGGATCTGTTTTCTATTTTTGAATATTTTACGAGGCATTCGTATAATAATTAGCCTAGTGGAGAAAGTTGAAAGTGTTTTCAGTGTATTTCTCCTCTTCTTGTAAATACTGAGGGCTGCAAATTCTGAGTGCTCTTAAATAGAATCTGATGATTACGACATATTTTTTATTTTGATGTTATGATCGGAATAGAAATGTATTAAATCTAATATATATATATATATATATATATATATATATATATACAGATAGATAGATAGATAGATAGATAGATAGATAGATAGATATACAGTAGAATCCCTGACAAGCGTATATGAGCAATTGGTTACAAAGTCCGGATATAAGAGGTAGTATTTAGATTAAAATAAAAGAACTGTAATTTTTTATAATAAACAAAATAAGCTAATGGTGAGTGAAATATAACGGAATTGATTTTAAGGAAAAAGAAAAAAATTATGTAATGTTAATGAAAATTTATTAAATTAAATATGCCATGTATGCAAGACAAATAATGCAGCCTGAATTTTTTTAATCGCTGTTGCATGATGATTCTTTCTCTTCTAATGTCATTCTCAACTTTTTCCGCATTTCTTGAAAATTTTAAACGAAAAACATTTTTCTTTTAATTTTACCAGCCTATTGCAATCGCCAAAGCGGAACGCTAGCTTTCTTTCTATGAAACTGACAACTTTTTCTATAGCTTTTTTGAATTTCAGTTCAGGTTTCCTCATTGTCATATTTTTATTATTTCCTTGTTCAATATGACAGTGTGAACGCTGGAGAATAGTTTCTTTGGAAGATTTTATATAATAAAATATTGATTTTTCCATGTTGAACTCAGCCATTAGTTACAATGAACTTTCACCAGCGTCTAGTCTGTTTAAAATTTCAACTTTTTGGGATACCTCTAAAGTTATTCTTTTCCTCTTATTCCCATCATCTTTTGCACCAATGCAAGTAATTAGGGTGAAATAAGCATAAGCAATTATTCAAAGTATATTTCCTGAAAAACAGAAATTTCAAATCAGTTACGTATCACCCAAATAGTTCAAATATACTTTTCAAAAACATGTCCGGATATGCGGGATTCTAAATATGAGGCACTCCGGATATGAAGGATTCTGGATATACCGGATATTAGACACTCCGGATATGAGTGATTCCGGATATTAGACACTCCGGATATTAGGGATTCCGGGTATGACTATTCCTACTCTAACCAACAAAATATTTAATCATCATTCAATATCATAGATTTAAACATTTAGTTCCTGGTATATAAAAATTATATATTGTTTTCTCATATATATATATATATATATATATATATATATATATATTAAAATAATATATATATATATATATATATATATATATATATATATATATATATATATATATATATATATTAAAATAAGATTTAAATTTTGACAATTGGAAAGGTTTCATGGAAATAGACTTATTTAGAAATAGATTTGATAATTCATTTCACCATTTAAGTCTTCCTCAGCTCCGAAAAAGAAAGAATGATATGTGTGTATGTGTATTTATCTATATGTTTAATAATGAATCTTCGTAGTTTTTCCCTAAGCTGACGTTTCTCATAATCAAAGAAGAAAGAAAATGAGCGAATTTTATTCTAGTATCTTTTCTTTACTTTTAGTTCGAGTCGAAAGTTGTAAATGTTATTTCCCAGCTTATCGTATCGAAATGAATGCAAATCCTCCTCTTATTACCAAAATAACTCGGAAGTAATAAATTTATCTAACCCTTTCTGAAATGAATCCACGACACATCATCGTACACTCCTCCAGAATGGCTTGTGAGTAAGAAATTAATTGACCTTTTTCGAAATGAATCCAAAGCAAATCCTCGTGCAAGCCGTCTGAATGGCTCGAAAATAAGAAATTCATTTAGCCTTTCCTGAAAAGAACCTATGTCAGTTTCCTATGCAACCCTTCAGAGTGGCTGGAAAGAAAGATAGATCTTTAGCCTTTTCTGAAATTAATTCAAGGCAATTTCTCACCACACATTCTTTCTGGCTACAAGACTCAATCTGTCTTGCTATTCAAATAAAAGTTAGTGGAGAAGAGAACATCGTAAAGCAGTAACACAAGTGGAAATAGAAAAATCAAACATAGCTGTGCATATATGGAGGGCAAAAGGAGATCACCGCCCTATTGAAACAATAGCCAGAGAGCATCACTGGAAAATGTGACAACTTAAGGAATCAGCAAATATGCTAGGCCACTAAAATCTCCTGAGCCGAACAAGCATAGAAATGAATACAATATGGGTACCAGTAATAAGAAGTGCTAGAGAAAAACAAGAATAACAAAAGAAAATTGCAATATAAGCTCTGGTAAAAAAAATTATATAATAACAAAAAATTGCAATATGAGCATTGGTAAAAAGGTGCTGAGATAGTAGGTATATGTCCTAAAAATTCCTATACAGATGTCCTCATGGAGACATGGCCCAGTGGATAAAGATATCGGTTGGATCCAGTAACTAGACCCAAAGAGGTCACAGCAATGGTGAACCAAATGTGGAATAAAAGTAAATTAACTGAGACATCTGAAAGAGACAGGGCAAATGAAGCTAGAACAATCTACCTTGTACGAAATAAAGGACAAATAAAGAAGGCTGGAGCATATAACCTTGTGAATATGGCTATGGGGATAACAGTCCGAATAATGAAAATAAGTAATCATAATACCTCATCTCAGAGATATAAGCAAACCTTAAGTGATATGACACTGCACGTAAATAGTAACTACTAAAGAGTACTCCTTAAAAGACGCTACTAAGTTTTAAGTTTTCCATTTACTTCGCAGTATTTCTTGGCGCTCCTGATATTTTGACAACCTGCTCTTACTTTTTCAATATCACTTTCTTGCAAGTCCTGTTCTCTTTTAAGAGCGTCTGAGAATTTCCATATTGTGGGATGATGGGATGACGCTGCGAAAAAGTCCTATGCCGTCCATCAAGTGCGTTATTAGTTGTAAATAAATCAATATTGACTCTCTCAAAGCAAGACCACATATGTATTTCGAACAATAGGTATGGCGAATAATTATCATTTAGTATAATTTCTCTTACCATTAATTTTCATTCGAACAATTTACAATTCGAATAAAAGCAATTTCTAATGACACGCAATCACAAATGGCATCATGTATTCTGAACCAATAACTATTACAACGCAAAGATATTTAGTTGTTTCAATTTTAATATATACTAAAGTATATATACTATATATTACTATATAAAATATATTGTAGAACAGGTATGTGTATGCTGTTGGCACAATAAATGATTCTAAAACCCTAATTCGGCACATTGTTAGCAAAAAGCTGCCGACCTCCGGAGCAACGCTGTGAAAGCCACGCATTAATTTCAGTAAATTGAATACTCTAAATCAGGGGTCGGTGACCTAGGGCACGCGTGCCACACGGGGCACGCCTAGCAATTTCCAAACGCCACGCAGCCGCAAATGACATCACGAAATCTAAAAGGTTGCCGACTCCTGGCGTATGACGTTAACATCTTATGTCATTACTTTCTTTCGAGATATACGTGCTATTCATTTTCGTTGTTCCTGTTGTTGGCAGTCCTCAGGCTATGTGGTGTCTTTGTTTGTGATTCTGTAGCGCCAATCCAAAATCTTCCAAGAAGGATTGTCTTTACGACACGTTCAGGTTTCACTCGCTCAGCGCCATTTTTAAACGTTGATCTTAGGAAGAGGTTATATACAACTGAGATTTTAGATATTTTTGAACCGGTTTGTTGCCATTCATGGCATGAAGGTCGCGATCTGATGAGGCCAGATAATTGCATAACTCAATATATTTAAATATATTTATTTGCTTTCACGTGAGAAAACCGTCTAGTATGAATTTGTAAAAAGTAAGGTGTTATTTTACATTATCGCTAACTTTTCTTTCTCTCATCTTAGTCTCTCGCTCTCTCTCTCTCTGTATATATATATATATATATATATATAGGAATAATCTAACTACCTGCTAATGTATCAAAGAACAAACCTACATATACCGCGTCTGCCAAAGAAGAAATCATGAAAAAAAAAAAAAAAAATTAAAAAGACTAAGAAGAAAACGGAGTTGCCCAAGTAAATGAAATTCTGAAGTGACCAATGCCAGAAGAAATTAAATTAAATCAGAGCTCTAACAATAATAATTGATTCTTTTTTATCTATGTGTTTATTTAAGATGTGCTAGGGGAAGCTAATTTCCTGAACCTACAAGGGACGATAAATCAAAACGCAACTTTCTCTTTGAAGTCGAACACGTCACGCATGTGAAATTCATTGTTTCAATTCATGTAATTGTTGCTCTCCTCAGACGGTAAATGACTAAATGTTGTTTATTTCCGTGTTAAATGATACTTGTCTTTTGTTTTCATTAGTTTTTGTTCATCCCGATGGGATTTAGCAAGATCATTTCTTGCTTTTCCTTCGATCTTTTCGTTTGAAGATTTTCTTACCATGAAGCCCGGAGTAATAATTATCGCTTTTTGGTGATTGCTACACACACACGCGCGAGCGCGCACACAGACACACACATACGCATACACATAGCTACACACACACACACACACACACACACACATACATATATATATATATATATATATATATATATATATATATATATATATAAGTATGGAATTGGTATATACGGAATAAATTTCAATAACCAAAAAATACTATTCTTAAAAGAGTGCTCAATACAGAGTAGAGCAAACATAATATATTCGAAATTTATAACATAAATATGTTATAAAATCACTACAAAAAATAGTCATTTTGTTTCAACACTTCTGGTGTCTTAGCAAGTGATGATTTTGAATGTAGAATAAAGAGTTTATTCGACATTCAACACCATCACTTGATAAGACACCAGAAGTGTTGAAACAAAATGGCTATTTTTGTTGTGATTTTATAACATATTTATGTTATAATTTTCGAATAAATTATATATATATATATATATATATGTGTGCGCACGTGCGTGTGCGTGCGTGTGCGTGTGTATGTATGTGCGTGTGTTATTAGGTTGTAAAATAATAGCCGAACAAACGTGAGAATAATAAGACAAACTATGCGATTCGACTCTTTATGTTAGTCCCTCTTCAGGATTGAATGAGGGACAACGTCATGTTCGAGGAAAGTGCGTCGTATTATCGGGAATATGTAATAAGAAAGAAAAGCATGACCATTTTTTTCTATTTGGCCTAAAACCTACTTTTCGCCGTTTCCTTCGTAATTGTATCTACGGTTTACGCTAAACGTTTAAATTTTAAGTGATTCTCCATTGTGAATGGCCATACTATATGTTTGTATGTTCGAATTCTGGTAACTTTTCATTTATATCTCATAATTATACTCAAAGTTGGAATTAATTTTGTCGCTTTCTTCTTCAGAACAGTAGTCATGGCTATATCGTTTTGGACACGGCCAACTTTCTTTTTAGTATTAATTCAAAATTGTCGTTTAATATGAAACCTACAGTGAGACGTGCTCCTTAGAAACCTTTTGGGATTTCCATATAAAATAACTATTTCATCTTTGCCTACTTTCTCAAGACATGTATTTCTAAATACAGTTTAAAATATTATTAAATCATTTTTCATGTACCATTTAATCTTTTCTTTAATAAAGTAGGTAGTAGTTAAACTAAGGGTCTTAATTAATCCTTAAATAGAGGCACCCCCAAAGGTTTAGAGGAACAGAACCTTTCCTTTAATCTAGGCCTGCTGGTACAATCAGGGAAGGTTTGATTTCGTATATTTTGTGTTACGTTATATCTACCTCAATGGGTTATTTAATGCCGACAAGATTTTGAGTATAGGTTCGTATGAATACAACATGTATTCTTTGTAAAAAAAAACCATTTTGTAGACAAGCTTCCATTAGCGTATGTTTTAAAGATGGTTTTATCGAGAGTCAAATGCGTTTCTGGTAAAAAAATTTAATGTATTGCTGACATTTTTACTATAAAAACCTATTTTTGTATTTTCATAATGCTTTCACCCTAGTTAGGGAGGTTAACCATAGCTGTGACCCTAATTGGTGCTACCATCCCCGTTCAGCAATTAAGAGGTGCTTCCACGCTCCTTAAACCCTCCTGAACAGTGGCTTTACTGCCGGATGTAGTTTATCGTCATACCCAGGACGCCTCATTCGTCGGGGGTGTTACTCCTCTGCACAGATGCAATGAGCGCTTTATGAAGACCCAACCGATAGGGCATCAAGGAGAGAAGGGCTGGCTTGTGAAATTCAATACGTCCAAAACCAAACCAAACTAGTAACGTTCCACCATCACAGAGCAGACCCAGAACTTTCACCTGGCATCCTCTCAAGGAAGCCTCTTGCTTTGGTCGTCTACTGGGACTGAAGCACATTGCAGAGATCAAGTGGTACTCATAAATACGATCTCTTCTAAAGATACTGGAAAAATGATCAGTTCATTGTAGCGATTCGGTAAGTATCTGACACCTTCCCTGCTATACTCTATCTTTACAAGAGCCAGATCAGATCAAAAATAGAATATCGCTGCCATATCTGTGTCGGAACTGATCAGTCCTGATTTGCCTGTCTTGATAGAGTTCTAAAGCGTCTTTGCGGCCTTGTTGGCGATAGATTCCTTGGTTCCAGTACTCCTGGTCTTTGCAGGTGGAATCTGACATGCCACACACACGAGGATAAATCATCCTCATTCCCTTCGTATTTCGTTAGTAAGAAGTAATTTCTACTCGGGCAGCTACTTTCGAAGGACCGCTTCTTTGTGGGTCAGACTTCCGGTAGGATGTTTTCCCGATCACTACATCTTAAACTCTTCAATGACTCTTTCATCGTTATTTTTATCATAATCTCATAAACTATACTTCTTGCCTCCTCTTCCGTTCATGTAAATCCGTACAGTAATCGTCCTGTCGGTGGCGGCTTCAGAATACGCCGACCGCACCTCTGCAGAGGAGTAAAGGGCCTGGACTTGACGATAAACTACATCCGCTTCATGGGTTTCCCGATACACTACATCCAGATGCAAGGCCTCTGGTCAAGAGGTTTGGATGAGCTTGGAACCACCTCTTAATTGCTCTTGTTTCCAGGTTCACCCTAACCCGCGGTGGTAGCACCTGTTACGGTCCCAACTATGAGCAAACAGTTAGCCCCTAAACTGGGTTCAAAACACTATAAAAGTGTAAAAATAGGTTTTAATACAAGCAATACATTTTTGGAAAAAAAGTATTACCGACAATAAAAATCTTGTCAGCATTAAATAACCCATTGAGTTTGATATGCCGTAAAACAAAACAAACCTAGCATAACTAATTTGTGTGACTATTGGGTTTAGTATTGGATGAAAATTAGTATAAACAAATATGAGTAGGTATTATAAATTAATGATTTAAACATTTTCCAAGTATATGATTCGAGTTTATAAGACTGGTAACCCTTGCATTTCCGAGTTTAATATTTAATCGTGGTCATAAGGTTACATCATTTTCTATCGTTTTTGACTGCAAATAAAGCGGAAAGAATGAGCCAAAGACAGAGTTATGTCTACATGTTTACGTATGAAAGACAAAAAGATGTGTTGACAACTTGATGCCAAGAATGCACCAACCCATCATGCAATGAATGCTTCAAGAAGTATCATGTATCTAAAGAAAATTGCAGAAATTAGATCTACGAAAAACTATTTTATATTTTCACAATCCCAAAACGTTTGGTTAGAAACTTCTACATATTTACAAACTGAGGTGTAGCAGAATAGAATCGAAGAATAAATTAAATCGCCATCTTAGCTCATCACTTTTACGGACAAGACTTCTAAGACGTTTCTCTACGGCACAGGTGTTAGCAGGCTAGGTTAAAATATTACTGTACTAAGTGCCAATGGCAGCAACCGGGCGTGTCTCATGGGGAAGCTTTATAAAGCTTCTTTAGAAAGGCCATAGAAGCTGGCAACGGCCAGTTTTGATGTATCACCATCCACCAGGCAGCAAACAATTTTGAAGCAAGCCGACACAGCTTGCAGCCTGATTGTGTGCCAGTCCTAGCAGATGGAATCTTCTCTTGTTCACAAGCAGGGCGATCACTTTCTGAATGTATCTCATAGGTGCCGATAAGGGGGTCTCTCCACGTAGAAGTATTTAGCAAGTGTCTCATGTATGTTCATATTGTAGTGGATTTGATCCCTAGTGTGTAGTCATAATTGTGAATTTTTGTGACTTTTAGCTAAAGTGTATAAATCTAAGTAATACTGTTGTTGTCGGCCTACATCTAACATGTCGTTACTTTAAACGACTATTCGGACTCAACCTCAGCTCACACCTCAAGTGGAACTCATATCTACGATCCATCGCTAAAAATCCTATAAAACCATCATCATTTATTCGGTTAGTTTGTTGTTTTTTTTTGTTTTTTGTTTGTTTGTTTTTTTGCTCCGCGGCTGTGGTCACCACTCCCCTCCAGTTTTCGATTTGGTGACATTCAAGGCAGAATAAGGCAATGGCTTTCCAGCTCCTTTTGCACAAAGGATGTTGAGGTTACCCCATCCCTTCTCTCAGATGTTTAAAGAGGCAACACCTACAAGGCAGCAGGGGGTTTGAATCCAGTATTTTTTCCTTCTCTTTTACTGGTTGCCAACCAAGGTTATAGGGCCCAGTCAGTCCTGCTTTTTTATCCATAGCCGGTGAGTGGGGAGATGGATTCATGTACTTTCCAAGTGTAATAGCACGTGAGTGAATGCAATGAACTCAACTTGTATTCGAACTGATCCGCTATCCATTACTCCACTTTGCCTCAATACTGTAAAATAACCGGCTCATTTTATCACTGGGAGATAAGCAGCATAATGTTTGTTTTTCTTAAAGGCTATGTCTCTTTAGAATGTCGGATCTCATTAATTACAAGAGATGCCATTTCTTTATGATCTGTGATTTGCTATGACTTCTTGTGAAAGATACTTAAGTAGTTTAAGGATGTCTTGCCCATGGCTTGGATTTAACAGTATTTTCCTACACTGGTTACTATTCAAGTCTAGAGATTACACTCTACCCTGATATTTAACGCAAAATTGGAGCAGGAGAGAAAAAGATTTATCCAAGGATTTCTCAAGAGAAGCAGTACATAATTGAACACAAATGCATATTCGGGATTCCTACGTTAAGCGGAATAAAGATATCTTGATGTCAAATCAGGCCATATTCAGAACAAAGGCGAAACAATATTAGGTTATCGTGGCATTTTCTCTGTCAGGAAGGCTAATCACTATGCGTTGAGATGTAATACTTTACATGATAACCTCAAAAGACTGGGAGTCGACTTTCAGTGGTAGCCGTTGATGTCTGCCAATTACACATATGTTAATGAATACGATTTGCTAAAACAAAATCCATATTTTCGCTGATCGAAAGAAATTGATGATTCCTTGTATAGAATAATCCAAGTTATATATATATATTAAAACTTGGTTCAACGATTCCACATTCCGCGATGATACACCTTACACTACCCATACATCCGAAAGATCCGTTAGTCCGAATTCAAATTAGGCTAAGACAGCTAGTGCTAACTTCCCCTTCCGCTAACACCTTAATAGCTATGATAACTGGGCCGTGTTTTCTGTTACCTATTCGTTCACATATCTTCCTGTGTTCTTGCATTTTCTGTTGCCTTCTCGTTCAGATATTCATAGGTCTTCATCCATTGCGTCCGCGTTTGCTGTTGATTCCAAAATACAAGGGACTAAATAGGATAAAGAGATAACTTAAAGGGAGGAATTTAGTCCAAACCAATGAAAATCAAGGAAAAACATTGTCTTGTTCCTGAGATGCCACGATGGCTCGTAGTGAAAAACGTAGGAAAAGAAAGCACTTGAACAAATCAATATTATCTAACTCCTCTCCAACCGTAAATCTTCTGATGCTCATTGTCAATTTTGAGAGGGACTATTACACTTGATTTGAAACAGCAGCGCCCATTTTTTCCCCGCAAGCACGAAAAATAAAACATCGGCTTTATATATAAACAAGATAGAAGGTTGATTGTTTTTTCCCCCTTCGAGACAGCTGGCTTATATCATGGAGACAAATTCCTAAATTGCAACTTAACCAGTTGACAGCAACCAAACAGAGTTGCTCTGCAGTATCATTTCCTTTTAGAATACAAGTTATCGCGAATAATCTTCTTCCACTTGGCCTCTGTCGAGGTTGACAATGAATGTAGAAGATGTTTTATGTATTCTTTTTATTTTATTTTATTTTTGCTTCTACAATATGGGATGTTTTTCTTCTAATTTATTTGAGTCCTCAAGCTCTATTCCATCCACCAATACCGCATCTTTTATGCGCCATCTACCGTTTAAATATGGCCGATTATATCTCTCCACAACTTCCTTATTTTTTCTCAAAGTAATCTATTACCTTTCATAATTTGTCATTATTCTGCCATTCATTGATGCAAATTTGTTTTTGATTGAATGATTTGTTTTTTTACGGTTTATCAACCTTTGCAATAATTCTTACAGTCTAAAACATTTTTTGGCTTATTTAAAGAATTATTGTTAAGAGATAATAATTATTTACCGGTATAAGTTCTACTAATTAACCCATAGCTGGGAGGAGAAGATGTAGCTTCATATCTTACCCAAGGGCATTTGAAATTAAGTGAATATTACGAACCCGCCTGAAATTGGAACCCGGCTCTCCGATCTCAAATTCCGAACGCTTGTCAATTACACCACCCACACATCCAAATTTACAGGTCCTGGTATTCCCAAGTGGTCACCCATGTAGGTAATGACAATGCTCGACGCTACTTAACTTCGGTGATCGTACGAATTGCCGAATGTATTTTTTAAACCTTTTTTTTTTTCTTTTTTTACCGAATGAGGTATTTAAAATATACTTTTAGCAAAAACAGTTCCAATCAGTCTAGCCTATGGCCAAATGCAGCGAGAAGGGAACGAAGAAAAGTGTGTTGCCTTACTCGTCAAAATCACCATTCTTTATTCCTGGTTTCCAATCGGGTCTGAAAACCGACTAACCACGTTTTTAAAAGAGCCCAAATAGACAGCTGATATTTTTTTACTCATGAAAAGCAACAATAATGAGTCTCGAACGCGCGAAACTTTTTACAAGACCACAAAAGTTTGTCGTCTGTTATTATTTACTTTGCTCAGATTCGTATAATGTTCCCTTCGTAATACGCCTTCCACGTTTGAGGTTTTCAATGTTATATTTTTGCTTCATATTAAAGAAATATTATTTTTGTTTGTAACGATAAAATAGAATAAAATAGAAATGTTGGCGTTATTTTAAAAGTGATTTTCTCCATGCTTTGATTGAAGGAGATGTTTATCAAAATAAAAAAGCGGATTCACCAAGCGCTGAGCTAATGCTTGCTTAATAAATTCAGATTTGACTAGCAAAAAGCTGCATATACAAGGCACTAATATAATATTAGGTTGGTGACGTTTTTTGACGTATTTTTAACGTCAAAAAAACGTCATTATTTTTGCACCAAAGTAATAATAGAACTTCTCTATTATTAAACAATTATTTTTGAAGATGAGCTTCTCGGCGATCACCCAAAACATATTCTATTTTCAAGAATTCATCCGATTCAGATCTCAAGATCCTAGTAGCTACCCCTCGAGGATTATGGTCTTGTTTTGTTTGCCTCTGTCAGTTGGGTTTGTGGACTCTGAAATGGTTAATGACATCGAGTTTTGCTTGAAAGGTCCTTCGACATTGAGGGAAGGTTGTTTCGGTGGATTAGGCCTTGGTTGTTGATGTCTTTCTTTCTGTCGTCTTCTTTCTTTCCTATAATTTGGCTGATCGTTTAGATTCGAATATTGTTGTTCCGTCTCTGACAATGGATCTCTAGAGATTCCTGTCCATTTCTGTGGATTCTCAGCTGTTGATATCGATGTTACACTTCTTGATGTTTTGTTTTAGAACGTCCTCTTCTTTTGATCCCCTATTTTCTGATTTCCTTCTTTGAGTTGCAAGTAAAAGATTTGCTTCGGTAGGTGGGGGTGTCATCCATTCATAACAGATGTCCACGCCAGTGAAGTTGATTTTTTTTATGACGAGGACTTGAATGCCGGTCATTTTAGCTTGTTCCAATCCGCTGATGTTCGTTTTTCCGATAGAGGCTTATGTTAGCTTGGTAATTATAAATGTGTTGTATTATATGTATGATAGCGGATGTAATTGTGAGGATAAAGTGGATAGATAACGATTAATCTTTAAATTGAAAACAGTCCTGGGTATGACGTTAAACTACATCCAGCAGCAAGGTCTCTGATCAGGAGGTTGTGAGAAGCGTGGAACCACCTCTTAATTTCTGGTGTTCCCAGATTCACACTGACCCGGGGTGGTAGCACCTGTTAGGGTCCTAGCTATTGGCAAATAGTTAACACCAAAAATACTATGAAAGTTTAAAAATGGGTTTTAATACCAGAAATAATTTATAAAAAATTTTTACCAGCAATATATTTTTGAAAAAAATATTACCATCAATACATTTTTTGGGAAAAAAAATACCAGCAATAAAAATTTTGTTGGTATTAAATAACCTATTGAGGTTGATATGACGTAAAACAAACCAAATCAAACCAAACTATCGCTATGAATCTATTTAAAAAAATTTGTTGGTATTAAATGACCCACTACGGTTGATATGCCATAAAACAAAACAACGAACCTTAAATTGAAGTTTCAATACTGTAGTGGAACATATAAATGCATGTCTGCTGGAGGATCAGACAGACAAGAGTGTCAGTTCTTGAGGAAGTTGAGTTGAACGTTCTCCTTGCATTTGAAGCACAGTGGAAATGAGGATGATTCGATTCCGTCGTAGTAAGATGATGTGTTTTAATAGTAAGGGTTTCAGCTACTGGAACTGAAGCTCGTCTGATCATTAGCATTGGAAATATTCGTAGAGTTGCTATAGCTTGCGTCTGAAGGAAAAGAGGCTGCAGAGTGGAAAACAAGCTCCCCCTTCACACAAGGCTGTTTTTAACAGTATAAAATCTGCAATACTAATATTGCTCTAATTTCAGCCGAGATATATCAGCAATACTCCGTGATTTCATTTAATCTAAATCTGGTAAAAATAGAGTTTTTAACCCAGTCAGGTGTCTCCTTGGGCGATAGAGGGAACGGAGAATTTTTCCAATACACAGGGCTTCAGGGGAAAATTGATACACACTAAGAGATTAAAGCTTGGAGCATATTTCATAGTGCCCTGTAACTGAGGAAAATTTAGGGTCAGAATGGTAGCCTACATAATATATAGTTTATTATTTATCGAAAAAATAATTTCCTGTTTCAAATGTTTACGTTTTGGGCAAATATTTTAAATTATTTCGCTTCATGTATCTATCTTATAAAGGTTACGGCCATTTAACATTAAAACACCGGTTCTCTATAAATCGAAGTGACTTCTTGGATGTTCGGGTGATGTAATGAATAACGATTTGGAATTCAAAATCAGAGAAGCGAGTTCTAATTCCAGTCGAGGTTATTATATTCACTTTCATGTAAATATCCTTAGAAAAGATATAAATCCACTTTTTATCCCCCAGCTATGGGTTACTTAATAGAAATAGTATCAGTTGTGACACTTTTTAGGGTTGCGTGAAAAAAAAAAAGAAAAAAAGGCGAGAATTAAAATTAGGTGATAAGAATCTATCACGAAAAGACGATGTTATATTTTTTTCTAACCAAGAAAAGTGCTAAACGTTTTATTCTCATTAGCGAGGAAAGTAAGGTCGCGGATGTGTCGGATTTAATTTAATTTATGACGACGCACCGAATAAGATATAGCCAATCTACCCATGGCGATAATGGAAATTTCAGGTTGGTCGAGTGGCCTGAGAAACAGAAGGCTAAGAGATAGAAAAATTAATTGGGTCGCGAGAAGGATGTCTCTGGACCTCCCGCAGAGTACTGAGAGATAAAAATTAATTAGGTCAAGCTCTGACCGAAACCAAATCAGAGTTACAAAGAAAGAAAAGATTGACCCATTAGCTATCTACGGAGATGTCGTTTGGAAAAGGCACCTGCTTTGTGTCAGGAGCTGGCTATTTTATCGAAATGAATAATTGACTGTAGCGCAATACGTCCAGTTAAAACACCCACTTGATGCTGGCGAAAATCTGATTGACGAACTCCAGGTGATTCGGTTAAGATAAGAGTCTAAGGATTTGTTGTAGAGAAGAAGAAAAAGAAAGAAAAGAAAAAGGAAGATAACTTTTGATTATGCCACTGTGAGAGAGAGGGGAAACCCGTTGACACCCTCTGAGGGTATGGGTGAGATACCAATATGAGAACAGGAGGAGGTGGGAGGACGACTCCCCACCCTAGAAAGTAAAGACCTCCAAAAATGGAAATTAATAAATTTTCCTGACCAAAGACAAAGAAGATTCTTAATGCGGGTTTAGAATTATCAAGGAACCTCAAACCCCGACTGGCCCACCCCGGTTTTGGTCGGCGTCCATATAAGCAGAGTCGCAACGAGTAAGACAGCAGCAGTTGGCAACTAAGCAGTTGAATTAAGGAGTTCGCAGATGAGCTGAATTGAGTTGAGCCCGCCTCGCAGGAAGCTGACCTAAGACCCACGCAATTCCGACCTCAACTTCTAACCAAGAACAATTTATTTTTGAAGAACGACTTAGACTCACACCACCAAAACAAGTTTTACGAATATCACCTGAAGATACACCAAAACCAGTTTCTTAAAAGAACAATTTAACATGTTAAGACTCGCCTAACAAACGCAAAGTGTCACGTATCCATATTAGCGCTTTGGAAGAAAGACGCAGTCCTGTATTCAGAAACCAGATATAAAATATTGTTATTCCTTTTTAACACATTTGAACTTTTCAAGTTATTACTTTATTTTCTTTTACATATACTTGTGCGGTATTGTTCTTGTTCAGACTCGACTTGCATTACGGCCCGGCGACTGATTGATTTCGTCTACCTAAGATCAAATCACAACGTGGGTAGGTTAGACTAGAAATCAAAACAGATACTTCGGTAACCAGACGTTGGAGGCGAGCTGGGAACGACAAGGCTGATACCGAATCTAACCAGATTCCCATCCGAATCAGCAAAAGGTTTGAACGTCACATTTGGTGCCGCGACCAATACCAAGTCACAGGACAGGATAGGAGACAGACGGGGTGACGTCACAATTGGCGCCGCGACCAGGACAGCACGGGGGGCGCGGCCAGACAGACGTCACATTTGGCGCAGCGACGTCGGGGGACGTCACACAGTCAACCATTATTATCTTCCAAAAATTCTTATAATCTAAAAAAGTTTGATATTGCTGTAAAGAAACAAATGAATGAAACAGTCAATATATATATACAGACTGGGACATAACAGAACTGGAGTGACTTTGAATATAAATTCTATGTTTGGGGACGATGCTATCAGAATTTACCAAATGTCTCTAGGATGTTAATATTGTAGTTAGTTTGATCCTTAGAGTGTGTTCAATAATTGCAGCTCTTTACCACATTTGGATCTCCTTTATCTATATACTGTGTTCCTTAATGATGTTGGTAATCACGTCTCTCCACAATTTCCTGTCCTTTGTAGCTCTTAATAAAGTGTGTCTTTTTGTTATCTCTCCTAAAACTTGCTCCACCATTCATTTACACCAGCTCACTAGGAAGGTTATAAGTTGTTTTTTGTCCCTTTTGCCTTCAATCTGTCTTGTGAGTATCAAATTCTCCAAGCCCTCTTTCCTCAGAATGTGTCCTAGAAATTTCAACTTTCTCATTCTGATGTTGAGCTTGAGTGCTCTACTTGTTACCATTTTTCTAAAACTTTTTCGTTGCTCACATATTCGGCCCATGGTATCCTCAACATCCTTCTGTAGAGCCACATTTCTTTTGCTTCAAGTCTCTTATTCATCTGTGATGAGATTGTCTTTGCCATATAGGAGGACTGATATTTCATAACAGTTCAGTATTTTTTCTTTGTTTCTAACGAAAGTTTTCTGTTTCTTAATACTTTGCTTATCTTTTGGAAGGCACCATTCGCTATGTCAATGCGCCTTGGGATTTCAGTGTTGCACTTTCCGTCTTCTGCTAAAAGACTTTCTAGATATTTAAACTTTTGTACTTGTCTGATTTTGACATCTCCAATTTGTAATTAGCATGTGTGACTACCCCTTTTGCTAACAACCATTCATTCTGTCTTGTAATGAATTCTTTATGCTTTCTTCTGGCTTTCCTTCGCTACCATTTGTAGTTCTTGTTGTATTCTTTCTGTGCCTGACATCAACACTATACGTTCCTCATATGTTATGGTGTTAAGGTTGCAGCTGCCAATAATCAGTTCTTGTAGGAACTCTTCTAATTCTCTCAGAATCCGCCTCACTGTATAGGTTGAATCATTCCGTTGAGAAGACAAATCACTGTCTTACACCCCATTATATTTTTGTATATTTAGTGAAAACATATTTCAATCTGTATGCCGGCGGTTTGCTAGCAGTTTAGTTAGTGGATTGTTCGAATATCCTTCCCAACTTTGTCAAGGTTACCTACACCCTTGTGCAAATTAAATGAAACGAAGTGAATAATTCCGTTATTATTTACTATTTTCGTATTTATTCCAGTGAATAAATACGATGGAACATGACCAAGAGAACATGTTAGTACTTCGTATTTCCATTCCACAAATTCTTTCCTTGCAGATTAACCACAGATTCTCGATTGGATTTAAATCGGGAGAGTTTCCGGGCCAGTTTCGGTTTGGTTTGGTTTGTTTTACGGCATATTTACCTCAATGGGTTATTTAATGCTGACAATTTTCATTGTTGATAATATTTTTCTTTTACAAAAATCTATTTCTGGTAATTTTTTTTTTTTCAAAAAATATGTTGCTGGTAATATTTTTTCAAAAATGTATTGCTGGTAATGATTTTTTTATACAAAGTATTTCTGGTATTAAAACCTATTTACATAAGAATGTAGTAGTTCCAACTGTAGTTTTTGGATAAATTTTGTAAATATAGGTAGTACTGGTAGTGTAGTTAAATACACTGTGTCTTGTAATATATTTATAACCACGTAGCTGGCTAAAAATATTGTTGCTGTTACGTCGTGCAACATTTAGAACAACTGATCGATCCTGCTCTTGAATGACAATCTTATACACAATGTATGCCAAACTGGAGGGTAGAACATGAACTTGATTTTGCAATCATTGCGGCTTACCGCATTTTGCATCCCCGATTTGATGACAACGCTCGTCTTCGTCTCTCTTGATACTTTCTCGAGCTGCCTGTCGCCAGTCGCTGTAGTCATCTGGAAGTTGCCCCCAGTTAGCAGAATCAGTTCCAGACGTAATATTCATAACTTCGAAAATTGGATCGTTTCTCTTCTAAATATAGTAACCCTTCAAAGAGATTGAAATATGCTTCTATCTCTTGATTTTTAGTGTTTATTCTTGCTTTCCATCACTATATTCTATAGGGGATCTTGTAGTATCCTTTCTGTGACTGCCATCAACACTCTGTCAACCGGATACCATTTTTTCAATTTAAGAGTATTATGTCTGGAAGTGATCCAGGTAACTGGGAACAACTTGCAGATATACTACAGCAACTGGCGACAAGCAATTCGAAGAGATATCAAGAAAGATGAGGACGAAAATAGTCATCAGATGGAGAAGAGCAAAGGTGGTTAACCGTAATTACTGCAAATAAAGTTTATAGCTTTGTCTATAAATTCTGATTAGGATTTTATTTAAATCTTTATATATGAAAATGGCCGAGTGGTTAGACCCGGGTTCGAAACTTACCATGGTCGATTTGTCTGGGAAGTGACCTTGATGTTATCGGTATGGGGGAGGCGATCCCCGCATTCAGTACCTTTGAAAAGTATCTGAAAACCATACCACGGTTTGATCCCAGGGTTGTGCTGATGGAATTCTTTGGGAACCATCGATGAATGTGCTATCAAGAAAGTCACCAGCCATTGTGACCGAGGGTTTGAGCGTACTGGCCTTGTTCATACAGTTGATCACGCTAATTAACGCGCTCTTTCACAGAAACTGTAACTAAAGTCCGCTCTGTATATTTACAGCATAAACTACAGGTGGGTTCAGTGGCTGTTAAACAAATACGAATATGCCTAAGCAGGTGTCTGTAAAAGGGATTGGCTAGCCTCCCTAATGGACGGGCAACTTCCGATACGAGTAGTCAGTCATTATATATCAAAACCAATTTATCTCATAAATAATGATAAAATGGGGATAATTATATAAAGCGTTTCCCCTTTAAGCCTGAATGCAACACGTAGAATACTCAGAAATCGGTGCACTTTCTATACGTTAAAACATTTAATAAATTAATTAATTTTTTGATTAACGCAGCATTTGTTAAGTCTGTATTACGGTCAGATTCATTTCTGTGAACTACTAATGCACTGGGTGGGTTGTTTAGCAAAAGATCGCTTTCGTGCTCATAAATCCATTCTTAAATTCTCGAAGTCTCACCAATGTATTTCTTGTGGATGTTATCACAGTCTATAATGCAAATTACTGCTTCACGTTTCATGCTGTTACTCTTATGGTTTGTATTAATTACGTTTATTATTGTTTTAGAAGTAGTTACACCAAATTCATATTAATTTTAGATTAATTCGTTTCACTTTTAATTGTAATAGTCTGTCGGATTTAACTCCTCCTTAATCGTCCAAATTGTTCACCAAATTGTTCACTAGGGGTCGCTCTGCCTATATTATAAATACTGGGCGACTTCTTGCCTCGTTCTCTTTTTCATTTCTTTATTTCAGCAAACACATCTACAATATAAGCTCTCGCAGAAGATTGCGTCTTCCCGTTTGTGGGAGACACCATGAACATTATACACACATACACGTACGTACGAACATTCACCAAAATACAAACTCTTTACGTCCACACACAAACACAAATGTTGATGTCTTTGTCACTTATAACTTTGTTGTTTAATACATATATTTGTTGACATATATATATCGGTCCTGTTTGTTTTCTTTAATCTTCTGTTGGACTCCGCCATGTTCTTGTAGTTAAACCTTCTAGCAGGAATAAACAGCACGAGTTCCTAATTTAACAACACTTAAACCCACACGGTTCTCTACAAGACTAAGTAGGTACTATAATGAGTTTACTTTTATTAAGTTTGTTTTATTAAGCTTGTGTACTTCATGCTTTTATTTTTTTATAATTTTGACTAGCTTTCCATTTCGAAGTAAATATGAAATAATCTGGATATTCACGGAGCTTAAATATATTTTCAATGTATATCGCGTCATGTAAATCTTGAGTGCTCTTAAAGTAAATCTAATTTTGTTTAAAGTTTAATTCTTTTTTTTAATACTGAAGAAATATTTTTCTTTCAATTTCAAACAATTTCTAACGTGGTATTTCTTTTTCAAAATCGAGAAAATAGTCAACTAAAATCTTCCATCAATGAAAAAGGTTTGAAAACCGTGGTAGAAAATTGTCCAAACACCTCTGTCATATAGCAAAGCGCAATCTCCCATATAAATGATTAGAGCTGTTTCAAATAAAAGAAAACCTCACACAGAAAACAGTTCAATTAATTTGTTTTAATGTAATCTGACTAAATGATTAAATTAATAAAGATCTCTGCATTATACTATGAAATGATCAAAATATTAGAGAATTTTATATAATATTTTTTAACACTAAGTGGATACGGATAAGAAGCAGAAACATCAATTGAAATAAGCTCGTCATACTCGGAGAAGTAAAAACTTAAATTAAAATTATTCATTTTAGTTCAGAGAAAAGATTAAAAAAGTGACATTTTGGTGCGTCATAACACCCACCTTCATGCTGCGAAAATAGCATTACTAAAGTTGAATCAGTTGAAAATGGAGGTTTTATAGCACCCTACCATTTTTCTACAGATTTTTACAATTTTAAGCATGTCGGTCGCAGATAAAATCTTCTCCAGTTAATACGAAATTGCCAGTTCAGTCGAGAAATTTAACGATTCTTTAAATAGGAAGAAATTATTTATAAGAATTGAGATGGTTCTTTGTCAAGGTGCAAGAATATAAGAGTTTATCAGGAGTATTTTCGTTTTTGTTCTTCTTTTTTTTTTTTTTTTTGGTGGGGGGTAGTTCTTTTTTGTTTTTTGTTGTTGTTGATTTTTAGGAGGTTTTTTTTTATAGAAAATTACACCAAATTTATACACGTACACACGGAAAGACTGTAGGACTTCACTATATTATTAATCTTATTATGATCTATACTTCTCATATGAATATGTTAAGGTAAGAACATTAGCTTTCTGACCATGAAACTGCTATGACAATCACTCTGGTCGATTTGTCAACGAGTTGATTCTATTAGCCTAGAGAGACGACCTCAGTATATGACACTAGAAGAGCGCTTGAAAATTACACTACGCAATGACGCAAATCTTTTGATGTTTTTTCTGAGTGTACCTTAGATGTGGCACAAGGCCGAAGTGTGGAGCTCCCAGTGACAATCTGACTCACTGTTCACTCGGAATTGATCAAGCGAGACCATCTTGCTTCCCATTTCCCCACGTCGAAGTGCCCAATGATTTTCCAAGCGTAACATGTATGTGGCGCAAGGCCGAAAGTATGATGCACCAGGTGAGAATCGAACTCACTACTCAGTCGTAATTGATCCGGCGAAACAAGCTTCTTAAATATTGCACCACGTCGAAGTGCTCTTTTCGGTATGGAGCAACTGTTAAAGATTAATTGTAGTTCTGATAGACTATGTAGGTATTATAATATATTTAGTTTTATTGTTTGTTTATATCATTCTCTTATTCTTATAAATTCGATGAGCTTTCCTTTTCGCATTAAATACAAAATAATCAGAAAAGTGAATGAGCTTAAACGTATTTTCTATATATTTCTTCTTGGGCTGCTCCTCTTGGTAAGGACTATACATTCTGACTACCTCCAACTGGTAGTTTGTCTTTTGTTGCCTTTCCTCGACTAGCCACGTTTGTCCCCTTAAAAGCCTTCACGGTGTATACTCTGCAATCCATTCACACAATCTCGTTAGGTAGGTTACTTGAAGTTTTCTTCTGCTATTTTTATTTCACTATGTCATGTGAGGGTCGAATTCTTTACACCTTCTTTCCTCGTCGTGCGCCCCCAAAATTACAACTGTTCCTGCTTGACTCTATTATAAATGTCTTTATTTTCTGTGCTCAGATGGTCTGCATTTGGAATTTTCTCAACTTCTTCCGTAGAATAAAATCTCAGTTGCTTCGAATGTATTTTTTGTATTTTTAAGGAAATTGTCACGCATTCATTGCTATACAAGTGAGTAGATAAACTGCTATGTTTCAGAAAGGGATATATTTGTTCGAAGTAGCAAAGTTGTTTTGGACTACTATAACCAGATAGGACAATCTAGCAGGTAACCATAATGGACTGGTCCTCGTCGTAGTGGTAGGCAGTAGGCGTAGGCAATAGGTGTAGACAATAGGCGTAGTCCCTGTACCTCCACACCAGTCTGTATTGATGGCTGACACCAGCCAATCATATTGCTGTGAGGGGGAACCTAGGTGTATGCATATTTATTACATCATAAACATAGCAGTTTAACATAGTTTTCCTTGTTTATAACGAAATGTTCCTATCTCTTTATACTTTACTTATTTTCTGAAAGGCATTCATCGTTATTTTCGATGCGCTTTTCCTTCCTAATTTCCTTGAAGCTTCCTCGTTACTGACTAGTTACGTCTATGGTTTTCTCAGACTCTTTTTATATTGCATCAGATCTCCCCTTTATCTGTAAGGAAATGGTCTAGCACTCACTTAGATATAGGCAGATCGATATATCATAAAAGTCCGTCAATATTTTCTGTGTTTCTAATGAAAATTCACCATCTTATTCTTTTGCTGGATAGTATTAGAATCGTGAATACAAGAAAAGTTGTGAGTAGCATGAAATATTTTTGATTGAATAAATATAAATAATTGTCCTTTTTTTTATTTATTTGATTTAAAGAAAACCAAGATTTACATGAAGAAAGAAAATGCGCTATTTTCACATGTTCACTTGCTGAACTCTATATCGGGAGGGCCCTGAATTTTCACCTCTCACGATGGACAGGTTTTCTCTCCGGGAGATCGCGTGACTGCTATCAACACTACTACAGCAATAGCTCTCAAACTTTTTTTGCTTAATGTACCCTTTTCACTCGAAATGTCATTACTCCTTTCCAAAATTGAACGGATTAAAAGGGGCATTCCAAATAATATGCAGATATTATTTAAATTATTAATTCTTTTCAATATTTGTACATGATTTATATGAATTACTTTTATAGTGGGATTTTACAATTTTAATATCAATAGAAAATGTTGATGGAGTTTAAACGTGAATACACGTACAATAATTTGTTTCAGTTCATAAAGAACTAAACTGAATCATAATTCAAGAAATAAAAAAATCAATTGAATGCCATTGTATTGTAATTTAAGGAATAAAATGCTCAATAAAAGGTCAGGGTGAATCTATAGGAATATATGATTCATCATACAGTCTTTTTATTGACATTCATGATGGTCCCAAATTCTGTAAATTATAACGAATATGCTATTTTCCTGTTCCGAAATTAATGCTATTTTGACGATAAATATAAACAGGGTTTTACTACTAAGATTATATTATATTTGAGATCGTCATTGCAGTGGATGCGTGGGAAGAGGGTTTGAACAATATTGATTCTGTAGTCTGTAATTGTTATCTTTTCTGGTTGAAAGAGAACCATGTTTCGGATTTACAGAGACTATTACGCCTGAAGTGACTTAAATATTCAGTAACTTCTATCAGGTCATCCCATAAGTTCTGTCCGAATTTTGAATAAAGAAAACGTGGCCAAATGTTACATTTAATTACAGATTCAATCAACAATGTATTTTCCCTGATTATCTATGACTTCCCTCCATCTATTAACAAGCTTAATAATTTAATTACTGTAAAATTCTTTTGGCTTTGATTCGAAGACCTCACAAATGTCAATTTTAACCTCTTCCTGTGTTACAAAAGCTGTTTCTTCCAAATGATTCTGTAAGCTACGAAACAAATTGTAGTCTGAAGGAGCAAGATCGGGAGAATAAGAAGGATGAAGAATTTTCTCCCAAACAAATTCTTCGATCTTTTGTGACGTGATTCTTGCTGTGTGGGGTCGCGCATTGTCCTGATGAAACATCACCCCTTTTCAATTCACTAGAACAGGTCTTTTTTTTCCTCAAAGCTTGGTTCAAACGCTCTAATTGCTGACAGTATATTTGAGCATTAATTGTTGCATTAGGTGGTAAGCATTCAAAGTGGATAATTCCTTGGCGATCCCAGCAGATTGAAAGAAGAACATTTTGCCCATGAAGTTCCCTTCTCAGCTGTGGCTGGGGTCCTTCCCCTTTACCAAGCCACTGTCTACGACGCTTAACATTTCGATAAAAGATCCATTTTTCGTCGCCAGACACAAGTCTATGCAAAAAAGGTGAAACAAGTTTGCGAGAATGGAGAGAACAGCAGATGTCAACTCGGGATTTGAGGTTGTTTTCAGAATTCATGAGGCACCCATTTTCCAAGTTTAGGAACTTTTCCAAGTTGTTAAAGATGATGATGGACAGTTGTATGGTTTGAACTGAGAACCACTGCCAATTCCTCAACTGATAAAGCAGTTTTTTATCAAGGGCTGCTTCAAGAAGCTTTTCATCAAACTCAACTGGACGTCCAGTTCGAGTTTCATCTTCAAGGGTGAAATCTCCACCTCTGAATTTTGCAAACCATCTTCTGCAAGTCCTTTCATTCACACATTCCTCTCCATAAACTGAGTGAATGTTTCTAGCCGCTTCGCCTGCCGAGTTTCCTTTCTTGAACTCATAAAGCATTATCTGCCTCAAATGATTCGTGGGTACTTCCATGTTAGCAGGGTTTTAATCAAACAAAATTTAATTTTATTGTTCTCTGAAATAAAATTTGATCAGTTTAAATGCATCTAAACATAAAAATAATGTTCAGCTCCATTAGACATTATAAAATACTCTTTAAATTTCTTTCATTTTAAAAAAAGGTAAAATTCGGACAGAACTAAAATAAAATAAAATAGCATCTTCCAAATAAAAAACAAGAAAAATTAGAAGATTTTACCGTCCTCTCCTGAAACACTGAAAGTCCTTCCTGGGAGGAATCCCTCGCCATTTTGTTGAGAAACCCTAGTTTATTGAGACTTAAGCACGACCCAAACCTCAAGTGGAACTCGTACATCCATCACTATAGATACTGGAAAAATGGTCGGTTCCCTGTACCGCACCAGTAAGTACCTGACTCCTCCTGGTATCCTCTAAGTTTACAAGAAACAGATCAGGCAGAACCTGTCTTAACTTTTCAGTCTCGATAAAATGTTTGTGGATGACGAATGTTTTCACCCTACAACTGCTCTCACACAGACGAAAGGTTGCCAGCCTCTCGCTGCTCTAACGCTACTTCTATGGAAAATGTTCAGACGGACTTTCATTAATTCCAACAGATCTACCCTTCATGGCTAACACCCGTTATGTCACGCATATTGTAGCGAATTACCATCATTCTTCTTCGTATACAATCGGTGAGATTAACTTCCACTTGAGAAGCTTCTTCCTACAAATCGCTGCAACCGACTCCCATGAGGATGCTTCCAAGATCACTACAACCTTAACATGTTCATTGTCTAGGATCAACCGTTATATTCCCCACATATCCCCATAAACAGTGCCTCTTACTCTGTAATCTAGCATCGCTCTTGGGCCTTGTATAAAGTGAAAATCATTAAAAAAAATCTTTATATGTGTTCCTTATTTATATTTTTTTGTTAAATCGTCTTCGATTCCGTCGGATTTTACAAGTAGGTTTAGGTAAACTCTTAAAAATATTTAATACATCTTGACTGCCTCATTTTTTTTTTCTGAAACGTGATTTTTATTTTATAATTCGTTATCGAATTTTATAAAGGCTGAATGAAAAGATATTGGTCCAGGCATGTTTGATAAAGATCTTGGAAGCCTTTCTTGAAATTCGCGTGATGAATGCATCTTTCCGTGGAGGAATGTGTTGAAATGCGCCAGGATGAGAAAGGCTCAAAGGAATTCGTTTGGCTTCGCGATTTAAAATCAATTCACACGACTGAACTTTCAACATTTTATGTTATTGACGTCTCGAGATGCCCTCAATAGAAAACGGATGACACGGACCCCCGTTGAACTCACCGACAAAGCACGTCGGATTCCACGTTTCTAGCGCTGCTCTATCGATTTTAATATAAAAAAGGATATTCGTTTCATTTTCACTCTTGTGCCCAATTCGCCTTGGCTTACGGCCATATCAGGTTGAAACACCGGTTGTTTTACGATCACCGAGGTTAAGAATCGTCGAGCCTGGTCAGTACCTAGCTGGGTGACTGCTTTGAAATACCAGGGGCAGTAAACTTGGCTGTGCAGGTAGTTTAATGGATGACGGCTCGAATTTAGAGATCGGGTAGCCAGGTTCTAGTTTCAGTCGGGTTCTTTATATCGACTTACGCGCAAATAGCCTTGGGAAAGGTATGAATCTGCCTCTTCTCCCCTCAGCTATGGATTAATTAATAGAATTTGTATCAGTAAATTATTATTATATATAATCTGCAAAAGGTGGTTAAATAAAATATTATTCAATCAAACAATCAATCCAATTAACCTCAATATTTATAAATGTCAAAATTCTAATTAACACACAAGGTCTAAATGCTAGATTAGTGACGCTCAAAACAACAATAAAATCATCTTCATCTATTCACTCTCGTATAGTATCTATCTACAGGATTTGATGGATAAACTGTCGTCTAAATTATATATATATATATATATATATATATATATATATATATATATATATATGTAGGGTACGATGGATAAATTGTCGTCGAAAATAACTCAAAAATAAATATAACATTGACATCTTATTATAACAGATATATTTAGCAAAATTACACAGGACGGTCTCCTTGTTTGAGTTGGTTAATGCTGCTTTATTACGAGGGTCATTCAATAAATAAGGTGAATTTTTTTATATAAGGACTTCTAATACAGATAGAAGCTTACTTTCTTTTATTTTTCACCGTTGTCTCCCAGCACTGTCACACACTTTTCCCATCTATGCACAAGCTTCCTTATTCCCTCAGCGTAAAAATCTTTGGACTGATGTCTTAGCCAGTCGCTCACAACACTTTTGACTTCATCGTCACTTTTAAACTTCGTGCCTCTTGTGAACGCTTTCAAGAGGTATCCTTCTCATAGCGGGAGAGACACTGCTTGGACAACTCGACCCTCCTCTGTTTGTGCTCTGCAGTAAGCATCTTTGGCACCACCGGCAGCTGACCTTCGAGTAGCCAAGGTCATCATGGACAATTTTGTGTGCTGTCCCAACAGATAAGCTCAAAGTCCTTGCAATGTCATCCACTGTCACCCTTCTGTCAGACTGAATGAGGTCATTGACTGATTCGATCACCTCAGGAGACCTCACTTCTGTAGACCTCCCAGGCCTGTTTTCATCCTCAACACTGCTCCGTCCTTCTTTAAACAATTTAGCCCACTTGGATACATTTTTTGGCCGAAACATGTGGCACCATACACAGTTGACATTCTCCTATGAATTTCAACTGGTTTGCACCCTTCAGCAACCAAAAACTTGATAACTGACCGCTGTTCAATCCTGGAGCAGGCTTCTTGGTCGGCCATCTTTGTTAATCGCCAAAACTCTCAAAGTTTGTTTTTTTTTAATCTGCAAAATAAATTAAATCCATGTGAAAAAGAAGTAAAACAAAAAAAAAATAAAAAAAAATAATCTTCTATCTGTATTAGAAGTCCTTATACCGAAAAATTCACCTTATTTATTGAATGACCCTCGTACTTGCCATTAGTTCATCTTTAGTCTTTAAAGAATTTTTGTTAGTTTCTCACCCAACTGTGCACCACACATAATAATCAATCGGGTTTCAGTCTCTGGAGTTAGCTGACTGGGTTGTCCTGCTTGTGTGGCTTGGTGGAGAGTCCTGTTGCCAGACATAGGGAATTCCAGCTGCCACCATCTTGAGCCAGGACAGCACTATCTCCTCAAGGCACTAGATGTAGGCCTCCATGTTAAGTCTCAGGACCTCATCAAAAAATTCGGGAGTTCTTTTCACATCAGAACGGTCAGAGTAAGTTTTCCGCGCTGCTGTACCTTCATAATCACCATTAGACTCATTCAAATCTTTCCGAATTCTCTGCGCTGTCCTCAGATTGACGCCCAAACACTTGGAAATATTCATATTCCGGCGCGAATGCCAATCAGTACAGCCTGCCATTTCCAAATTGAAGTGAATTGCGTCATGGTGCTCTTTTTTCTCACAGACGGTTCCCAATTGACTTTACTATACAATGAAGTCGATAAAATCAAAAACAAACAACGCTCATGCACGAAATTAAAAATATAAAAAATGGCGATAATTTACCAATCGCGCTCTCTATCCTAAGCTAAAGTGTGTGCTGTGGTATGAAGGATAACGGCTCGGAATGAGAAATCGGAAAGTCGAGTTCGAATTCTAGTCGGGGTCGTTATATTCCCTCACGCGCAAAAAAGGTATAAATCCCCCTCTTCTCCTCCATCTCAGCTACGAGGGGAATAACAGTACTGACAGGGTCGCATAGCCGGCAGGCCTACTGCAAGAAATCTTGTGTCTAGTCAGCCATGAATTAAAGAGATATGATCGTACAAGTGGATATTACGCATGGAACTTGCCATTTTTATATCCTAAACTTAACTTAGAGCACAGTGAGAGATTTTGGAAAATGTAGGCATTGCACCAATTCTCCAAGTATAAATATCCTGCCTGCCTTAAAAGTCTGCTTTCAAAAGACTGGCTTCAAACCTAGTCTTGAATACCGAACCCTGACAAGATGAAAAATCCAGATTTCAGGAACAACTATATATGTTGTTTAATATAAATCAAGTAAAGAGATGGATTGGCGAATGGCCGAACTGTAAGCGCTTTCTGACTGTGAGACAAAACGACGTGGTCGATTTGTCCATCGAAGTGACATCTTGATATTATCTGGGGGAGGTTATCCCAACGTGCGGCACCATTGGAAAGTGCCTGAAAACCATACGACGTATTTTGTGGGTGAAATTGGATATGTACGGAAATGTTCGAAAGCCGTCTATGGTTGTGCAAGTCATCCTAACCGAGAAATTTGTTTACGCCAGTTGATGCACACTGTCCGAAAAAAATGTAAGCTCCACACAGCATAGTTGCAGTATACAGCATAGGTGTGCTCTGTAGGCTGAGTAAACGTCTATAATAGGGATTGCTTAGCCACCCACCCTGGCAGATGGGTGGGCTCGGAAACGTATAAATGCCGGCCATTAAATGGGATAATATCCTAATGATATTTGTTTTCAATCAGAAAAGGCCTTTTCATTAGAGACCTACGCTAAAATGTTAGGCAACTGAGCGTTAATGTTGAAAACATCCTGTGTAAAGCGTTCCTTTATATAGTAGAACATGGCCGGACTAAAATAATAAGACAAAAGATGCTCAAAGCATTATTCATTGAACGCAGGGAATCTGATCAAAATTTTTACTTAAAAAAAAAAGTTCAAATTTAATTAAAATGGAATAAATTTACTAAAGCGTTCATATATAGAAAGTTCTCTGATGCCTGAATCTACTAAGGACAGGTTCTTATAGCATTTTACTTTGCTTAACAAATCTTCTGTTGTTACAATGTCAGATACTGAAAAACAACAGCGATAAATGTCTATCTGAATTTCAGGGATGATGTGTTATCGTTATTTACATTATTTAAATGCAAAATGTTGTCCCTATCTTTGTTGGCGTTATCACCTGATACGCCTTCTGTCTGAATTTCTGGGATGAATAATTATCATAATTTATATTATTTACGTGCAGGTTATTTTCGTCACCTTTGTTATTTTTATCACAAGTTTCGATCGCTATGTTGTCAGACCTTCACGTATGTCGATCCGGGTAATCTAAAGGAAATTTCGAAGTAAACACTTTATTTAATCTACGGAGGTAAATTGTTCTCGTTCCGCTGTTCATGTTTTGGGATATTTCGTTTAGTTCTTTATTTAGTAATACTCAATTATTGCTTTTTCTTTTTCCCTTGGGGGCAATACACACTTTCCGACCCAGGGATTCAACGCACAGTTACTATTCAACTCAATTCACGAACCAAAGCTTGTAGTCTAGTTCATTAAATCAACTAGGCTAATGTTCCCTGGAAGAATTCTGTGTGAAGAACTTGTATCAATGCCTCTGGTATGAGAAGAATTCACACATTTCCGGGATTTGCCCTTGAATCAAGTGCAGTTTCGATGAGTCGAATTGACATGAAAAGACATTTGATTTCTGACCTGAGCAAAGTCTTTGTCCTGTCTATTTTACCTAATACCAGTTCCTGAATGCACATGTTAAGTACGATGTTCTTCTATGTGCGGTGTGCCTTCATGACGTCAGCGATAATGGTTCTCCACAACTACCTGTACTTTGCAGTTCATAGTAAGCTTTATCTTTTCGCTATCCTTTTTAATTCCTATTCTGCCATTTATATTCACAAATCTGTTAGGAAGGTTACTCCTTGCTTTCCTCTGTCCTTCTTGTCTTCAAGAGGTACCGAGTTCTCCATGCCCTCTCAAGATTAGCCCCTGAAAATCCTAATATAGAGATATTAGGTTGGTGCAAACATAATGACGTAATAATGTCGTTGTTTGACGTTAAAAATACGTCAAAAAACGACATTATTACGTCATTATTTTTTCACCAACCTAATACAAAAGCCGATTATCATCCTTTGGTCGAGATAAGTCACATGGGTCACATGACTGCCACTTAGTGACGTCACTTCATGCAGGGATGGAAGTGTTCGGTCTTTCTTTCGATTTACAGTACCCAAACCTAGCAGGCCCGGACTAAAGCTAAATCTACCTCACCCAACAGCTTACATGACCATGGTGCCGTTTTAATTTGGGAATAAACTCCGGCTTGCAGTTCCCAATTTGGAAAAACCCAAGACTCACGGTTTCCAGTTCGCTTGAGATATAGTAAATGAACTCGACCCGCTTGAATCTGGAGTCTTAAACATAGCTTCTCCAGAAACACAGAAGAATCTCCATATTTTATTTAAGACTCTATCTTTTCGTTCTCCTTTCACTCTGCTTACCGTGTAGATATGTTTTTTATTTTCTCTCTGCTTGGGACATGTGTAAATATGTATATATAGTTTTGTGTATGTCTGGTAGTATAAACGTCTGGCTGAAAACCAAGCATGTTTGTATTTCCTTTTCATTTCACATATTCCGTTCCGTCCGTGAATTATCACTGATATAATAATGTCCATAATGGGGAAAAACGTAATGGGAGAATAAACATTTTTCCAAGATCTCCCATTATACTAACTTTATTTTTCTTCCCTTTTTTCCTTATTTTCCCTATCGGTCTTAGTGGTAACGCAAAGATGCGTTGTCTTACCGGATTTATTTTATTTACATTCTGGCCAATTTTGTTGCGGATGAAGAAGAGACGCAAAGGGTCAGGGATGTGGTTCTGCAGACAGATGTTGAAAATACCAGGAACAGAACACGTGAGTAACGAGAAAGTTCCTAAGAAAATGAGAGCCAGAAACTCCTATTTAAAATCAGAACGGAACAGTTGAAATTTCCTAGACACCTTATGAGAAGGGACGGCCTGGAAAATGTAATACTCACATGACGTTTTGAGAGAAAGAGAAGAGGAAAACAGCAAACAACATACCAAATGTGTTTGTGTGAAAAGAGTATACAACTTGGAAACTGAGGGAGGATAACGAACCAAATCTGCTTAAAGATACGAAGAACAGGAAGATGTGGAGATCCATATTCGCCTACACTCAGTGCTTAGACATGGCGCATAAATAATTATGATCTTGTCGAGGAAAGTGATGGGCACAAAATTAATGCTGGATTTGTGCCTTTTCAGACGTTTGTAACGAAACTTGTATAAAAGAGGGATTGCTGCCCAAATACCCATAGATAGATAGATAGATAGATAGATAGATAGATAGATAGATAGATAGAGAGGAAGAGAGAGATAGATATAGATAGATAGATAGTAAATTGACAAATCCGTTGGTATATATGAAGTAGATCCGAGTAATATAAAATATAAAGATTCTTTTCATTGTCTTTTAAAATTCATACTGTGATATACAAGTTAGAATCAACAGAGTTACTGTCTGTGTTCATTTTTATTTTCTTCCTCATGGCGTCAAGAGGGCAAGATACATTAGTGTGACACTATGTAACACTGGCAAACGGAAAGAAAGAAGTTAAGTTAAAAATATAAGCTTGGAACCAAGACGAAAAGGGTTAAAGAATAGAACGATAGACAGCAAATGTTTCTTTTAGTTTCGAAAGTCTATTTCTTTTTAGAGCAAAGATAACTCGAAGAAAAATGATTCTGTTTATAAGATATTGCCACAGAAGACATGTGGGGATACTCAACTGACAACTGATTGATGACACTGTCTAAAAAGTGCCAGTTACGTAAACACAAATCGAGCGATAGAAATTTGGCAATTTTAAAGACAGGGCAGAATTGAAAATTGTAAACACGTCAAAAGGTAGAATTTCCTTATGCGAGGTTTTTTTTTTGTTTTTTTGTTTTTTTGGTAAGTTCAGTTCCCCTAACGAAATAGAGAGATGACTGACCGGAGGAAACAGCTGGTAAATTTCTAATTGTATAAATAAAACCATACTGGGAAATTTTGCCGAGGAGAAATTAAAAAGATAATTTTAATCAATGACCATGGACTAAGTTGAGAACCAGATTGGTTGAAAGACATCCAAGGTGACAGGCGCAGGGGGAATACCAAAAAGACCGGAAGAATTGCCTACGCCCATTGGGAATTGTTAGCGCGAGATACGAATAATACAAGGAAGGAGTTGGGTGGATCGATATCCTGTGACTGTTACACATCGAAAAATGAATCTCTCCAAATTCGGAGGTATGATTAATTATCCAGAGCCAGACAACAAAGAGGCTCTTGTCGCAAGAAAGGGGAAACAAGGAAACCCCTAATAACCATTTCCTACAAAGAAAATATGAAAAATTATAATGTTTACATTGGAATATCCGTGGGTGGGGGATGGAAACAGAGATTTTATACCCATAGGCACTCATTTTCTAACCCTAAATTAAAATACCAGATAAGCACTTGCAAAGAAATTTTGGGAATTGAAGGAGAAAAGTTTGAACCCACAGATAGTTTGGAAGATTACATCTCCCACACATACACCTAATAATCTTAGAGATAGGTGTGACTTATGTTTAGAAGAAAAAATTGGAATAATAAAAGACAAAAATCAAAGCCAACTATTGAATCAAAGGAATGAATTAGTATAAAATGTCGGCATAAAAACAAATTCAAATTTCCATAAAATAGGTTTTACTTAATTAGCTACTATATTTCTCTAACTTTTCAAATGTCGAATGTATAACAAATTCTAATTTCTATATTCCCATCTTTACACTATAATTTATAAATTGTACCCTGTTCTAAGAACCTCTTCCTTTTATCACTTACATCTCTTTATCTATATATTTTAGGGAGATTTTTGAAAATAGCTTTGTATTTTTAATTATAACTTTGTACTTTGAAGTATAACAATATTTTTAAATATAACATTTTAGATATAACTTATTTTTAAATATATTTTTCATTTTATTTTTAGTTTTAAATATATAATTTATTTTATCTTATATTTTTATTTTTAAATATATTTTTATTTAAAATATAACCTATTTATTTTATATTAAATATAACTTATTTTTAAATATAATTTTATTTATTTTTATATTCAAAATAGTTAAATATGAATTATTTTTAAATGTAACTTATTTTAATATATCTTATTTTTAATGTAACTTCTCTTTTGAATATGACTTTTTAATTTTATGTATGACTTAGTATTTTCGAATATAACTTTGTGTATATTTTTCAAAGTTTTTCAAAACAGCTTTTTATTCCTCCTTTAGTTTTAAATTAACATTTCATTCTTCATATAACCCTAATTTCATGTCATAAGGTTAATATCCTGGATCAATTTTATAAAACCTCTTCCCTTTAAGAAAAATACCCTCAACCCTACCCTGACCACTATCTCCTGCTTTTCTTCTGACTGACACATTTAAATGTATAAATTCTGTATTAGTTTTTCGATTGCTCTTTTATTAGCTTTCACAGTTGAATTTATATTTCCGATACGAACTCAGTCTATACCGGGGTTGATAAGACAGACAAGTTTTATTTTCGTCTGTTGAAATAAGTTTATTCCCCATATGAGGTCATTGGGGATTTTACTGTGTATTAATTTTGCTCTGTAATAATAAATACATTGAGCTCTTTTTGAGGATGAGTTTTAATATTTTATATTACTCGGATCCACTTCATATATACCAACGGATTTGTTTAATATATATATATATATATATATATATATATATATATATATATATATATATATATATAGATATATATATATATATGGGTATTTGGGCAGCAATCCTTCTTTTATACAAGTTTCGTTAAAAACGTCTGAAAAGGCACTGCGGTTAAGTTTTTATTTAATTTTTCATATTTTTGACAATTTTATTTTTCACTTTTAACTGAAGGTATGGATTTTTATGGAGGTATCTAGATTTATAGGATTGTTTTATTTTTTTTTTAAATTCTCAGTACATCGTCGTCGTGTCCATAGTTGATGTTATTGAGTTTGGGATTTTTCTTTTATTATTATTAATACTTCCATTATTTTTAGCCATTTTTTCATGTTCATGAGGCTATTTTATTTATATTATCAGCAAGTATGTTGCGGATAGAGTTTTGGTAGGTCTCCACGCGTATTTAAATAAGACCTAATTAAGCTATGGTCAGAGATATGTAATGTTAGCCTTCTTGTTAAGCATGTTGTAGTATATCCAGTATAATTATTTGTGAATTTCGTTTGTCTGAAATGGACATGTGAATTCGTATATAATATTGGTTCTCTATAATTTGGTTATTGCTGTTGACGATGAGGTTGGCGGTTTTAAATGTTTTATAGCAGATAATTTAATTTTCTTGTTTTTGAAGAATAGAGTTGTATATTTCTTTATAATGTTTCTAAGGGAAGATTCACTCTGAACAAAATTTCTATGCATTTGATTTTTATAGAAAATATTAATTTTACTGTTTTTATGTGTATGTATGTTCAAGAATTGCTATCGGTTACCTTTTTTTATTTGCAAGATTCATAATTCTTTCGACAGTTTAAAATTTCATGAGTTACTACACAAAAACAGGAATTGTCCACTTTGACGTCAAATAATTTCATTTTCAGAAGAACAAATTAATTCAACAATAATGAAAAAAGATTTCGTGCATAGACATTGATTCCACTAAGAATCCAAAATGGAATTGACACCTAATAAGGAAGCAATTGGGTTATGCTGCAGCTCTTTGACCTGAATCTGAAGAAAATTGGGTTGCAACTTCCAACATTTCGAACAAGACACCACGGGTTTGGTACCATTTCCGCATGAGCCGAACACAACCAACAGGCCATTATAAACATGAAAGAAGCAATAAATGGCGTCTAACAGAGAAAGTGGGTAGACTTTAATCAGGACCAATAATAATAATGAAACGGTTAAAAACAAAAAAAAATTGTGAGTCACAACTAGATACATGGGAACACCCTCAGTTGGGGAGCCGTCTCAATCGGCTGCATGGTGGTCGGCTGCTTTTATCAAAACCTGTTAACGTCTCGAGCACATTTGGCTGTGGCGGATGCGAGTGATATACCCTTACCAGACAGGCTGTTATGATGAGCGTATCGTATTTCGTATATTAGCACCACGGTGGCATTGGTGGGGGCCACCTCTTTTATTCAATAATAATAATAATAATAATAATGATAATAATAATAACAACAGCAAAGAATTACGAACATTTCTATCTGAATTTCTGTGGCGGAATGTTGGTAGTGTTATACATTTATTCTTTCCGCCCCTTATTTCGTTTTTTTTTTTTTTTTTTTTTTTTGATTTACAACAAAATCTCGATCGGTTTAATCTTCGGCCTTCTTAAGGCTACTATTACATTCGTTACCTTTCCGATAATGTCAAACGGAAACGGAACACTTCATTTGATTTCGTTGTCCCCACTCCCCTACCTAACCTATCCGTATTCCTTCCGACAAAATCTCACCACCTGCAACCGACACTTCTTGCTTATATCAATATATTCATTTTCGTCGGCTAGTTGGATGAGTTGTGCATATCATATATGTTTATTCTTTCAAACGCTTTATTTTCTAACGTTGTTTCATGTCTATTATTTTATTTTGAGTTTGTTCTACTCGATCTGCTGCGTTGCTTCAGAAAGAATTCTTCACTGAACGCATTGAAAACTAAAGCAAGTTCATACTGAAATAAGAAATCCACAAACGTTCAGAAGATATATTTTGATCGATCTTATTCAAGCACAAGTCCACAAAATTTAGCTTCAGCAAACGATTGTGTTTCAATATGAAAAACATCTATTCTCACCATCAAACAAAATATTTCCAACTGCAAATGTAATTTAGTCTAATTTAAAAATGTCTGGATTTTTTTAAGACAATTTCACCTCAATATATACTGGTGAGATTCCTTTTTCTTGGATGCATCAAAATTGTTAACTCGAGATTTGAAAGTGTAAATTTTTGCCTGTTTATTTATAAATTTTATATCTTTCTCGGTGTATATCAACTTTTGAAAAGGTAATATTACTGCTCTTCTGTGGGTAAATATATATTTCATTTGACTCGACATGTTTTGTTGGATAGTTACAAAAGTAAAATCATAGGCTCAAATAGGGTACTGCAGCCATATCTGGGATGAAGCTGGAGCTGGCTCAGTCCTCTCTTCTCAGTCTCGGCAGAGTTCAAGAGCGTTTGTAGGTGATGGATTATTTTCCACCCTAGAACCGCTTTTCCAATAAACTCATCGCATGTTTATCACTATTCTCTCGCTGTTTCTATGGAAAATGGTCTCCATTCCCTAGGTGTACCAGTTCAGACCTTTACATCTAAGACACATCATACCAGGTACACAGGGTCGAAAGATAGTTGTTCCCCACGTATTCCATTGGTAATAAGCAGGTTTCTTTTGCACAGCCTGGTACGGGTACTTTGTGAAAAACTCCTGAAAGGTACCCGATCATTACTATCTTAATCGCTTCAAATTTCTGCTCAACCGTTATCTATCCTAGATTGTCGTACATTCCACCGCTTAGACTATGCCGATCATAGACTCGTCTGTGCCCGGGTGGTATTAGGTGCTCGACCTAGAAGTTGGACACGGAAAGTTCAATGTGTCATTACTGGTCAGGCGAGAATTCCAGCAACAGTTAACTAGATCAGTGAGGCGGGAATTAGTGGGGGGGGTATTGAGAATAAATCGTGGGAGAGGCTTAAGAATAGAGTTAAGACTTTCACCGCCGAATATAGCCAACGACACGCCCTAGATAAGGCTTAAAGTTGAAGACTCTCGAGGATAGTCTGTCCGGGAATAGACTGGTGGTGGGGGATGCCCTAGAGATAAGTTTAGCCAGGCAGGCTCTGGAGCATGAGGCTAACAAGCGTTACCAGGATCAGGTAGTTAGACATAAGTCAAACAAGATGTCTAACGAAGCTGTGAATATGGGCGCAGAATTGCGCAAGAGAGAGATCCGCCGAGGATCCGATCGTTACATTCCAGAGGTCTATATCGTATTCTGAGGTCTACCAAAGACATGTGCGAGGCGTTTCGGCGGCATTTCGAGAGCCGTTTTACCAAGGAGCCTGGTCTCTGTGGTGACGATTTTTGCAGTCATTTGGCTATTTTTTCCTCAGGTAGAGCCTACTGAAGCGGCTTGCTGCAAGGGTGAGATCACAGAAAACGAAGTTCACATGGCATTGAAGAGGATTTGCTGTCTCCGGGACTTGCTGGTCTGCCCTACAAATTGCATTTGGGCTGTCGCACATCATTGTCCTGATTTTGACTGTCGTGTTCAACAACTGGTTCCAGTAGGGGTTCATCCCCAACCGGTTCCCCAGGAGTGCGATCATGCTGTTGAAGAGGGGCAAGGGTGTTAAGCGGGATGTAGATAACTATAGGCGATAACTCTGCTAAACACATAGTTAACATTTTGACCAAGATCGTGACGAAGCAGTTTGTTGGGACCCGATCAGACTTGTGCTGTGAAGGGACGAACAATTCAGAGCAACCTGCATTTGATCCGCACGATCTTAGAGGGCATAGAAAACGACGATCAAGCCGTGCCTATCAATTTGGATCAGTCCATAGCTTTCGACAGATTCGACCATCAGTAACTGGTTGCTGTCCTGCAGGCTGCCGGATTCAAACCCAAGTTCTTCATGTGAATCATCCTACTGTATATCTCCACCATTGCTGTAGTACAGCTGAAGGGAAAGCGGTTGCGCGCTTTTGCGCTATCACTGTCGGTCCGATAGGGTGTTCGCAGTCAGCACTACTTTACGCTTTGTCGTTGGAGCTTTTCCTTCGCCGGCTGAGGGACAAGGCGTGCAGTCGGCCCCCTACGTGTAATCGCTGTCCGTGGAGGATCTCAAGCCAGGATTTCCGCGTGCGCCGATGAGCAATCCATTTTCGTGTCGTGCCACAGCGAAATTGGTACAGAATGCACTTGCCCGGTAGGAAACGGTGAAAGGGGCCAAAATTAAGCTTATCAGACAATATGAAAGGAACCTGTCTATATTATTTAATGAAACGTGCATTAATGAATATATATATATATATATATATATATATATATATATATATATATATGTATATATATATATATATATATATATATATATATATATATATATTTCATATAGACAAAAACAATTTAATCACTACAAAGATGCAACTTCGTTTCAGTGCATTTAATTGCACTTCGACTGGTGACAACCAAAATGGTTATGAACAATTCTGTTTGTAAGCATGCCGCATGTGAAACGACACTTCCTTTTTTTCCATTTGTTTGGAAAAAATAATAATACATAAAAGCAAAAAGGTGACGGAGTGAAACAATAGTGCGTGTTGATAGCAGCTTCGTGAAGGGTGATTGAGATGTTAAAGTGATGACTAGACCTGAAAATTTTCTTTTCGACAACAACGGTCAAGGGTTTGGGCACAGCATTTTCAAGCCTTCTAAGAGGGAGGTGTGGGGGAAGAAAGGTAAGAATAATTTAATAATAATTTATGCCCGTGCTTATTCAACACGTTATTCAGATCGACAATAGGTCAAAATTTGCTTATAAAATGTATATTAAAATTCCCATACTTTTATATACCTTTCTACTTATATTAGGTTGGTGCAAAAATAATGACGTAATAATGTCTTTTTTTGACGTTAAAAATACGTCAAAAAACGACATTATTACGTCATTATTTTTGCACCAACCTAATATCTTAATTTCTAAATTAAAACTTTTTCTTTTCAAAAGGAAACGAATAACTTATGTATTCAACATACCAAAAGAAATCTTCACCTCTTAATTCATTAATTTACAAAACACTTTCATTGATTACAAAACTAGTAGTGATAAGTCCAACCTAAATGTATGCACTTCAGCTCTGGCTTAGTTTTTTTTTTTGTTTTGTTTTTTTTTGTGGGGGGGTAAATAACCAAAAAACATTCCCAATTACTACTATAACTATCGTTTGAATTTAGCCCTCTTCCTCTTTCATCGTATTACTATCTCCTATTCTCACCTGATCAAATTGTAGTATCTGTTCCGTGGTTTTGACAAGCTATGTCATGCTAAGACAAGCATTGTGATCGATCCTCTGTAAGCGGGGGCTGGGTAAATTTGGATTAGTGTCCCGAGTATTCGCGCTCTGGTTCCCAACGTTAAATAATCGACCTTGTGTTACAACCTAACCTAGTGGGAGGGGGAATCACTAGTAAATACCGAGAGTACTGATAAAAGTATACTGGTAAAAAAAACTATTTCTTAATAAAATGAATCATTTTATGTAGTTGGCCCCAAACATTTGCACGTCAGTGCATAAAAAAATCGACAAGAAATCTAGGATTAATTTATCCGTGAAACATATCTACTTACACTTGTAAATGATGTTTTTAGGGTTTGGAAAGAGAGGGTTGCATGAATTTATTAGAGATTTGTGTTGACAAACCTTAAAATTGAGAACGGCAAATGTATGCCTAGGAAACAGTTAAGTTGATCCCATAGGATATCGACTGATAATTTAATAGAAAATTCAAAGGTGATCGACGCGTGAAAGATAGAATTTGATTATTTAATAGAGCATTTTTTTTAAGATTCACGCTTGTAATAAAACTATAGATTCTTAAAACCAAGATAACCTTTTCAGTCAGCCCTTTCCTTTTTAGATTAAACATCATAGAAAACGGAATGTAATTAATTAATTTCTAAATATAACATAGCTATGAACTAATTAAGTTGAACCAAATCTGGCGTTGATTAAAATCAAAGAATAACAACAAAGAATGAAAAGCAATGATTCGAGATGATGCTATCATGACGACACCTTCAATAACTTTCTGAAAGCTCGTCGTATGACAGTGGATATTTACGGAGGTAATCTCTATTGATTATATTATCTTCTCGAACAGCACTGCAAAAATACAGCCAGCGAAAGTAGCAGCTCCTTTGCTAGGCTCTAATAATCCTCGCACGAGGTCTAACATAAATGTGAGCGCCGGTTCTGCGTGGAATGATAGACATTAGATTTAAACTGAATTTAAATCGAATTTTAAAAAATTCAAAATGATTTTGTATTACTTTAAACTCAACATAAATTTAAAAAAAAAACTTTTAAAGTCACTATTTTTTTTTTTTCAGTTATTATTAAAATTTGAATTTTTAACTGTTTCCATCTCATCCTGACAAAAATTCAAATGCTGGATTTTCCAGCACGAGATGAAAAGCAGATTTCCAATCCTGAGATCATCCTGATCTCAGGATAAAGGTATAATATGTCAATATAAACTATGTCCCAAGTTAGAGGGGTTTCAGTAACACGGACGGACAGGTAAACAGTAAATATCTGTCCGATTAATGTGCTCTGTAATTAATTACGTTTTGTCAGCAAGGACATCCAAACAAACTTAGGTTAAATATTTAATATTTAATATTTCATTTAACATTTTATTTTTAATATTTATTAATTTATTTAAATAAATTATTACATATTTTAAATATTATTATATTATTATATAATTTAAATATTTATTCAAATAAATTATTATTATTAGGTTGGTGCAAAAATAATATCGTTTTTTGACATATTTTTTAACGTCAAAAAACGATATTATTTTTGCACCAACGTAATATCAATTATTATAGTTAATATTTTATTTTTAATATTGATTAAAATCCCGGAAAGGGATATATTTGTTCGAAGTAGAAAAGTGGTTTTGGACTACTGTAACCGAGTAGGACAATCTAGCAGATAACCGTAATAGACTGGTCCTCGTCGTAATGGTAGGCAATAGGTGAAGACAATAGTCGTCGTCCTGTACCTCCACATCAGTCTGTAATTATGGATGACACCAGCCAATCATATTACTGTGAGGGGGAACCCAGGTGTATACATATTCATTACATCAAATATTTATTAATTTATTTAAATATTAATCATCAAAAATGTTATAAGCTTCATTTTCAACTACACGAGCCCAGTTCCACCTTTTATAAAAATCCGTGTTTTTCACCGGAAAACAATTAAAAGCAGTATTTTTTATATATGTTTCTAAATGTTCTGCCACTTATGGAATATTTTAGTGATCGCGACAAATTAAAATCTGTGGGTGCTAAGTCTGTGTATACAGGATCCGGAAGAATCACTCACCCTAACGATCTTCTTTGTTCCTGGGTTTGTTTTTTGCAGAGTGCTTATGTTTATCAAAGCCGAAATCTTTCAACGGATTGCTCTGTGTAGCTGATCACGTTACTTGCAATATACGCCTGCAGTGATGACCCTTCAACATTCCATAGCTCGTAATGGACATCACATTTTCTATCCCATTAGACACAAAGCAAGAATACCTGTGGCTAGTGTCCTGGCTTGGGTGCTAGCATTGGCTTCCTATTACGTGATAACCGTTATCTTTGTTTCCTTCTGATATGTCAAATCAATTTTTCCTCACCTTTAACAGCGTGATGAGTAAATGGATGGACATCATTCCCAGCTAAAAGACTTTCTGTAGATGTTGAAACGTTTAGTCGGTTCTCAAACGAAGTTTCACCAGGAATTCAAATTCTCTTATAATATTTTCCAAATTAAACTCGGAAATGCCAAATAAACGCCACACTCTCAAATAGAAGATATTTTAAACCATTTCTATTGTCGTAAACGTATGTTCCCTGGCTTTCTATTACCTTAAACTAAATTCCACGTGATTTTTGTAAGTCTTCATCAAATAAAAAACAAATACCGAAAGATTTTCCGATATTTTGAACGTGATGGAACTGATGTTGATTTTTAAGCGTAGCTTAGATGTGGAAGAAGCCCAAAAGTATTGAGCATGGAATTCAGTACTCAGTCGTAATTGATCTAGCGAGATAATTTTGCTGACAATTACAACACATAGAATTGTCCAAAGTGATTTTCTAAGCGTAGCTTAGATGTGGCACAAGGCCGAAAGTGTGGAGCATCTAGTATAACGTGAAGGAACTGATGACCGAGGAAAAACTGATGTATGGCGGAAAATTGCGATATTCGGAATCGGACAGGAACTGAAGAATACGCTATGGAGGAATGGATGGATGAATTTATCGTTTCAGCACCACAAGCTTTTGCTTGTCGTATTTGCAGTATTTAGTATTGTGATTGTCTTACAAAAGAATCGCTAATCAATTTCATTTCCCAACAGAAATTATAACAACGCTTCATTGTTGAGTTCCATCAAGCACAGAGAAAAATAATTGTTTCGCTAGATTTCGTTTAGGCTGAGATCTCAAATCGTTTTATTTAATTCACCCAATAAATTATGTTTTAATCGAGAATTACTGTTCTAAATCAAAACAATTATTTTGTTTCTACTGGACAATAATAAAAACAACTCACGGAGAATGTTACATCCAAAACTCGAAGGCTTATTTGAATAGCAAAAGAAAAATAAGCTACAGAAATTAGTCAAGAAAAGCGAGATGAAAGCATTACTTATTAATTGTAAGTAACAGAATGTATAGTTTATGGAAACCTAAACAGTGAACACTATATTATTTTTTTTACACATATATGTATATACTAATATAGTGTTCACCGTTTAGGTCTCCATAAACTTTTAATAATTTTCTTCTATCATCTCTATATATATTGGTTTGGTTTGTTGTGTTTTACGACATTTCAACCTCAATGGGTTATTTTGTTTTGTCAAAAATCTATTTCTGTTAATATTTTTTCCTCAAAAATGTATAGCTGGTAATATCTTAAAAAAATTTATTGCTGATATTTTTATTTAAAACGTATTTCTGGTAATAGTTTGTTTTGTTTTGTTTTTTATTTGAAAAAATTCTGGTAATAATATTTTTACAAAGTATTTCTGGTATTTTTACACTTTCAAAATGTTCTTTTACCACAGTTTCGGGGATAACTATTTATCCATAGCTGGGACCCTAACAGATGCTACCACTGCGGACCGGGGAACACCAGCAATTAAGAGGTAGTTCCACGTTCTTCAAAACTTCCTGATCAGAGGCTTTGCTGTTGGACGTAGCTTATCGTCTTCCCCAGGGCGCATGCGCATATATATATATATATATATATATATATATATATATATATATACCTACGTTTGCTGTGCGACTCGAATTTCCTTGGTTGCCCAACTCATTTAAAAATAACCTATATCGCGTGCCGGACGTAGATATATGTTTATTTATTAATATATATTACTTAACTCTATCTAATTGATTAATATTATGCCTATATCTCTTGGTAATTATCTATTTGATTACCAGCGTATGCACGCAAGCACGTGCGTATACGGTCGCTCTGGTTATTTCATTTACCTAACGCTATCCTTGAGGGACACAGGGCCGCAAGGTATCCTTGCTGTTTCAATAAAAATCCAAGTTTAAATGAGTAGGTTGTTAGTTCGCCTACTGGAGGATCAGATTTTGAATTCAGAGTTGTCCTTCTCTTAGAGCAGTTCCCACGAAGAAACTATAGAACCTGATCTATCCTGCTTTTTACCCATGGCTGGTGGAAGAAGAGAAGAAGAATATCCTTTCCCAAAGTTGTTAGCACGTAAGTGAATGTAACGCATTCGACTGGAATTCGAACTCGGCTACTCCGATTCCTCAGTCCGATCCGCTATCCATTACTCCACTGGACCTACTCTGTCATTATTTCCTGAATATTCTGCTAGACATCTAAGATGGAGAAATATTTTATCATGACGATGCTTCACGTGCAGCAAAAACGGTTTCTTGCGGATAAAGATGTGCAGGTATTGGAAGACTGGCCAGCAGGAAATCCTGATGTCAATATAAGTGAACCATTTTGGCATGCAATGAAGAAACAAGTGCTCCAGCTACAACCACGCAATCTTCAAGAGTTTTGGGATTATTGCCAAGAAGAACCGGAAATAATTCCGAATAAGAAATTCTGGACTTTGTTCCATTCAATGCCGCATCGAATTGAGGCAATTATTCGAACCATACGCAGTACCACTAATTTCTAATACCATACTTTGAAATTATTCGATTTTTGTAATAATAAATATCTCTATTTGCAAAAAAAAATCCCTTTTAAATTAAGAGCAGTGATGTTAAATTTTCTCTGGTCACCCGATATTTTCGCATGATCTTTTTCTAGCATCAACAAGCTTGAAATGCTTTATTATCAACTATGCATCATTAATGCAAATGCAGTAACTTGTTTTTTTTTAACCATCAAAGATTATAAAATATATTGATAAAAGCTTACTGCTAATCACATTTGATATGCGGATAAAATTAACAAAAGTAATTAACTTACAAAGGTCGCCCAAACTTTTTACTTACCCCCTTTTTTATTATAACGCCTTCCTCTCTCTTTCAAACTTTACCAAGACCTCACGACTTTTTGGGGGGTTACTGGTTATATTTGAACATCCACAGCGGGGAAACAACATATTTCTTCATATTATTTTCTCCCATTTCACTTTTGCCAGTATTGCTCTTCTGCACCCATTAAAAGACGCCAACTCCTCCTGTAACCCAAATCGTGAAGCCGGAAGAGTGTTCCACAAGCGAGAAGTGAGAGAAAGAAAACTCTTAGCATAGAACTTACCGTTACATCTAGCCAAATCAACTGTAAAATGACGAGACCTTGCCGCCAACCTAGAACTGCAACAAACAATTAACAACAAGCTATAGGCTACTTTTTAGATCAGCTGCCAATTTGAACTTATTGAACTGATCAAACTTATTATCGAAACAAGGAGTAAATGATTGTTTCATCAAGATACATACCAAGTTGATAATTGTGTTGTGACATTTCTTGACCTTCATTAGAACTATCTGTTCTAGTGTTAACAGTAGCCCTTCTGTTACTTCGCATTTAACAGAAAAGTCTCCCTTTTCTTCTTGCCTTGATAAATCTTGGTTGCTCAACGCCTAGTCTGCTATGGGTGATTTTTCTCCTCAGCCAGTTACAGACAGGTGAATCAAGATAATCATCACGAAAGACGGGCCGTTTTGGAGATGCTCTGACTTAAACTTCTGTCTATATCAATCTGGTCAAGAATCGATATAGTGCTTGTTGTGATACATCGTTTTCTTCATATAAATTTTTTTTAAAAAGCTACCGGTTCTTGTAACACAGTAGCCCTTCTGTTATATCGTATTTTGCAGAAAAGCCTCCCTTTACATTTTACATCTATAAGTCTTCAGTGGCTAATGCCGTGGGTTATTTTCCCCTTCTTGGACGTCTATTGATAGATAGTCATCATAAATGAACTTGACCATCTCACATACCATGCCATTTCAGAAAGGCACAGACCTAATCTTCTGTCCATATCAATTTAATGTTGACCAAAGTCATTCAAATCATTTTTTCTGACCCACGAATTTAAGACGCAGTACTTGTGTATTGACAGATGGTAAAATTGCTAGATATTGCCTGGTAAAAAAAAAACAACACTACGTATGACAGTGTCAAAGGAATACTTTGACACCGTTATATGTAATTTTCTTACCGGATTATATCTGTCAATTTTACCAACTGTCAGCGGCCATTGTGTTTTGGCTCCTTTGTTTGTACTTAGTCTTTTCTTTCACAAGCACTAACATTGAAACCTGATCACTGACAATAATATTTACTCGTTGTTAATTTTTCTTATTATAATTTACAATGCCTTTCTTTTGTAAAATCATAAGCAATTAATTTACATTATACTCTTCGTCTTACATTTATTAGCCATTTTATGTTCTATCGATTCCTAAAATAATTACTTATTGAAGTCTAAAGGTTTATTCAGCAAGCATCTATTTGTGCAGTTCAGGTGAAAGCTTGTTCTCAAAATATATATAAAAAAAAAACAAGTTACCGATTTAAAGAATGTATTTTGCATAGACACCCTGCATTCAAAATGCAATAAATTTGTTTTTTGCATGTGACACAAATGGAGATGCGGCGAAACATGCTTGGCTTGTCAGTGTTCATCAGAGGTGGCGTCAAAGATTGTAAAAACACTTTTGTTTGTAACAAGATTCGAATTGACGATAGCAGAAAAAAAAATGATTGATACATTTCTAAATGCTCCAAATTTTTTTATCATTTGTGGTGTTTGAAATTCTTTCTTTCTCACTTCACCATTTTTCATTTTCTCCGTTTCTTGCTTTACTTCAGATTTTTTATTTATTTCAAGTTTTACTTTCTTTTTCGCTTTTTTTGTTTTTCTTTTCTCTTTCTTTTTCTCTTTCTTTTCTCTTTCTTTTTCTTTTTCTCCTTTTTTTCTCTTTCTTTTTCTTTTTCTCTTTCTTTTCTCTTTCTTTTTCTTTTTCTTTTCTCTTTTTTCTCCTTTTTCTTTTTTCTTTTTTCTTTTTCTCTTTCTATTTCTTTTTCTCTTTCTTTTACTTTTTCTCTTTCTCTTTACTTTCTCTTTCCTTTTCTTTCTACAGTTCTTGTATATTTCTTTTTTCAGAATTCAGTTTTTCCTTCGTTCTTTATTACTTCATGATGCACAAGGCGTCTTTCTTCTTACCCCTCTTTTACACAATGTTTCTTTCTTTCTTTCTTTTGTATGCAAACTCTTTCTTTGTTTCTTCTGTATTCACGATTTTTATTTTTATTTCTTTCTTTCTTTCTTTCTTTTTCTTTCTTATGTATTCATATTTTTTCTTTAGGATTTAAAATTGTTCCTTGTTCTGTATTCCAAATTTTTCCTTCTTCCTTTTGTATTCAGTTTTCTTTCTTTCGGCACCAGTTGCACAATCACCGTAGTTAAGCAACGTCAAATCTAGTCAGTACCCAGATGGGCGACTGCTTGAGAATATCAGGTACTGTAAGCATGGATGAGCGGGTGGTGTAATGAATAATGGCTCCGAATTGGACATCGTATAGCCGAGTCCTAATCCTAGTCGGGTTCATTATATTCGCCTACGCACAAATACCGTTGGGAAAGGCATGAACCCACTTCTTTCACCAGCTTCTTTCCCCAGTTACTTAGGAAGATTTGTATCATTAATTAATCATTCTCTCCCAAAAACTCTTAACCTAAAAAAATATTTCTGGATTTAGATAATCTGCAATGCATTGATAAGCCGTACAAAAAAAAAATCAATCTTTCTCTCTTTACTCGAGATGCCGAATTTTTATTTTCTTTTTTCTGTTCTTCTTCAAGGTTCTTGATTTTTCTAGGCCCCATAGGATTGTGATATACATACACACAGGAATTACACCCTCGAATGCAGCTTGAGTGGACAGAAACACGTGACGATTGCTTAACCAATGACAAATAAACAATAGAAAATATTGTAGGCATTTTTACAAAAATGAACTCAGGTGGCTCGACTGTAATTTGAACCCGGCTAGCAGAAAGGACTTTCTAGCTGTTATCATTATTTTAAAGAATATTTACGAGGGTGTGCTGAAAAGTTCATAGGATGACTATGAAAGAGTGGTGCTAGAGCTGTGAAATCTTTCATGCAATAATTTCAACTCTTCTTCTTAATAACTGTTTCTTTCCAGGACATCTGACACAAAAAGGCTGTTTGACAAGATAAAACCACGTGACGATTGCTTAACCAATGAAAGATAAACAATAGAAAAATAAAGATTACCCGAATTTTCTTTTTCTCCTATGTATTTCATTTTCTGATTAAGCTTAAATAAAAGCAAAATATTTTAATTTGCAAACGCTTCCTATTTAGATTCTACTTTGGTTCCGTCAGTTGCTTCCAATGTATTTGCCTGATGTTTAATTGTTTGGTTATTTCTGTCTTTCCTCAATTTATTCTTTTTTTTTTTTTTTTTTTCTATTTCTTCCTTTCTTGTAAGCTTCCTTCCTTTCTTTCTTTCCCTTTCCATAAATTTGGTTTTTCCTCCATATCTTTTTATCTCACATTTTAACTCCTTCTTTATCGTCAACTTTGTCTCCCTTTCTTTTTCATTCATCTGCTCCCCACGCTACATTTTTGCAGTTCCTCAGAATTATTTAACTTTGCATCGACATCTCGTGTTAACGAAATTTACACGCTCAGATCAGCAAAGTCACGCGTTCACGAGACTATGGCACATAGATGGGCAACCTGTGAACAGCGATCCTTGATTTGGAGAGGTGAAAATTTACCCAGGTGCATATCAAATATGCCAGCGTAATGGTGAAGAACACATCGACCGAAACGATAAAATCAACATAGCAAAAAACGTGGATCTTAGTGATATTAATTCCTGCAGTAATGACAATGCATCATTTCAATGATTTAATACTGTCCAAGTATAGATTACCGGGAGAAATATATTGATCGAACGTAAGAAAGCATTTATACTTATAGGATTTATTTTAACTTCGTCACTTTAGGAATTTGGCGATAATAGCTGTACAATAGAAAGCATTTTCTACGGGAATGTAGGGACAAAAAAGGCGATTATCTTCATTTGGTAAGGATAAGACACATGGATCACGTCACGGCCATTTAATGTTGTCACTCCATACAGATTACTTCGGAAGTATGCAGGTCAAACTCTCTGCCTCCGGGCAGAGAAGATCCCCCAGACGAGGTTATGTGGAAGGGAAAAGACTCGTCTCGAGAGACAGCTACCCGGCACCGTTTTTTACGGGGTCTACGGGGGATCTTTAACCGAGCCTACGGGCTCGGATAAACTTGGCCTTGTGCAGCATCCGACCGCGCGGGGCGCTTAGTGAATATCTCACTCCATGCATTAACAAGAGTGACCAGTCCTTTAGTCGGTTTACAGAAGCCAAAACGAGAGGTTGATTTTTTGTTTTTAACCATACCTCGTCCCCAACACCACCATGTTCCGGGCTGAGGCTAAATTTTCCCCTCCCCTTACAAGTCTATGAAGTCTTTGCTCTTTGGGAATCTCTTCCCCAGATATAAAAAGAAAGTCCGGCTCGGAGTTCTGAATTTGGGATACTCAAGACTCGCCGTTTCCCGTTCACGGAATATGTCCTCGCCTCGGACATAGATAAATCCGACCCATTTGAATCCGTAGTCTTAAACATGGCTTCTCCAGAAACACAGAAGAATCTCTATATCATGCATAAGACTATGCCTTTTCGTTCACCTTGCACTCTGCTTTGCTGTGTAGATATATGATACATCATTCTCTGAGTGGGGCATGTTTAAATATGTATATATAGTTTTGTGTATGTCTTAGTGGTATACAAGTAATTCTGCGAACAAAGCATGTTTGTCACTCCTTTTCGTTTCAGCTATTCTGTTTCGTCCTTAAACTATGATGTCATTACGTCATGGATAAACTTCTGCGGAAATGAACTCAGGTGGCTCAATTGTAATTTGAAACCGGCTCGCAGATCCTTCGTTTTGCGCAGCCTGAATACCCCGAGGAAGAGAATACTTCATTTTACATCTTCAAGCATTAATTATTTTTTTCTTTTCTGGTCTCTGCCTCTTATATTCATAATCATTTTGCATATATTTTAAAGTTTCGTTTAATTCACTTTCTTCATCTCTCTTCGTTGTCAAATTTACTAAGCTTCGCACAAAACAAGGCCAAATAGTGGACAATGGAAGATTGTGAAGCGTCACATTTTTTTTCAAGTGCCAACTTAAATTTAAACAGTAGAAACTCTTCCATCATTATACGGAACTATTTCATCCACAACGCAAGTCACTATTTATCCGTTATTCAAATTTACTAAACCTAACTTTGTCCTGTACTAAGCTAAATGAAGAATCATTTGGTAGGAAGATTGTTACCTAAGCCCGAACACCTACCCCTGTTCTCAGCAGGAAATAATGTATAGTCTTCATTTATGTTTCTTGTTTTCGTCAGAATGCACGTAAGATTTTTGTTATATTTTATCTATTCTATTCTGGTTTATTATCATCGTTATTATTATTATTATTATCATTATTATTATTATTATTACGTTTTATAAATCTTTTTTTTCTTATCTGACTTAGGCTCGGTCAGCTCCTGGATGTCGGTTTTCATTAAACAAGATTCATGTTTATCGGCGTAAGAAAATTTCTCATTGCTCGTAAAAACCTGAATCCTTCGTCAAAAAACAAAGCCCAAAATGAAGCTGACGTATTTTCCCTCTCATTTCTCTATCTCTCTCACACACACAGACCCACAGACACACACACACATATATATATAAATATATATATTTAAAGTATTAATATATATGACGACGTACTTAAACCAAGGTATATGTGCGTTCTTGAAAGTATATGTGTCAGCTTCTATCAATAATTTGACTGCATTTTTTGGGATGATTGATGTAGATCACGAAAAGATTTAAATAAGAGATTAATTTTTTTTTAATGTGAAATTCCTCGCTGCAGATGCACACTGCACATTGAAAGAATGCAAATCTTTACTCAACGTGTAACTATCATAGCCTGTAATTTCTCTACAATGTATTAATTGCACCTTAATTCAAAACATCACACCGTAATAAAAGATGAAAATCCGTTAATATTCCGCTGTGTATTTTTTTCGATCCTTCGGACACACGCGACAATGTCTGCTGCACTCTCCGCTGCACAATTGCACCCTCAACAAAGTCAGGTAACCTATATAGAACATTATTTTACTCAATGTTTTATCTTTTTATACAAAGCTGAATATTGTCGGGTAAGTAAGACAAATATAAAATTTATAATATCTTAATATATATATATATATTAAATCAAAATCCAGGTAGGCAGTGACCGGAAACGACTGCTAGTTTCATGCGTTTGCGCGCAATCCTCAGGCGGACAGTGGTTGTAGTTTGTACAATGGATACCCTATATACCATCAAGCGTCATCAATATGACGAGCAAACCAAACCCGCCCGGTGAGAGAGTAAACGAAATTGATGACTAAAGTAACATCATCCAATAGAGAAATTAATAAATGTTCTCCAATAACACTGATTTATTTACTGATTACTTTAACCCGTCTTAATAAAACACCATTATATATAATCCGACTTAATACCCTTATATATATATATATATATATATATATATATATATATATATATATATATATATATATATATATATATCAGAGTTATAACACTAATATATTCAGTTGTATTGATATTAGTTTGTAATATCCATACAACAATATATGTATATATATATATATATTGTTGTATGGATATTACAAACTAATATCAATACAACTGAATATGTTAGTTCTATCACTGATATTGAGCACTTTCCACTAAGTACTGCGCATATATATATATATATATATATATATATATATATATATATATATATATATATATATATATGTAAGTTCAGGTGATGAATCCATGAAAAGTTATGAAACAGTCATAGTTGGTCAGTGTTCATCGTAAATTTAATTTATATATATATATATATATATATATATATCAATTAAATTTAGGATGAACAGTGACCAACTATGACTGTTTCATGCCTTTTCATGGATTCATCCCCTGAACTTGCACCTAAAATATGATTAATGCTTCAAAATGCTTGGATTTGGGAAAGCTTTCTGATTCGAAAATTTCCCTGAAAACTTTTTCACATTAAAACTTGCGGAACTTTACTCAAAATGTATCAAAGATCTTCCTGCCGCGTGGCAGCAACACCTTTCAAATAATGGTCGATATATTACTGAATAAAAGGTAACTTAATTTTATTTTTCCGGACTCAACTTAATGTAGAGGCGAGATTACGTCGAAAGACAAGGAGCAGTTCAAGAAAGGACTAATGTTTACGAAGTATAAAAGTTCGTTATGGAGAGAAAAAGAAAAAGAAAGATCAAAGAAACTATGCAGTAGAGTTTTGTTTTCCAGATGGCAACATCTATCAGAGAGATGAAATTTAAATTTTTATTATTGCATTATTCCAGAATTTTAATGCATAAGCAGATAGCTATTAATGTCAACAACTGAGCACAAATAGTTATTAATTCAAAAAAATTAGTAATTAATGTATAATATGATCTATAACAACATGTACATAACGTTTTTGATAAAAGTAAAAAAAAATAACCATTGTATACAGTCCTAAATTCTTTTTTCCACTATATAGCTATTCGTGTTAATACTAAATATTTTTTTTAAACATTAAAATATATTTAATCACATCTCTCTAACAACTGCCGTGATCTGTAAATGAAAAATCGTCAATCATTGGAATAGTCGGTCCAGTCGTTGCAATGAAAAGCAAGAAAAAATAAGACGAAAGAAACCTTTTACGCATCATGTCCTTTCAGGACGTTAGCGATCATGGCTCTTCACAATTTCCTTTCTCGGATAGGTGATATTGTTATTAACAGATAGCGACATCTATCAGAGAGATGAACTTTTTATTATTGCATTATTCCAAAATTTTAACACCTCATTAGATGGCTATTAACGTCAACAACTGAGCACAAATAGTTATTAATTAAAAAGAATTAGTAATTAATGTATAATGTTATAAATAAGTACACGTAAAAGAATGTTTTTGATAAATGTAAAAACAAATATTAGGTTTGTGGAAAAATAATGACGTAATAATGTCGTTTTTTGACGTATTTTTAACGTCAAAAAACGACATTATTACGTCATTATTTTTGCACAAACCTAATAATTATAAATACGTAAAAATGTGTATATTGTCGAAATTTGTGTTATGTTATAATGCTTATTACCTCAGCAATAATAATACTGAATAATTTTTTTACACATTTAAGTATATTTAATCACATCTCCCTAATAGCTATCGGTGATCTTTTAATATATACTGCTTCTTTTTATTCTCTTCTTTTTTTATTAATTCATCCATTTATTTTTTATATCTGAGACTTATCCGTGTTTATATAACTTGTTTCGATACAAAACATGAACGGGTAACTAAGATTGAAACCCATTAGGGAGAGAATAAGAAGATACTGTCATTGTTTGAGAGGGGAGCAGAATCATGATATAGTGAACAATTTTACAGGTTACAAATAGTTATATAAATACAGTATTTACACTATGCGGACTATTGTCCTCATCTTTGTCGCCATATTTGTCACAACGTTTCGGCCGTTGTACGCTCCGGCCTTCTTCAGGTGGTTGGAATTTCGAACTGAACCTTTTATTTCGATCCCTGGGGTAGACTGTTCTAGTTCCACGTGCCATGATGGATGTCAGTTATCAGTTATCTCCTGCTAATTTTCCCTCTGAAAATTCTCCACTGCCTTAACCGGGTATTGAACTCACACTCTTTGGGTCTGTCACTGGATCTAACCAACGCCTTGAGGACACATGGCACAGTGGATAAAGGCGTTGGTTAGATCCATCTCAGAAATATAGACAGATTATATAAATACATTATTTTATTTGATAAACAGCTTCTCGATTCGCCTATATTCGATTATATCACTTTGAAATACCGGCTCCCGTACGATCACCGAAGTTAAGCAACGTTGAGCCTTGTCAGTACCTATATGGGCGAACGCTTGAGATTTCCAGGTGCTGTGAACTTCGATGTGCGGACGTTATAATGGATAACAGCTCGGAATTGGAAATCTGAGAGTCGAGTTCAAATTTCAGTCGGGTTATTTATATTTCCTGACGAGCAAATATCCCTGAGAAAGGTATGAATCCACCGCTTCTCCCACCAGCTATGGGTTAATTAGTAAGACTTGTATCACTGAATCTTTATTATCTCCGCCAAAGAAATTCTTACAAACTAAAAATATTTTTTGGGATTTAAATAAAAAGCAAAAAGTTGATATGTCGTAGAAAACGAATCGATCAATCATTGAAATACTGATTAGCTCCATAGATTTATTTACAGTCTCTAAATAAGGGCACGTGGCTGAGTGGTTAGAACGTTCGAATTCTGACAATGAGACCCGGGTTCGAATCTAATTATAGTCGATTTGTCTGATGTTATCGGGTCACCTTTGGAAAATGCCTGAAAACCCATGCCACAGGTTGACCCAATCCTTGTGGATGAAATTGGGTAAACGGAATCATTGACTTGTGACTTCGTGCTAGCTATTGACAGCTAGCACGAAGTCACAAGTCATCGTGGCCGAGAGATTGAGTGTGTTGGCCTTGTTCAAATTGTTGATCGCGCTAGATAACACGCTCTTTCCCAGAAGCTGCAGTATAAACCACAAATGGGCTCTGTGGGTGTTTAACCCAAATGAGCCTGAGCAAATGTCTGCAACAAGGGTTTGCTAGCCGCCCTAGTAGTAGTATCCTCGAATACGAGTGAGCAGCTATATATACAGTCTCTGGAGTATAAAAACGACCGGGGTCACATAAGCAGGATCAATTTATATATCGGTTGGAATGTAGAATTGATCTCCCACTTTATATCTACATTTCTTTTGTGTTTATCAAATTTTGATCAGTTATGAATACATCTCATCTCCTCCAGCTATGGGCTAATTTGTAGGACTTCTATCAGTGAAATCGTTATTATCTCTAAAAAAATGATATTTAACAATCTAAAAATATTTTCTATCTTTAAGTGGCGAAAGGTTAATTTGTTTATTATGGCTTATTAATCAATGAATGAATTCTTTTAGCCTTGAACACGTGGTACGAGTCAACTTGGATCCATATTTGATCTCCGTTCGCAAATGTCTCTTTCCGTATTACTAAAGCAATGAGACAGTCAAATTCACTACCAACGACCTGCGAGAGTAAAGCTTTCCTCTTTACTCAATGTCAGGCGTTCATGTAATCATGACGTTATTATTGGGACTGATATAGATAGTAATTTTACGATGACAGTCGTGGACTGGCGCGAAATCTGGCTCCTTTTTAGAGTATTAATTAACCCGAAAATTGAGACCTTAAATGTAAATTGGAAAAGCGACCGCCTGCAGGCTGGATTTACTTGCCAAATTATTCCAGTATCCGGCCATGGCGAGAAGCCAAGAGATGACGTATATAGTTCAGGCGCACTTCACAGTAGTAGCTTGTTTGTTCACTTTCACTTTCAATTTTATAAATAAACTCGGGTTATTTAGAGTCATCGGCTATGAATTCGAAAGGAGTCATTTAAAAAAGATTAATTTAAAATAATTAACTTTTTTCACTGGGCGCTTTAAGCACGTCATCATGGAAAGTTTGCGCCAATATTCATTGCTTCTCACGCAGGCGGGAAGGAGTGAAGATAGTGGGTAACTTTCACACAATTCGGTAAAATTGTTTTTTCTTTGGGTAACGACATTCCATAGAATACACATTTTTTTCCTAATGATTCGATCTATGTTTATAAATGTGGCCTCTATGACGACTGGCGCTACAGTATTATAAAGAAAAAGCGTTACCTACCAAGCAACAGAAACCTCATCATTCGAGAACTTTCAACAGTAGCAACAACTAAAGTGAATATCACTAGTAGAGAAAATTACATTATCAAGATTGTGACATTCCAGACTACTTCGAACAAAAGGTTAGGAAGGAAATCACCTCGTGTTAATTTACTAGAATTAGTATGAGATTTTTTTTTTTTAGCGTGGATGGGGGAGTGAATTTCATATTAACCCATGCTAGGTTATTTCATTTCGAAATGTTTTTATTATTATTATTATTTTTATTTTTAATTGTACAGTACACAGCGTTTTTCGAAAAACAACAATTTCAACGGGCATATAGCAGCAAAATCATAGGAATAGGAAACAGAATTGCTGAAAAGAAAATCTAACAAGAGATGCTGGATGTCATTTTTAGTGATGAATTTAAAATAGAGTTCCATTCCAATGCAATCGTATATGTAAGAAGACCAGTGGGAGAAACAAACAATGCAAGATACACTACAAAGACGGTAAAATTTAGTGATGGGAGACGTAACGGTGTCGATTTGCATCACACGCGATGATAGAAGAGAATTATTAAACGTTTATGGAGACCTAAACATTGAAAACTATATAAGTTTACTACTGTTTAATATTCTGCCAGACATCTAAGATAGAGAAATATTTTATCATGACAATGCTCCTTGACACACATCACGTGCAGCAAAAAAGTTTCTTGTGGATAAAGATGTGCAACTATTTGAAGACTAGCCAGCAAGAAACATTGCCCGGGTTAATATTTGAGTTTGTAGCTAAACATTGGTAGTTTTCTATGGTTAAACTTTGTTTGGGTTTATAGCTAAAAATAGAAAGTTTTTTGTGTGAGTAAACATTGATAAGGTTTATCCTTGTGTCGATGAAAAATAATTGGGGGTGGGTACATAATTTTATCTATATATGAGCAGTGCCCGAGTATATACTTATGACCATAGGTAAAATGTATACTTGAGTGTGTGGATAAACGTTACTTGCTTTATATAGCTAAATCTTCTTCAGTCGTGTTTTAACGAAGGACAGAAAGTATGATACCAAAAACTGAAGGCGCATGGAGATATGGAAAGATCTTTATAAAAAAAAAAAAGTAATTGAAATCTCAAGAAAAAGGAGAAGAATACTTAACTGTTATGTAATCTCGGCCCTCCTCCTATGTGGCAATGAATACTGGACATTCTCACCGCAGATGAAGAAGAGGCGAGTAGACAGAAATATGGTTCTACAGAAGGATGCTGAAAAGTTTTAAGGAAAATGGAAACAAAAAAAGGACGCTTATACTTAAAATCAAAAAGAGACAGCTGAAATTTCATGGGTATAGAATGAGGAAAGAATGTTTAGACAATTTGATACTCACAGGGCATATTGAAAACAAGAGGAAGGTACGGCCTAAACTACCTAGGAATCTTCTCTAAATGGTTGATAGAAAAGGGATTAGGGGAGATAACGAAAAGAAAAAAATGCTAAGAGGTACAAGGAGATGAAGTTGTAACAAGCCGTGATCGCCCACGCTCTGAAGACACATGGTCTGTACTTAAGCCTATGGGTAAATATTGGTTTTCTTTTTAATTGAGTTTTATAGGTAAAAATTGGTTAGGTTTATTCTTCAGTCTGTAGGCCAGGATTGTATGTATGTCTATAAATAAATATTGGTTATCTTTATGCTTGAGGTTGCAAGCATCCAGCCGGTTGGTAACCCGTTATTGAGGGTGGGTAATCTCTCTCTCTCTCTCTCTCTCTCTCTCTCTCTCTCTCATATACACACACACACAAACACAAACACAGAATGTACGGGAGAGTAATAGATTACGGCTCAAATCGAAGAATCGTAGAGCCGAGTTCGAATTCTATTCGGGCTGATTACACGAACTCATGTGCTAATGACCTTGGGAATCCAAATCTTCTCCCCCCCCAGCTATTATTAAATAGTACGACTGGATTCTATAGCCTTGGTTGATGACTGATCTAAGAAATAGAAAACTGGCTGGAGAGTTGGTCAAGACTCACCACTTCCACTGCAGCTGTAAAACGTGTGGTGCCCCTGCGACCCTGATGAGTACGAGATTCGCGATTGTGACTCTCTCTCTATAGAGAATGCACTAGGTATTTGAGTGATCGGTGTTAGTTATGTATATAAACAGTTTCAGTCATTAATTAAAATTAAATTTAATTAGGGGTGCGTATTATGCACAGCTACAAAATATATTTTTTTAAAATTGCCGTTTTATAGGTCGATTTCAGTTGCGAAATGACTACTCACCACAAATATAGGACAATTTGACACTAACATTCGACGATTGCGATCCCATAATGATGTCAAATACAATGATATATATCTAACAATACTTACAAATGTAAAATAAAATAAGAATTATCATAAAACTAAATTAGAATAGTATTATTCTATGTTTAAACCATTTTTTAAATAAGAGTAGGAAACGTTGGCAGTAATGTAATTGGAGGGGTACTATTCATAGGATTTGATTACTAAATAAAGGGTGCGTATTATGCGTAAGTAAAAGCATTTTCCTCCACTTTCAGCACAATTTTAGGTGTGAGCATTATGGATGAAGATGTATTATACATGGGGAATTACGGTAAATTATTTTAATTTAGTAAGTTATAGAATCAGATATATGGTCAGTGGTCAGGAATTAACTCAAGTGTTACTAGCTGAATATGGTTTATAATAAAATTACCGTGTTAATGATTTATCTATATATAATGCAATTTTTAGAAATGGATTTTTTCATTTATTAATCTGACAAATTTTAATTTATTGCTTAAGCGTTAATTTTAGTGGCTGTCCATATTTGAGTAGACGCCCCATTTATTTATTTAGCAATAGATTTATTTATTATCATATGGCGGCCTGAATATTTGATATTTGAGAAATCATATTAGAAAAGTAAACGCTCTCCGGCTGAATTTGAACCTGTGTTACCCTGGTGAAAAAACCATCATTATATCTTACGTATTTTTAACCTGTCGGCCACGAAGAACCTACCGGCCAATCGAAGCCCGAATAATGCTTTTGATTTCTCGAATATTCAGGCCGGTAGATGGAAATAAATAAATATACTGTTTAATAAATAAACTTAGCATACACTAAATATGTGTATCTATTCAAAATAATGTTTAAGCGATGAATTAAAATAGAATACAATGTAAATAATGTTGGTGTAAAAGTGATAACAATTATATTTTTAAATTATAAGTAGAAAAGAGAAAAGTAGACGAGTGGCCTTTGTCAAGTATTAATATATGAATTATTGAAAAAAGACATTATATGTATAATGTCAACGTATTGCTAATGTATTTACTAAAGAATTATATATGAAATGTTTTAGCTGTAAGATGCATTGGAAATGTTTTTTACTATATAAATGTGTGGAAGAAAAAACATTTATCAATAGTTAGAAATATAGATCAGAAATTACAAAGAGTTTAGGGTTATTTACACTATTTACATTATTCGGATTGTTGTCCACGTCTTTGTTTCCATATTCACGACGTTTCACATGGTCCAGTGGATAAAAGCGTTGGTTGGCTTCAATGACATGAGTTCAATTCTTGACTACTGCAAAAACATGGAGAGCTGGATTAAAGGGAGATAACTGAAACAACCGCAAGTGGCATGGAACTAGAACACTCTACGAAATTCCAGTCACCTGAAGAAGGCCGGAGCGTAAGGCGGCCGAAACGTTGTGAACAACAACAAAGATGAGGATCACAGTCCGTACAATGTAAAATAGTGTAAATAATTAATCCTCTCAGAAATACAGACAGAGTAAGTTTATCATTTGTAATATAGGTTGCATCCCGAGGGCCATTCTGTACAGGGCGAGCGGCTCTCTGCCATGGCCCGCTGCGATATAGTGAAACCTGCAAACGTGACTGGATTCCGCTAATATCAGGGTGGAATTCTGGAAGCAGCTGCCGATCGCTTTGCCGAGCGGCCGGTCGTACGTGCAATCATTGCGACGGTAGGTAAACTAACTCGACTTATGCTCAGACAAAAGAGAAAGAAAAAAAAAACTTGTGGCAGTAAACACCTTCAGAAACAGTAACTATGCGCAGGATTAAAAAATGTATCCATTATCTAATTATATAGACTGAGCCATAGAATATCTTCAAGCAATATAGCAGTTGTGTACAAAAGAAATCAGATTCTGTATAGTGCTCTGTGTCAGCTATAATTTAAAAGGACAGTATTTACATTATTCGGACTATTGTCCTCATCTTTGTCGCCATATTTATCACAACGTTTCGGCCGTTGTACGCTCCGGCCTTCTTCAGGTGATTGGAATTTGAACTGAACCCGTTATTTCGATCACTGGGGTAGGCTGTTCTAGTTCCACGTGCCATGTTTGATGGATGTCAGTTATCAGTTATCTCCTGTTAATTTTCCCTCTGATAAGTTCTCCACTGCCTTAACCGGGTATTGAACTCACACTCTTTGGGTCTGTCATTGGATCTAACCAACGCCTTTAGACACATGGCACAGTGGATAGAGGCGTTGCTTAGATCCAGTGACAGGACCCAAAAAGTGTGAGTTCAATACCCGGTTAAGGCAGTGGAGATCTTTCAGAGGGAAAATTAGCAGGAGATAACTGATAACTGACATCTATCAAACATGGCACGTGGAACTAGAACAGTCTATCCCAGTGATCGAAATAAAGGGTTCAGTTCGAAATTCCAATCACCTGAAGAAGGCCGGAGCGTACAACGGCCGAAACGTTGTGATAAATATGGCGACAAAGATGGGGACAATAGTCCGAATAATGTAAATATTGTACATAATACCTCATCTCAGAAATATAGACAGACTCTGAAGTTAAAAGGAATATTACATAAATATTTTAAAACACGGTGGAGTAATGGATAGCGGCTCGGATTGAGGAATCGGAGCAGCCGAGTTCGAATTCCAGTCGAATCCATTACTTACGTGCTAATACCCTTGTGAAAGGTATGAATCCTCTTTTTCTGCCCCCAGCTATGGGTAAATAGTAGAGTAGACCAGGTTCTATAGCCTTCAATGGCAACTGGTCTAACGCAGAAAGAAATGGCAACCTACTGCGGGAAAAAATCTACCTCCTCAGTGAGGTATCGAAAGTTACATCATCGCCTAATTGTTTATCACGTATGACACAAAAGTGATTGAAAGTAAAGGAAGAAACACTGCCAACTTGAATTACAGATCACAGCGTTTTACCACTTTTTTCTTTCTTAATTCATTAACAGGAGACGTATTGGAATAGGGAAAGATGCCTTCTAAAACCGAAGCAAAATATTAAGAAACATGAAAATCGCGTTAGAAACAAAGAAAAGAGTACTGAACTGTTATGTAATATCGATACTCTTCTACGACAGTGAATGCTAGACGATCTCCTCACAAATAAAGAAAAGACATGCGGCAACAAAAAATGTGGCTGTACAGAAGGATACTGAGAATCCCATGGACTGAACATGTGAAACAAAAAGGACACTTATACTTAGAATCAGAAAGAGACAGCTTAATTTCTATGGCACATAATGAGGAAAGAAGGCTTAGAAAATTTGACGCGCACAGTATATATTGATGGCAAGAAGGACAGAAGAAAGCAGAGAATAATTTATTTAACGAGCTCTTATAAATGGTTGTCAGAACAGGATCAGAAGATATAGCAAAATACAAACATTGGTAATAGCTATGAAGGAGAAGTTGTGGCGAGCCATGATCGGCCAAGTTCTGAAGGGATGCAGTGCATAGAAGTAGTAGTGTTCATTACCTTAGTGTGTCAGTTTCTGTCGAACACTGCACCAGAATTGTAAAGATATCTGAGATGTTACTTTTTTCGCCGGAAATTTTAGTCAAACTGAACGAATCCAACAACGGTAATAAACTCCCTGTTAAGAAGAAATTGCCGGTCTTAAAATCACTTTCGAATGAAATGTAATGTTTTAGTTTTAATTATTTTTTTTTCTTGATTATGAGGACATAGTTTGAGTAAGTTGGTATTTCTTTTTTCTTTATTAAAAACAAAGAAAAAAGCTGTCAAATGTAGGACATACAAGCCCCACTTCAAAAAAAGATGAGGTAAAAGGCCGTAGCTGCACACCTCCTCATTCTCCTTAATCCTAACTCTCTGATGTCTAAAGGTATATCCGAGAATTCTTAATTTTGGTTAAAACTCCTCGTTAAGAAAAACTTGCCGGTCTTAAAATGGACGAATTCAATCACTATGGAATGAAATGTAATATTTTTCTTTTAATTTAATATTTCTTTCACTTGATTCTCTGCAATATCTTCCTACATTTGCTTGCACGTATATATATATATATATATATATATATATATATATATATATATATGTATGTGTGTGTGTGTGTGTGTGTGTGTGTATGCAGATATATAGGAAAATTTTCGCATTAAATAATTAGCATTAAAAAAAAATTTCATAGTTTAATAAAAGGTTTAAAATCATAACCCAATCATAAGATACAAAAAAAACATTTATGAAGTCATCAAAAAACAAATTGTAGTTCAGTGCGACGCGTTTAAGTATGAAACAGCCCTTTAGGAAAAAAAATACATAAATAAATAAAATAAAACAAAATTCTCTAGACACTTAACGACACATTATGGTGCCAAAAGCTATCTTTCGCTGTGACTGACCAGTCGATGTGCGCACATGAATGTCATCATTCTCTTTGAAATAGATACCCCGACCCTCGGCTTGACCTCTTTCCAAAGGTGATTGATATGTGGATAAAAATTAACTCTTAGTCCCGTTATCAAAACAATCGCCCCAGCCGTTTCCACAGCAATCAATTTTGCGAATGAACATGCTTATAAAGATGCGTAAATTTCAAGATTGGTTATTCCTAAATTTTCGCTTGAGGATGAAACAGGACTTGATATTTAACTCAATTTAATTTTAATAATTATATTGAGGTTGTCGGCTCTCGTTTTTGAAACATGAGAACTCTTATGTAGCGAAGGAATCATATTTTTTTAAAATAATTATATATATATATATATATATATATATATATATAATTTAGAACGGCTCATGATCAAACATAATAGACATTCGTTATCTGTTATATTTAACAATATGTTTGAATAATGATCTGCTCCCTAATACAATACATTGATATTAGTTTGTAATATCCATACAACAATATATATATATATATATATATATATATATATATATATATATATATATATATATATATATATACACGTTCGTAGTGATAACGTATTTCGTTAACGTAATGTTTATTGATTGGGATCGCTGCATTTAATGAAGTTTTTTTTTCTGTTTGTTGGTTACTGACTGGGTATTATGTGGACTCAATTAGAAGCAGTTGATATTTGGACTTCTACTAAGTTAAAAATTAATTATTTTATTTTATTTATTTTATTTATTTTTAACTCCCCGTGCACACAAGTATTTATATATGTTTGTGCTGGGCTATATGTGTGCCACAGATCGACTCTTCAAATAAGTTATGTGTAATTTATCTGAAAGTCAAACCCTGAATTGTTTTCTGATTTTATTCTTGTTCTTTTTGGATCTGTGTTGTGTGTGTGTGTGTGTGTGTGTTGTAATGGGAGTAGAAAGGCTATCTTATCGACCGCCCCATACTCCACACTTTTCTTGAACAAGTGTAGAGGCCCATACCTTGTTTCCCCTCTGGGAAGGGGTTTCTGGTTCCTTTCCTTTTCTCTGGCCTTGATAGTGGTGCTGATCCCAACTGGTACTTAGGAGACAGAACACTTGCGTAGCATCTTGAGAGGCTGTTCTGATCAACACGGTTCTGGCAGTGCTATGTCGTGGATGAAAGGATATCTCTACAAGCACATCCGGCGGGCAACTCTGAGGCCACACTATGTTTCAGTCTACGCCAGTTACCTTCCTGCGTATGTTAGATTAGACGACCGCATGCTACTACGACCTTCGGTCTTTCTTTACCAAAATAACATATCAAGACTATAAACAACCAAAGATATAAACCTAAAACAGCTCAACAAAAAACACTAAACCCCTTAACCTTTCTTTCTCCAACATTCCTGATGTTCGTACCAATTTCTGCAGTGTGGAATCGTTCCTCTTGGAGAAGGCATCCTAGCTCTCTGCGAAATTAATCTTAACTCTTCTATTCCTTCCTCTGATTTTTCGATTCCTGGCTACCTTCATCTCCTTAGAAAGGACTCTAATGCTCACATACATTGGCTGGGAGTTTATATCCGCGGACATCTCTCTCTCTCTCTCACTCTCTCTCTCTCTCACTCTCTCTCTCTCTCTCTCTCTCTCTGAATCTTTCACACGAACGCGGGTGACTCTATCCTGGGTCCTACGCTGTTTCTGATCAATTATCTTCTCGATGTCATCAGTTCCCAAGTAGGCATTTATGCAGATGACACTGCCATTTACTACTTTCTCAATAGTAAATCCTTCAGAGCTGACAAAGTTAACCTGGCCGCTGCTCTTCAAAATGACCTAATAATACGTTTTCTTTATTCTTGAGAATTGACAACAAAGATATTAAACACTATTTATTTATTAGATTGATTATTTCACAAGAATATATCTATATTTACAAAATTACAAAAATATGCGAACCATCTATAATGAAATATTTTTGAACCATTTTGCAAAGAAATAAATATTAAAATAAATGCTTTTATTCGTAAATTTGTCACGACGTCTTTGAACAAAAAAATTAAATAAACATATAAAGACTAGTAAGAATAATTATAAATTTTGAAAAAATGAATTTTCCTGAATTTTCTTTGTTTTAGTCGTGATACATAAATTCACAAAAATAACTTGAGAGTTTCTCTTACACTGAAGCAAACATTCTTTTAATTTTAGATTTTAGGCGAGACCACAAACACTAATTTGGGTCTGTATCTATCGGTTCATTGAATGTCAAAAAGTTTTCCACATGTATAATTGCAGGATGACCGTAATTCCTAACGAAAATTGTGTATGATCATTTGTTTAAAGATTTTTTTAATTTTTTTATTTGGAATGAAAAGATTTATTTTCAAATTTGTTTCTTTAAAAAATAGTAATTAATAAAACTTTATAAAAAGTAAGTAATAAATATAGCATTGTACATAGTATATATAATTTCTAAAAAAAATATTACCGAAGGGGTTAAAAAAAATTGTGTAATAGCAGTGTGAAGGGAATAAGCATCGATGTGACGCATTATTTGTTTGCGAGAACGAAGATAAAAAAATAAAACATTGCTTTATTTTCTTTTTGGCGTCCTGTCTTCCTAACTTTGCTTAATAGTGGATTTCTTTCAGTTTTAAGATTTGGTTTTGGGCCGATTTCTCTGTGTTTTTTATAATGATATATTTGACGATATATACACAGCATAATTAAGTGTTGCAAAAGGCCAGATATTTTGGTAATGGCATATATTTGATGATATGTACAAAGCATAGGTAAGTGATGCAAAATGCCAGATATTTTGGTAATGGCATATATTTTATGATAGGTACAAAACATAGTTAATGATGCAAAAGGCAAGATATTTTGGTAATGTATTATATCAAAGGACATATAAAAAGTATGGTGGAGTTTTGTAAAATGCCAGATGTTTTTTAATGGCTTCTATTTGATGATATAAAAAATGCATAGTTAAGTGTTTCAAAAGGCCAGATGTTTTACAATTACTTATATTTGGCGATATTTACAAAGTATAATTGAGTGTTGCAAAAGGGCAGATGTTTTTGTAATGACTTATATTTGAAGATATATACAAAGGACTGTTAAATGTCTCAGAAGATCAAATATTTTTGTAGTGATATATATTTGACGATATGTAAAAAGAATATTTAAGTGTTGCAAAAGGATAGATATTTTTCTAACGACTTTTATTTAACTATAGGTACAAACCATAGTTAAGTATTGCAAAACGACAGATGTTTTTGTCATAACTTAATTTACAATATATACAAAGCATTGTTAAGGTTTGCCAAACGACAGATATTTTTATAATTTATAATTCACGATATGTAAAGAGCATAATTAAGTTTTCCAAAAGGCCAGATATTTTTACAATTATTTATATATGAGAATATGTACAAAGCATAGACAAGTATTGCAAAAGGCCAGATGATTTTGTAATGTCTTATCTTTGACGATATCTGCAAACATTGGAAGAAACACATATTCTTGTAATTACTTGTATTTGATGATATGTTCAAAGCATATATCAGTATTGCAAAAGCTATGTATTTTTTAATAAATTTTATTTGACGATATGTAAAAAGAATAATTAAATATTGCAAAGATCAGATCTTTTTGTAAGGAATTATACTTGACCATATCTAAAATCATAGTTAACTTGGCAAGAGGCAAGATGTTTAATAATAACTTATATTTGACGATGTCTACAAAACATAGTAAAGTGTTCTAATCAGCCAAATATATTTTAATGACATATATTTAATGATATGAACGAAGTATAGCCAAGTGATACAAAATCCAGATATTTTTGTTATGACTTGTATTTGTAGATATGTAAAAAGCATAGTTTAGTGTTGCGAAACGGCAGATATTTTGTCGTGTTTAGTATTTGATGATATTAACAAAGCATATTTAAGGTTGGAAAAACGCCAAATATTATTGTAAATATTCATACTTCACGTCATATACAAAACATATTTAAGTTTTCCAAATAGCCAGATATTTTTGCAATGAGGATATGTACAATACATAGTTATTGGCTGCAAAATACAATATATTTTTGTTATTATATATATTTGTCGATATATATAAAGCAAAGTAAAGCACAGATATTTGTGTAATGCCTGGTATTTTACGATATGAAAAAAGTATAGTGTTGCAAAACGACAGGAATTTTTGTAATGAATTATACTAAACGATATGTAAAAAGCATACTGATATGTTTAATGGATGTCAGTTATCAGTTATCTCCTGTTAATTTCCCTCTGAAAGTTCTCCACCGCCTTTATCGGGTATTGAACTCACACTCGTTGTTTAGATCCAGTGAGAGGACCCAAAGAGTGTGAGTTCAATACCCGGTTAAGGCAGTGGAGAACTTTCAGAGGGAAAATAACAGGAGATAACTGACACCCATTAAACATGGCACGTGGAACTAGAACAGTCTACCCCAGTGAGCGAAATGAAGGGTTCAGTTCGACATCCCAACCACCTGAAGAAGGCCAGAGCGTACAACGGCCGAAACGTTGTAATAAATATGGCGACAAAGATGAGGACAATAGACCGAATAATGTAAATAGTAAACACCGCCGCTTGCTTGATTTTTCCAACAAAAGAAATGTTACAGGTGAATCACCCAAAACTCTTTCCTGAAACTCCATGCGCAGCTTTATTAAAAGTCAATAATCTGGGTTTATCCATTTTTCTCCATGTCTTTTCATTTATGATAGTGATATCAGATCCAGTATCCAGTTGTAATTTTATTTTTACATTATTAATTTTCACAAAAACTAAAATCTTCCCTTTTGAGATGTTCCTAATTCAGTTAAAAACACCTTCAAAATCTTGCTAATTGTCTTTTGATGCTTCTTATCTTTACTGCATGTATTTATAATGTTCACATACGTCTTAGTTTTCCTCCATTTTTTTGTATCTGCAACAAGTCCTTTTTGGGAGGCTTTCCCACATTGGTGTCATTTTTTGTCATTTAAAAACAATTACTTTCGAAATGCTTACCTTCACAACTGAGGCAAATGTTAGGTATAGAGGGGTTGTCGTCTTTTAGAACTGTTCTGTCAAGAGTTGAAAAACGTCTACAGTCTTTTTCTCTTAGATGGTCGGACGCTATCTGTACTTGTGAAAGGTCTTTCTCGTCAATCCTTGCGGTATTGAGTTTTAGATGTACAATACGTTCATATTCTTCCACTATTTTCTGGAAAGTTAATTTTGGAATTCATTTCTAAATTAGCAAGTATCCTGAATCTTATTTCTGCGTCTTTATTAGAATATAAACCCTGTACGAATATTTAGGCATTTAAATAAATCCGGAGTTAATTCATTTAACTTGAACTTTTAACATTCCCAATTCACGATTCCTGCATAAGTGACAAAATCTTCATCATCGCACTTTACTAAGTAAAGATATTGACATCGTGTATTAAATAATGCGCTCCTATCTCCAAAAACCTTTCATAGTATTACAACAGGCTCATCAAAATTTATCTCAGCTGTTTTTTTTCGGTAAAATATAATTCGCATATTCTTCATGTTCAACAGGGGACAATTTCCTTAATAATAAACGAACTTGTCATCATTTCAGAGCGAACAATCCCTTTTGAAGGTACTTTTTTATCTTCTATAATTGGCTGGAAAAGTTATCCCTTCGTCCGGATTGTATACAAATTCGCTTATTGAATTAGCAACGGCTTCTGAAGTCTTTTCTTCCGTAGTTTTAGTACAGTGTAACCCGGATATAAGAGAAACCCGGATATAAGAGAGATTTTCTCTGGTCCCAAATTAGAGCCATACTTACCTAAACAAAATAGACTAAACCCGGACATAAGAGAAACCCGGATATAAGAAACTTATTCTCCGGTCCCGACAACTCTCTTATATCCGGGTTACACTGTAAATAATTTAAAAAAATGTTGTTGTTGTTGCAATTGGTTGATTAGTTGGTTGATTGGATGTTTTATGGCATATCAAAACCTCAGTGGGTCATTTAATGCTAACAAAATTTTGGTAAAAAAAAAGATGTGTATGTATACATATATATTTGAACCATTTTTCAATTACTCATATTTTTTAGTAAAATCTAACTTTTAGGAAATGTACAATCTTGGAAGGTTTTATTTTCGTAAAAAGTTTTGTTTTTTTTAATTACTCTCTTGGTAATATTTTGATCGCACTAGATCAAAATCTACACACTAACAGTATATGCTTTGTTTTTTGTTTGGTTTGGTTTACGGCATATCAACCTCAATAGGTTATTTAATGCCGACAAAATTTTTATTCTAGTAATATTTTGTTTTGTCAAAAATCTATTTCTGATAATATTTTTCCTTCTAAAATGCATTGCTGGTAATATTTATTTTTTTTAAAAACATTGTTGATAATATTTTTTTCATTAAAAATGTATTGCTGCTAATAGTTTGTTTGTTTTTTCTTCAAAAATTTACTGCTTGCAATAATTTTTTTACAAAGCATTTCTGGTATTAAAACATATTTTTACACATTCTTAGTGATTTTAACCCAGTTTCGAGGTTAACTATTTTCCCATAGCTAGGACCCTAACAGGTGCTACCACCTCGGGTCGGGTCGGGTCGGGTCGGGTTCAGGGCGGACCTGGGAACACCAACAATTAAGAGGTGGTTCCACGCTCCTCAAAACCTCCTGATATGTACAAAGCATATTTCTGTGTTGCAAAATGACAGATGTCTTTGCGATGATTTCTATTAAATGTTTCAAAAGGAGAGATTTTTTGTGTTCAGATATATTTGACGATATGCACAAAGCATAGTGATGTGTTGCATAAGGCCAATTTTTTTTGCAATGACTTATATTTGAATATATGTAAAAAGCAGATTTCGGTATTGAAAAATGCCATATGCTTTTATGATGACTTACATCTGACGATATGTACAAATCCTAGTTAAGTGTTGCAAAGTCCAAAATATTTTTGTAATGATATATATTTGACAATATGTATAAAGCATAGTTGAGTGTTGCAAATGGTTAGATATTTTTTCTGTGTTGTATTCGACGTTATGTAGAAATTATTGATGAACTTTGCAAAAGGTCAGATATTTTTGTAATGACGTATATTTGATATGTACAAAGAACAGTTATGTGTTGCAAAAAAACCAGATGATTTTGCAATGACTTGACGAAATGTACAAATCATATTTAAGTGATGCAATATGCAAGATATTTTGTACTGAATTATATTTGACGATATGTAAAAAGCATTGTTAAGTTTTGTCAAAGGTTATATATTTTTGTAATGACCTATATTTGACGATATGTCCAAACATGATTAAGTGTTGCAAAAGGTCAGATGTGTTTGTAATCAATTATATTTGGCAATAGATAAAAAGAATACTTAAATGGGACAAAGTACCGAAACACAACGAGCAATCACCATTGACGAGTATCAGCTCCATGCGGTCCGTCAGTTCATGTACCTTGGCTCCACCATCACTGACAACCTCTCCTTAGACGCAGAGATTGACAAGAGAATCGGGAACGCGGCCACAACCCTTGCGCGCCTCACCACACGTGTGTGGACCAATCCCAAGCTGACGGTGAAGATCAAGATGCCAGTGTACAACGCCTGTGTCTCTCCAAAGACCTTCTGTGTGGAGAGCTGACCTCTAGAAGGAGACCCGCCGGGCGGCCACAGCTGCGGTACCGCGATATTGTGTGGCGCGACATCAAAGCTGTGGACATCAACAGAGAGTCCTGGGACAGTTTGGCAGCCATACGATTCAAATGGAGAGGAACCCTGACCAAACACTGCACGTCAGGGGAGGAGAAGCTGACACAAGTCGCCACGGAAAGTGTGGGTCCGCAGAAAGCAAAGTGACAGCTCCAGCAGACCAGACACAGAACACACATGCGACCTCTGCAACAGCGATTGTCACTCCCGCATCGGCCTCTACAGTCACAGACGTCGATGCTCCAGCTAAGCAAACAACTAGGATGCTACCCATGGTCATCCCTGACCGACGGATGTGTTGAAAAGAACAGATATTTTGAAATAACTTGCATTTAACGATAGTTACAGAGCATTATGTGTTGCAATGTACCAAATATTTTTAAATGAATTATATTTTATGATATATAAAAAGGAGTAGTCAAGTTTTTCAATATTCCAGATATTTTTGTAATGACTTATATTTGCCAATGTGTACAAAGCATATTTAAGTGTTGCACAATGATAGATATTTTGTAATGACTTATATTTGACGTTATGAACAAAACATAGATAAGTGTTGCAAGAACGAAATATTTTTAAAATGAAACATATTTGACGATATACACAAAGCATAGTTGAGTATTGCAATAGGTCAGATATTTTTGTAATGACATATTTGATGATATGCACAACGCATAGTTAAATCTTGCAATATGCCAATATGATTTTAATCATATATACTTCACGATATATACAAATCATTATAATATGTTATATCTTAGGAGAGACAATGTCAGTTGGTATACTACTTACATCATTCGGACTATTGTCCTCATCTTTGTCGCCATATTAATTTATTACAACGTTTCGGCTGTTGTACGCTCCGGCCTTCTTCAGGTGGTTGGAATGTCGAACTGAACCCTCTATTTTCTGAGATGAGGTATTATGTACACTATTTACATTATTCGGTCTATTATGGATGTCACCATATTTATTACAACGTTTCTTCAGGTGGTTCGAATGTCGAACTGAATCCTTTATTTCGCTCACTGGGGTACACTGTTCTAGTTGCACGTGCCATGTTTAATGGATGTCAGTTATCAGTTATCTCCTGTTAATTCATCTCTCCAAGTTCTCCACTGCTTTAACCGGGTATTGAACTCACACTCTTTGGGTCCTGTCACTGGATCAACGAACTCCTTTATCCACTGTGCCGTGTGTCCTTGAGAGCATCTGTGTATGAATTTCTGGGTATTATAAACCTAATGTCTTCAGTTTACCAGTGTTCATATTGCAATTTTTGCTGTTATCATTACATGTTTTTACCAGAGCTCATATTGCAATTTTTGATGTTGTTATCGCTTTTCTCTGGCACTCCTTATTACTAGTTCCCATATTTTATTTATCTCTATGCTTAAAAAGGGTTCAGTTCGACATTCCAAACACCTGAAGAAGGCCGGAGAGTTCAACGGCCAAACGCTGTAATAAATACGGCGACAAAGATGAGGACAATTGTCCGAATAATGTAAATAGTGTACATAATACCTCATCTCAGAAATACAGACAAATAATAATTTTAATGATATATACTTCACGATATGTACAAATCATTGTTCAGTGTTGCAAAAGGTCAGAGATTTTTGCAGTGATTAACATTTGAGGATATGTAGAAAGCTTAAGTAAGTGTTTCACATAAACAGATGTGTGCGTAATGACTTTTATTTGACGATATGTACAATACATATTTAAGTATTAAAAAAGACAACATATTTATGTAATAACATATCTGACAATATGTACGAAGCATATTTAAGTGTCGCCAGGGATATTTGTATCCACGTATATTTGACGATATGTAGAAAGCATAGTTCAGTGTTGCAAAATGTCTTATATATTTTTAATGGCTTGTATTTGATGATATATACAAAGCATAGTTAAGTGTTGCAAAAGCCCAGATATATTTGTAATCACCTTATATTTGGCGACGTCCTGGGTATGACAATAAACTACATCCACGTCCTGGGTATGACGATAAACTACACCCAACAGCAAGGCCTCAGCTCTCACCCACGTCCTGGGTATGACAATAAACTACATCCGCGTCCTGGGTATGGCGATAAACTACATCCGCGTCCCGGGTATGACGATAAAATACATCTAACAGTAAGGCCTCATATAAAGGTTTTTGAAACAATAATGTTGCCAGCTATCCGTTTTTGAAAACATAATGTTGCCAGCTATACGTTTTTGAAACCATAATGCTGCAAGCTATACGTTTTTGAAACCATAATGCTGCAAGCTATACGTTTTTGAAACAATGTTGCCAGCTATACGCTTTTTGTAAAAAATAATGTTGCCAGTTATATGTTTTAAAACCATAATGTTGCCAGCTATACGTTTTTGAAACAATGTTGCCAGCTATACGTTTTTTATAAAAAAAGACAAAAAAAAAACAATGTGGCCAGCTGTACGTTTTTGAAGCAATAATGTTGCTAGCTGTGCGTTTTTGAAGCAATAATGTTGCCAGCTGTACGTTTTTGAAACAATGGTGTTGCCAACTATGCGTTTTTGACTTTTAAAGTCACTCAAAATCATTTCCGGCATAAAATGACCACTAAGGTTGAGATGCCGTTAAACAAAACAATCAATGAATCAATCATATATTTGGCGATATGTACACAGCATAATTTTTCAAAAGGCCAGATATTTTTGTAATGACGTATATTTGATTATATGAACGAAGTTCTGTTAAGTGTTGCAAAAGGTCTGATAATTTTTTAATACTCATATTTGACAATATATATATAAAGCATAGTTATGTGTTGCAAAACGGCTGGTGTATTTATAATCACTAATATATGAAGATGTGCATAAAGCATAGTTAAGTGTTACAAAAGGCCAGGAATTTCTACAATGATTTATATTTGGCGATATATAGACACCATAACTATGTGTTTCAAAATGTCATATATTTTGTTTAATGACTTATATTTAAAGATATGTACATACCATAGTTATGTGTTACAATGCACGAGATGTTTTTAATGTCTCGTATTTGACGACATATACAAAACATAGTTATGTGTATCAAAATTCATATATTTTTATAATGACATGTATTTGATGATGTGTACACAGCATACATATGTTTTGCAAAATACCACATGTTTTTATAATGACTTATATTTGTCTATATGTAAAACGTATAGTTAAGTGTTGCAATACGCCAGATATTCTTTTACTTAATTATATTTGACGATATGTACAAAGCATTATGTTTTGAAAAAGGACCGATATTTTTGTAATGACTTATATTTGACGATATATACAAAGCTTAATTACATTTTCCAAAAGAACAGACTTATATATGACAGCATGTACAAAACGTATTTTAGTGTTCCACATGGATAGATGTTTTTGTAATGACGTATATTTGAAATGTACAAAGTATAGTTAAGTGTTGCAATACGTCCGATATTTTTTAGTTAAGTGTTGCAAAAAGCCATTTATTTATGTAATGACTTATATTTGACAATATGTAGAAAGCATTGTTATGTGTATGAAAAGGCCAGATATTTTTGTAATGACGTTTATTTTACGGTATCTACAAATCATTGTTGCAAAATTCCAGAATTTTTTGTAATGACTTATATTTGACGATATGTACAAAGCATATTTAAGTGTTGCAAAATGTCTGATATGTTTGTAATGACTTGTAGTTGACGATATATACAAAGCATAGTTAAGTGTTGCTAAAGGCCAGATATTTATATATCGCTGTTTTCTTTTATTTTTTTCACTTTCTTTGACATCAAATATCGTCTTCTTTTCTTTATTTGTTATTACGAATTGCTTGGTAGCAAGGATTTTCTTTGTTCCTATGTATATTCTTAATGACCTTTCTTTTTGTTTTTGTTATATAGTGCTTTGCATAACTCAAATATATGCATCAAATTTGATGCACAGAGCTAGTGTTAATAACTTATGATTTGTACGTTTTTATGTGAACACTATATATCAGCATATTCTATTTGCCAAATAATCTGTGTTGACTTTTATTAACTATAAATTTGAAAACAAAAACGTTTGGATAGTATACATGAGAATGACATGGACAGGGAAAGGGTTAATTTCTTTTTCACACATTTCATTCTTTTCCTATTTTTTTTATTTCCTTCGTTCATTCTTTATTCATTTTGTTTTGTTTTTCAATTCTTTTATCTTTCTTTCTTTATTTTCCTTCTTGGTTTCATTCTTTCTTTTCTTGTTTTTTTATTTTTTTTTTAATTTTTCCCTTCTTCCATTTTTGTCGTTCTTTCTTCCTTGCTCGATTGAGTTTTCTTTTTTGTTTCGTTCATTCTTTCTTTAATTTGCTTGACTATAATTCTCTCTTTACTTTCTCTTCTTTACTTCTTTACTTCTTTTCTTTACCTTTCTTTTAAACAGCGCTTTTCCCTCTTCAGTTCTTTCTCTGTCTCTTTCTTTCCTGCTTGCTTGATTTTTTTTTCATTTATCTCATTCTTTCTTTCTTTCTTTCTTTTTACTTTTCATTTCTTTTTTTCTTTCTTTCTACTTTTTACTTTCTTTCTTTTTGCTTTTCTTTTTCGTTTTTTATTCTTTCTTTATTCATTTATTTCTTCTGCGTTTGATGGCTTCTTCTTTCATTCATTCGTTTTTTTTCTTTCTTTGCTTCTCCTCTTAATGAATCTTTTACTTTTTTCCTCCCTTCTTTTTCTTTACACCTCCCATCTATTTTTCATTGCTTTTCGCTTCATTCTTTCCTTCCTTATTTATTCATTTAGCTCTTAGTGGTTTTATTTTTTCTTCATCCTTTCATTCATTCATTTTTCTTTACTTTTCCCTCATTTCATTCTTTCATTCATTCTTTCTTTCATTCTGTCTTGATAGCTTAATTTGCCTATTTTCTTCATTGAGTCATTATATCTTACTCTGCTCTACACTGCTTTTCTCTTTCTTTTTTCTTTCCTTTTTCTTTTCTCTTCATTCTTTCATTCATTCATTCTTTCTTTCTTTATCTGTTTATTCCATGCTTGCTGTTTTTTCTTTCTTTCATATATCCATTTGTTTTGTTTTTTTCATTTTCTGTTCCTTCTTTCCCTTTCTATTCCTTCTTTTTCTCTTCTTTTTTTCTTTCCGTCTTTCTTTCTTTCTTACTGTCATTCTTTCTTTCTTTCTTTCATGAAAGTAAAGATATGTTTCTCCCTGAACTTTAACGAGATGCATCGAAAAAACTGTTTTTCATTTTTTTCAACCTGTCGGCAAGTAAATTGGCTTGGCTTTGAAGAGTAGTCACCAAAAAAATAAAATACATATCAATGGATGGGTGAACTCTAGCATCAACATCCCTGCTATCTATAGATAGTGGCACAATAAAATCACCGTGGCGGAGAAAACGAAAAAATCTCAACTATCTCTACCACGAAATATGATTGGTAATTTAAAAGTCTGAAATACCAGATAATGGTCTCTTATTTCCTTAAACAATTGGAAGAGAATGTTGGAATTTTGTTCAAAATAATTTTCATCCCAAATATAAATATGTATATCATCAGCATAGTACTATCTTCACCAGTACACTTATCTCGGGAGGGAAGACTTGAACGCAGTTTTCTATTATTACACCCCTGTGCAAATTAATTGAAACAAACGCCTTAGTTTCCTTTCTTTCACCATACAGTCAAAACCACTGGCTGTTCAGTAATACGAATCTATTTTCGAGGTGTATGATGAAATTTGTTTGGCCTTGAAAAAATATTGCATCCTCCATGATTGCATTAAATTTTTATAGCGCCCAGACACTATTGTCTCGACTGTCGATTAGTTGTCCTACGGCCTTTGTTTGCAATAGACGTTACTTCAAAGAAACGTACTAAAATTGCAACACTGCAAGAACACATTGGTTATCCATACGAGTGAGCAAATCAAAGTACTAGACTGGCTCTGAAACTCTCCTGATTTAAATCCAACTGAGAATCTGTGGTCAATCTGCAAGGAACGACTTCGTGTCATGGACATACGAAGTGCTAACATATCCACTGGCTCATGTTTCATTGGGAAAATACGAAAAAAATGTAAATAATAACGGAATTATTCGTATTTTTTCAATTAATTTGCAAAACGGTGCAGATTAGTTTATCATGTCGTACTGAATGGTTAAATTATCAGCGTCCATCTCTTTACATCTGTGTTTGCATATGCGCAGATCATAGCCCAGAAAGAGATTAACTTAATTTCGGTTCTTATCTCCATCTTGTCATGATTCAGTATTGGCATCTTCATCAAACATATACGATCTGTGGACCGATATAATTCCTCTGTCATTTCCAGAGATGCAATGGAGTCAGAACTTGGAAGACGTTTTCTAATTAAGCCCTTTTCTATTCTTTTCTACTTTCTCAACTCATTTCTTTTGTTGAAAACTTCAAACGATTTGGATTTCGATAAGTATATAAAAGTGATAATATATGAAAACAGCGAAATACCAGAGGACCTCAGTAGATTAATCTTCGTAGAGATGACAAAGAAGCGAAGTGAAAATTAATGCGAAATTGATCAAAGAATTAACTTGATGAGCCATAAGACTATACTAATCAATAGAAATCTAATGAATAGATATTGTTGCATAATTAAACTTGAAAGAGAGCAGGACCAATGTGGCTTTGTTCAAGAAATACAATTTCTATGATGACAGTGCAATCTGAACGAGCAAGAAAAATGTCGAAATATTTCTTAGATTCGTGCATTCAAAAAGGTAAGACACGAAGAATTCCTGTAAATATTAAAGAATATGTCTACACGGAAAAGTCACGGACTTTTCACAACCTATAGTTGGATTAAACAGTATGCATGTCGGTAGAAAATGCCTTTAGAAAAAAAACCTTGTGCAAATTAATTGAAACAAAACGAATATTTCCGTTATTATTAACTTTTTTTCGTATTTTTCCAATGATACATGAGTCGGTATACATGTTAGTACTTCGTGCGTTCATTCAACGAATTCGTTCTTTGCAGATTGACCACAGATTCACGATTGGATTTAAATCAAGAGAGTTTCCGGGTCAATCTATTGTACTTTGATTTGCTCATTGGTAAGGCTTGCCAGTGTGTTCTTGCAGCGTTGCAATTTTCGTACGCTTCCTTGGTGTAACGTCTATTGAAAACAATGTCCGTAGGACAACTGATCGACAGTCAAGATATTAGTGTTTGGGTGTGATGAAAATCTGATGCAATCACGTATGACGCAATATTTTTCAAGGCCAAACTAATTTCATCATACACCCCAAAAATAGATTCATATCACTCTACACAACTGCAAATGACCTAATGTGAGGCAAAAATAGAAATCGATTACACCGCTTCACTCCAGTGGGTCTAAAACTGAGCGTATGGTGAAAAAAAGGAAACTATAGCGATAGTTTCCATTTTCACAAGAGTGTACACCAAAATAGAAAGCGGAGGAAAACAGGGGTGTGTCATTCTCACTGGGTTTATTTAAGCTAGATAGTTACAAGAATCCTGAGACAATATTATGCAAAAGATAAAGTCCTGATGGCCGGCACATAGTGTATTACAGAAGACACAAAATCACAATTTCTGAGAGTGGAATTTTGGTATTTGTTGTGAGCAAGTGAATGGTTAAAGAAATAACAAAACAAGTGTTACAGATTTATCATATATTAAACAATAAGTACAACAGAAGAGTAATACACGTCTAGTGTGTCGGCTGACCCAGCGTTCAATCTATTCGACTGTTGATATTTATCAGCCCCTTCCACAAGGGATGTATGTGGCACAAGGCCGGGTTTACCGTGGGGTCTCCGAGCCCGTAGGCTCGGCCAAAAATATTCCCTTAGAAATCGCATGAACAAGGTTCATGGCCTGTCTACCTCACGGGCGAAACTTTGCCTTTCGGCAAAGCCTCGTCCGTGTTCCTCTCTTTTCGAGGCAGAGAATTCGACAGATGAACAATCTGGTCGACTCTTATATATACAGATCCCTACAAGTAATGTATGTGACACAAGGCCGAGTTTAACGTAGGTAGATAGTCCCTGAACCCGCCTAAACGGGTTCAGGAACTGTCTACCTCCCCGGACAAAACTTTGCCCTGCTACAAAACTTCGTCAGAGTTCCTCTCTGCCGAGGCAGAGAGTTTGATAGTTGAACAGTCTGTGCGACTGTTATATTTAACAGTCCCTCCACAAGGAATGTATGTGGCACAAGGCCGAGTTTAACGTAGGTTTCTCCGATCCCATAGGCTCGGCCAAAAATATTCCCTTTGAACCAGCCTAGACGGGTTCAGGGCCTGTCTACTTCCCGGGAGGAAACTTTGCCCTGCGGCAAAGCTTCGTCCGAGTTCCTCTCTGCCGAGGCAGAGAGTTCGACAGTTGAACAATCTATGCCATTGTTATATTTAACAGCCTCACCACGAGGGTGTATGTGGCACAAGCCCGGTTTATTGTGGGTATTCCGAGCCCGTAGGCTCAGCCAAAAATATCCCATTTGAACCCGCCTAAACGGGTTCAGGGACTGTCTACCTCCCCGGACAAAACTTTGCCTTGCGGCAAAACTTCGTCAGAGTTCCTCTCTGAACAATCTATGCGACAGTTCTCCCAAGGCCTTCTCTCCTTCTAATCTTATAATAGGCGGAAGAGTCAAACATAGACACTTTAGAGGGAGGACACCACAACAGTATTGGTACTGTTTTCTCATTTTCTGATATCCATTCTTTTTCGTTTTCTATTGATATTTTGTCCCCGTTTTTGACCATTTCTTTCAGGGCAATATAAAAAAGGTTGAAATTTCTGTTTAAAAGACCGCGTTCAATTCTTAATCGAAGACTTATAAGGGAGCCACACTCCCTCTTTGTATATTTTCCAAATTAAAATATAAAATGCGCTATAACCGAGACATTGTCGGGTAGAAGTGATAATAAGCTAATTTTAGTTACAATTTTCTTCTATTCAACCTTGTTTATCCTATAGTCAGTTAACGTATAATTCCTTGCGGCGAAATACGTAATTACTTTTCCAACCGTCTCATATTATATTTCAACATGGGATCAATTCTCTAATTATGATCGATGCTGATGACATAAATATTTACTCCTGTCTCGATAGTGAGTCCGAGCAGTTTGATAAGGTCAAATTGGCAGATGAACTCAAAAATGACCTACAATCTGCTGTTAACTGGGGCAAGGAATAGCTTATTAATTTCAACACCACCCAAATGAAGCTTCTCTCTATTAATCATCTAAGATAACCCTCTCTGCCTTCCATCAGCATGGATGATGCTAACCTCCAGGAGCGTAACTTATTGAGCCTTCTCGAGTTAACGTTCTCAGCTGTCTTGAAGTGGAAAGAATATATTGAATCATTTGCTAGGTTTGCTGCTAAGAAAGTTGGTTCACTGTGTTGTGATACACAATTTTATCTCCAGATCCATTTTACATAACTAAGTCTACCATTTGTCCATGCTTTGAATATTACTGCCACATATGGCCCGGTGGTCCTGGTGTATATTTATAAATTTTTGATAAAATCCAGTGAAGAATTCGATAACAAAATACAAGAATTAAGATGACAAAAAATATTGATTTACATTGCATTAATTTTTTTAGGTCAAAGTTGGCTGGATAGAAAGATTCCAGAAAGGTGTTCTACAAACGAGAAGTGCGTGTAAAGAAACTGTTAACATAGAATTTACGGTTATATCTAGCCATTTCTCAGTGATGTGTCTAAGCAATAACTCAAATCTATACATAAAACTCCGTGACTTCCGTTAGTCTGTCCGTCACACCCGCTAAAATAGCCTTACATTAACTGATCGAAACCAAATCTTGGCCAGAAGTGCAAACAGGTAAGGGGTAGGGTACAAAAAATCTACAGATGGTTTTACTAGGGTGTGTAAAAAGCAGATTTTTTGTCAAAGTATTTTCCAAACAAAATTAGTCCATTCAAACTTCGATTGGTTTTCAAAATTGAACGAAAAATAAATAAATATTGTGAGGCTTTCAACAGGCATCAGCGTGTTGCAAAAAGATTCTAATACTTATAAAATCTGCGATGTTATAAGCTATAAAACTGAAATCCAGAGGCCAAACACATAAATAGTGTCCTCTTAAACCACTCTACAATAAAGTTTGTCTTACTTTGGGGGTCAATGCGGCCAGCTTTCCCAACCTGACCATTCGTTATATCACATCAAAGTTTTATTACTTCTGTTCCTGATGGCCAGGAAGTCATGGCTTCAAACTAGCGAAGGATTTCCTTTCTCAACATGAGTTACGACAAGATTAGGCACTTTAGAACATCTAGATGCTCTTGGTCAATCAGTGCCCAGATTGGTTTACAACCGGAAATGCAGTACTTGCCAAACAAGGAAATATATTCTTTCAGAGATCGTTGACTTCCGCTCAACTTTCGCGTGCAATATTAGAATTCTTTTTTTTTTTTATCTTTTATCTTCTTTTCGATGTTGGTTGAAAGTAAACACCGTGATTATTCTAGACTCTGAATATATATATATATATATATATATATATATATGAAGGAGAGAGAGAGAGAGATGAAATGGCATTTGTTTCCCTTTTGTCCCTGTTTTACACTTACATTTTTGTTTCTTTTATTCTTTTTCATTCAGTACCAACCTGTTTGGCTGTTCTTTTCTTCTGATATTTCCACCCATTCTATAAGGAATAGTCTGCTATCTTATTATCCCATCTGTTTTTATTCATTACTAGCAATATAACCCGTCTTTGACTGGGTCTTTCATTACTGAGAGTTATTGACATTCAGTCGGAGCAGTTTAAGTTGAAAGTCAGCCCTCCCGAAAATCAATATTAGTAACAACATTTGGGTGCAACTGAGGCACATCCCCAAATGGGGTTGGGGTTAACAATTTGAATGGTGAGTGGACCTGAAAAGGGAACTGTATAATAATAAATAATATTATTGTAATATTAGGTTAGTGCAAAAATAATGTCGTTTTCTCACATAGTAACATATGTGAGGAAATGACATTATTTTTGCACCAATCTAATAATTTAAACTATTTTTATTAAAGTTTTTATGAAATAAGTATATGCAAAAAAAGATTGTAAATAGTAAAACGTTGCTGGGAGTTATAGTGGACAGCCATTGTCGTCAACAATTTTGACCACAAAATTCTCCACCGTCTTAGCCAGGTATTGAACTCACAAACTTGGGGTCCTGTCAGTAGCTAACGCCTTCATCCACTGAGCCAATAGTCCTTGATGATATCTGTCTATGAACTTCTGTGTATTGAGAGGGAAATTAACAGGCTATAACTGACATCCATTAGACATGGTACGTGGAACTAAAACAGTCTACCCCAGTGAGCAAAATAAAGGGTTCAGTTCGACATTCCAACCACCTCAAGAAGGCCGGGGCGTACAACGGCCGAAACGTTGTGATAAACATGGCGACAAAGATGAGGATAATAGTCCGAATATTGTAAATAATTTACGTAATACCTCATCTTTGAAATATAGACAGATATTGATTATATTTCTTTTATGTCTTTATTGTTCTTTTTATTTCTTTACACTTCTTTATATTTGATTGCAGATTTATTAATTTCTTTAAACTTCTTTTAATTTCCTTTAACTCGTTTTATTTCTTTAAGCTTCTTTTAATTTCCTAACTAGTTTTATTTCTTCGTGCTTCTCTTTATTTCCTTACACTTCTTTTTATCCCTTTATCCTTCATTATATATTTTGCTCATATTTTTATTTCTTTACTCTTATTTTTTATTTCCTTACATTTATTTTTATCTCTTTACTCATCATTTTCTTTCTTTACACTTCTTTATATTTGCTTGCTCATCTTTTTCATTTGCTCTTTGATATAATGGAATATGCATACACCCGTGTTCCCGTTCACGGGAATATAATTGGCTGGTGTCCGTCATAAATACCGACGGACGTATAGGACAGCCAAAGAGCCTTAGTCTGAATGCTAAGTCTATAACGATGCCCATTGGACTACGCCATTGATCTACACTTCTTACCGGCGACTACGACGCGTACCAGTCGATTACGGCTACAGTATTCTACTAGGTTATAGTAGCCGACACCACTAAGCTACTTAGTTCAAATATATTCCTTTCCGGGACATATCTTTTTATTTCTTGGACGTTTCTTTTATTACTTTCACCCTTTTTAATTTCCTTTCTCCTCACACTTACTTAGCTATCTTTTTATTTCACTTCATTTTTTTTATTTGCTTACACTTCTTTTTATTTCTTTTCAACTTCTTTTTATGTCCTTCGTCTTCTTTTTCTTTATTTACACATTTATTTACTCGATTAAGCTTATTTTCATTTTTAATTATTCTTTTAATTTCTTACAAAACTTTTTATTACTTTATCTTCTTTTAATTTCCTTATACTTCTTTTTATTTCTTGACAATTTTTTATTTTTTATTTTTTAATTCCTTACACTTACTTCATTATTCTTTACGCTTCTTTTTATTAACTTATATTCTTTATTTCCTAAGTCTTCTTTTTTATTTCATTATACTTCTTTTTATTCCTTTACATTTTCCTTTATTTCTTTACTCTTCTTTTTTTATTTTTTTACATATCTTTTTCTTCTTTTAATCTTCTTTTTATTTAGCTACACTTCTTTTATATTTCGGTACACTTCTTTTTATTTCCTTGCCCTTCTTTTTATTTCCATGCAATTCTTTTTATTTCCTTGTTCTTCTTTTTATTTCTTTGCTCTTCTTTTTATTTCCTTGCCCTTCTTTTTATTTACTTACTCTTCTTTTTATTTCCTTACTCTTCTTTTTATTTCCTTGCCCTTCTTTTTATTTCCCGACTCATCCTTTTTATTTCTTTGCTCTACTTTTTATTTCCTAACTCTTCTTTTTATTTCATTGCTTTTCTTTTTATTTCCTTATTCTTCTTTTTATTCCTTGCCCTTATTTTTATTTCCCTACTCATCCTTTTTATTTCTTTAAACTTTTTGTTGTTCTTTGTTCTTTTTATTTCCTTACACTTATTTTTTTTCCTTGCCCTTCTTTTTATTTTCTTACCCTTCTTTTTATTTTCTTACTCTCCTTTTTATTTCCTTGCTCTTCTTTTTATTTCCTTGTTCTTCTTTTTATTTCCTTACTCTTCTTTTTATTTCTTTGCTCTTCTTTTTATTTCCTTGCCCTTCTTTTTATTTCTTTGCTCTTCTTTTTATTTCATTACTCTTATCTTTATTTCCTTACACTTCTTCTTATTTCCTTCTTCTTCATTTTATTTCCTTACTCTTCTTTTTATTTCTTTGCTCATCTTTTTATTTCCTTACTCTTCATTTTATTTCTTTGCTCGTCTTATTCTTTCCTTACACTTCTTTTTATTTCCTTGCCATTCTTTTTATTTCCTTACTCATCATTTTTATTTCTTTACACTTCTTTTTATTTCCTTGTTCTTCTTTTTATTTCCTTGCCCTTCTTATTATTTCCTTACCCTTCTTTTTATTTCTTTGGTCTTCTTTTTATATCCTTGCCTTTCTTTTTATTTCCTTACTCTTCTTTTTTTCCTTGCCTTTCTTTTTATTTCCTTACTCTTCTTTTTATTACTTTGCTCTTCTTTTTATTTCCTTACTCTCCTTTTTATTTCCTTACACTTCTTTTTATTTCCTTCTTCTTCATTTTATTTCCTTACTCTTCTTTTTATTTCTTTGCTCATCTTTTTATTTCCTTACTCTTCATTTTATTTCTTTGCTCGTCTTATTCTTTCCTTACACTTCTTTTTATTTCCTTGCCATTCTTTTTATTTCCTTACTCATCATTTTTATTTCTTTACACTTCTTTTTATTTCCTTGTTCTTCTTTTTATTTCCTTGCCCTTCTTATTATTTCCTTACCCTTCTTTTTATTTCTTTGGTCTTCTTTTTATTTCCTTGCCTTTCTTTTTATTTCCTTACTCTTCTTTTTTTCCTTGCTCTTCTTTTTATTTCCTTACACTTCTTTTTATTTCCTTACTCTTCTTTTTATTACTTTGCTCTTCTTTTTATTTCCTTACTCTTCTTTTTATTTCCTTGCCCTTCTTTTTATTTCCCTACTCATCCTTTATATTTCTTTACACTTCTTTTTTTTCTTTGTTCTTCTTTTTATTTCCTTACTCTCATTTTTATTTCCTTCCTCTTCTTTTTATTTCCTTGTTCTTCTTTTTATTTCCTAACACTACTTTTTATTTCCTTACCCTGCTTTTTATTTCCTTCCTCTTCTTTTTATTTCCTTGTTCTTCTTTTTATTTCCTAACACTACTTTTTATTTCCTTACCCTGCTTTTTATTTCCTTACTCTTCTTTTTATTTCCTTGCTCTTCTTTTTATTTCCTTACTCTTCTTTTTATTTCCTTGGCATTCTTTTAATTTCCCTACTCATCCTTTGTATTTCTTTACACTTCTTTTTATTTCCTTGTTCTTCTTTTTATTTCCTTGCCCTTCTTTATATTTCCCTACTCATTCTTTTTATTTCTTTACACTTCTTTTTTTCTGTTTATTTCCTTACTTTTCTTATTATTTCTTTTCTCTACTTTTCATTTCCTTGTCCTTCTTTTATTTCCTTACTCTTCTTTTTATTTCCTTGCCCTTCTTTTTATTTCCTTGCCCTTCTTTTTATTTCCTAACACTTCTTTTTATTTCCTTACCCTGCTTTTTATTTCTTTGCTCTTCTTTTTATTTCCTTACTTACATTTTTATTTCCTTGCCCTTCATTTTATTTCATTACTCTTCTTTTTATTTCCTTGCCCTTCTTTATATTTCCTTACACTTCTTTTTATTTCTTTGGTCTTCTTTTTATTTCCTTACACTTCTTTTTATTTCTTTGGTCATATTTTTATTTCCTTACTCTTCTTTTTATTTCCTTGCCCTTCTTTTTATTTCATTGTTCTTCTTTTAATTTCCTTACTCTTCTTTTTATTTCCTAGCCCTTCTTTTTATTTCCTTACTCTTCTTTTTATTTCTTTGGTCTCACTTTTTATTTCCTTGTTCTTCTTTTTATTTCCTTGCCCTTCTATTTTTTTGCCTTGCAATTCTTTTTATTTCCATACTCTTTTTTTATTTCCTTACTCTTCTTTTTATTTCCTTGCTCTTCTTTCTGTTTCCTTACTCATGGTTTTATTTCCTTACTCTTCTTTTTATTTCCTTACAGTTCTATTTACTTCCTTGTTTTTCTTTTTATTTCCTTACTTTTCTTATTATTTCTTTTCTCTTCTTTTCATTTCCTTGTCCTTCTTTTTATTTCCTTACTCTTCTTTTTATTTCTTTGCTCTACTTTTTATTTCCTAACTCTTCTTTTTATTTCCTTGTTCTTTTATTTCTTTACCCTTCTTTTTATTTCCTTGTTCTTCTTTTTATTTCCTTACTCTTCTTTTTATTTCCTTGTTCTTCTTTTTATTTCTTTACTCTTCTTTTATTTCGTTGTTCTTCTTTTTATATCTTTACTCCTCTTTTATTTCCTTACTCTTCTTTTTATTTCTTTGTTCTTCTTTTTATTTCATTACGCTACTTTTTATTTCCTTGCCCTCCTTTTTAATTCCTTACTCTTCTTTTTATTTTCATGTACTTTTAATTTCCTTACACTTCTTTTTATTTCCTCACTCTTCTTTTTATTTCCTTACAGTTCTATTTATTTCCTTGTTTTTCTTTTTAATTCCTTACACTTATTTTCATTTCCTTGTCCTTCTTTTATTTCCTTGTTCTTCTTTTTATTTCCATGCACTTCTTTATATTTCTTTGCTCTTCTTTTTATTTCCTTACTCTTCTTTTTATTTCCTTGCCCTTCATTTTATTTCCTTGCCCTTCTTTTTATTTCCATGTTCTTCTTTTTATTTCCTTACTCTTCTTTTTATTTCCTTGTTCTTTTAATTTCCATTCTCTTCTTTTTATTTTCTTACTCTTCTTATTATTTCCTTACTGTTCTTTTTATTTCCTTACTCTTCTTTTTATTTCTTTGCTCTACTTTTTATTTCCTTGCACTTCTTTTTATTTCCTTACTCTTTTTTTTATTTCCTTACTCTTCTTTTTATTTCCTTGTTCTTCTTTTTATTTCCTTGCACTTCTTTCTGTTTCCTTACTCATGTTTTTATTTCCTTACTCTTCTTTTTATTTCCTTACCGTTCTATTTATTTCCTTGTTTTTCTATTTATTTCCTTACTTTTCTTATTATTTCTTTTCTCTTCTTTTTATTTCCTTGCTCTTCTTTTCATTTCCTTGTCCTTCTTTTTATTTCCTTACTCTTTTTATTTCTTTGCTCTTCTTTTTATTTCCTTACTCTTCTTTTTATTTCCTTGCCCTTCTTTTTATTTCCCTACTCATCCTTTGTATTTCTTTACACTTCTTTTTATTTCCTTGTTCTTCTTTGGATTTCCTTGCCCTTCTTTATATTTCCCTACTCATTCTTTTTATTTCTTTACACTTCTTTTTTTCTTTTTATTTCCTTACTTTTCTTATTATTTCTTTTCTCTTCTTTTTATTTCCTTGCTCTTCTTTTCATTTCCTTGTCCTTCTTTTATTTCCTTACTCTTCTTTTTATTTCCTTACCCTTCTTTTTATTTCCTTGCCCTTCTTTTTATTTCCTAACACTTCTTTTTATTTTCTTACCCTGCTTTTTATTTCTTTGCTCTTCTTTTTATTTCCTTACTCTCATTTTTATTTCCTTGCCCTTCATTTTATTTCATTACTCTTCTTTTTATATCCTTGCCTTTCTTTTTATTTCCTTACACTTCTTTTTATTTCTTTGGTCTTCTTTTTATTTCCTTACACTTCTTTTTATTTCTTGGGTCATATTTTTATTTCCTTACTCGTCTTTTATTTCCTTGTTCTTTTTATTTCTTTACTCTTCCATTTATTTCCTTGCCCTTCTTTTTATTTCCTTGTTCTTCTTTTAATTTCCTTACTCTTCTTTTTATTTCCTAGCCCTTCTTTTTATTTCCTTACACTTCTTTTTATTTCTTTGGTCATCTTTTTATTTCCTTACTCTTCTTTTTATTTCTTTGGTCTCACTTTTTATTTCCTTGTTCTTCTTTTTATTTCCTTGCCCTTCTTTTTTTTGCCTTGCAATTCTTTTTATTTCCATACTCTTTTTTTATTTACTTACACTTCTTTTTATTTCCTTGTTCTTCTTTTTATTTCCTTGCTCTTCTTTCTGTTTCCTTACTCATGTTTTTATTTCCTTACTCTTCTTTTTATTTCCTTACAGTTCTATTTATTTCCTTGTTATTCTTTTTATTTCCTTAATTTTCTTATTATTTCTTTTCTTTTCTTTTTATTTCCTTGCTCTTATTTTCATTTCCTTGTCCTTCTTTTTATTTCCTTACTCTTCTTTTTATTTCTTTGCTCTTCTTTTTATTTCCTTACTCTTCTTTTTATTTCCTTGTTCTTTTATTTCTTTACCCTTCTTTTTATTTCCTTGTTCTTCTTTTTATTTCTTTACACTTCTTTTATTTCGTTGTTCTTCTTTTTATATCTTTACTCTTCTTTTATTTCCTTACTCTTCTTTTAATTTCTTTGTTCTTCTTTTTATTTCATTACGCTACTTTTTATTTCCTTGCCCTTCTTTTCATTTCCTTACTCTTCTTTTTATTTTCATGTACTTTTAATTTCCTTACACTTCTTTTTATTTCCTCACTCTTCTTTTTATTTCCTTGCAGTTCTATTTATTTACTTGTTTTTCTTTTTATTTCCTTACTCTTATTTTTATTTCCTTGTCCTTCATTTATTTCCTTGTTCTTCTTTTTATTTCCATGCACTTCTTTATATTTCTTTGCTCTTTTTTTTATTTCCTTACTCTTCTTTTTATTTCCTTAGTCTTCTTTTTATTTCCTTACTCTTCTTTTTATTTCCTTGCCCATTTTCTATTTCCTTACACTTCTTTTTATTTCTTTGGTCTTCTTTTTATTTCCTTACACTTCTTTTTATTTCTTTGGTCTTCTTTTTATTTCCTTACTCTTATTTTATTTCCTTGTTCTTTTTATTTCTTTACGCTTCTTTTTATTTCCTTGCCCTTCTTTTTATTTCCTTACTCTTCTTTTTATTTCCTTGCCCTTCTTTTTATTTCCTTACACAACTTTTTATTTCATTGGTCTTCTTTTTATTTCCTTATTCTACTTTTTATTTCTTTGGTCTCCCATTTTATTTCCTTGTTCTTCTGTTTATTTCCTTGCTCTTCTTTCTGTTTCCTTACTCATGTTTTTATTTCCTTACACTTCTTTTTATTTCCTTACTCTTCTTTTTATTTCCTAGCACTTCTTTTTATTTCCTTACTCTTCTTTTTATTTCCTTACTCTTCTTTTTATTTCTTTGTCCTTCTTTTTCTTTCCTTACTCATCTTTTTATTTCTTGCTCTTCTTTTTATTTCCTTACTCTTCTTTTTATTTCCTTGCCCTTCTTTTTATTTCCTTACACTTCTTTTTATTTCTTTACTCTTCTTTTATTTCCTTGTTCTTCTTTTTATATCTTTACTCTTCTTTTATTTTCTTACTCTTCTTTTTATTTCTTTGTTCTTCTATTTATTTCATTACGCTACTTTTTATTTCCTTGCCCTTCTTTTCATTTCCTTACTCTTCTTTTTATTTTCATGTACTTTTAATTTTCTTACACTTCTTTTTATTTCCTTACTCTTCTTTTTATTTTCTTACAGTTCTATTTATTTCTTGTTTTTCTTTTTATTTCCTTAGTTTTCTTTTTATTTCTTTTCTCTTCTTTTTATTTCCTTTCTCTTCTTTTCATTTCCTTGTCCTTCTTTTATTTCCTTGTTCTTCTTTTTATTTCCATGCACTTCTTTATATTTCTTTGCTCTTCTTTTTATTTCCTTACTCTTCTTTTTATTTCCTTACTCTTCTTTTCATTTCCTTGCTCTTCTTTTTATTTCCTTACACTTCTTTTTACTTCTTTGGTCTTCTTTTTATTTCCTTACACTTCTTTTTATTTCTTTGGTCTTCTTTTTATTTCCTTACTCTTATTTTATTTCCTTGTACTTTTTATTTCTTTACTGTTCTTTTTATTTCCTTGCCCTTCTTTTTATTTCCTTGTTCTTTTTATTTCCTTACACTTCTTTTTATTTCCTAGCCCTTCTTTTTATTTCCTTACTCTACTTTTTATTTCCTTGCCCTTCTTTTTATTTCCTTACTCTTCTTTTTATTTCCATGCACTTCTTTTTATTTCCTTACCCTTCTTTTCATTTCTTTGGTCTTCTTTTTATTTCCTTACACTTCTTTTTATTTCCGTACAGTTCTATTTATTTCCTTGATTTTCTTTTTATTTCCTTACTTTTCTTTTTATTTCTTTTCTCTTCTTTTTATTTCCTTACTCTTCTTTTTATTTCTTGGGTCTTCTTTTTATTTCTTTACTCTTCTTTTTATTTCCTTACTCTGCTTTTTATTGCCTTGCCCTTCTTTTCATTTCCCCACTCATGCTTTTTTATTTCTTTGCTCTTCTTTTTATTTCCCTACTCTTCTTTTTATTTCCTTGCCCTTCTTTTTTTTCCCTAATCATCCTTTTTACTTCTTTGCTATTCTTTTTATTTCCTTACTCATCTTTTTATTTCTTGCTCTTCTTTTTATTTCCTTGCCCTTCTTTTTATTTCCTTGCCATTCTTTTTATTTCAATGTTCTTCTTTTTATTTCCTTACTCATCTTTTTATTTCCTTGTTCTTTTAATTTCCATACTCTTCTTTTTATTTTCTTACTCTTCTTTTTATTTCCTTGTTCTTCTTTTTATTTCCTTACTCTTCTTTTTATTTCTTTGCTCTACTTTTTATTTCCTTGTTCTTCTATTTATTTCTTTACACTTCTTTTTATTTCCTTGTTCTTCTTTTTATTTCCTTACCCTTCATTTTTTGCCTTGCACTTCCTTTTATTTCCATACTCTTTTTTTATTTCTTTACTCTTCTTTTTATTTCCTTCCTCTTCTTTTTATTTCCTTGCTCTTCTTTCTGTTTCCTTACTCATGTTTTCATTTCCTTACACTTCTTTTTATTTCCTTACAGTTCTATTTATTTCCTTGTTTTTCTTTTTATTTCCTTACTTTTCTTATTATTTCTTTTCTCTTCTTTTTATTTCCTTGCTCTTCTTTTCATTTCCTTTTCCTTCTTTTTATTTCCTTACTCTTATTTTTATTTTCTTGCTGATCTTTTTATTTCCTTGCCCTTCTTTTTATTTCCTTGTCCTTCTTTTTATTTCCTAACTTTTCTTTTTATTTCCTTACCCTGCTTTTTATTTCTTTGCTCTTCTTTTTATTTCCTTACTCTCATTTTTATTTCCTTGCCCTTCTTTTTATTTCCTTACTCTTCTTTTTATTTCCTTGCCCATCTTTTTATTTCCTTACACTTCTTTTTATTTCTTTGGTCTTCTTTTTATTTCCTTACTCTTCTTTTTATTTCCTTGTTCTTTTTATTTCTTTATTCTTCTTTTTATTTCCTTGCCCTTCTTTTTATTTCCTTGTTCTTCTATTTATTTCCTTACTCTTCCTTTTATTTCCTAGCCCTTCTTTTTATTTCCTTACTCTTCTTTTCATTTCCTTGTTCTTCTTTTTATTTCCTCACTCTTCTTTTTATTTCCTAGCCCTTCTTTTTATTTCCTAGTTCTTCTTTTTATTTCCTTGCCCTTCTTTTTATTTCATTACACTTGTTTTTATTTCCTTGATCTTTTTTTATTTCCTTACTCTTCTTTTTATTTCCTTGCTCTTCTTTTTATTTCCTTGCTCTTCTTTCTGTTTCCTTACTCATGTTTTCATTTCCTTACTCTTCTTTTTATTTCCTTACAGTTCTATTTATTTCCTTGTTTTTCTTTTTATTTCCTTACTTTTCTTATTATTTCTTTTCTCTTCATTTTATTTCCTTACTCTTCTTTTCATTTCCTTTTCCTTCTTTTTATTTCCTTACTCTTATTTTTATTTTCTTGCTGTTCTTTTTATTTCCTTGCCCTTCTTTTTATTTCCATGTCCTTCTTTTTATTTCCTAACTTTTCTTTTTATTTCCTTACCCTGCTTTTCATTTCTTTGCTCTTCTTTTTATTTCCTTACTCTCATTTTTATTTCCTTGCCCTTCTTTTTATTTCCTTACTCTTCTTTTTATTTCCTTGCCCTTCTTTTTATTTCCTTACACTTCTTTTTATTTCTTTGGTCTTCTTTTTATTTCCTTGTTCTTTTTATTTCTTTATTCTTCTTTTTATTTACTTGCCCTTCTTTTTATTTCCTTGTTCTTCTATTTATTTCCTTACTCTTCCTTTTATTTCCTAGCCCTTCTTTTTATTTCCTTACTCTTCTTTTTATTTCCTTGCCCTTCTTTTTATATCCTTACTCTTCTTTTTATTTCATTGCCCTTCTTTTTATTTCCTTACTCTTCTTTTTATTTCTTTGGTCTTCTTTTTATTTCCTTACTCTTCTTTTCATTTCCTTGTTCTTCTTTTTATTTCCTCACTCTTCTTCTTATTTCCTAGCCCTTCTTTTTATTTCCTAATTCTTCTTTTTATTTCCTTGCCCTTCTTTTTATTTCATTACACTTGTTTTTATTTCCTTGTTCTTTTTTTATTTCCTTACTCTTCTTTTTATTTCCTAGCACTTCTTTTTATTTCCTAGCACTTCTTTTTATTTCCTTACTCTTCTTTTTATTTCCTTACTCTTCTTTTTATTTCTTTGTCCTTCTTTTTCTTTCCTTACTCATCTTTTTATTTCTTGCTCTTCTTTTTATTTCCTTACTCTTCTTTTTATTTCCTGACTCTCCTTTTTATTTCTTTGGTCGTCTTTTTATTTCCATACTCTTCTTTTCATTTCCTTGTTCTTCTTTTTATTTCCTGACTCTTCTTTTTATTTCATAGCCCTTCTTTTTATTTCCTAGTTCTTCTTATTATTTCCTGGCCCTTCATTTCATTACACTTCTTTTTATTTCTTTGTTCTTTTTTTCTATTTCTTTACTATTCTTTTTATTTCCTTGTTCTTCTTTTTATTTCTTTACACTTCTTTTTATTTCCTTTTTCTTTTAATTTCCTTACTCTCCTGTTTATTTTCTTACTCTTCATTTTATTGCCTTGCTCTTCTTTTTATTTCCTTACTCTTTTTTATTTCCTTACTCTTCTCTTTATTTCCTTGTTTTTCTTTTTATTTCCTTGCTCTTCTTTCTGTTTTCTTACTCTTCTTTTGATTTCCTTACTCTTCTATTTATTTCCTTACAGTTCTATTTATTTCCTTGTTTTTCTTTTCATTTCCTTACTTTTCTTTTTATTTCTTTTCTCTTCTTTTTATTTCCTTGCTCTTCTTTTCATTTCCTTGTCCTTTTTATTTCCTTACTCTTCTTTTTATTGCTTTCCTCTTCTTTTTATTTCCTTACCCTTCTTTTTATTTCTTTGCTCATCTTTTTATTTCCTTACTCTTCTTTTTATTTCTCTGCTCTTCTTATTATTTCCTTACACTTCTTTTTATTTCCTTGCCATTCTTTTTATTTCCTTACTCATCCTTTTTATTTCTTTTCACTTCTTTTTATTTCATTGTTCTTCTTTTTATTTCCTTGCCCTTCTTTTTATTTCCTTACTCTTCTTTTTATTTCTTTGTTCTTCTTTTTATTTCCTTACTCTACTTTTTATTTCCTTGCCCTTCTTTTTATTCCCTTGCCCTTCTTTTTAGCTCCTTGTTCTTCTTTTTATTTTCTTACTCTTCTGTTTCTTGCCTTGCTCTTCTTTTTATTTTTTTACTCTTTTTTTTAATTCCTTAAACTTCTTTTTATTTCCTTGTTCTTCTTTTTATTTCCTTGCTCTCCTTTCTGTTTCCTTCCTCTTGTTTTTATTTCCTTACTCTTCTTTCTATTTCTTTACAGTTCTGTTTATTTCCTTGTTTTTCTTTTTATTTCCTTACTTTTCTTTTTATTTCTTTTCTCTTCTTTTCATTTCCTTGCCATTTTTTTTATTTCCCTACTCATCATTTGTATTTCTTTTTATTTCCTAGCCCTTCTGTTCATTTCCTTGCCATTCTTTTTATTTCCCTCCTCATCATTTGTATTTCTTTTTATTTCCTAGCCCTTCTGTTCATTTCCTTACCATTCTTTTTATTTCCCTACTCATCCTTTGTATTTCTTTTTATTACCTGGCCCTTCTTTTTATTTCCTTACTTTTCTTTTTATTTCCTTGTTCATCTTTTTATTGCCTTGCTCTTCTTTTTATTTCCTTACTCTTCTTTTTATTTCCTTACTCTTCTTTTTATTTCCTTACTCTTCTTTTTATTTTACTAGCCCTTCTTTTTATGTCCTTACTCTTCTTTTTATTTCCTTGTTCTTCTTTTTATTTCCTTGTTCTTCTTTTTATTTCCTTGCCCTTCTTTTTATTTCCTTACCCTTCTTTTTATTTCCTTACTCTTATTTTTATTTCTTTGGTCTTCTTTTTATTTCCTTGTTCTTCTTTTCATTTCTTTACTCTTCTTTTTATTTCCTTGTTCTTCTTTTTATTTCCTTACTCTTCTTTTTATTTCCTTACCCTTCTTTTTATTTCTTTGGTCTTCTTTTTATTTCCTTACTCTACTTTTTATTTCTTTTCTTTTCTCTTTATTTCCTTGCTCTTCTTTTCATTTCTTTGTTCTTCTTTTTGTTTCCTTACTCTAATTTTTATTTCCTTGCCCTTCTTTTTATTTCCTTACTCTTCTTTTTATTTCCTAGTTCTACATTTTATTTCTTTACTCTTCTTTTTATTTCCTTGTTCTTCTTTTTATTTCCTTACTCTTCTTTTTATTTCCTTGTTCTTCTTTTTATTTCCTTGCCCTTCTTTTTATTTCCTTACCCTTCTTTTTATTTTTTGGTCTTCTTTTTATTTCCTTACTCTACTCTTTATTTCTTTTCTCTTCTTTTTATTTCCTTGCTCTTCTTTTCATTTCCTTGTTCTTCTTTTTATTTCCTTACTCTTCATTTTATTTCCTTGTTCTTCTTTTTATTTCCTTACTCTTCTTTTTATTTATTTGTTCTTCTTTTTATTTCCTTACTCTTCTTTTTATTTCCTAGATCTTCTTTTTGTTTCCTTACTCTTCTTTCTTATTTCCTTGTTCTTCTTTTTATTTCCTTACTCTTCTTTTTATTTCCTTGTCCTTCTTTTTATTTCTTTACCCTTCTTTTTATTTCTTTGTTCTTCTTTTTATTTCCTTACTCTTCTTGTTATTTCTTTGGTCTTCTTTTTATTTCCTTACTCTTCTTTTTATTTCTTTCCTCTTCTCTTTATTTCCTTGCTCTTCTTTTCATTTTTTTGTTCTTCTTTTTGTTTTGTTTTCTTGCTGTTCTTTCTGTTTCCTTACTCTTCTTTTTATTTCCTTGTTTTTGTTTTTATTTCCTTACTTTTCTTTTCATTTCTTTTCTTTTCTTTTTATTTCCTTGCTCTTCTTTTTAATTTCCTTACTCTCTTTTTATCCCTTTTCACTTCATGTTTCCTTACTCTTCTTTTTACTTCTTTACTCTTCTTTTTTATATATTTACATTTCTTTTTATTCCTTTTCTCTTTTTTTTTGCTAACACTTATTTTTATTTTTTACTCTTCTTTTTATTTCATTATACTCATATTTATTTTCCCTACGGTTTCCTTCAGTTTCTTTACTCTTCTTTTTATTTGCTTAATCTTATTTTTATTTTTTATTCTTAATATTTCTTAACCCTTCTTTTTTTTATTACACTTTTTTCTTATTTCGTTACACTTCTTTTCATTTCTTTACTGAATTTTTCTGTTTGCCATATATTCATATCTTCAAATTCTATTTCATATACTACTATCATATTATTATTCATCTTTTCTATCTAATTAGTAAGTTGACATTGCTTCAGAGAGATAATTGTCCATTCGTGTTTGATTTCAAAGACAGAAGGAAGAAATATATAACAAAGACACTGTTTTGGTTTGACGGAAAAGAACGAAATAAAAAAAGAAAGAGAAGAATGGAGGAAGCGATAAAACTCTTACGTGTTTATCGCCTGAATAATTGAAGTGGATAAACCGTGTCATTTATTAATCTTTTCATTTGTATCCCTTAAATTTTTGACGTGCTTTTATACTTATGATTGTTATTACAACATTTTTGTTAATGTTGTTAATTACCCTATTTGGTTTCATGAAAAGAAAGTGAAAAGAAATAAATACATTATTTACATTATTTGGACTGAACCCTTTATATAGCTAGACTATTCTAGTTCCACGTTCCAAGCCTAATGGATGACAGTTATCAGTTATCTCCTCAAGGACACATGGCGCAGTGGATAAAAGCGTCAGTTAGGTCCAGTGACAGGACCCAAAGAGTTCAATACCTGGTTACGGCGGTGGAGAACTTGTAGAGGGGAATTAACAGGAGATAACTGATAACTGGTATCCATTAAACATGGCACGTGGAACTAGAACAGTGAGCGAAATAAAGGGTTCAGTTCGACATTCCAACCACCTGAAGAAGGCCGGAGCGTACAACAGCCGAAACGTTGTAATAAATATAGCGACAAAGATGAGGACAATAGTCCGAATAATGTAAATAGTGTACATAATACCTCATCTCAGAAATATAGACAAATAAATACATAACTAAAGAAAGAGAGAAGTGGAGATATTGGCGGGGATAACACTCTCCTGCATTTAACGCCTGCTTCATTGAAATGGTAAATCTTATCGATTTCGAATATTTTTATTTGCACCCTTTAAATAAGGATCGGTGTTGATATGTCGTTAAAGCTGTTAAACACAAATATTTTACAATACAATAGATAAATTTTCATATGGTATCTTATTGTGGAACTCAGAAGGAGCTAGCGTTCTGCGTAAAACGATAAACTACATCCGCATCCTGGGTAAGACGTTAAGCTACGCCCAACTGCAAGGCCTCTGGTCAGGAGGTTTGAAAGAGCGTGGAACCACCACTTTATTGCCGATGTTCCCAGCTCCACTCTGATCAGGCGTGGTATAACCTGTTCTAGTTCCAACTATGGGCAAATAGTTAACCCCCAAACTGGGTGAAAACATTATACAGGTGTGTAAATAGGTTTTAATATCAGCAATAATTTTTTGATGAAAAATTATTACCAGCAATACATTTTTGAGAAAAAATATTACCAGCAATACATTTTTGAAGGAAAAAATATTACAAGCAAGACATTCTCGAAGAAAGAATATTACCAAAAATACATTTTTGAGGAAAAAATATTATAAGCAATACATTTTTTAAGAAAAAATATTATCAACAATATATTTTTGTAGATAATTATTATCAGCAACACATTATTACCAGCAATACATTTTTTTAAGAAAAATTCTATTACTATCAATACATTTTTGAAGACAAAAATATTACCAGCAACATATTTTTGCAGGAAAATATATTACCAGCAATAAAAAATCTTGTCGGTATTAAATTACCCATTGATGTTGACATGACGTAAAACAAGACAAACCAAACAAAAATAGAAGCTAATTTAGCCATTAATTTAAGAATTAAGATTTATCAAAATAATAGTTAGAAAACTGTGGAATTTGCACGTATATTTCTACTTTTCATTATTTAATAAATATTTCTTCTGTTGCATATTTGCATCTAGTTATGTTGTCCCAGAAGTTAGGTCTAAATATCATAATGTAAATTTTTATTATATTTTTGCAGTGCAAGTCAACCATAGTTACCTGCCCCTCGAACTACTCGACTATAAAAGAAATGGCCGAACCTCACTTATAAACAACAGTCAAATTGCATTGAATAAAGCTTCACTGCAAGCTGAAAAATTCGTGTATTTTTCTCTATATTTTCATTCGATTAAGCTTATTTACATTTCTTTTTTCTAAATGCTGTCGTCATTTTTAGGATTCCCAACGTTTCCTAATTCTTCCCTTTTCCCCATTATTTACCACTTCCTTTTCTCCGTCTCTCTCTCTCTCTCTCTCTCTCTCTTTCTCTACTTTTGTCTCTCTCCTTCATTAACTTTTTCGCTTTCTTTCACTCCCGATAATATAACTTTATCTCCCATTTGCTCTTCCTCTCAAGCTTAGAGAAATGTCTCTGGATATTTTTCTCTTTCTAAAGTTATCTTTCTCTATGTATGTATCTCTCTCTCTCTCTTTCACTCTCTCTCTCTCTCTCTCACTCTCTCTCTGTCTCACTCTCTCTCTTGCCGTCTTTCACACTCTGTTTCTTTCTGTCTTTCTTTCACCCTTTCACCCCATTTTTTTTTATTGATTCTCCCTCATTCTATCAATCTTTTCACATTCGTTATTTCTCTTTCTTTCACGTGCCTCTCTATTTCTCTTTCCTATTTTTCTTTCTCTGTTACATTCTCTCTCTCTCTCTCTCCCACTCTCTAATACTTTCTTTCGCACCCCATTTCACACTTTCTCCCTATTTCTTTCTAACATATTTCTTCCTTTTTATTCTATGAGCCTTTCTCCATTTCTTTATCTCTAACTCATTAGTCTCACTACTTCTCTAACTCTCACTCTCTCTCTCTCTCTCTCTCTCTCTCATTCTATCTATATATCTATGTGTCTCGTTTGTTCTCTCTTCATGTCGATTTTCTAAGCGAAGCTAAGACGTGGAACAAGTCCGAAAGTATGAACCTCTCAGTGAGACCCGAAGTGGCCTTTTCTCTCTTTATATAACGAAAAGTAAAATCATAAATGCAAATCAAGAATTGGCAATGGTATTAGTGATATTAGCCGTTTCCTTATAAGGAAACATTAGGTATTCACTGGTCGAATTGCCAGTGATCTTTTCAGTTGTAATTTATAAAACCTTTCCTATCTTTTTGTTTTAATGAAGTTCGGTTTATCAAGTCCACTGTTATCACGCTTTCCAGTATTGATGGGGTTTCCTTCCTAACCTTTTATTCGAAGTAGTGTGGAACGTCAACATTGTGATTATGTCATAATTTTTTCTATGAGTTACATGTGGCACCCGTTTTATTCATTAAAACCAAAGTTTGTCGTTGTTTTTTGTATAATTGATTTGTTTTTACGGGTTATCAAGCGTTTAAAATTATTGGTAAAATCATAGCTTTAACCCTGCGTATAATAATATTTAAAATGATAGGTAAAACCGTAGATTAACACCTCTCTCTCTCTCTCTCTTTCTTTCTTTCTTTCTCTAAGTCGTTCTCACTTCTTTATCTTTAACAGCTTTTATTTCTCTCCATCTCTAACTCTGTATCTCAGTGTCTGTCCATACTCTCTCTCTCTTTATCGCTCTGTCTCTCTATAATTACTTCTCTCTTTAATGTAGCTTTCGTTGGTAACCAGTCAAGATTATAGTATTTTAAAATAAGGACATCTAAAACAAATGTCATAGTTGAGCAAGAAAATGCCTCAAACTTTCATGTATAAATGTTACTGGTTCAAATAAACATAAATTTATTAATCACGTGAAGAGAGTGATACGACCGAAAATGGAGTACTATTGCCATATATGGGCAGATCTAACCAGTCTTCGCTTTACAGTCTTGATAGAGACCAAACATTGTCTTCGCATCCTTGCAGGTGACGAATTATATCCTTGTGCAAATTAACTGAGACAAAACGAATAATTCCGTCATTATTTAATTTTCTTTTCGTATTTATCCAATAAAACATAACTCATTGCACATGTTAATACTTCGTATGTTCATTTAAATCAGTAGATTTTCCAGGCCAGTCTATAGTACTTTGATTTGCTCACTGGTAAGGCTTGCCGATGTGTTCTTGCAGCGTTACAATTTTCGTACGCTTCCTTGGAGTAATGTCTATTGCAGAGGATAGCCGTAGGACAACTAATCGACAGTCGAGACAATAGTGTTTGGACGCGATAAAAAATCATATGCAATCACTGATGATGTAACATTTTTCTAGGCCAAATTTCATCATACACCGCGAAAATAGATTCATATTACTGCATACCACTGCAAATGACCTAATCAGAGGCAAAAAATAGAAATCGATTACAGCCTTTCACTCCACTGGGGGTCTAAAACTGACCGTATAGCGAAAGAACGGAGACTAAAATGGCTGTTTCAATTAATTTGCACAAGGGTGTAATTTCACCCGACAACTCCTTTCTCACAGAAAAGGCGCCACATGCCTCACGCTGCTCTATTATATTTCCATAGAAATTGTTCAGATGATCTACACACCTTAGTTCAACCAGTCCTAACCTTCACAGCAAAGATCCACTATGCCACGCTATTGTAGCGAACCACCTTCATTAACTTCGTATAACTTTTACGAGATGTATGTTCCTCTCGAGTAGCTTCTTCCCGTGAACCACTCCCTTGTGGAACCGACTCTCAAGAGTTTGCTTCCCGATCAATATATTCCTAACCTGTTCAAATTTAAAGTTAACTGTTATCTTTCGCAGATATCCGTATAAGCTGTGTTACTCTGTAACACCCTGTCTCGAGTGACCCTCGGACCTTATACAAGATGAATATCCTTGTAAAAAGAATATAATTGCTAATACATCCTTGAACGCACGTAAATTATCATCTTTCCGGCTAACCAAGAAGGTAAGACCATAGATGCAATGTTCGAAAGAGTAATATTTAAAATCATAGCTAAAATCATAGTGTATAAAATGAGGGAAAAGACAATAGGAAAACTATGTGTACTTTTAGCCAAAAAAAAAATGTCTTTCATACAAGAAGGTAAAGTCATATACATAAGGATAGATATAATATAATCCAGAGATGAGGTATTATGTTTGCTATTTACATTATTCGGACTATTGTCCTCATCTTTGTCACCATATTTATCACAACGTTTCTGCCTTCTTCAGGTGGTTGGAATGTCGAACTGAACCCTTTATTTCGCTCACTGTAGACTGTTCTAGTTCCACGTCTAATGGATGTCAGTTATCTCCTGTTAATTCCCCTCTGAAGTTCTCCACTGCCTTAACCAGGTATTGAACTCGCACTTTTTAGGATCCTTTCACTGTATCTAACGCCTTTATCCACTGCGCCATGTGTCCTTGAGGACATCTTTGTAAGAAATTCTGCGTATTATAAACATAATGTCTTTAGCAACCATTTTTACCAGTGCTCATATTGCAATTCTTACTGTTATCATTTTTTTTTTACCAGAGCTCATATTGCAATTTCTGTTGTTATCGTTTTTCTCTGGCACTCCTTATTACTGGTTCCCATATTGTATTCATTTCTATGCTTGGTCGGCTGAGGAGATTTTTGTGGCCTAGCATATGTGCTGATTCCTTAAGTTTACGAATTTTCCAATGATGTTCTTTGTCTATGACCTCAACTTAATCCCACAGACATGGTACGCGGAACTAGAACAGTCTATCCCAGTGATCGAAATAAAGTTTGACAATCAAGCCACCTGAAGAAGGCCGGAGCATACAACAGCCGAAACGTTGTGATAAACATGGCGAAGAAGATGAGGATAATAGTCCGAATAATGTAAATAGTAGATATAATAATATTTAGAATCATAAATAAAATTGTAGATTGAATCCTACTTATATTTAAAACCAGCTTAAAAGCCGTTGTCCATGCGAAATTTTAACCTAGCGAATTGGGCCTCCGGACCAAAAGTAAAGGAATCTCTGGTCCAGCCTAGAAAACAGCAATGATAATTTTTGTAGAAATAACTTTCGATTCCTCAGTTCATTCCATAGAACATCAAACCCTCACTTTAAATCTGATTCGGGCTCTAGTTCCAAATCCGTCAAAAAACCGATTTGGTCCGAAAGACCAATTCAGGCCGAAAGTTGAGTTCTTCAAATCACATCCTCCATGAAACTTTAATTGTATTGAGTTTTTCAAAACTCTGCGAAACTTCAAAAATTCACATCACGGAACCTCTTCCTTTAACTCTGATTCCTTGGCATTTTGAAGAAATAAAACTGATTTCCTCAATTCACAAAGATTTAGGGATATTTTAAACTCAATTTAAAACATTTTTTTTAATTTACAAACTTTTTGTATTACTTTACTCAATACAAATTTTAAAAAAAATTGAAATCAATAATTTTTTTCAGTTATTTTAAAATTTTTAATTGTTCCCTCCTCAACCGGACACAAACCCCAATGCTGGATGGTCAAGCACCAGAAGAAGAGCAGATTTTCAATCCTTGGATCATCCTCATTCCAAGCAGATATAATATGGCTACATAGAGTAAATGTGGTCCGATTTAGATGGATTTCAGACACATGGATGGACAGACAGAATTTGACTTTTATTTGTTTAGAGGTAAAATTATAGATGTAATGTTATGCATAACGTTTAAAATCATATGTAAAACCTGTGATGTAATCGTAGGTTTAATAGCATCTCGTAATATTTAAAATCATAGGCGTAATCATAGGTAAACTATAGATGCAATGATAGATGTAGCAATAGATAAAATCATCGTTATAATGATTCAGTACAATCTCTTTGTTTACTTTTCATGCTAGCTGTATAAAATCTTCTTTTATTAAAATAACTTACTTAATCGTGTAACGCGCGATCTTGCGTATCGTACGACACCCAAATTTTCACTTATAAAATTTATTTTATTATGTATTTCTTGTATCATACGAGTTCCTTTTTTGAGAAAACCAACTTACAATAGACTAACCTCTTTTTCTCTGTCTCTTTATCCCATCTTCCATTTCATCTTAAATAAGTTAAAAAAAAGTAAAAGAGATAAAAGTATCTTTATTAACGCTATACGCGTTGAGTAAACGCATACAGGTCTTATCACCCGAACGAGAAAAGGATAAACATCTTATATTGTTTAAACGTAAACAATGGAAAAGATGCATATGCACGATGTATGTATTTTATAATACGATAGTAATATGTCAATATTACATGTATTATTATTGGATATAGTTAAGTGAAACATCAGTTTTATCAAAATTAAATACAGTTGTACTGTTTGACGACAGTAAACGAATATATATATATATATATATATATATATATATATATATATACAAGTATAGGATTGGTGTATACGGAATATATATTTTTGACTACAGTAAAAGGATATATATATATATATATATATATATATATATATATATATATATATATATATATGAATAAAAATGACAATAGGAAAACTGGTAATTGCTGACGCGTTTCGTCCAATGTGGACTTTATCAAAGCAAAATACGAAAATGAAATTAAATGAACAAAGTAACTAATAAAAACAAAAACAGAATGTACCTAGCAACTGGAATGTAGAGAAACGCTATTTTCATATTTTTAACTGAAAAATAATGTCAGAAATTGTCACGTGTGGAGAATATTGTCATTATAACTGTGTTGATGTATTCAACCATTTTCTTTTGATTTTATGAATCTGATGTGTATATTTGTACCTCATTTAAGCTACACTTAGAAAATCATTGGGAACCTTGGCATGATGTAATTGTTAGCAAGCTTGTCTCGCTAGATCAATTACGACTGAAAAGTAAGTTCAGTCCTCACTAGGATCGCTATAGGCCTTGTACCACATCTAGGCTACGCTTAGAAAATAACCATATTTATAAAAATTGTTATTTTCTTCCCCTTGGCCACAGACAATGAATTGTACATATGGTGAATAATTAGGATTTTCATAGAGACAATGAGGTATTATGGTGAATGCAGTAAGAAAGGTAAGTAAGAATGTGTTATTTAGGTGTTAGGAATATTGTGGTATGCTTGGGTCAGCGTTTGTGGCTAGCTAAGTTTAATGTTAAGGCAGAAGAAGACCGTCCTTTTCCCCATTGCCCATTTTGACCTTGTGTCACATTTTCTGTAAATAAGCAGAAATAAATATCGCTCTTTGCTATGGTACTTAGACTATATGAATTTTAGCGCAGTACTAGTTTGGCAACTAGGCCTCATCAATTCACAGTTAAATTGGCTAGAGGTACCCTTAAGTTCTATGCTAACAATTTCTTTTCTCAAACTTCTCGCTTCCAGATGAATTGACTATTCTAGCAGTAAAGATCTGAACTGATTGAACTAAAGATTAAAGCCGGTCTGAACATCTGCTTAGAAATGACATAAATATTTATCTTGGAAAGGCATGGATCAATTTCTCTTCCTGCAGCAATGGATAAAATAGCAGAGTAGAATGTGTCCTCTTGCTAAAGACCATATATTCAGTCTTTTTACAGTTAATAATTAAGATTCAGGAATGCAAAAGTTCACTGCATAATCTACCCAAGTGCCGACTGCGGAAGCGATCATCGCCTTGTTATATGTAAACTAAGAGTGAAACTACGGAAACTGAAGAAGCCTAACGCTGCACCCAAATTGCAATACAACAAACTCCTGATCGACCTGTACCTGAAAAAAAAAATATATGAACAATATGAAAAGAAGATACGAGGAACACAATGGAAGTGGGACGCACTAAGAGAAGCTTTAGTGACATCAGCAAACGATATCATCCCAAAGGAGAATGGACGAAGAAAAAGAAAAAAATGAATATATAACTGATGAGATTCTCGACATGATGCAAAGGAGACAGAAAACTCTGTCAAGATACGGAACAGAATACAGAAAACTACACAACGAAATAAGGAACAAATGCAGTCAGGCTAAAGAAGAGAGGCTAAACAAAAAATGGGCAGAAGCAGAGAGTGTACCACCAACAAATGAGATATACATAAACAAATAAGGCAACTAGCTGGACAGAAGACATGTTCGTCAAGAGGCTGCTTAAAATCAAAGGATGAAATGCTCATATTAGAGAAGGAAAAGATTCTTCAGAGCTGGAACGAATATATTAGAGAACTCTTTTTGGACGAAAGAGAACAACTAGCAATACAAAGAACTGCCGACGGGCCTGAAATTCTAAAAACCGAAGTAGAAGCTGCACTGGCAAAATTGAACTGAAAAAAGGTGGCAGGGTCAGACGGAATTGTAACAGAAATGCTGATAGCCTTAGATGATTTGGGCATGGACAGAAATAATAAATGAAATCTACAATTGTGGGGATGTACCGGAAGATCTCAGCAGATCTATTTTCATAGCACTGCTTAAGAAAACAGGCGCAAACGAATGGGAACTCCACCGAGCAATCAGCCTAATGAGCCACATAGTAAAACTCATTGTCCATATTCGGATGAATAGAGCTTGCAGTAGAATCAGGCCACAGAGAGGACAGGAACAGTTCAGGTTCGTCAAAGACACCGGAACAAGGAACGTGATATTCATTCTCAGAATATTATCAGAAAGAACAATACAAATACAGGAGGACGTGCATCTATGTTTTATAAACGACGCAAAAGGCGTTCGACAAATTACGCCACAAAGATCTGTTGGAACTGCTCAGCAACCTTGATATATTTGGGAAAGATGTTAGAATAATCAAGAACTTATACTGGCAGCAAACGACCTACATGGAGACAGAAAATGAGTTCAGCAAATATGCAAAAATAGAAAGGGGCGTAAGACAAGGACGCGTCTTCTCACAGGATTTATTGAACCTATACAGCGAAGAAATTCTGACAGAATTGGAAATCCTATCAGGATTTATTAGTGGCGGTCACAAATTTAACAGCATAAGATACGCAGATGACAAACTGCTGATAGCAGACAGGAAAAGAAAATTACAAAACCTCCTACTGAAGGTAGCGAAGGAAAGCGAGAAGAAGGGACTAAGCATAAGCTACGAGAAGACAGAATGCATGGCCATCAGTAAAAAGATGAGCCCGAAATTTACAGGTCGGGGACACTAAAATCAAGCAAATGCGGAAATGTAAATGTTTGGGAAGTGTTCTGACAGAGGACGGTAAGCACGACGCTGAGATCTGAAGACGTATTAAGATGGCCAAAGAGGCATTTCAAGAGCTGGGCAGAGTATTGCGAGACAGGAGGATTACTTTGGTAACAAAGAAAATAGTATTAAACTGCTACGTGATATCTGTCCTCCTTTACGGCAGAGAATGTTGGGCGGTCTCCTCAAAGATGAAGAAGATACTCAAGGTAACGGAGGTATGGTTCTACAGAAGGACACCATGGATCGAACTATGAGATCTTGGAGAAGGAAGCTGATGCTTAAGATCAGGAAGAGGAAGCTGAAATTTCTGGGACATGTAAGAAGAAAGGAAGGCTTGGAGAATCTGATACTCACATGGCAGATAGAGAGAAAGAAAGACAAGGGAAAGCAATGCGTGGCATACCTAGCGGGCGTAAGCAAGTGGATGACCGAACAGGGTTTAGAAGTAGCAAAAGGACAAAACATATTGAGAGCTACAAAGGATAGGGAGAAGTGGAGAGCCATAATTGTCTACATTCTGAGGGGATACGGCATATAAAACAAAAAGAAATAGTCCTCTTTTCCCGCTTCCTTTTTCTAACTTGTTTTCGAAATCCTTTTCTTTCTTTGTCTGTCATCAGCAGGGTTTCATCTGCGCATGATATGTAGTTAAGATCGTGCCTAAAACTTGGTACGGTTTCTAGCTCTCGTATTATGGCCTGGTTGTAAAGTGTAAATAAATCCAGCCGAAAAAGAAAACAAATCTTTGTCTTCTGCTCCTTTCTGTACATGCTCAGTTCAGTTTCTATCTGCATGTAAGCGGTTTACTCTCAGTAATTCTTCTGGATTATTCTAATATCTTCCTACATCTTATTCTAATATCTTCCCATATCTTATTCTAATATCTTCCCTGGTAGTTCAAATAGGTCTTTGTTTCGTTCTTTAATCAAATGCGTTTCTGTAGTCTACAAAACATAGATATACGTTTTACATTTGTATTGCGAGCGCTGATATCATTCTGATCATAAATATTACTTCTGTATCATGAAGGAAACCACACCGTTCTTGTGTTTCTGATATAATTTTATTAAAAGCACTGTTAATAGGAACCGAATAATAAGATTAGTGTTATATTCCGTACTAAGGGAATAAATGCTTAACACCCGGTGGATACTAGAAGAAAGGTTTATTATACACAAGTACAATATGAAATACGGTACACTTATACACACAGGTCAATCTAGTAGTGAGTGTCACTAATTGGATGGTCGGACGTGCTTGCATCTTCTCTCTCTCTCTCTCTCTCTCTCTCTCTCTCTCTCTCTCTAATGTTCTCTCTCTTCCTCTTGATATTTATTATGTAAAATTACATAATTGTGGCACAAGGCCGAAAAAAGAGAGGGGTTGAGGCTGGTCATCACTAACTATCTTATACTTAGCTAATCCGATTCACGACCCATTCACTCATTACAATTTTCGCATTCACCATAAAAACTCGTTCATCACCAATCAATCTTCCAAACACCATAATACTGCATCCTCTCAAGGGAAACCTACAAAACGTGCCCAATGCCATAAAAATTTAATGATAATAAATTATTATATTTAAAATTCTAATCATGAAGAATGAGAGGGGAGGGAGATGAACCCAATGAGAAACTAAATATAAACACAAAGCCAACTAAACATAGCTGATATTAGTAGGGCCCGTCCAACCATCAAAAAAAAAGAGCGAGGCTGCTGTCTTGGACAAAATGAAAAAGTTCTCTCGCTAAGGGAGTGGGGAAAAGGTGAAAATATATACGGACATAGGAAATATAAAAGCTGACCCAGTCGAGATGAAAAAGAGGAGACTGGGAATCTCGACTTGGATCATAACTAAAGCTGCAGCCGTGAACAACATTTACTCTCATTAACTAGGTACAAAGCTTGTCTAACCTAAACAAGGGGAGGTCTCCACAGGAAACCACCCGGATGTGACGTAGGTTGACCTAAAAGAGAAAATCAAGGCTAGTCCCGTTCAAACGAACTAAGCTCGCATCAGTCACCCACCTTTCGCTGTTGACTGTCGAATGCAAGCGTTTTCTATCAGTTTTAATCTTCATCTTGAGCTGATGCTCAAAGAATCGGATCAGATCCTGATGAGAAAGATGGTTGCCTTGCAAGACTTCCTCCTCTCGCGTCGTCCAAATCACCATTCGGGCTGTGGCCAGCAGCGTCAGAAACACCATTCGTTTCACCCCAGGATACGGGGGCGGCATATTGTCACACGCGTATGCGCGACCAATGGGCACAAGCTTTTCGGGGGCGAGACGAGCCGTCAACTCGCCGACATGGTCTCATAAGGGGCGGTCTCTCTCTTCCTTCTTCTGTCACGTCTACCGTAGACAGTTGACTTTATAGGTATTTACTACCTATAGTGTAATCACTCATGGGGTGACTGGTTATTTCATTACATCACTTAGTTACCTGGCTGATTAACTTGATTATTCGATGCAATTCGTATTCGTTTGCACCTGGATCCTGATGCAGCACCAGTAAGGTAAATAGACACCACTACCAAATTTCACTCGCTAATCGCTTTGGGAAGATACAATTGATCCCGAACAGAAATCTGTCTTCCTTCAAGATTCATTAAAACTTCGTCTGAAGTGTCACCAGATATGCGATAATGCAAAACGACATTTCCCTGCATGTTCCTGCACGATTTTGCTTAACACAAGTATTCCAAGGATCCAATGTCATAAATATTTGAGGTTGGAGTTTTAATAAAAAAACAAAAAAAAAAAAAAAAGACAAGACATATGCCGCTCATACATAAAACCCCAAAAAATGCTCATCTTTGGCACGACAACATAGACAGTACTATCACAGACTGTTAAAGAGTTGTATATTAAATGAAAATAGACGCTGTCTCTTAAATATATCAGTTTGCAAACTTAGTAAATTTTTATTCTTTGCTTTTAGTGATTGTACTATTTTAGACGAATAGGAACTAAAATAAAATATTAAGAGTGAAACCTGTCAAAAATGATTGGGATAAAGAGAGCTCTGTTAAGAGGTGAACGAATCTAGTGTCGCACTAATTACTCTCGCTATTTGCAAGAAGTTAATAAGTATAAGAAAGGGATCCTGATAGTTTGACAGTGCAAGAAAGATAGCAGAAAAGGGGGGAAGATGAAATGAAGAAAAAGAATGAGAAGAAAGTGTTGGACGGTAAAGCAATAAACAGGAAGCGGAAATAGAAAAAAGAATTTAAAATAAACAAAAAGGTAGATTAAATCAAGATAAGAGGAATATAAAAATAAAGAGAGTAAAAGGAATGTGATGCATATAGGAGAAAAGACAAAAGAAAGTATAGATGAACAGAAAGAAAAAGGGGGAAGAAAGGAAAGAATAAAAGAGAAGGTAGAAGGAATGAATGACGTGAAAAGAAAAGAAGGAAAATGCTAAAAAGAAAAGAAAGATTATATAAAGAATGAAAAATAATCGATAAATAGAAATGTATGGACATTAAAAATCAGTAAATTGCTTCTTTTTTTTTTTTTTTTCATTCAAGAGCTAACCAAAGAAATATATAATGAGGAGGGGAAAGGATTGATTTTTTTCACCTTCATCCTTTCCTTCTCTAATTTCTTTTTCCTTTTTTAATTTTTTTCTCCTCCACTTCTTTCTATTTTTCTCTTGTTTCGTGTTCGTCCTTTATTTTCTGTCTTTCCTTTTTCTACCTTCCTCTTCTACCTTTTCCACGTTGCTCTTCGTCTTCATATTTTCTTTCTTTCTCCTTTCCTAAGTTTCCTTTCTCTTTTACTTTACCTTTTCCTTTCTACTTCCTTCCTTCTCTTCCACTATTTCGTTATCCCTAATTATCTTTCTCTTTTTTTAAACTTTTCTCTCTTTTCCTCTTTCTCTCCCCCTTCTACCTTCGTTTCTCCATTTTTTTGTCTTCTTCTCCCCATCATTTCTCTCTTTTTTTTCTTTATCTTCCTATTCTCTCCCTTTCGTTTTTCATCCTTACCGCTTATTCCACCCTCTCTCATACTCTCAACATTTGCTGCTGAACCTCTTCCTACACCCACTTTGACTTCTCCTTGATTTTATTTTTCTTTATCTTATCCTGTCTACTTTCATTATTGATTCAGTCGTTTTTTTTTTCTTCTTTTCTCATTGCCCAATGAGAGTGAAATAAATCGGTGGATCTTTTGGTTCTCAAACTGTAACAATGTTAATTTCAAACAGCTGCTGGCTACGAAAAGACGCGGCGAATCCCCCCCCACACTTTATTACATACCACTTTTCTTCAACTCTATTCTTGGTTTCTGTTGTCTGTAATTAGCGACTCGCTTCTTTCCTAACATGGCGTCAAAAGTGAGTTATTTCCCTTTGGTCGTCTATATCGTCAGTGAAATCATTTGTCTTTCACCGAGATTACGAGTACCCTGCTGATTAATATTTACGTAATTAACCTATTCTGTTATCAATAGTCACAACTCTAAGAATTCATAGAATATCCAGTAAAAATTTCATCAATTATAGGTATATTACAATCTACTTCAAATGAGAATGATTAAATTATACATGATTCTACAGACATTCTATACAATAGTGTAATTTTATGTTAAACATTTGTTTAGTTATTCCAAAATATTCCTTGTAGTAGTATTATTTGTACATTATTCAAGAAAATGGCGGATTATTAAAGATTGCAACTATAATGGATGTTTTGTTTGTCTCTACAGACAATGAAATATCAGATATTCAGGTAAATTATACTTTTCTCATGATGCGTAAATATCTGGAAAATTATAAGTTAACCATAGTGCACTGTAGATCAATAAAATATCTGAAAGTAAGTAGACAAAATAATGTCAGCATTTGTTAGGGTGAAACAACTGTACAGAATAGTAGCAGGCTCCGCCCGATCGCTATCGCTTCGCAAATTAAGATATTTCACTACTTGAAATCTTTGAAACAAAAATTTCAAATGAACATTCCATTCATAAATTGGCTTGTTATAGTTAAGGGAAGTTTTACAAATAGATGCCAACTTGTTGAAGGCCAAGTAAAATGCAAATTTCAAAACTTTTCTGCACTATAAAAGACGTTATTCCTAAACAGAACTATTTTTTATATAAAAATCAAAACAATCCTCGAATAAAAGAACAGTAATGAAGGACAGTTAATTAATGAAATAATTTTTTTGTAAAATGCAAATTAGTTAAACCTGAAGAGGAATATTGCCTAGAAGTAGTTAATATTATACAGAAATTGAGTTATTGGTGCGTATATCCCTCCTTGGAGGGATTTCGCATTATTTATCATCTCTCAGTTGCGTCTCTGTCCTTGGGCAGAGTGCGCTCAGGGGCTTCTCTGTCTGGGGACAGAGGGGCAACTGAGGAAAATTATACTGAAGAGGTGCCCAGCCCTGGGGAACAGCTGTCCGGGGTCGCGCCCTCCCATTGCACAAGAGGGAGGGATCGGTGCTCGCAGCGAGGCCAGCGCAGCCGATGGTTGCAGGAGCTAAGGGGAATTTTTGTCCCTGCCCGAGTGTACGCGCTCGGGTCCCCACATTATTCCGACCTTGTGTCACATCTCATTCTCGTGGGGGAATGAGTAAACACCGTAAATCCCTCCTTGCACGCAGAGAGGCTAGCGGAACCGACGGTTGCGGGGGCTCGCGGAATTTTTGTTCCTTTCCCGGGTGAACGCGCTCGGGCTCCCCACATTAAACCGACCTTGTATCACAATCTGAACTCGTGAGGGGTCAAGTAAATACCACGTAAATTCCTCCTTGGAGGAATTTCGAATTATTTATCATCTCTCAGTTGCGTCTCTGTCCTTGGACAGATTTCGCTCAGGGATGACTCCATCAAAGGACAGAGTCGCAACTGATAAAAATTATACTGAGAGGTGCCTGGCCCTGGGGAACAGCTTCCCGAGGCCGCGCCTTCTCATTGCACTAGAGAGAAGGATCGGTGCACTAACCGAGACCAGCGCAACTGACGGTTGCGGGAACTAGGGGAATTTTTGTTCCTTGCCCGGGTGCACGCGCTAGGGCTCCCCACATTAAACCGACCTTTTGTCACAACCTGACCTCGTGGGGGGGGGGGTCAAGTAAATACCACGTAAATCCCTCTCTTGAGGGGTATACACATTAGGATACTTTCCTGTCCCAGGCGTCGTCCCTGTGCTGGTGGTATCATGGCTACGACTAGCTTGGGCCGGCTCTAACCAGCTATGACAAGCAAAGATCAGCTATGACTAGCTTAGACCAGCTCTGACCAGCTTGGACAAGCTACGACCAGCCAAGACAAGCTTAGACAAGAGGCCTGAGTGAAAACACTCGGGTCCCCACGTTAAAAACTGACCTTGTGTCACAACCTGACTCAGTGGGTGGTCAAGTAAATACCGTGTAAATCACTCTCTTGAGGGGTATACACATTCGGATACTTGCCGGTCACAGGTCACTGGTAGACTAGCTTAGACCAGCTCTGACAAGCTTGGACAAGCTATGACTAGCTAATACCAGCGTCCCGAATGAAGTCACTTGGGTCCGCACGTTAAAAACCGACCTTGTGTCACAACCTGACTCTGTGGTGGGAAAAGTAAATACTGGAGGAATTTATAACGCATGGCTTATCATCTCTCAGTTGCGTCTCTGTCTTTGGGCAGAGTGCGCTCAGGAGCTACTCTGTCAAAGGACAGAGTGGCAACTGAGGAAAATTATACTGAGATATGCCCAGCGCTAGGGAACAGCTGCCCGAGGCCGCGCCCTCACATGGCACCAGAGAAAGGGATCGCTGCTCGCATCGAGGCCAGCGCAACCGACGGTTGCAGGGACTAATGGCAATTTTTGTTCCTTGCCCGTGTGTTCGCGCTCGGGTCTCTACCCTAAAAAACCTTATGTCGCATCTCGTCTCAGTGGAGAGACAGAGTAAATACCGTGTGTAAATTACTATAGCTGGGGCTTCTTAATCTCAGAATTTGTGGGATAATTAAGTTCCAATTGCGTCTGCATTCATATAGATTCCATAATATAAGATTTACCTAATTAGCTATTACGTTTCTCTAACTCTTCAACTGTTGGATATATAACTAATTCTTTTTTCCCATCTTTACACTATATTAATTTTATCTTATAAATTGTCCCCTGTTGTGTCACCCATGAAATAAAAATAATTGTTTGTAAGGAAAATAAGGATCTACGTACATGAACAGAAGAATTATCGTTAAACTTTTAAAAGGTAAGCTTAAACATTAATTCAATACTTAAATGCAGCGATCGATTTTGAGTTCTTCTGTAGTTTATTAATGCCTATAGCATCTCCTCCGTAGCTATATTAATGATGGCCAAGCCAAAAGTCCTCCACAGGAGCTAGCTTAAATGCCGTCGGATAGGGGAGCTTTTAAGCTAGCTTAAAATTTTAAGCTGCAATTTTGGATAGAAAAGGAAAATAAAAGTTACTCCCCTTGAGCCATGAAAGCAACGATAATGGCTAGTATAATATATTAATATATTAGGCCGGTACAAGAGGAGGACAACAATACCCAGAAAATAGTCTGCCTGCCTTATGGGAAGGGGTTATCAAAGAAAATACAAAGTATCTGCGGTCCATATAAAATCAGGACAACCTTCAAGAACTTGACGACACTTCGCAGATAGATCTCCCGAGTAAGCAACCTCCCATAGAGAAGAACATGACTAAAGACCGTGTGTACGCTATCCCGTGCAGCTGTGGAAAGGAATATAAAGGAGAGACAGGCCGTTCACTCAAGGTAAGGCTTTAAGAACACCAGAAAGCTGTAACACGAAGGGAAGTGGAAAAATCAGGCGTGGCTGATCACATATGGTGAGAAAAAGGGAGATCATCGCCTTCTGTGGGATCAGGTTGAGATCATAGACAAAGAAGACCATTGGAAAATTCGTTAACTTAAGGAATTAGCACATATCCTAGGCCACAAATATCTCCTGATCCGACCAAGCATGAATCCAATATGGGAACCAGTAATAAAGAGGGCCAGAGAAAAGCAATAATAACAACAAAAATTGCAATATGACCTCTGGTAAAAACATATAATGATAACAGTAAAAAAAAATGCAATATGAGCACTGGTAAAAAAAATATTGCTGATACATTAGGTTTATAATACACACACAGAAGTCCTCAAGGACACATGGCACAGTAGATAAACTTGGAGAGGAGAATTAACAGGAGATAACTGACATCCATTAAACATGGCACGTGGAACTAGAACAGTGTACCCCAGCGAGCGAAATAAAGGGTTCAGTTCGACATACCAACCAACTGAAGAAGGCCGTAGCGTAAAACGTAAACGCTATTGCATTCAGTTTTTCAATTTTCAGTTTACAATAGCGTTTTCTAAACTCTTCTAATTGCTAAGGACATTGATGTTAGTAGTCAATTTGTTTTCAATAAATTCATTTTGTTTTTGCCTTGAACAGTCCACATTGGACGAAACGCGTTGGCTAATGATACAGATGTCCCATTGTCTTTTACCTTTATATATATATATATATATATATATATATATATAAGCTGGCATTGAGGTCAACACCCAGCAGTGACAGTCTGTTACATGCTGAAACGCAATCTTCACTTAAATAAAAGGCAGCTTATCAAGGTGGCTGAATGAAAATATATCAAGCAAGTTATCTCACTTTATCAATTTGGGTTTTAACCGAAATCATTTATGCCCTCTGAAAAAAAATGTGAATAGACTGATAAGAGAAATTTACTCCATGAAAATATTTGTAATAAAGGCAGAGGGAAGCCACGGCACGTCGGTGAGAATGTGAATTGTTTCGGGATGCCTGGTCAGGATTGATTACATTACAGATCCTTTGGGGGATTTTGTCAAGAATCTCGATATGTACATCAGGACCATCAGACCAGATATGGCTGCAGTATTCAATGCACGGACGAATGACAGATTTGTAAATGTAAAAGATGGATTCAGACGAGAATAATTTTCTAGCATGACACAGTGGCCCCACTTTCCTAGCAATAGATGCTGCTATTGATTCGATGTAGTCGCTCCACTTCAAAATATCTCATTTTAAGGTGTGCTTTTATAAGAAATGCAGGCTGTCCCCAAACACTTTGTCTGTAGTCAGTGGAAAACGTGAGGCGAAGAAGGCGCAGTTTGTTGTTCTCCTGGAGTCTATCATCAGCGATACTGATAGCAGACAGAAAAAGGTTTTCTGTGATGGTTAATGCTACAAAACAAATATTAAACTTAAGTAGTAATTATTTTTAAGACATTTTTATGCTTATACATTTTTTATAGTTACAAATATTTAAGTAAATGCTCTGTTTATAATAAACAGTATTAAACAACATTTACCTGCCTGAATGTTCGAGAAATTTTCATAGAAAATATTCGTTTTCGAACATTCAGGTCGGTATATGTTGTTTAATATTGTTTATTATAAACAGAGCATTTATTTAAATACGATTGTTTATTATAAACAGAGCATTTATTTAAATACGATTGTTTATTATAAACAGCATTTATTTAAATACGATTGTTTATTATAAACAGAGCATTTATTTAAATACGTGTATCTATAAAAAGAATGTATAAACATAAAAATGTCTTAAAATAATTGTCGGACTTTGTCCACCTCATAATGTAGAAATATATTAACAAAAATATACATAAATTGGGGTTTGCTTTTAAAGTCCATGACCCAAAAAAACGCTTCACTGTTTTGTCGTATATATATTTGTATACGTCTAAGAATTATTTGATATGTCAAAAAAGTTATCTCATTGATATACTCAGTGGATATATCTTTTAAAGTTCATAAGAAAACAACAGGCTCAGACCTAAAAGGGTGTAATTATATTCCGGGACCGATCCAGTTCTAAAAATATGAACGTTATGTAGTCACAGTCGTTGGAAATGTATGTGAGGGTCGCGTAACTGGTATTAGCGTGCAAAATGGAAACATCGAGCCGAGTTCAAATTCTGACTTTGTTTTTTTTACAAATGTTCACTCTGTACAAGGCAAAAGGGCCACTCAAGTTAGAGGATAACTGAAAGCGGTTGTTGTTTGAGCGGTAATAATAAGGGGCTACAGTTTATGAAAAGATGTGTTAAAGACAACGATTAACCATAGATTTGAATAGGTTATAATTGTAGTGGTCGGGAAATCATCCTCTTGGGATTCTGTTCCACAGAGCAACAGTTTGGGGAAAGAAACTGTCCTAGTCGAACTTACCCTTCATTAACGAAATGCGATCTGGTGGGTTATAGCCGGATGAGGAGTTAGAGATTGATATGTTGGATAGACTTGTACAGATATTCACAGCAGATCGGAATATCTCTATATTTCTGAGATGAAGTATTATGTACACTATTGTCCTCATTTTTGTTGCTATATTTATTACAACGTTTCGGCCGTTTTACACTCCGGTTCGTTGGAATGTCGAACTGTTCACTGTTCTAGTTCCCCGTGCCATGTCTAATCTATGTTATCTCCAAGTTTTCCACCGCCTTAACCAGGTATTGAACTCACACTCTTTGGGTCCTATCACATCTGTGTATGAATTTCTGGGTATTATAAACCTAATGTTTTCAGCCATTAGGTTTATATTACCCAGAAATTCATACACATGTCCTCAAGGACACATGGCACAGTGCATAAAGGCGTTAGTTAGATCCAGTGACAGGACCAGTGGAGTACTTTCAGAAGCGAATTAACAGGAGATAACTGATAACTGACATCCATTAGACATAGCACGTGGAACTAGAACAGTCTACCCTAGTGAGCGAAATAAAGAGTTCAGTTCGACATTCCAACCTCCTGAAGAAGGCCGAAGCGTACAACGGCCGAAACGTTGTAATAAATATGACGATTGTTTTTTCAAATGTTTCAGATTATTGACTTTAACATCCCAACTTAAAATATACATTTTTCAAGTGTTGAACTCAGGGTAGCCATGAAATCTTTGTACTTGCAGAAAACTCCAAAGGGAATCCATGAGATTATGATGCAAACACTCGCAATAAGTGTTTGCCATATTCAACTATCGTGTTTTAATTTCCAGCTCGAAGATTTTAAGACCCACATTGTAAGAACGTTCTGGGAAGCTTTTAACCATGTCAACTTCTGGAATTGTTAATTAATGGTCATCACTTAATTCTGGTTGATTGATGATTCTCACTTAACAGAATTCTAGAGACACTTGGGTTATCCAATATATTGGGCCTGTAATTCCTAATTTGGTATTCCGAAGCTGTCGACTAAGAGCTTACCGACCAGAAAAGATAATAAGTCTGTTTTCGTTTGTTTAACGGCACATCAAGACTGTATGGGTCATTTAAGGCCGAAATTTAATTTCCTTGTGAGTCTCGGTTAGCTTTTTTATTTATTTAAAAATGTATTGATACTAATTTATTTCTATATGAAAATATTTATTTCTGATAATTGTGTTGCTATGAAAATGTATTGCTGGTATTTTAACTATAAAAATGTTATTTTTATATTTTCATAACGTTTTAACCTCAGTTAAAAGGGGCTGAAAATGTTTCCTTTCTAAAGGAGACAATTTCCAGTTGAGTTTGCTTCCTAGTATAAAGAGACAATCTATAGTTTCTGAATGACTGAATGCCAACCAAAAACGATAATAAGTTTGGTTTTGTTTGTTTAACGGCATATCAAGACCTTATGGGTCATTTAATACCGAAAATTAATTTCCTTGGGAACCTCGGTTAGCTTTTTTATTTATCTAAAAATATATTGATAGTAATTTATTTCTTAATGAAAATATTTATTACTGGTATTATTTATTTATTCATTCTGTTGCTATAAAAATGTATTGTTGGTATTTTAACTATAAAAATGTTACTATTATATTTTCATAACGTTTTAACCCCAGTGATTTCAAGAGACATTTTTTTGCATAATTTTCATTGGTCTAGTGATGTTTCTGGAATGACTTAGCAACATTATTTTTCGGAGAATGAAAAACAATTCATGCTTCGGTGGCAGACGGATCTTCTACAGCCAAAGAAATCCAAAACTATGCATCATCATGAAAGATCATCACTAATGTTTCACTTTTTTTTTTTTTTTATAACAAGTCAAATATCCTATTTCCGAAAGTTGGTTGTCATAAAAACTCTCTTCTGTGAAATATCTGTATCGACAACCTTTTCAGCAAAACATATATTTTTTAAAGTTATTTTTGTCATTATACTAAGTCCACTTGAATTTCCTTCTCTAGAAATACACCCTTTTGCAAATTAATTGAAACAATCGCTTTAGTTTCCTTCCTTTCACCATACGGTCAGTTTTAGACCCACTAGAGTGACAGTGTGTAATTGATTTCTATTTTTTCATCAGAATTGGTCATTTACAGTGCTGTGCAGTAATATGAATCTATTTTCGGGGTGTATGATGAAATTTGTTTGGCCTTGAAAAATATTACGTCATCCGTTATTGCATCAGATTTTTATCACACCAGAGACGCTCTTGTCTCGACTCTCGATTAATTGTCCTACGGCCATTTCCTGTGATAGACGCTACTCGAAAATTGCAACGTTGCACGAACACACTGGCAAGCCTTACCAGTGAGCAAATCAAAGTACTATCGACTAGCCCTTGAAACTCTCCTGATTTAAATCCAATCGAGAATCTGTGGTCAATCTGCTAGGAACGTGTTCGGTGAATGGACATATGAAGTACTAACATGTGGACTGGGATATGTTTCATAGGAAAAATACGAAAAACGGTAAATAATAACGGAATTATTCGTTTTGTTTCAATTAATTTGAACAAGGGTGTAGGGGATCATGGCCCTCTACATCTTCCTCTATAATAAATTTGCAAAAGGGTGTAGTTACATAAAACTGGGCACAAAAGAAGCTTTTGAATAATTGTCTAATATTTATATAAATACTAATATAAAAATAATTCAGCAAGCTTACTACTTGTTCATTTTTACTTAAATAATTCGATAGCTTTTCGAAAAACAAATTAAACATTTTAGCTTAACTTATATAGATTTTTTTTTTTCAGTTCTAATTTGTAATAATGTGAAATATCCGACGGCAACAATAGTTAATGCAAACGCAGTAGCTTTTGTAACTTCTGAATGAATTTTGACAAAGCAGATATAAATTATTTCTGTACAAACACGATGAATTGGGAAAATTATTGATAGAAACATTTACATGTCACTTACAAATCTGAATTAATAATACATAATACAGATGAATTTTTTTATTAAAATATGCTTTTGAAAATTGTTGCGTAAATTAAATGTCATCGCTTATGTTGTAAAGACATTTTCGGCAACTTATATGAAAGGCTGTATATGTGTTAACGATCTTGTTCTAATGATGAACGGTGAGGTTACGTATTCAAAATTTAACATTACCCGAATTTATCGAAGGTGAATATATTTTGATGACTGAATATTTTCAGAATGGACGAACAGTTAAATGACAATAAAACTATAGCACACTGTGCCGATTAAAGAGCACTTTAACAATTTTTCAGAACTATACTATTAGTATAGTTGCCAATACGATAGATGTTTTGAAGAATTCAGGTGTTTCATTGCCTAGATCATTCCTCCAACACACCAGATCTCACGCTATTTACATTAATCGGATTATTGTCTTTATATTTGTCGTCATATTAACTACAACGTTTCGGCCGTTCTACGTTCCGGTCTTCTTCAGGTGGTAGGAATGTCGAACTGAACCCTTTATTTCGCTCACTGGGGTAGACTGTTCTAGTCCCACGTGCCATGTCTAATGGATGTCAGTTATCAGTTATCTTCTGTTAATTCCCCTCTCCAAGTTCTCCACTGCCTTAAGCTGGACGACACTTCGCAGGTATCTCTCCCGAGTAAGACCCCCATATAGACTAAAGATTGTGTGTACGCTATCCCGTGCAGCTGCGGAAAGAAATATAAAGGGGAGACAAGCCTCCCCCTCAAGGTAAGGCATCAAGACCATCAGAAAGCTGTATCACGAGGGGAAGTAGAAAAATCAGGCGTGGCTGACCACATATGAAGAGAAAAGGGAGATCACCGCCTTCTGTGGGATCAGGTTGAAATCATATACAAAGAACACCATTGGAAAATTCGTAAACTTAAGAAATCAGCACATATGCCAGGCCACAAAAATCTCCTGAGCCGAGCAAGCATAGAAATGAATACAATATGAGAACCAGTAATAAGGAGTGCCAGAGAAAAGCGATAATAACAACAAAAATTGCAATATGAGCTCTGGTAAAAACATATAATGATAACAGTAAAAAAAATGCAATATGAGCACTAGTAAAAAAATTTTGCTGAGTCATTAGGTTTATAATACCCGAAAATTCATACCCAGATGTCCCCAAGGACACATGGCACAGTAGATAAAGGCGTTGGTTAGATCCAGTGACAGGACCCAAAGAGTGGAGAGTGGAGAACTTGGAGGGAACTTAACAGGAGATAGCTGCTAACTGACATCCATTAAAACATGGCACGTGGAATTAGAACAGTCTACACCAATGATCGAAATAAAGGGTTCAGTTCGACATTCCAACCACCTGAAGAAGACCGGAGCGTACAACGGCCGAAACGTTGCAATAAATATAACGACAAAGATGAGGACAATAGTCCGAATCATGTAAATAGTGTCAGAAATATAGACAGATACACCAGATCTTGCTACATCCATTTCCTCTTTCTGTGCTTCAAAAATTAATTTTAAAGAGATTTTCGAGTCTTTGATTTGTCATTTACGGTATATTAACCTTTTACGGCATATTTAAAGCCAGCAATTATTTTTCTTTAATTTTAAAAATTTTTTCGTGATAATAATTATTTAGTAAATCAAATTCTACTAATTAACACATATCTGAGGGAGATAGAAGAGGTGGACCCATGCCTTTCCCAATGGTATTTGCGCGTTAGGGAATATAACAAACGCGACTGGAATTGGAACTCGGCTCTACGGTTTCCAATCCCGAGCCGTTGTCCTTTAAGCCACCCATGCATCCACTCTTACAGCTCTTGGCATTCCAAGATTTTCAAAAAATTTTGGGTCAGAACAACATCTCAGTTATAAAACAACGGGATATTTTTAAAGTGTTAAAGACACTTAAAAAATGTGAGGGAAATGTATATATTCAGTGTCTTGATCTAATTCTATTCTTGATTGTACCGACAACATTTCTGTATATCTTCGTAAAAGTTTATGTCGTGGACGTGATAACTGATTATATATTCATGTATGCAGTATAACGCAACGACTTCTAAATGTCGCCAAACTTACGACCTTTAAGTTTAGAGAGATGCAAGAAATCCTGATTTTTGAAGTCTGGTTATTTTTATTGGTTGAAAAATATTACTTGATTTATTTCAGATTGTAGCCTTACTTTCACAGGTAACGATTTCCAACTGCACAAAGAGAGGTAGAATTAAGATTAAAACTGGACGCCTCAGGCTGCCCAAATCGACTTTTCCCAGGTTGCTAAACAATTCATATCTTTAATCCCATATCTGTGTAGGTGCACCGTACATCAAAAATGTTTTGTATCATATTTCAATCCCGTTGGAGAGTAAGTTGATATGATTAGATAATCTGAGATTAGATTAGAGAAGAGATATTACCAGAGATCAATTTTAAAACAGAAATTAGTTATTTATAGGCCTGAAGTGTTTTAGTGATTAATATATAAGGTCCAGAATTTCAATTATCTAACTCGGAATAATGTTACTGGCTAAACACAGAATAACAAAAACACCACAGAAAATAAATTTAGGAACTCAAAGAAAGATACTTCTGCTGTTTAAAAAAATAGCTTTCTTTTTTTTTCAATATTCCCGATTAGGAAATACGACATAAATCTGAGCAAGACATTGGTCAAAATCAAATGACAAATGCTACCAAAACCAGAAAACTGTTTCTAATAACTCAATAAAAATAGTATGGACGTAACGTCGTAAAAACAAATTTAAAATATACTTCAAATTTTTTGTAAGCGTACCACGACATCAGTTCCATAAGCCTCCAGTTACAGTTGTAGAAGCAGTGGGTGTGTTTAGGTCAAGGTTCTCTGAGGGAGCTTATACCACTTTAGACTAATTTTATTTCTCTTATTTTTCCTTCTTCTAGGTTGGTTGCCATCTCATTTAATCCCCTACTGAGAGAAAGAAAGATGGTTTCATGCTCTCCTCAAGAGTATTTGCATGAAAATGAATGCAACAAGTTCGGTCACATTTCGCTGATTTCTCTTTCCGGTTCGTTTATCGTTACACTGACCTTACAGGCATATGTTAATCTTTAAATGCAAATAAAACTTACCAACTTTCTTATATTGTGTCTGTTACATTCCAAATACAACCACGGCGACCATTCTTACTCCCTGATAGGATTATCAGATACATCTTTCAAATTATCAATAATCGCCTAATTACAGAGTGAGTCCCTTATTCCAAACGCTTCCAAAAACTAACTCGTCTCATTGCACATGCGCCTTCAGAAATTTAGTTTGAGGCGGTGGTTCGATTTATCAAGCAATCTATAATGAAAACACAATTTATGTGGCCAGTTTTTTATTACTTTCAGTTAATTGTTGTTATTTTATTCTTTATTTTTGTTATTGAAATAAAAAAAGACATTTTTCTTTCTTTTTCTTGAAAGTATTTTTTTTTCTCTTTGCTTTCATTCGTTGGTTTCGGGGACACGTCATGAAAGCAGGGAGATATGTTTAATATGAGATGCAAATCAATGAATTTATGAGCGTCGAGTGACGATGAATACACACCATTGAAAGCGACTTCCGCTACGTAGAGATTCACTCAGACCATTACTTCAGATCAGACGGGAAAATCGTTGATTGGCCAACATAAATGTAGGACTTAATTTAGAACGATAGCCATTGCCTACACAATACATACATATTGATAGGTGGTGATATACGTAAAGTGTAAAGGTGCGTATATATATATATATATATATATATATATATATACGCACCTTTACACTTTACGTATATCACCACCTATATATATATATATATATATATATATACGCACCTTTACACTTTACGTATATCACCACCTATCAATATATATATATATATATATATATATATATATATATATATATATATATATAAATGGGGGTTGTGTGTGTGAGTGTGTGTATGTATGTGTGTTCATTGATGTAATAGGAAAGAACAGTTAGATTAATGATTCAAAGTTCTTTCGTATTTATTTTTTATTTTTTTAATAAGTGTTCGAGACAGAAGTAAAGCGTAAAATTATAATTATTTTTTTTTAAAATATGATTCCATCGTGAAAAAAAAAACAGATTCCATCTCCATTTCCAACCTATAAATGAGTAAATCATTTCTACAGTTAGTTATTCTAAACATCGCTTGAGAATGAAACTGTACTCTAAATTTTAACTTTAATATTGAAATTTAAGACTTGAGCCAGTTTCGAAACATAGTAATTTCTGTGTCACGATGGAATCATATTTTTTAAAATAATTATAAATATATATATATATATATGTGTGTGTGTGTGTATGTGTGTGTGTGTGTATGAGTTATATTTAGGTAGCAAATATTCATCCCCAAAATTTGATTAAATTCAATTGACATTGTGTTGTTAATTTTTTTTTTTTGTTTTTGTTCTGTTTTTTCCAATTGTCGAAATAAAAATAAAATGTATATTGGGATCGAAATTTTGGATAACTATCCGAAATTCAAATGTATTCAGTACTTTCGATCGTCTCTGTAATTTTCTAGGACCATTTGTTGGCTGTGCGCTAGGCAAGATTTCATCGGCTACATCGTGGTATTCTTAAAAAGCTGAATGTTTAAAAAATTCCTCAATCCGAGCCGCAATGCTTTATTCAATTGTGCATATATATATATATATATATATATAGAAGTCAACACTTAGAGGCGACAGTCTGTTTCATGCTATATGCAATCGTCAGGCCACGTGTGCTCACGTGGCCTGACGATTGCATATAGCATGAAACAGACTGTCGCCTCTAAGTGTTGACTTCTATGTTCACTTTTATATTTACACACGCTCTATCTCTGATATTGAGCACTTTATTCCATAAATATAGCACACCTTAAGACTATAATTCTTTATATATATATATATATATATATATATATATATATATATATATATCAATGAAATGAGAACGAATCGAATATAAATTCCAACGTTAGTAAGATTAGTTTAAAAGAGGGCTCGATACAAAAATAGAGTAGTATTATTTTAGTATTACGCCAACATGAAAGTAAACACTATATAAATGCAATCATGTTTCGATGTTTGCCAACACATCTCATCAGGCGTTAATAAACAACTGGTTATGAGATGATTTATTGAAATTTTAAATTTAAAATCACATACAACCTCTTTTAACGCGAACCCGAAGGTTTCAAAATGTTTATATTGGTAGTACTAAGAATACGTTTACAAACCAGATGGTATCAGCACATTTTTTTTCTTTTTTTTTTAACTTATATTACTTATAGAAATAATACTTCACTTTCAAAATATCTTTGGAAGTTGAAATATGAAAATAAAACTCCTAAAGTTAAATGGAAAATTTTAAAACTGGCAAGAAAATGTAGATCGTTATATGCACCTTGTTCGCTGTATTTACAGCAGAAAATTGCGTTATATATATATATATATATATATATATATATATATAATGCATTTTCTATACAACCCAGTGTCTTCCTATCTACCCATAGCTGGAAGAAGAAGAAGAGGATCCTTACCTTTCCCAAGGATATTAGAACGTAAGTGAATATAATGGATGAGACTGGAATTCGAATTCGACTCATCCATTCCTCAATCCGAGTCGCTATCTATTAGTCCACCGGGCCTTTCACTTTCTTTCTTTCTTTCTTTCTTTCTTTCTTTCTTTCTTTCTTTCTCCCTTTCTCTCTCTCTCTCTCTCTCTCTCTCTCTCTCTCTCTCTATATATATATATATATATATATATATATATATATATATGTATATATACAGGCTGTTTCAAAAAGATTTATACTTATTTTGAATTTTGCTCAAGATATAAATCAATCAACTAGAACCAACTATATCTAATTTAAATAAGGTATATGAAGAATGTGTTTATAATAAATGCATACACTTAAGATTTTTTTCATCACACGTTTTCAAATGAATATCTGTTATGATCCAGACATTGCTGGTAACGCAACTCAATGAAATCACAAGCCGCAATCAATATTTCGATAGGCATTTGACTGCATTTATGCTCTATGGAAACTTACATTTCAGCGATTACTGCTAGCTTTGTAGCAAAGTCTTTATCTGTTATGAACACCCTACAAGCAAAAGGCTAAAGGGGTGAGTTCCGGTGAACGAGGAGGATATTCTACAGAACCTCGTCTTCCAGTCCATCTCTTTTGCAAGATTTCATTCAGATACGAACATATATGATTTAACACTCCATCTTTCTGAAAATAAAATTCTCCATCTCTTTAAACTTCTCTAATTCTTGGTAGGATATTCTATTGCAGGGTTAAGGTTATTGTGTATAGATTTTTTGAGACACCATACGAATATGCAATATGATAGGTCCTGATCTGGCATCTAGTCTGCAATCGCTATCCTACAGACGTTCCGTGGCCTACCTGTCTCTTCTACAAGTTTTCTCACGGCAACTCTTCCGACGAGCTACTTTCGCTGGTTCACAGACTGCATGAATTTAAGCGAGCTACGAGGCTGGCATCTCGGTCCCAGCCTTTCACTGTCAAAAACGGTTAAATACTCAAACAGCGTCTTCTCCCGCAAATTCCGTCTGTGGAACTCTCTTCCCCTTACTTGCTTCCCTGATGACTATAATCTTCAAATATTCAAATGTAATGTTCCCCGCCCTTCTCTGTATCCTTTCCACAAACATGCCTCTTTACTCTTGTTCTCAATCATCTGTAACCCCCTTGCGTACTAGTGGCACTCCCGCCTTGCTTGAGGTGAACTGCTCTAACATATATATATATATATAACCACTCAAAAAAGAGAATGTTTAATATAAAAAACATCAGGAAAATTCATTTTAATAACATGGGGAAGTATTCTTTGCCTTAAGAAGGTCGCGCGACCCCAAAAACCTGTTGCAAAATTATGGAAAATAATGTATAATACATATTTTTATAAAAAATAAAAAACACATTACAACCAAAAACGTGTGCGGTTTCTCTTTTCATTTTAATAACAACTATAACCTCTTCCTTTTATATATATATATATATATATATATATATATATATATATATATATATATATATATATATAAAGAAAGCACAGTAAAATATATAATCCGGTTTTCTTATTGGTATTTTTACAAAATAGTGCTCAATGTAAATTTACAGAGCGTAATATTATAAATTAACTGATTTAAAATATGCTTTTGTCGCTACACAGTATTAACCATGTTTCAAAAATGAAAGCTGAAAGCTTCGAATTTAATTTTGTAATTAAATTAAAAGCATTTACTCGACTTTCCTGTCGAATTCAACGTACGAGGGTCAAAAAGATCAGTTCCTAGGAACCGACAGCCCGACAACAGCACATGAGATTTGATTATAGTGCTGAAGGTTTTGTGCAGGACCATCCCCACTTTTTGAAGGGCCAAATACAGAGACCTGGTGCTCTACGTGCCACAAGGTTCCCCAAACGACCCTCCGCAGGTTTAGAATTCAGAGTTGTTCTTCTCCTAGACAAGTTGCCATCCAAGGCTATAGAACCCAGTCTTGTCCTACTATTTACCCATAGCTGGAGGGAAAAGAAGAGGATTCACGCCTTTCCCAAAATTATTAGCACGTAAGTGAATGTAATGGATTCGACTGGAATTCGAACTCGGCTCTGCGATTCATCAATCTAAGCCACTATCCATTAATCCACCGCGGTGGTGGTGAGAGGGTGTTAAATGAATGACAAGATGTAAAACTGAGTAGTGAAGTTTTCGTTCTGGCTGGTAAATTCGTCAGGCGACAATTCTATTGATGGTATCAATCTCATCTATGTATAAAGAATAGTGAAAATTGGTAGTCGGCAAACTTATCACACGGACTCAACATCGGCAATAAGACGTTTACAGATCGAGACAGTGCAGACATAGGAATCAGTATTAGATTGTCAAACTGATGTGTCAAAAGGTCGTCAGACTATGTAATAAACTGACAGTCACTATGCAATGTTGATTCCTATGTCCTCTATCAATATATATATATATATATATATATATATATATATATATATACCCATGTACAGGATTGGTGTATACGGTATGAATTCCAATAACCAACAAACACTATTCTTAAAAGAGTGCTCAATACAGAGTAGAGTAAATATAATTATTTATTCGAAAATTATAGCATAAATATGTTATAAAATCACTACAAAAAGAGCCATTTTGTCTCAACACTTCTGGTGTCTTATCAAGTGATGGTGTTGAATGGTATAATAAAGGATTTTATTTATGCTATAATTTTCGAATAAATAATTATACACACACACACACACACACACACACACACATATATATATATATATATATATATATATATATATATATATATATATATATATAAACATGCATATATATATATATATAAACAAAATGGCTATTTTTGTAGTGATTTTATAACATATTTATGCTATATTTATCGAATTAATAATTATATATATATATATATAAACATGCATATATATATATATATATATATATATATATATATATATATATATATATATATATATATATATTGGTTAAAACGAGCTACATCTGTATTTGAAAAAGTCTGAATATCGTAGTTAGAGCGTTTGTAAATATAAGGAGTGAGGACATATTAATCAACATTGCATCATGGCTGTCAGTTTCACACGTTAAGTTACCTTCAAAATTTGCTTATATATATATATATATATATATATATATATATATATATATACATATATATATATATATATATATATATATATATATATATATATATATATGAAATATTGCTATTTATAAGGGCAGAATCATAGATATATCGTTTATAGATTTAAACAGTGTGGACATCAGAATCAACACTGAATGTTGAATCAGTTTCACGTCTCAATGACAAGTTCAGCGCAAAATGATTGCACAGAACAATGAAACGGACAGTCATCATCCAATACTGATTCCTACGAACAGAAAGTAAATTGAATTTATTTACAATTATTTGTCAATAAATTCAACTTACTATCTAACGCCATAACAATGGCATACTTTTTGTATCTAACAGCATTACCAGTCCGCACGATACGATTGGACATTTTATTTGTTTACTCTCTCCCTCTCTCACTATATATATATATATATATATATATATATATATATATATATATATATATATATATATATATTAGGAAATGGACAAAGTCCGACAATTTATTTATTAAAGACATTTTTATGTTGAACGTTCTTAACATAAAAATGTCTTTAATAAATAAATTGTCGGACTTTGTCCATTTCTTAATGTATGACGTCATTTGTTTACATTTGATACGCCATGAGCAGTTATGAATGTACGAGATTCATGGAAGATTGAAGTTTATAAGCAGTAAATTCGACCTTGCCAACCGAACGATCCTTTGTGGCCGAGCGGTTAGGCACGTCAAGCTAAATGACGGTTCCGTATAGGATGCAGGTTCGAGAATTTCTCGGACATTCAGGCTGGTAAATGTTATTTAATACTGTTTATTATAAACAGAGCATTTACTTAAATACTTGTATCTATGGGAAGAACGTTAAACATAAAAATGACTTTAATATATATATATATATATATATATATATATATATATATATATCGAGAGTGAGAGTAAGAGAGAGACAATGTATATATTGTGTATGTAGGTATACTTAAACGTCGAAAGGAAGTCGCATGCGTAAGTGCCTGGGGCCAGAGTATAATAAAATCGACCAAACAAAAATTAATATAAGATTAATATATTAAAAGACACGAGTCTTTGACATCCGGGACCGTGTTCATCCATCTCGAATAATATAACTAGTTACCTCGTCATATGCGAAAATCTAATAATTTTGTACTATAAAAATATTTTTCTCCGTCCCCAATACAATGACGATAATACAGAGCCGCTGGGTATAAAAGACAGACCATTGGCTGAAGTCCCCCCCCCATTCTCACCCTCTGGTCTTTCAATCGATGATATCGAAAAAAAAAAAAACAGCGTTGATCATTCTCTTCTAAGTTGTTAAATTATACACATTTTTCTTTGGCTTGAAAACTTAAAAAAATGAGAAGAAGCAGAAGTAGCAACAACAACAACATGTCTTCTCTCAAAAATCAGACATTGACACCCAGGTCGAGCAATTCCTCAAAGTACACCCTTGTGCAAATTAATTGAAACAAAATGAAGAATTCCGTTATTATTTAGTGTTTTGTCCGTATTTTTCCAATTAAACATAATCCAGTACACATGTTAGTACTTCATATGCCCATTCCACGAAGTCTTTCCTTGAAGATTGACCACAGATTCTCAATTGGATTTAAATTAGGAGAGTTTCCGGATCAATCCATAATACTTTGATTTGCACACTGGTAAGGCTTGCCAGTGTGTTCTTGCAGCGTTACAATTTTCGTACGCTTTCTTGGAGTAATATCCATCGCAGGCAATCGCCATAGGACAACAAATCGACAGTCGAGACAATAGTGTATGGGCGTGATGAAAATGATGCAGTCACGGATTACGCAATATTTTTCAAGGCCAAAGAAATTTCATCATACATCCCGAAAATAGATGTATATCACGGCTCACCATTGTAAATGACCAAATATGAGGAAAAAATACAAATTAAATCAGGTGTGTCTAAAACTGAGTGTATGGTGAAAGAAAGGAAACCAAACTGGTTGTTTCAATTAATTTGCACAAGGGTGTAGTTAATCCGGCTCTATCTGCTCTGAGCATTCGCGAAATCTTAGTAAAGAAAATGTATTCACCGCCTGGGTTCCTGTCCTAGGTATGACGATAAACTACATCCGGTAGCAAGGCCTCTTATGGGTAGATTGAAGGTTTTGATATGCGTGGAACCACTTCTCATTGCTGTCGTTTGCAAGTCCAACCTGACCTTGGGTGATAGCACCTGTTAGGTTCTAGCTATTAGGTTGGTGCAAAAATAATGACGTAATAATGTCGTTTTTTGACGTTAAAAAATACGTCAAAGAACGACATTATTTTTGCAATAATATCGTTTTTTGACGTTAAAAAATACGTCAAAAAACAATATTATTTTTGCACCAACCTAATATAAATAGTGAACTAACTTTTTTGTGGGTAAAAACTAGATGGTTACATTCAGTACCTTAAAAACCAAACTAGTTTCATTCCATCCTGCCGATCGGACCCCGAACTAGCACCAGTCATGAAGAACGAGTTTCCCCTCGATAAAATGGTCGGTTTCTTGTACCGCTCCAGTCAGTACCTGACACCTCATGCTATCTTCTACGTTTACAAGAGCCAGATAAGGATGAAAATGGAATACTGTAGCTATATTTGGGACGGAGCTGCTCAGTCCTCACTTTATCGACAACATTATCTAAATGGCTTACGTTACAAATTTTGATTGAAAATTCCTGCCCACATTTACGTTTTAGAGAAATATTAATTGACAATACAAGTATGCTCCACCCTGGAAATAATAAAGAAATCTTCAAATTCTTCAAGCGCTCTATATTTTAAAAAGTTGCAACTAACACTAAATAAAATTAATTATGAGTATAGCAAGAATGTTCTAAAATGTCAATAAAAGCGGTGTTTTGGGATACTTAAACTGTAAAAAATTTTTTAAAAGATTGCAGGTTGAGTATTTTAAAACATTAATAATTAAAAATATAATTAAGTTATCTCCCTTACATATTCTTAACTTTAATTTTGAAATTGTCTATAACGGAGCGCGTTTCATGCACATTTACAAAAACTACACAACCATCAAATACATCAATTTTTGTCTTGTCAATTCAGTCTTGAAGATGATCTTCGCTGAGATTGAAAGTACTTGGGAAAATAAAAGTCATTACCAAAACTACGTCGTCTTTCTTAATCAATATTGTAACATCACTAAGAAATTCATCAGTGAATTTGAGAACATTAAAATAAAAATAGTCAAAATAAGTCTAGATTGTCCACCAAACATACTGGAATATATATATATATATATATATATATATATATATATATATATATATATATATATGGAGAGAGCGAGAGAGAGATTCCTAATAAGCCAGGTACTACCTACGTAGGTTTCACCACATAGGATCACCCTGATGATCACATATGGTGAAACCTAAGGTAGGTAGAACCTGGCTCGTTAGGATTTATATATTTACTTTAGCTCTACTTAGTGTATTGAGCACTTAACTTATTACTCACTGTTTTTTTTCTTTGTACCAGAGATTTAAGGTACTGGACGATTTCTTTCGCTCTGTTCGGGGGTTTCTGATACATTCTTTTTCTCCATTTTACTTCGGATGCCAATTTTTTGAAAATTGTGCTATCCATGTTTTTTCACCCATCGATTTTAAATAGATTTACATTATATATATATATATATATATATATATATATATATATATATATATATATAGTGTGTGTGTGTGCGATGAATAAATTGTCGTCTAAATTACACAGAAATAACACTGATATCCTTTTGAATAAATATATGTACCAGAATTAAACAAAAATATCTATAAATAATACATAATTATAACCAAGATTTACATTTATGTCTCCATTCTTTACTGACCCAGCTATTAGTCTGATGAAGTCCTTTTTATAAGAATAAATTCCCTAATATATATATATATATATATATATATATATATATATATGTTCTGCTTTTTAGAATAGAGAACTTTGTCTTGGTGTTTCATATTGTGTACTCTTTTGGAAATTACTTTGGGGTCATATTTTTATAGTTTTATTTCAAACATTATTTTTAGTGGACACCCACTAAGTTACATTTTGAGCAATATTTATTTTGTCTACCGGTCTGTAGTCTCGAGTAAACATATTAAAGAATTATAGGAAATTAATAAAAAACATGTCGGATTAAAAGAATAAAGTATATGCATATATATATATATATATATATATATATATATATATATATATATATATATACATAATATATATACATACATATATATATATATATATATATATATATATATATATATATATATATACACAATATTAAATTGTAAATTATTATCCTTTTAGAATATTTAAAATTTTGGTTAAATATATTTTGGGATTATTTTTTCCGTTAGTGAGTGACCATGAATGTTTATTGGAAATTTGAGAGCCTTTCTGTGGTGCAAAACCACTGATTTAGAAATTCTTGTAAAAATGAGATAATTATCAGATTTTAATGAAACATTCACGACTGATTCACATGTGAATTATATTATCTTGAAACTGTTTCTCTTTAGAAAATCGATGGAATTTGTTTTTTTGTTTGTTTGTTTATTTTTTTGTTTTGTTTTGTTTTTTGTTTTTTTGTTTTTTTCATGTGTTAACCCCACTTATTCCCAGACATTCTTTTTTGTAGGGCTTAATGTTTATATTAGATATAAGGACACTTCCTCGGAGAATTTAACTCATGAAATATTTTTTGATCGAACAGGACACACAGAGAAAATCTGCTCTGTATCATAAAAAGAAAAAAGGCGATAAATCTAAAGCATTAATTCGAAAAGCTTTTAATTGCTTTTATATATAAATATACATTATGGAAAGAATTATCTTACGAATATTTTTTCGAAGACTAATGAATTTTATATGAATTTTTTTCATTATTTTCACCTTTTCAATTTTAATTAGAATAATTAATAAACTTTTTAAAATTTTCTGTCAATTTCAATAAAATAGAGTATTTTCCTAAATTCTTAACATTACTGGATAGTTAAATATATATATATATATATATATATATATATATATATATATATATACATATATATATATATATATATATATATATATATATATATATATATATAAGATAAAGGCGCTTACGTTATATTTGTCAAGTAATTTTTACAGTTATGACCACCTTAGAAAAAATTCCCAAACATATACATATATCGAGAATTCATGTTAAAATCTCCGTGATAAAAATGCTTTTCTGTGATATTTTAAATTAAAGTTAGTAATATTTGGTTCAAATCAGATTAGATAAACTTTAAATCAGTCAATATTGCTCAAGTAAAATTTCAGAAAAGTATATATGATTTTCGAAAGATATTTTAATAAAGAGTATTATGATGTGTTGACAGATTTGTCAATATAGACGATTTTAGCGTTTTTACTAATAACAGAAAAAACACATTCCAGTCAATTTAATTTCAGTTTGAAATACATCAAATATTTTACATATTGGAAATAATAAATTCAATTTATTAGCTTGAAACTAAAACTAAATAAAACCTTCAAGAAATATTATTCTTATTTAAAAATTAATTTAAACCGTAGGTATCGCAAGAAAAATCCAAAGCCTAATGACAATAAAGACATTGATATTACGCAGAAATATTTATTTTCAGAATAATCTTCTTCGTTGTCAAAGCACTTAATTCAGTGTCGAATATTAATCACATAACTTTAACATTAAACAATATACATTTCAGATCAGATTTTGGGTATAAATGAAGTATAAGGCTACATACTCAATAAACAATATATATATATATATGTGTGTGTGTGTGTATGTATACATTCATGCGAGAGAGAGAAAGAAAGAGTAAGTGAGTGAGTGAATAATTGAGTGAGTGAGTGAGTGAGTGAGTGCGTAAATGTGTGCGTCATGCTGAACAATATATTTTGTAACGGTTTGTACGATTTACGAACGCTATCTTCCGTTCTACTCCTGTGGAATCGGCAAACTTCTCACGTATTTGGCGGAATGTCTATTCTTATTCTTGTTACAAATAAAAAAAATAAATAAATAAATCAACTGATTCTTTCAATTCCATTTTCATTCTCGTTCGTATTCTTATTCTTCGTATTATTCCAATTTCCTATTCTGCACATCACATTAACCGAACGACCTGCCCAATCTTCAAACCGACTCACCACCAGCAGAGAACGCAAAAATAACATGGATAACTCACCTTCGTATTACTTATTCTGACCTCTGTCTTAATGTCTGATTATTAAGCTTAACTCAGATTGCCACAAGGCCGCAAGAGAAAATGAAGACAATGATGAGACTTGAAAATCAGCATTTAGAAACGTGGCTTTTCTAGCGAGATCAAAAATCCATTCACTAAAATTGTTGGGTAGTCAACGCTGACACATTTACAAAGCAACACACAAATATATATATATATATATATATATATATATATATATATATATATATAGCAAAGTAAACCTAAAGAGCCAGACAAATCTACATAGGTTTCACCTACGTGATCGTCAGGCCAGTCTGTCCTGACGACCCGCGTAGGTGAAACCTAGGTAGGTTTGTCTGGCTCTTTAGGTTAACTTGGTTTTATTTGCTCTACTTAGCGTATTGAGCTCTTAGTTTAGTTATTTTACTTACTCGTATCGGAGGTTTTTTCTTTGGATTCTGAACTTTGATTCTAGACGATTATTTTCGCCGGGAATATATGTTTTTACTTCTTGCTTTCTGTACTCTACTTTTTTTCCCTTGGGTAATGTTTTGTTGATTTACAAGCTAAAACACCTAAGGTTTTACCGGACGAGTACAACTGCTTATATTGATAAGATTATTAGTGATATATATATATATATATATATATATATAATTATTTTTTCCCGAACAAGGCAATAAACACTCTGAGACGCAAAGGGTTACTCAATGGAAAAGAGAACAATAAAAGAAAAGGAAACAAGTTGACAGAAGACGACAATTAACATTTATATTGAAACTACATTTATTTATTTGAAGATAAAATTTCACCGGGAAATCGAAAAGGATTTCCACAAGCGAGAAGTGCGAAAAAAGAAATCGTTAGCATAGAACTTACGGTTAGATCCAGCCATTTCAAACATAAGGCGAGACATCGCTGCAAAATATATGTGTGTGTGTGCGCGCGCGCGCGCGTGTGTGTGTTTGGCCTATATTGCCTGAGCATCCCGAAAGGATGAAACCAATGTAGCGTGATTGGCTGATCTCCTAATATATATATATATATATATATATATATATATATATATATATATATATATATATATATATATATATATATCAGTTTTTTCCTCACCAGTAACGCAACGTTTCAGTGTATGAAGCTCCAAGTCGTGTCACCGGTCAGTAAAAGATATTCATTAATATATACTTAATAGTTCTGTTATATTATATCTAGCATTATCTTATTAACACCAGTACTCAATGTGCGATATTATATATATATATATGTGTATGTGTATGTGTATGTGTGTGTGTGTGTGTGTGTCTATATATATATATATATATATATATAGAGAGAGAGAGAGAGAGGGAGAGAGAGAGAAAAGTGTGAGTGTGTGAGTGAGTGAGTGAGTGAGTGAGTGAGTGAGTGAGTGAGTGAGTGAGTGAGTAATTGAGTAAGGGAGGGAGTGAGAGAAAGATGATGTATATACAGATATGAATAGACGAAAGGAGACACAGAAGGTAAATGCAAACGAAATCTGTCAGTTACGATCACACAGATATGAATAAATTCATAAACAGAATTAGATAGATAGATAGATAGATAGATAGATAGATAGATAGATAGATAGATAGATATGAATAGACTGAGATAGATATCAATAGACTGAGATAGATAGATAGATAGATAGATAGATAGATAGATAGATAGATAGATAGATAGATAGATAGTGGAAGTTGACTCGTGACTCAATAAGACCACCTTAGGGCTCATAACTCCCAACCGAACATTTCAGCAATGATTTCCATATCGTTGATTGTGTCTTAAATAGCTCACAAGACCTGCAAGTGACCTGCTAGCCATTCACCACTGAGTAAAGGTGAGTCCTCCGACAGCAACCCGATTATCTGTATGCTTAGTTTTATGGTGTCGTGTGAGTCCAATGGCTGACCTACACACTTTGTTACAAATGCTGCATGAAAAGTCTTGCTGGGTATCATATTGGAAGACAGGGGCGTTTCTGTGCTAAAGTTTGTGGCTGATGGGGGCCTGTCCTCGAGAAGTAGACAGGGCCAAATTCATCACAAGAGAGTGGTTAATTTGTGCCCCTCTTGGAAGAAGGTTAAATTCTGCTATATATCTACCAGCTATATAAGCAACACTTCAGCACCAACGACAAATAGAATTCTCCACGCCACGCCTCTCTGATCAATGCAAAATATTCTCAAGTGTTAGTACCTACGTTGATACTACGTCTGATAGATAGATAGATAGATAGATAGATATGAATAGACTCAGATAGATATCAATAGACTCAGATATCAATAGACTGAGATAAACAGATACATACACACATACATACATACATACATACATACATATGGATAAAATATCAACACAGCGGTGCAAACTTTGATTGTGAGAGCATGTGCATTAGACGACTTTAACCTTGAAACATAAGCGAGAGAAGTGACCCATACACTATATAGAGCCTTCGTTTGAGGGGAATTTAATGATCATAATGCATAATATGGCTCTGGTTTCTATTAGAACTGAATCAGGCATTATTGCACATCTTAAAGAATGGCCAGTAACCATTGGTGATGACGGTAAGGTGATATAATTTTCAGTTCAGACATGCGCCAACGGGCAAGATATACGCATATATATATATATATATATATATATATATATATATATATATATATATATATATATATATATATGCGTATATCTTGGCCATTGGCGTATGTCTCAACTTAATCTGTAGGTCTGATGAACTGGATCATAATTACGATTCCAGTGTAATAAATTATAACCATCGAATATTAGTGTTTCAGCCTTTCATATTAGATTCTTAATCTGTCCTGAACATTAAGTTCTACCTGGATTCTATCCTCTTTGAGTTTTTTATTATATATATATATATATATATATATATATATATATATATATATATATATGTATGTATGTATATATGTATGTATGTATGTGTATGTATGTATATGGTATGTGTGTATTTAGATATTTTATATATATGTATGTATGTATATATATATATATATATGTGTGTGTGTGTGTGTGTGTTTTAACCACTAATATTATCAATATATATATATATATATATATATATATATATATATATATATATTTCTGTGTTGATTTCTATATGAGAAAGTATATATATATATATATATATATATATATATATATATATATATATAATGTTGGTGCAAAAATAATGTCGTTTTCTCAAATATGTTACTATGTGAGAAAACGCCATTATTTTTGCACCAAACCTACTATATATATATATATATATATATATATATATATATATACCTACTCCTAATAAATCATGTTCTCTTCCTTATGCTGTCAAAGGTAATATATTATTTTTAATACACTTAATATACCAATATAAGAAAAAGATAAATAATGCAGTATCACAATGCGCAATTTGTTTTAATAATCACAAATTCTGTGACACAGAAGCTTTGAAGTGGTTTAACATTAATTCTAAGCAGAAAAATGTTTAAGTACAAAATGAAATATAAACTGGAAGATTGAGAGATAGTGAGAGAGAATGGAAGATGTTTTCCCTGAGAATGTGGAAGTGAAAAAACCCATCTGGGTTGCCTTATCCCCTACAGATTTGGAACGATGCCCGAAGAGTTTACTTTTTTAGCTATCCAAAAGCTGACATGCGGCTAAAGCAAATTAGCATCTGGCTTTATCTCTTTCTTGGGAAATTAAAAAAACACATATCAATGTAAAAAAAAGAAGCAGACAGGAATTATATTTTCGTTAGCGAAAAGGAATTGTGAAATGAAAACAGAGAATGGACCCGATGCGATGGTTAGGATTCTAAAAATTGATCCGTCATGCTCAGCATAGTTGTAGTATAAAACAAAGGGTGTTGAATAAATACAAATGCAAGCGTCTGCAATAGGCATTGGCTAGCCGCCCTAGTTGACGGGTATCCTCGAATAAGAGTAGCCACCTATGTATACTCGTTGTAATAAAAATAGAAGTATATTGAATATTTTAGGATCAGCACAAAATAACAATCATTAGAAGCTAATGGCGACGGTAATTTTAATATTAACCTTTTCCCTACAAAGAAACATTTGGCATTTACTGACCGCGCAGCCAGTAGTTTTTGATTGAAATTTATAAAATCTTTCTTTTAGAACAATAATTTTCTCAAGCCCGGTAGCTTTAATCACTCTTTCCAGTACTGACAGGAGTTTCCTTCCAAACCATTTGTTTGAAGTAGTGTGAAATGTCAACATCTTAATTATGTCATTATTTTGTTTTCCAGTTACATGTACTATCCATTTTAGTTGTTGCTGTTGTTGATAGTCCTCGAGTGATTGCAATTTTTGTTTATGATCCTGTAGCGGTTCAGATTCAGGAATCGGAGAGCCGAGTTCGAATTCCAGTCAAATCGATTACATTCACTTACGTGCTAATATCCTTAGGAAAGGTATGAAGCCTCTTCTTCTCTCTCCAGCTATAGGTAAATAGCAGGGCAGTCTGGATTCTATAGCCTGGGACGATAACTAGTCTACCACAGAAAGAAATGGCAACTAACCAAAGAGTGTGAGTTCAATACCTGGTTAAGGCGGTGGAGAACTTGGAGAGGGGAATTAACAGGAGATAACTGATAACTGACATCCATTAGACATGGCACGTGGAACTAGAACAGTCTACCTCAGCGAGCGAAATAAAGAGTTCAGTTTGACATTCCCACCACCTGAAGAAGGCCGAAACCTTGAGATAAATATGGCAACAAAGATCAGGACGATAGTCCGAACAATGTAGATGCAACCAAGCAAAAAAGGAATGACTCAACGTATCGATAGAAAGAATGAGTTTCATAAATAAAGCGGAGATGCATAAAAGAATAAAAGAAATGACAGAACAAAAGGCGTGCTCGTCAACAGAAAACATCTTAATCAAAAGAAGAATGCACATAACAAAATATTTTAAATATGGTTTAATCTGTATTTTACTGTCTATCAACTCTTGGCGGGTTATTTTAAAGCGAGAAAATATTTTTTTAAATTGGAATATTTCTTTTTAAAATAAGAATGATTTACTGATAAAAACCCTACTAATTAATCCAGAGTTGTCAGGAAAAGGGCTGGATTCATACCTTTCCCTAGGCTATTTGTGCGTAAGTGAATATAACGAACCCAAGTGGAATTGGAACTTGGCTCTCTGAATAACAATCCTGAGCCGTTATCCATTGCACCTCCGATAATCCAATTTTACAGCACCTGATATTCCCAAACGATCACCCATCTGACCCGGCTGGACGTTGCTCAACTTCGGCACTCGTACGAGAACCGGTGTTTCAACGTTTTACATTCAATATGAATGTAAAACCGTTATGGAATAAATACATTGAATTTCAGCACAAGACAAATTGAACAGGAATTAATGATCAGGGCCAGATGGAATTGTATTAGAGATGTTGGCAGTCTTTGATGATTTCGGTGTTGACAAAATTGCAGAAATAATAAATATAATATACGCCAGCGGTGTTATGCCGGAAGACCTTAGGGCAAGCTTTTTGAGAGTGCGTACCATAATTGGTCAAATCTCTGACACATTTTTTTCCATGTCCAGACAAAAATTTTTGAAAGCTCAAAACTAGCAGCAAATAAGTTGGAACTGGGCCTACCTGAAATAAAGTTCATAAAAGTATCAGCCTGTTTATTTTTATTTATTTATTTTTTTCGTCTTGTTCAGTTCACGAGAAATTCATTCTCTTTTTTCCTGTTTATTACTTAAGTTCTTCTGAACACTTTCAAACTGTCCTTTATCAAAAGAAGTCCTACAAACGATTTGTTTTTCGGAACAGAAAATGCACAAACCACATTTTTCAGTCCAGTATTCTTTAAATTCTCTAATATTTTCTTCATTTGACTGACATCGATTCTTAGCTAATTATCGTGACATTCTGCAGAATCTGTAAAGGAAAGAAAATAAAAAATACATGAGGTAATGATAGATATGACAGAGGGAAAAAATAAAAGGGAATCTAGGGAATAAGTTTCGCGTGCCAGAAACAAGTCATCGGTGTGCAATGTTTAGCAATCATGCCAAGGGTTGCCGACTCCTGCCTTAGAGGATCCATTTCCATAGCGATGTCTCAGAAACCAGGCGCAAATGAATGCAAACGCCCTTGGATAATCAGCTTCCTACAGGGGGCCGACACTATATTTTTTCAAGTTTTAGGTAGCACAGGCAGTCTGTATTGTTTTAGTGTAATGGCAATAACATTTAAAAACTGTTTCAATACTACAAATGGAAAAGCAGAATTCAAATTAGAAGTATTTTTATTTTTTTACAAATTTTCAGATTACACAGGCGACAGTATTTTTCGGACATTGCAGAAACAATGCTAATAGTTTATGGCAGCACCCTTTTTTTCAATGACTTCTATCAGTCTATCTTAATAATGTTCGTACATATTGATAATATGGTCTCTTCGTGTTTCTAGCAGTCTATTTTAGCATCTTGTATGCGCTGCCACAGTTCAGCCTCTCTGGTTATTTCTGGCCCGTCATAAACAAGCTCTGCAAGCATTTCCCATATGTTTTCAATTAAATTTAAGTCTGGACTTCTTGCAGGCCATTCCAGAGTAGTTATATTTGCTTCACACATCCAATTTTTCACTGATTTGGCCACATGGATGCTGCAGTTATCTTGCTGCAAAATAAAATTACTTCCCATTTCTTTTTCTATGGGTGGTAGGGCTCTCTTTTCCAAAAGTTCTCTGTAGCTCAAGCTATTTTGACGTCCTTTTAACCACTCGAGCCACAAGTTTCCATTCGGAAATACCATACCGCAAACCATGACTCCTCCTCCTCCCCTCTGTCTCTTGTTGAGAATAACAGGTTCACCTTTTCTCGACCATGTACACCACCCGTCAGGTCCATCGAACTTAAAACGTTTTTCATCAGTAAATATCACTTTGTTGAAGTCGACATGGCTTGTTATCTATCTTTTGGCGCTTCCCACCCTTAACTCCTTGTGTTTTCTCGTTAGTGTAATTCTTTTCTTGATTTTAGCATACTTAAGTCCAATTTCGTGTAGCTTTCTTTATACAGTTCGAACAATGACGTCAAGTTCACACTTCTCCTTTACTTTCTTCGCTGTCACCTTTTCTCCAGATGATAACAAACTCGTAACACTCCTCTTCATTCTTCTTTCTGTTCTCTTGGAAATTTTATTTTTCCGCCCTCTCTTCTTCTTCTTCCGTTCATAGTCTGTACTTAACATGTATTCAACTGTTGTCTTCGGTAGCTTCATCTCAGCGGCGATCTTTCGGATGCTGAGCCCGTCTTCTCTCTTCTTTTGGACCAAACTGATGACTTCTTTTGAATGCATTCTTCTTCAGGATTTTAATACGTTTTCGCTGTGAATGGTAAAGATACTCAAATGTAATGGTCAGGGTACAATTTACCTGCAGAAAATTTGCATATTGTAGATGTTCGACGACTAAATCATTAAAAAACCCGGAATTTGTATCATGTCCGAAAAATAGTGTTGCCTAAGTTGAAGTAAAAATAAAGAAAACATGAAACCAAAGACAAACCCTTCAATCAATGTTCATACCATTAATGGACAGTTACTGCTGAACTACCTACTCATCAACACAAAAGCTCTCGGGAGCAAAAAACACCTTGAAGCAGACTTTTCAAAGTGTCCCAAAAATAGTGTCGGTCCCCTGTATGCCTCATAACCAAGCTCTTAATTCTGATATTTCTAGACAAGAACAGTTTAGTTTCGTTAAAGACAATGAAACAAGAAATACGACATTTATGCTCGTAATGATATTAGAGAGAGCAATATGAATATAGAAGGTCGTATACCTATTTTTCATAGACTATGGAAAAGTTTTCCCTGAGGTACAGCACTAGGATCTGCTAGGAAAACTCGATTTATTTGAGAAAGATTTTAGAATAATCCATAATATATACTGGGAGAAATGGATGGAAAGCAAATAGACAAAAGTAGAAAAGGATGCAAGATGATGATGTGTTTTCTCACTGGATTTATTCAATCTTTACAGAGAAGCAATCTTAAAAGAACTACAAGTCCTACCAGGATTTATTATTCATAATCATAATCTAAATAAAATAGGATATCTTGAGGAGACAATGATGGCAAATACAAAAAGAAAACTTCATAAACTCCTAGACAACGTAATAAAGAAAATCAAGAAGAAAATACTTACTACTAATTGTAAGAAGACAGAATTTATGGTTGTCGGCAAGGTCAACCGCCCAAAATGTGAGTTACGAATTGCGCATGTTAATATCAATGAAATAGGAAAATTTAAATGTCTGTGAATTATTTTTAAACACAAAAAGGACAAAAATGTAATAGAGACATCCGAAGGCGCATTGGAATAGCAAAACATGCCTTGCTAAAGCTAAGCAAAATATTAAGAAACAGGAAAGGTTCATTAGAAACAATGAAAAGGTGTCAATTGTTATGTAATATATGTCTTCCTATATGGTAGTGAATGTTAAACAATTTCATCGCAGATGCAGGGGAGTCTTGGGGCAACAGAAAAATAGTTATACAGAAGGATGCTGAGAATGCCACGGGTGAAGCAAGGAAGTTTTAAAGAAAATAGAAACAAAAAAGACATATTTATAGTCAGAAAGAGACAGTTGAAATTTCTGGAAGATGTAATGGGGAAAGAAGTCCTGGAAAATGTTATACTCACAAGACATAACCTAAAAAAAGAGATTATTTAAATAGATGGCAGATGAATAGGTGAGCGAGTTATAAAAAGACGAACACTGCAAAGAATGACAAAGAAAAAGACTTTGTAAAGAGACTTGGTCGCCCATGTCCTGATGGGAAACAGGACATTGATAAGTTTTAAAGGGAGACAACTTGTCATGCAGCAAAACCTTCAAGGGAGGCTACTTTGGATTGACTATTTTTAAAATTTCGTTTTAATAGTTAATATGACAAATAGGCACTTTAAAAAAATTCCTAGCTACTTTTTTGTTTGACCGTTACTGATAGCATCACTTTTAACTAAAATTAACTCCAACACTTTAAAAACGCAGGAATTTACGCAAATACACCTTGCTTACTATACAAATCACACTTAAATCTTGACAACATAGATAGATAGATAGATAGATAGATAGATAGATAGATAGATAGATAGATAGATAGATAGATAGATAGATAAATTTGTATAAAGATTTAGGAATAGACTGAGATCTCTAGATCTCTAGATATCTAGATCTCTAGATAGATAGATAGATAGATAGATAGATAGATAGATAGATAGATTTGTATAATGAGTTAGTAATAGACTAAGATAGATAGATAGATAGATAGATAGATAGATAGATGGGGACAGAGATATTTGTATAAAGAGTTAGGAATAGACTGGGATAGATTTTTTTCTATATTCAAAAACAATCAGAAAATTTATATCTGAAGAAAAAAAAATATATAAGACTATTTGGGAAAATTCATTGTAAAAAAATAAGACAGTTAAAAGTAAAGGAAACTTTTGTAGATATAAATGGATCGACGTTTGGTATGTTTTGAAGAAAACACGTTAACACTTATAAATTTTCAATATGAAAAGAATTACAATTGTATTTTAAAATAAAAAGATAAATATTAAATCAAAAGAAAGAAAGAAAGAAAGAGAAGCAAGAAGAGGAAAAGTTCTACAAATTATTGTGCCATATAATATTAAGCATTTAAAAACTAAATTATTTCATTTTAATTTCAACTGTTTTTCTTAATTCTACATCGCCTCTTAATGCTAAACTGACTCTATAAAATAAAGAAAAAAAAATTATAAATGCCCATATCTACAGAAAAATCTATGATAATTTTCCCTTAGACACTGAATAGCCATGGTCAAGGACTTCACGAAAAGGTGTTTACATATCTTTAATTACTTGTTACTTTATCTACCAAATTGTTTCATAGCTTAAAATACAATTTCCCTGAATAAAAGGGAATCTCTGTTTAAAAACCAATCTTGATTGCGGTTCTTATGACCCAAATAAATATTCTTGAAATCTGTGATTCGTCCCTTGTCGGAGATCTCTGGCTCTTAGATTAGGAGTAATTCTTTTCTGGCTGAATTCTTCTTCTTTCTCAGAAAGTTTCTCAAAACCGGCAAGTTGCAGATGAATCGATTTCCTTCTCAAACCCGGGAAGTTGTGTCGCGGCCGCCTTTGGCCGCTCCCTAAAACGGAAGACATCGTGTTCCCTACACGCTGTGTTATTTAGCCTCATTCCGTCTTTGAATTAATTTTTAGTTCCGTTTGTGTTAAGAAATCCTAGTCGTAATACACCTCTTAAGCATCTTTAGACCTTTTTTTTTTTTTCGTAGCTAATCTCAACTCATTTTTAGAAAGACTTTTAGCATTTTTGCGAGATTGTGTTATTGGTCTCCCTTAACATAACACGGCGACTTCTCGCCGAATTCGGGGTCGATACGCGGGCTCATGGCCTTTATAGCCAGGACGCCTACCTGGTAGGGATGACCATCGCTACCTTGCTGCTGTCCTGCTGGCCGCTGGATTCGAACCCGACTTCTGCCGCTGGATTAGCTTCCTGTATCGCTCCCCCAGTGCTGTGGTACAAGTGAACGGGAAGCTGTTGGGCGCTTTTGCGTTGTCTAGGTCGGTCTGTCAAGGTTGTCCACTGTCGCCCCTACTTTATGCTTTGGCGTTGGAGCCTCTCCTTTAGCTTTCGCTATCCTCCATTTTATGGAGGGGGCGCAAGTATCGGGTCGACGGAGGTGTCTGTGCACAACGTCCGTTTCATGGGGGACTGGGAATGTCACACTTGATGAGCCACAAACTCGCCTCGAAGTTGGCTTTCCTACGCCGCGCATTGACAGGAGATTCGATTATGGCGGAGATTGTTAGAGACGCGTTCCCTTTCTTTACTATCAGTCCCTCCATCTCGCGGGTTGAGCGCCATCGTAAACCCTGGCTTCAATCAGATTTCCTTCGCGAGTGTCGATCTGCTTTGATGGCTGTTCCTTGGTCCAGTGACCTTTCTCAGCCTAGGAAGGTCTTCTATCGTTATTTACTGGAGGGGGTCGCGAAAGATCCTCTACGTGAGGGGCTCGACATGTCGAAAGAGGAGTTTCGCTCTTTCTGGTCTTGGGCGCCAGCGGTGGATTATCTCAGTAACCCTGATTTTTCGCTTACCTGGCGATTGGCTCGGAATCGGCTGCCTCTCAATGACATGACCTTCATATGGTGCTCAGCGGATTTGCCAGACTGTGGACGGTGTGACCTTGGTTTAGAGGAAACGACTTCGCACACCTTCTACCATTGTCGCCGGGTCCACCTCTTATGTTACCATGTCGACATGTTGACGGCTCGTCTCTCTCCCGAACAGCTCGTGCTCATAGATCGCGCATAAGCGTGTGACAATGTGTCGTCCCCGTTTTCTGGCGTGAAACGGAGAGTGTTTGTCACGCTGCCGGCCACGGCCCGAATGGTGATTTGGACGACGTGAATGGAGGAAGTCTTGCGAGGCAACCATCTTTCTCATCAGGATCTAATCCGTTTCTTTGAGCATCAGTTCAAGATAAAGATTAGAAGTGATACAAACTGATTGCATTCGACAGTCATCAACGAAAGATGAGTAACTGAGGCGAGCTTGGTTAGTTTGAATTGGGCTAGCTTTGATTTTCACTTTTAGGTCAACCTACGTCACATCGGGGTGGTTTCATGAGGAGCCCTCCCCTTCGTTAGGTTAGACAAACTTTTGTCTGCCTAGTTAATGTGAGTAAGTGTTGTTCCTGGCCTGTTCCCAACTGCCTCTTTGGTTATGATCCAAGTCGAGATTCCCAAACTCCCCAGTTTGTTTTTGGCCCTGTTTTTCTCTCGACTGGGTCAACTTCCTCATATCCGTCAATATTTTCACTTTTCTCACTCCCTTAGTGGGAGAGTTTCTTGATTTTGTCCCATGGGCAGAATACAGCGGCCTCTGAGTTTTTTGAGGGTTGGACGGGCCCTACTAACATCACTTATGTTTAGTTGATTTTGTGTTTATGTTTAGTTTGTTTTGGGGTTCATTCCCTCCCGTTTCATTTTTCATCATAAATTTTTACATATAATTATTTATTATCATTAAATTTTTATGGAATGTGGCGCGTTTTGTAGGACCCCTTGTGAGGATGTAGTATTATGGTGTATGGAGGATTGATTGGACGAGTTTTTGTGGTGAATGGGCAAACTGTAATGAGTGAATGGGTCGTGAATCGGATTAGCTAGGTATAAGATAGTTAATGACGACCAGCCTCACCCCCACCTTTTTAGCCTTGTGCCGTAATTGTGTATTTTGCACAATAAATAACCCAACACGGGGTGCGTATTAAGTTACGCTCACATTTTTTTTTTTGTCTGCCAACTGGACGCGAGTTGGACCTACCTTTCTTTCACTCTTTCATTTGCCTTTTTAATTCTGGCTCATTGCGCCTGTTTGACTCTCGGCATTCCCTCCCTACTGGCTGCCTGCACGTTGTCCATAACCTTTCCCGTACACTACGGTTGTGAATACTACAGGAGGTTTCGATATCGGAATCGACTAGCAGACACGCAAAGCCAGCACCGGACTTTCGATATGTTCAACAACATCACAAAGCCAGCTTCCCAGCACTGACAAGATACCGTCACCGATACCGAGCACTGCATCGCAACGTCAGCTCCTCATTCCTGCCCGACACGTCCAGTCTGAGACCCAACCAAATAACCAGCAGCTATCACCTGCAGCGATCATCTACAGCGATCATTTACAGCGACCATCATCGATCACCTGCAGCGACCAACGATCGTCCAGCGGCGATTATCTGCAATGACTAGCGTCGATCACCTGCAACGAGCAACGATCACCTGCGACAACCAGCAGCGATCATCTGCAGCGACCAACCAACCTTTCCCGTATACTATCGGTTGTAATTACTACGGGAGGTTTCGACACCGACCTCGACCAGCAATGCCTGCAGCTCAACTTTCAACCGTCGACAAGACCGGAACGAACGCGCCTCAGAATCCCGTCGTCGACCCCAACTCCCAACTGTCAACGCGACTGGAACGTCCGCATCTCTTCCCAACCGACGTCACGACCTGAACGTCTGCATCTCAATCATACCATCGACACGACCAGTCCTACCACTTTTCAAATACTAGACCAATCTACCACCACGGCCTCTTCGTAAATAAACTTAGCATTAATCATACATATCCTCGTTCTGTTTTCCATTTTGTTTCACCTGTCAGATTTCACGTCTTTAATTCGAAATTGTTACCGGGCCTTTTTGTGACCTTATCGTTGTTTCATATCGCACCCCTTCCAAGGGGTCCGCTACAGTTGATTTGCCTTAAAAATAGATCCTTCTGTATTTTTATATTTATAAACCAATCACACTCAAGAAAACACATCTTAAAACACACCAATAAAATCATAGAATAGAAATCAGAATGTTTATTGTATTAGTCATCGTTATTTTTAGGTAGATACCAACCAAATATCGTACGGACTTAGTAGAAGGCATACCACGTGCCGTCTTAGGGACAATTAAGAATAAATAAATAATTTAATTCTGGAGCCGATTTTGTTACGAAAAGGTGTATAAAAACATACGAAATCCGTTCCCAAACTGGATACACACAGCTGTCACCAAACTCCACGCAACTCTCGCTTATGATGTTCATGACCTCTCATGCTTAAAGCGACAGCGTTGACAAACTTCAGGCTACGACAACACCGCCAATAATACGAAACAATGTCTATCTCTTGTATCCGCTTGTCGTGTCCACTAAAATATCAACTACAATATTTATAAACCAATCACACTCAAGGAAACACTTACATCTTAAAACACATCAATAAAATCATAGATTACAAATCAGAATGTTTGTTGTATTAGTCATAATTATTTTTAGGTAGATACCGACCAAATATCGTACGGACGTAGTAGAAGACATACCACGTGACTTCTAAGGGCCAATTAGAAATAAATAAATAATTTAATTATGGAGCCGATATTGTTCGGAAAATGTGTATAAAAACATACGAAATCCGTTCCCGAAACAATATACACGCGGCTGCCAACAAGCTACACACACCTCTCGCCGATGACATTCATGACCTCATGTCAAAAACGACAGCGTTGACAAACTCCAGACCACGGCAATACCGCCAACAGTAAGAAACAATTCGTATCTCTCGTATCCGTTTTTACTATGAATCACGCACACGCATGTTGAATTTTTCATACAAACACACATATCACAACATTTTATTGTTTCTCACACACGTACACAAAGACAGTTTATATTTTATTTCAGAAACTTTATCAACCCAAACAAAAGACATTTACTTTCCAATCTATTATCAACTGTTTGTATTCCTATCGATATATTAAAGCAATGTTTATTTGCTGAAACTACGTCGTCTTTTCTACTGAATTTTATTCCTTCAATGAAAAGCGTTTGATTATTCTAGACGGCTAAATTACGAGCGACCCTGAACGATATTTTGTTATTGTATCGAATTCCGACACTTCAAATTTTAACATTCAACGAAAAACCGAGTTGAAGGATTCCTACATTATCGCCTAATAAAAATAAACCAAACGGCAAACAAGACGTGATTTCCATTCCATTATTCTAACTACTTTCACTCTTCAGCAATGTTTATTGTCATTAAAATTGCTGATTAGAATTGTAATGAAACATGAACATATGAAAGTGAATTTATACATTTTCTTTGTTCTTGAGAATTGACAATAAAAATAATAAATTTATGGAATGTTTGGCAAAACGTCAGTTAATTGCCAATCGACTCGAACTTTATAAAATAGTAATTCTTTATAGTCGGTTCACATATTTTAATGATTTGGTAAATGTTTATAAATTTATCAATAAAAAATTGTTATCATGCTTATTTCTTTATAAATTGGAAAATGAAAAATAGAGCATTGCATTAGTTTTAATAGAGTTGTATTAGTATTGTATTTTAGAATGTTGTAAATATAAAATTATTTTTGTAAATAAACAATCTAAAAAATAAATAATGTTTAATATTTTTGTTGTAAATTCTCAAGAACAAAACAAAATTATAAATTCACTTTCGTCATATTTTTAGGTTTTATTAATATTATAATCATCAATTTTAAAACAATAAACTTTGCTGGGGAGTGAAGGTATGTTGTGGTATGGTAGAAATTTTAGGCTTGTTTTCACGAGATAAAAACAGAAAAATAAACGTACACAGTACAGTAAAAGGATAGAAAACTGTATGTTAATTTCATTTAATTTATTAACGTATTTGTGTGTATTTTTTACGTTACAATAGTGTTAATGTAGATGTTATAAAAGGCAGTAATTTACTCCGTAGTCATATCACAGACGGAAGTTAAACACGTGTTGTCTTCTTGACGGTTCTTGGGCGAAGAGGTTGAATATAACGTCTTTTGACGAGATGTCCGTATTTTCCGTTCGCTTAATAAGTCCATCCAAAATAATTAAGTTTTTCCTAAATATATAAATACATAAATATCAATAAATCAAACATTATAATAAATATTATAATTCACAACACCCCACCCCAGACTTTACTTTGCTACCCAGTCACCCAACCTGGATGGCGATTTCCGAGTTCAGGCCGACCGCCGAAACTCAGGCATCTCAGCAGCCTTTGGCATTTCAGTGTAGTCTGGAGAAATCATTGCATCATTTGCTGGAGAGTCAGCCGACACCCCAGACGCTTCAAGGGTTTCTGGAACCTCAGCTGGTTCAGGTACTTCTACCACTGGCACATAAGCATGACTGTTACCGCGATCTTGGGGAGCAGTCTCATTAGTTGATCCACATATCACCTCACCAAGCCTCCAACCTCTCCTATTTCATAATTTACAGACCCCATCTGTCTGGTAATTATGCCTTCCATCCACCACTCCCAGATCCGAAATTCTGCACCAGTAAGCAATAATCCACCTTGACTTGACGCAGGGGACTCATCGCCTCAGTTCTTTGTTCCATATTGGACTGATAACCTTGAATTCGGTTATATGTAAAGGATCAAATTTTCTAATTTTTCTACCATAGAGTATATAGGATACAAATCCTATATCATTCCAACAAATGACTAAAATCACAAAGTAGATTTGCACACCCGCAAATTCGGATCAAAACGACTAAAAACAAATTTCGCAATAAGGTGTGAAATTAATTTTCTGACCAATGAAAGGTGGCGATTTGCTAAACTAAAAAAAGATAACGAGCCAGTGTGAAAAAAAAGTCAACAATAAATACAGAGTTTCAAGTCAGTCGCCAGTCAGAAGGGGGCAGAGATCATAGAAGACTAACAGTAAATTTCATCACTGACTCAACCCGACACTAAGAGCCGAAAGTGGGTTAGGAACAAACAAACAAACAAACAAAAACAACAAAAAAAAACACCACCACCACCACCAACAACAACAACAACAACAAATTTACAATTGACTCCAAAACAATTCATAAGTACATTTTCCTTTTATCTTTTATTTCTCATCCACATTCTCTTTTTCAACTTAAATTGATCGACCCTTTTTTCTTTACACCTATACAAAAACAAAAGAAACAGACATTATTCTGCTCCTCTGTTGAAAGACAGCGAACACAGACATTTTTGTCAAAATCACATTTTTGCTTAAATGAACTAAAGCATTTATCTTTTTTACCCTATTCCCAAGATAATAAATATACAATGTTCTATTTTCTCCAAACGTTCCTTATCGTGTTGTTTCTTCTTGAAATTTGCGTTGTATTTTGTGGGCAGGGTATCCCGTATTAAATTCTCCTTTTAATCCGGGTACGCTGAACCCCACAAGTATTTCAAATAGAAATTTGAATGATTAGTCGATTCTTCCGAAAAAACAATCGAGACGGCCATTTTTACCCTTCTCTTTTTTTAAACGAAACTTATTTGTCGGTTTTGAAAATTCCGCTAAAATAAGATATACATTTCTGAAAAGTTACTTTCATAAAATTAGCAAATTTAAAATTTAAATTAATCTGTTCTGAAACAAATATCACTTAATTATAGCATAAAATTTTCTAAACAAACATTTCTTGACTTCGGGGTCTTGTTATTTTCACGTCTCCATCGATAATTTGATAGCTGAGTATGTTGACAAGTTTAGTATGGTGCATTAGAATTGACATAATTTTACGAATTCTAATTAAGAACTTTTTTGTTTCTTATAATAATTTAAAATGCTATAAAAATTTCTTAAGTTATTGAGTTAACTCTATAATAGTATTTCATTATTTACTAGCTAAATAATGATAAATAATTTAATTAATTAGTAATATTACATTAATTTATTACATTTTTAATTTAATAACTGAGATAATAATTGATAAAATTATTATTATTATATTAATATTTAAATTATCTCACTCAGTTATTAATTGTTTAAATTGATAAATGAGAAAATTTTATTATCTTAATTTAATTTTTAATTTAATAACTGAGAGTGAGATAATTTAATAACTATCTCATTCTCAATTATTAAATTTTTAAATTCATAACCGAGATAATATAATAATTTTAATTATAGTATCTCAGTTATTATATTAAAAATTTAAATTATTAATTCACTCTCAGTTATTAAATTTTTAACTAACTGAGATAATATGTTTACATTCTTTATTATTAATTGCTATACTTTGATGGTTATTAAATTTTAAAGTTATTTTATTTAACTTGCAAAAATGAAAAGAAATTTAAAATAAACTAAAAACAAATTAAATTATTTTTTAACTAATTAAAAGAACTAATAAATAAAACAAATGCATGACACACACTATGAAATGTATACACACTATATAAAGTAAGATGAATACATAGCAAAATTCAAAATATTTAACGAAATAGGAAAAAAAATCTTCAGAAATCATCCCTAAAAGATTTAAAAAAGCTTGTTGAAACATAGGGACGATGAAACACGAAAGTGAAATGAAAGTATTGGCCACAGCCGAAAACCTTTATGTCGAGGAGTTTCCTTTAAGGAGGATAAGCCTTGAAACATATAAACTTTTAACCATAATATCACTTACGATACACCATACTAAAAAATATAACATTTTGACCAACAAAAAAATATCTTTAATTATGGTAAATTGCTTAGGTAGTATGATTTGCATTAAGATTTTAATTTTCGCTTAGTAAATATAGTCTTCAATTAATAACTTAATAACCTACCCCGTACTCATTTTTAAACTTAAAGAAAAAGTGAAAACAATTCTTGAAAAAGATTAAAGAAAAATGCAAACATTTAAAAATTAATTCTTCATCGAAAAATGTGTTTTTCTTCAGACAATAATGTCCTTAATATATATTATTTATAAAAGAAAATAAAGCCTATCTAATTAAATAATTAGATAGTTTTATAGCATTTTTTATTTTACGATATGGAGCAGATTTTTAAAATGTTGTGAGTAGTTGTGAAAAATGATATTGATGATTTACTTTCTCCAAGGAGTTCTGCTCATAGTTAATATAAAATAATTTTTTTACTCTTCGAAATTCTATAAAATTTCATGAAATTAAGCTACGGTGTTGAGAAGTTGTCAAAAAATATTTTTAGCAAGATTTTCTATAAATAAAAATTTCAAAAAAATTTAATTCCTTTTTGAATAAGTACTGAAAGTTTCATTAAAATCAGACATTTATTTGATTTTTGCAGGAATTTCCAAATTAATGTGTTTTACACTGGAAACTGCTACACGAAAAATGTTCATTAACACAAGTCTTACAATGTTGACAAAAAAAACGAGATATTTAGCCAAATTTAGCACGTGTTAGAAAGGAGGAAAAAAATTTTAAAATAATTATTAAATACTTCGTTCTTTTCCCTTAATAATAACATAAACATTTTAAGGCTAAAACTTTGTTTTTATTAAGTTTAGAGCCTTTAATTATCATGCTATACTGTTTAGTTTTTGTTTTTTTAGCAAATTATTGGGAGTTACCTAAATAAATATATTTCATTTATACTCATAGATTTTGATAAGAAAATCCAAGAGATAATAAAATCGATTTCTAATACAAGTACATTTCCTAACTGGACTGGTTAGAGGAAGGAGTGGATGAATAGCATTTGAATTTATTCAAATGGAAAGATGATGTCTTTCATCTGAACTACACCAGAACACACATATTTTTTGAAGGAAACGAAACAAAATGGTCTAGTATGGTTGGGATATCCTACAACAACTGCTATATTCATCTGATTTGAAAATTTCGAATTGCCACTTATTTTAGTTCCTACAAAATGATCATAATGGGAAAAACTTCAGTTTCCTGTAAGCCAGTAAAAACTACAGGGACTAATTTATCACCCAGTAAGGTGAGAAGTTATATGAAGATGAAATCATAAAATGGACACGACTATGGAAAAATAGCGGAATTAAACATTACATATGTAGATAAATAAATCTATGTACAAATATCTAAATATTGTATTTGAACTACACTTAAAATGATACGAATTCTGACCCAACAGAATATTAAAATCAAGAACGATTACAGTTTCAAGGGAAATAACAAAGAAAATATAATTAATGAGTTATTTCCCTTAGACTACTAATTTGGATATCGATTGCTAATGCAGTCATTTTGCATTGTATATAATTATTTACCCACTGCCACACGCAGCAAGATGTTAACACAAGGCCGAGTTTTAAAGTGGGGTATCCGAGCCCGTGGGCTCAGGTAAAAATTCCCTATAGACCACGTGAAAACGGAGTCAATTTCCCGAGACAAGACTCTGCTGTGTGTGTGTGTGTGTGTGTGTATAACCCAAAAAGATAAAAAATGAGTATATCAATGCCTATTTACAGGCTTAAAGAGCGCCCTCTAGTGAGTGCTTTGGCGTAGTCTAGTGGGGTAACACACGAGTCCTTTGTTTATTTTACATTTGAAGCTTTTAGCTTTCTTTAATGATCTTTAGCTAATATATCATGATTTGTGCGTGCTTATATATATAAACACACACACACACACAAAAGCACGCACACACACACATATATATATATATATAAATACATACACACCTTATAAAAAACCAAACACCAATCCTTTATATATACACCCTAAATCAAATCACCCCCCAACTATAATTAAACATATACCGTTATCTATCAGTAAACGAATAAGTACAAATTCTGCAAATGACAAGATTTTTGATGAGCATATTAATACCTATAATAAGGCTCTAAAAATGAGTGGCTACAAAAACCCCAAACTAACTTATATAAAAAATGAAAATAAAAGACATAGAAAAAACAGATGTAGAAAAATAATTTGGTATACGCCCCCATACAACCAAATGGTAAAGAACAAATTAGGACAAAAATTCCTCGCATTAATAGTCAAGCATTTTCCTAGTGAAAATAAACTAAGTACTATTTTCAATAAAAACACACTAAAATTGAGTTACAGCTGTACGGAAAACTTAGAAAAAATTATTAAGAACCATAATGCTAATATCTTAAATAAACACTTATACCAAAACCCAAAAAATTTGGACAATGGAAAAATAAAAATAAAAACTGATGAAAATAAACAAAAATTATGTAACTGTAGAAACCCTAATAATTGCCCTCTACAAAATAAATGTTGCACTGAATCATTAGTATACCAATACAATATCTCTTCGATTGAAAGACCAGAAAACATAAAAATATATATAGGTTGCACTAGCCATGAGTTCAAAAAAAGATTCAACCAACATCAAAGCTGATTTAGGATAAATAAATATAAAAATCAGACATCTCTATCGAAATACTTCTGGCACCTAAAAGAATCAAATAAAACACCTACAGTAAAATGGAAGTTAATAAGAAAAGCTAGAATATGTAGGTCATTAAATGACCCATGTCCTTTGTGCATACATGAGAAACTATATATTACTAAGTTTATAAAAAATAAAAATTTACTGAATCAGAGAAATGAAATAGCTATTTTATGCTGCCATTGTCAAAAATTTTCCTTAAATAATATTTAAAAATAAAAATAAATTTATAAAATAGGATCAGGTAATATACATACTTATATTTAACATGAAAAATTAATTTTATATACTGTAAGTAATTCTATTATATTTAATTGGTTTTTCCTAAAAAATAGTCTATTAAAATAATTGGGAAAATATTTTAAAGTTGGATTTAAAATTGTAGTTAATACGAATTCTAACCTAAACATCTTTTAAAATTATACATAGTTAAATAAAACGTATTCTAACCTAAACACCCACCCAAAAGAAATACCGACACTCAAATGATTCCCATAAAACACCTACAGAAAAATGAGATTATGACGAAAAGCTAGAGGATGTGGACCATTGAATGACCCATGTCCTTACTAATATATAGTTTTACCTGTATGTACAAAGTTTATATTAAAAAAAAAAAATAAATAAATAAATAAAAAAAATATTTAAATATAAATTTTTTTAAAATCATAATATACTTATACTTGATATAGAAATTAAATGTAATATAGTCTATAAAACTAACAATGAAAATATTTTAAAGTTGTATATATAATTGTAGTTAATTAAAATGAATTCTAACCTAAACTTCTTTTAAATTGAAATTAAATAAATAAATTAAGTTTACTAAATCAGTGAAATGAATTAGCTATTTTTGCCATAAAAATAAAATAAAATAAATTACTTAAATAATATTTAAATAAAAAATTTTAAAAATCTTAATACAAATATACTTGATATAGAAAAATAATTTTACTTATTGTAAGTAATTCAAATATTGGGTTGGTACAGAAATAGTGGCGCAGTGATGTCGTTTTTTGACGTATTTTTTAACGTCAAAGAGCGGCGTTATTGCGTCATTGTTTCTGCCCCGGCCTAATACATTTACTTCAATTAAATAAAATATAGTCTAAAAAAACTAATAATGAAAATATTTTAAAGTTGTAATTAAAATTGTAGTTCATTAAAATTAAAATGAATTCTAACCTAAACTTCTTTTAAATTGTAATTAAATAAATAACTAAAGTTTACTAAATCAGAGAAATGAATTAGATATTTTTGACATAAAAAAAAAAAAAATAAAATCGTAATATAATTGTAAAATAATTTTACTTACTGTAAGTAATTCTAATTCTTAAATACATTCACTTCTATTAAATGAGATTATAGTCTATAAAAACTAATAATGAAAATATTTTAAAGTTGTAATTAAAATTGTAGTTCATTAAAATGAATTCTAACCTAAACTTCTTTTAAATTGTAATTAAATAAATAAATAAAGTTTACTAAATCAGTGAAATGGAAATTTGACTTAAATAATATTCAAATATAAAATTAAAAAAAATAGTAATATACTTGATGTGATAATAATTCTACAAACTGTAAGGGATTCTAATTACATTTAAATAATTGTTCTTGAAAGAAATATAGTATATTAAAAATTAAAAGTAAAAATATTTCAAATCGTAGTTAAATAAAAAGTATTCTGACGTAGACACCTCCCAAAAATCTTTAAATATACGAACGAAAAAAAAGGCCGTAAGAATTTTAGCCGTTACCAAAAAAAAAAAAAAAAAAAAAAATCCAGACGACACGCTTTTAACGGATGTTAGATTTCACTAACCACTACCAAAATGTAACAATAACTGATACATTAAAATATAGACATATTGAACACCCAGACACCCCTAGTCTAGCAAAATAGATTTATCTGTAACCTTGGAAACATGAATTTTGTTTTAGCTGTGTATTTAAAACCCAGTAATTTTTAAAGTTACTCCAAAATTCGCTTGAGGATGAAATGGAACTAATGTCTTTAATTTAATTACAAAATTAAATTCGGGGCTTTTAGCTTCCATTTTTGAAACATAGTTGGAACTGTGTAGCGAAAAACCATATTTTAAGTCTATTAACTTATAATATTATATATATATATATATATATATATATATATATATATATATATATATATATAAATCGCCAAAATTTATGCCATTATTAAGAGGAAAACAAAAGGTTTTTTTAAGATTATTAAACTATATATTTTATTTTTAGGATGCTCGTAATTTTGGTTAAATCAGCTGTTTTTTGTAAAACAGAGACCAGTTACCGAAAATCTGCTCTGAATCGTAAAATAAAAAAATAACCATTATTTAATCAGAAAAGAATTAATTGCGTTTTTGAATAAGATATTTTATGGACACTATTGTATTAAGAAAAAATCTTTTAACTAATAATGAATTTTATAAAAAATGTTTTCATTTATTTTTGTTTTAATTAGGATAATTTATAAAGATTTAAATCTTTTAAATTTCTGTATTACTCTATCCCTGCTAGGTGATATTGTTATTAACTAAAAATATATTTACTAATCATAAATGGAAAAGCTTAATACAATTCATCGAACACCAATATTTTAAAAATTTTGAAAATATAAACGTGCCGATTTTTGTAAATACGGTCGTCCATACACGACATTATCAGAAAATAAGAATGATAACTATAGTAAATTTAAAGGTAGAGTACCTAACATTAGATTACGGAAAATAATTCAGTAATTGAACCTGAGGTTTATGGTTTTAATAACAAAAGCAAAAAAAAAATAACTGCGCCATTTATTGAAAGGTTGTTTGCGTTCGAAAATTATCTACTAAACAAAAAAAATATAAAAAGAATAATTACTTTCAAAAACATCTGGAGCGGATTGTAAAGGAAATAAATGAAACTGAGGAAATATTTGTGAAGTCGGATAAAACTGAAAATTTTTAAAAGTCAGCAGCAAAAGATTAAAACACCCTAATTAAAAAAAATAACAAAGAATCATAAAAAAAAGATAATAATGATAATATTAATATGATGGACAGTATAAATATGACTAGTAAGATAATCACAGATAAATTAAAAATTAGTGATAGAGTCAGAAAACTTACCAGAAAAGATTGCTACATTACCATCAAGGATGACAAAAGAGGCAAATACTACTACAAGAATTATAAATCCAACACGGCCTGAGATCGGTAAATTAGTTTTAAAAAATCCTGGAAAGAGTTAACAAATCAAGGAGTACCTGGGATTGCTCAATGGATTAATACAAAAGATGTCAACAATTAGTTTTCAAATACTAAGGATAAGACAAATTGTACCCTAATCCACTTCGACATCGAAGAATATTACTCGTTAATCTCAAGGGAACTTTTTACGGCTGCTCTAGATTTTGCCACTATATACTCTGACCTATCTAAAGAGGAAAGCAATATAATTATGAATGCAAAAATCTGTTCTCGTTCATAAGGAACAGTGGGTAAAAAATTCAGAAGACTATTTTGACATTACAATGGGATCGTTGGACTCTGCAGAGTCTTCCGATATTGTTGGTCTATTTATTTTATATAATCTGAGTGCACACCGTGAAAATAATTTTAAAGATATTGGACTGTAGAGGGATGATGGCTTTATGGTTGTAAGGAAGTCTATAAACTTCAAAATTGATAAGATTAGAAAACTAATACATAGTTTAAGTGCCTACATTTGAAAGTTACTATTAAAAAAAAAAATTAAAAAAGTAAACTTTCTCGATATAACATTAGACTTAATAAAAAATATATACCAGCCTTATAAAAAACTTAATACCAGTCCTTTACATATCCACCTGAAGTCAAATCATCACCCATTTATAATAAAGCATCTACCTTTATCCATAGAAAAACGAATAAGTATAAATTCTGCTAATGAAATAATATTCTATGAACACTGTAATTTTTATAGAAAAGTTTTAAAGAATAGTGACTGTAAAAGCCCTGACATTAGTCATATAAAAAAAAAGAAGAATAAACAGAGAAGAAATGGAAATCGGTAAATCATTTGGTACAAACCCCCATTCAATCAAATAGTTAAATTTTCTCAACAGAATCTATCTTGCACATTTACAAATCTACCATTCGTCCATGCATTGAATACCGTTGCCATATCTGGTCCGGTGCTCTTGACAAGATCCAAAGAAGTATCTGTAATGTAATTGAAATTACGTGAAATGATTAATGAAAATGACATTTTATAATAGAATTATCAGCATTTTTAGGTGCAATTACCAGCAATACATTTTATCGTAGAATTATAAACGATACATTTTAAGGTGATATTACCAGCAATACATTTTATCGTAGAATTATAAACGATACATTTTAAGGTGATATTACCAGCAATACATTTTATCGTAGAATTATAAACGATACATTTTAAGGTAATATTACCAGCAATACATTTTATCGTAGAATTATAAACGATACATTTTATCTGTAGTTGAAGGCATACAATTGCGTTTAAAATATATTCAGCTGAAACCATAAAATTGTGTTCAAAATATTTAAATTTCAGCATGAAATACCCAATAGATGTTGACATGTTGCCGGACAAAATCAGCCAGCCAATCAAGTTACTGCTACAATTTCTCTCTTGAGGATTTCTTCGTCCAATCTTATGTGGATTTTTGCTTCTTTTATCTGAGATGGGAACTTAGAGAGTATACAAAGGTGGAAATCCGTAACTCAAATAGTTCTCAGTCTTGGAGAACAGAGAGAGAGAGAGGCGGGAGGGGGAATGGGACAGACAGAATCCGAGAAAGAGCAGAACTCAGTAATTCAAGAGACTCTAGGAGTTCAATAAGTTTGAAAAGAAAGCTATTTTATCGTGAATTATTAGCGCGAATTCATTGATTAAAAAACATCACGATTGCTCCAAGGACATTTATTACCTTGATTACCTCCATCGAAAGCCGAAAGAAAAAAATTATCAGCCAAAAGAAAAGGAAAAGGTGTGTTTTACTGTATATTTATATAATACTGTATATCATATTTTTAACGTTTTCAAAGCGAAACCGCTCTCCAGGAGAGTGAATCATTGCGCCTTTCTAGAGCTAACAGGAAATGCTAAGGTTGTATTGAATCAATTGCTAGGTCTACTGATAGGAAAGTTCGTTCACTGTGTTGTGTCAGACATTTTTTTTTCGCCAGAATATATCATATACACTTATAAGTCTACCATTTGTCCATGAATTGAACATGGCTGTTACATCTAGTCTGTTGCTTTTGCTGAATATTTAGAGATTCTCGATAAGGTACATCTGAAATGTTATTCTTCCTGGCCTGGCATCTCGGTTTCTGCCTTTTTCTACCGCAGTAACATAGCTTTTCTGTGCCTTTTCTTTCTCTCTCTCTATATATATACCTTCATGGTAATTCTTCTGAACTTTCTCTATGGTACCTAGACTTTATGAATTTCAGCACAGTACTAGATTGGCAGCAAGGTCTCATCATTTTACAGTTGAAATGCTTAGAGGTAACCATATGTTCTATGCTAATAGTTTCTTCTATTGCACTTCTTGCTTGTGGAAATCTCTTCTGGCTTCTTGCTTCCCAGTCAATTTTGATTTTCAAAAATGCAAATGCAATGTCAATCATTATGTTCTATCTTCTTCTATTGTCCTTTCTCCTTAATAACAGTTCTTTTTTTGTTTTGTTTTGTTGTTTTCTTTCTTTCTTTTGTTTTTTGGTTCAGTCCCTTTTCCAATACCGTAATGTAGCTTCCTGTCTCTTTTCTAGAAATAATTCCATAGTAATTGTTCTGATGACTTTTCCTCTATAGTACTTAGATTTTATTAATTTAAGTGCAGTACTAGATTAATGGCAATGTGGCGTCGTCCCCTGGTCGCAGCGCCAACCGTGACGTTCTATCCTAGTCTACCACGGCACCAACTGTGACGTCCCTAAACAGCACCAATTGTGACGTCCTCGCCGCGGCGCCAGCCGTTCGCTCCTCGCTGCTCCGTTCGGGTGTCGCTGCTCCAAATGTGACGTTCTAACCTTTTGGTGATTCGGGTGGGAATCTGGTTAGATTTGATATCAGCCTCGTCGTTCCCAACTCGCTTCCAACGCCTGGTTACCAAGGTAACTGCACTGATCCCCCAGTCCGCCTACCCACGTTGTGAATTGATCTTAGGTAGACGATATCAAACAGTGGTTGGGGCAGTACTGCAAACCGAGTTCAACGGGGGTGATACCACACAAATATGCATAAAAGACAATAAAATGAAAACTCAAAAGTTCAAAGTATCAAAGAAAAAGGTAACAAACTTTATGTCTAGTTGTTTGATACATAGGACTGCATCTATCTCCCGACCCGTTCTATGGATTGTGACACGTCGTTTTCCGCTAGGCAAGTTTTAACACTTCAAGTTGTCTGCTCTCTAAGAAATTGGTGTTTCGGTGGGTCTTTGGACGAAAGTAAAAAAAAAAAACTTATTTCGGTGATCTGGATCTAAGTCGCTCTTCAAAATAATTGTTCTTGGGTTGAAGAGAGGTCCGGAATGTGCGTGAATCTTGGTCAGCTATCTGCGAGGCTTGCTTCAACTGGAGACTGACTCTGGGAACTGCTGGGACTCAACTCAACTCTGCTCCTTGTGGCTTCATTTACATGGGCGCCGACCAAAACCGGGGTGAGTTTGTCGGCGCCGGGGGGTTCCTCGATAATTCTAAATACATATCCACCTCTCTGGTTAGGAATTTCCATCTTTTTCCATTTTTGGGAACCCTTCCTCACTCCCACCTTCTCATCATACTTCAGAGGGGCGTTAACTGCCGTCCCCACATCTTCGTAGCAACCTCTCTTACTCATCCTCCAGATGGGCTGCAACAGTCTCCCTCGTGTGTCACGTGATCACCACTCGACCAATGATGTCTCAGTCGGGCGTGGACGAATCCGCGGCTTTGTTTCAGGATGAAAAAAAAATATCTTGCTTAACTAAAAAAAAAAAATCTCTTCTCTTTCCCTTTTCTTCCTCTTAATCGCCGTTATTATTTCTCTGGCCGCGAACGGGACAATATGACAATGGCGGTCATAACTCTTGTTCTACACGTGGTTTACGTCAGGTATTTTATCGCTAATTATCAGAATGGGTGGTCTTCCTAACACGGTCTCAAAAAGAAACATCTCCAAAGTTTCAGTCAGCCTGTCGCCTCGAAGAAAGAAAAAAAAAACACTTCTAGGTTCCCATTCATTTTCCTTCGGTACATATTTCTGATAACATATTATCGCAGGCCAAGGATGTTCCGTCGAAGGAAAATTGGTCAACGGACACTCGTAGGTGGTCCTTAATTTTTCATATCTGTCCAAAGTCCCTTTAGTTGCCTGTTTTTCGTCACTTATCGAAATAACATTTTCATTTGAATTTTTTTTTCTTTGGCCAGCCGGTCTGTAGTTGATAATAAGATGTCTTCCCGTACCAATAGTTTGTTTTCATATCCTTAGATAACACAGCCGATGCCAAAACATATCTGATTCTCTCTTTCTTTCCCTTTCTTTTTACTCAGAATTTCCCTGTCATTGTAATGACACTCTTTCGCCATTTGTTACTTATCAAAACATCCTTTTATCCATTGTCTCTTAGCCGTGTGTGTGTCATACACCCACGATTCGGTCCTTAGCCTCTCCTTTTCCTCTTTTCTTTCTTTTCCCTTTCTGCCTCGTTAAATGGTGCCACAGCAAGGTCTCATCAATTTACAGCTAAAATGAGTAGATGTAACCATAAGTTCTATGCTAACAATTTCTTCTATTGCACTTCTTGCTTGTAGAACTCTTCTGGCTTCTTGCTTTCCAGTCAACTTTGATTTTCAAAAATTTAAATGCAATGTCAATCGTTATCTTCTGTCTTCATAATTCCTGTTCTCGTATTTTTCTCTCTTCTTAATATTTTTTTTTCATATTCTCTCATACTTGCTAACCCTTTGCGCCTTAGTGGCTTTATTGCCTTGCATACTGAAATGATAACAAAAAATATTTCCTGCTTGAGAATTCTTTGTTATTTTTATTTTTTTTGGGGGGGGGTTAAAAAAAGAATGTCCGTACGGAGTGGATTTTCGTGACAGTGTCGGAAGTCATCCAACTGGGCGACCCGTCAAACGTGTCAAGATTTTTCAATTTCAATGCAGAGAAAGAGGATGTTGCGAAAGTTACAACAGCATCTTGGAAATTCTTTCATGAAAGACAATTTACATCGAAATGGTGGAATTGAGAGAGCAAGACTTGGCGAAAATAAACGAAAGGTTCATGGCTGTGAATGAAAAGTGGAAGATATATAAATTAGAGAGATACGCACAAGCTTAAAGCATGAGTGTACACAAAGTGACTTGTGAGACATGAAGGTCAATTCTGGAGAAGCGTGAGTCTGGGATAGGGAGATTTATGACGATTTAAAAGGCTTTACAGAACCAAGTCAATTAAGCTCGGCCGTGACGAGGGATATATTGCAAGTAATGCAATTACGTCATTCAGAAGATGACATAGAGTTTGACGCGGAAGTGGAAAGAACGAAATTGCGTTTACCACTACATATGGTCCATATACGGATCTATCGCTTCCAGAAGAACCACTGTGGTTGTCTCTCTGACGTAGCAAACATCTCAGCCAAGAGAGCTGAGGCTGATGCAGTACTAGCCGCCAAAACAGCAGAAGTAGAGCTGCAAATGAGCACTGATGTCGTTCGTTAGCATTTAAAGGTGCAGGTGAGTCAGTGGAATGCGTAAAATCGTCCAAGCCAAACGAAATGCGTTTCAGGTAGAAGAGTCCAAGAAAAGCGAAAGGCGTAACCCTTTATGCACTGAGCCGAAAAGTCCGTAATTCAAGAATTGATTTCACAGCAGAAACAGAATCAATAACTGCTGCCAAACCAGGATCTCCTGGCACCTATTCATTAATCCTGAAAGATGGGTTAAAACCCGAAGACTCAACTCAATTCCTAAAACGGGTAATATCTGTCTCTCCTACTCAATGGTTGTGCTCGCTGGTCTCAGTTTTTACCCTAGTTCACGAAGTGACTGAAAGTGAAGAAGTAAGTCTGACAAAATCTGTTGCACCGGCATCATATGTCTCTGGGTCTGTAGCTGTGGTAAGTGAATTGTCTTCCAAAAATCCTGACGAAGAGTCTGTAAAAGTTGAAGAAATGAAAAATTTCTAAGAAATGCACGTTGCTATGGCAACCCAGCATACACAAAAAGCTATTATACGCAGTTATTTTCTTTTGCCCCTTCATTCATTTTCATTTGCCGATGTTTAATGATTATATCTACATTTTATTTTAACATATTTCCGATTTGCACATATCATCGATACGTTCACGGATATATTAGGTTGGTGCAAAAATAATGACGTTTTTTTACGTATTTTTTAACGTCAAAAACCGTCATTATTTTTTGCACCAACTTAATATTAAACATTTTCAGTCAACTGTTAGAATATCTCAAAATAATCGCAACATTTTATGCGATACGGCTGGATCCTTGTGAATCCTTGGCCAGCTTTCGTTCGGGATGTGGTAGATACGTTTTGTTAAATAATAATTTCAGACTTTTATCTTTTAGTGGCAGTGTATTTTGGCTCAGACCTTCTGAGGCTGACTTTTAACGTCAGATGATAGACAAAACAAAGGAAGTCGTTTTTGATTGGTTAAAACTAGCGTGGGAATGATAGCGAGGTAGAAAGGGATTTTGGGGAGTCAGAAGTTACACATCAAAAAATGTAGACATGTTACTTTCGTGTATGGAAACTGCTCCCCAGCCGGTGGGATAGCAACCTCACTGGCTAGTTGAAAGATGTACGCGTCGATGTGGTTAATAAAATAAGAGTTAAAATTCCTTTGTTGAAGTACTTTTTCCTCACCTGACTCGGGTGGGTACTGCAACTTGTACAAAGAATAATGTTCGTTGAATTACATTGTAGAAAAGGAATATTTTTACTGAAAATGTTTCCTTTTTAAACTGATATCAAACTGACTGCAGTTCATAGAAAATTAAATTCACAGTTTTTTCTATGCTGAAAGATTGACAAATATTTTATATTAATATAGATTAATTCCCTAAATGTATAAAAAGACATATTGAAAGTTGGGTGTTTTCAATGCTTTTTTCCCTTTTTTTTTTTTTTTGGTGGGGGGCGGGGTTTCCTCCGGTCAAATACACTGACGTCGAAAAAGTCTGACGCCTAAACGGCTGTGCCGAAAAGTCCAATTATTTTTCTGACGCCGAATCAGACACGTCTAATCAGACACGCCGAATCAGCTACGCAAACTTTATGCGCATGTATACTTATGTGTGTGTTCTTGCACGTGTGTGTGTGTGTGTGTGTATGTGTGTATGATATAAATATATTCAAAGAAAATACACCTATAAAACTAACCACTTAGTAATTAATACCTTAAAATATGAACGACCACCAAGCCAGATTAAAAAACCCACTTTTTTGTACAGGCGTTTGTGTATCTGTATATGTATTTATCTGTACCCAACTCAAAAAAGTCTCTTAACCCACTTTACCTATATAACTCCCTCCTCTTTTATAGGCCAATTCTTACTCCCTCTCTTTTTATTCTTTCCATTTTCTTTTTTCCTTCCTTCCTTTCTTCCTCTGCCTTTCAAATTTCTTGGGTTTATTGATTTTAGTAAATGTATTTGCATTGATAAGTCATTTTTTTATTCATTTTGTTCTTTCACAGAAAAACTCTATCTGAAAATAATTTACACACTCTCACACAGACACGAATATATATATATATATATATATATATATATATATATATATATATATGTAATAATCCGTTGGTATATAATCCAAGTGAATCCTATTAATACAATATATATAAAATATTAAATATTAAAACTGATTCCCAGATAGAGCTCAATGTTTTAATTAAACAGAGCAACATAATTCATACAAGAAGAATTAAGATTACGATTAAGTTAATGATCATTTTCCCCTTGTAAATTGAAAGAAAATTTACACGGATTTTTCAAACCAGTCAATGGATAATAAATTATTGAGAAAAAAAAAAAATATATATATATATAAAAACAAGATGGTGAAATCAATTTTAATGTGAATACGTGAAATATGCTTTGAAGTAAAGATATCTAAATAAAAACAAACGAAGGAAATTAATTTGATATGCCGTCCACGTCAACAATATTTTTAAAGGAAATGCTCCTGATTGTTCGTTGAAATTACCAAAAGTTTTCTTTTGGTGTTTGAGTGATTAGAAAATCCCTCATGATCATTGAACTCACTTGTCTGCTTGCCAAGACTGATGGATTTCACGGAGCGAATCGCTCAAATGGAATTTTATAGCTTCACTATAAATGTCAGGAAAAAGCAGCGACCATCATTATTCATTGCTAATGAGGGGCGTCAACCTTTCTCCGTACAGAATTGGCAATTAGCTCCTGCAAATCCTTTCGAACTCGTCATCTTTATTCTCAATGCGTTCAGTGGTTTAAGACTGAACGATAACAGTAGCTCAAAAGTGAACGCATTAAATATTGCAGACAATTTACTCTTAACGTGCCTGGAAGTATATGAGTGTTCTCTTTTTAAACCTATACAGAGAGTCTGTCTATATTTCTGAGATGAGGTATTATGTACATTATTTACACTATTCGGACTCTTATCCTCATCTTTGTCGCCATATTTATCACAACGTTTCGGCTGTTGTACGCTCCGGCCTTCTTCAGGTGGTTGGAATTTCGAACTGAACCCTTTATTTCGCTGACTGGGGTAGACTGTTCTAGTTCCACGTGTCATGTTTGATGGGTGTCAGTTATCAGTTATCTCCTGCTAATTTCCCTCTGAAAGTTCTCCACTGCCTTAACCGGGTATTGAACTCACACTGTTTGGGTCCAGTCACTGGATCTAACCAACGTCTTTATCCACTGTGCCATGTGTCCTTGAGGACACATGGCACAGTGGTGAACTTTCAGAGGGAAGTTAGCAGGAGATAACTGATAACTGATATCCATCAAACATGGCACGTGGAACTAGAACAGTCTACCCAGTGAGCGAAATAAAGGGTTCAGTTCGAAATTCCAACCACCTGAAGAAGTCCAGGGTGTACAACGGCCGAAACGTTGTACGAAATATGGCGACAAAGATGAAGGCAATAGTCCGAATAATGTAAATAATGTCTATACAGAGAGGTCATTCTGAGAGAATTAGAAGTGCAAGCAGGATTTATTATTGGCAGCCACAATCTTAACAATATTAGATATACAAAGGACAGTGTTGATAGAAGACACAGAAAGGAAAATATAAGAACTACTATAGATGGTAGTAAAGGAAGGTGAGAAGAAAGGACTAAGTATCAATTGTAATAAGCTAGAATGAATGGTTGTTAGCAAAGGAAATAGCGCAACGTGGAAAGTTACAAATTGAAGATTCCGAGACATATTTTTAAAAAAATCTCCTGATGATTTTATTTTAAATTCAGGAATATATATATATATATATATATATATATATATATATATATATATATATATATATATATATGATGTTTTATTTTAAAATATTTTACATCGCGACACGGAAATTTCTATGTTTCGGAAACTTTAAATTTCTTCCATTATAAAGTGATGTTCACTCTCTCACCCTTTCACTTTTGAAACTGTTAAACGTAACCGTCTCTTCTACTCCAATAGCTTCATGGCTCGCACTTCTCGCCTGTGGCTCTCCCTCCCCATTTCTTGTTTCCCTGATAGCTACAATCTCCAACTATTCAAATGTAATGTCAATCGACGTCTCCAGATGCCCTGATCTATACCCTATCCTTCTCTTCATCCTTTCCTCTATCAGTCCTTTTTGCTCTCGCCTCAACTCTCTGTAATCCCTTGCGTGCTAGTGGCCTTCCTGTCTTGCTTGGGGGTGATTCGCTAAAAAAAAATTTGAGCTGTTGGACACTTTTTTCTCAAGAGAATTGGAGTAATTGAAATGTGGTTCTACAGAAAGATGCTGAGAATACCATGGACTGAACATATGAGCAACGACGAAGTTCTAGAAACAATGAGAACAAAAAACAACTCTTAAAGTTAACATCAGAGAAACAGTTGAAATTTCTGTGGCACATAGTAAGGAAAGTGGGTTAGGAAAATTCGATACTCACAGGACAGATTGAAGGTAAGAATGCCATAAAAAAGCAATGCACGATCTACCTAGTAACCTTGAGCGAATGGATAGTAGAGTAGGGCCTGAGAGAAATATTAAAAAAACAAATGTTATTAAGAGCTATAACGGACAAGAAATTGTGGAGAGCCATGATCGCTAACGTCCTGAATGGATACGGCACATAGAAGAACGTAGAAACACAAATAGACTCAATTTCGTTCGCCCCAAAAAACTATAAATATGATATCTGACAATAAATTCAATAGATTCATCAAACAATGGGCCATGATGGGCAATTTCCACGTGAAACTCATGAGTCGGCCAACCAGACACTTGAACATTTTTTTTATTGAATTTGAGAAATCGGAGAGCCATGTTCGAATTCCAGTCAGGTTCGTTACATTCACTTACGCGCAAATAACATTGGGAAATGTGTGAATATATATCTGTGGGTTAATTCATCAAACAGACTAGGCTCTTTGGCGTTGGTTGGCGACCAGTCTTGGAGAAATACAACTCTGAAACGCGAAACTTGAGCTGGACTATTTGTGGCACAATGTGTGCGTCAGTTATCTGTATTCAGTTCTACCAAAAATTGTATCTGCTTCTGCACAAGCCTTCACAACTGTAATCAAATCATATACGCGATTAGTCTGGCTATTCTTTTCTAGGTGTTGAGTTGTAGGGCAATTATATATCGAAGATGACGAATGTGTTCGACGTAACAAAACAACAGAAAACGAAATATAATTTGGTTCAACACTGCCAATAACAATATATTAATTTGGTGCAAAAATAATGACGTAATAATGTCGTTTTTTGACGTTAAAAAATAGGTCAAAAAACGACATTATTACATGATTATTTTTGCACCAACCTAATAATTAAAAAGCAAATATAGGCAAAATAATCTTTAAACTAAGTGGCAGACAATATAATTATAATTATATAATTTTCCCTTTAACTTTAATACTTATAGAAATAATACTAATATTTATTAAATAAAAGATTTGAATTAACGGTTAATGTTGACCATGTTCGCCATAGTCTATGAATATAGAATACAGCGCAGTACGTAATCTGTTCAATGAAACAACGTTAAAGATTAACACTCACCAGCAGTTGTTCCGTAATTCTTCAGTCTTCGATATCAGAGGTTGGCAGTGAATATTCGGGAAAAAAAAAGCTTAATCGCCTTTATACACGTCGCATTGAATATTTTGAGCCTTCTGATTGGTTAACTCTTGTATTGGTGAACTATAAAATGAGTCAGCTCATTTTGGCTAGCTCACTAGTACTACAGTACCCAAAAATTCCAACAGTAAACATATCATACCTTTGACTCTACAATCTTGCAATACTTTGAAATTTGACATTTGCTTCTTCTTATATTTTAGAAAAAACCTTGTTGTACAATATAAAGCTTATCTTTCTGTCACTAAGATTAATTTCGACGGGGTATATTTTGTACATTATTCTTCTAGTACTGTCGGTAATATTTAGTATAGAGGTATAGGCATTCAGTTGACATTTTGCATGGATTGCTCTTATTTACATCCTATATAAGACGTTTTAGTTAACCGTTGCATTCTACTTTGTGTGATCTATATATTTAAACAATTTATTAGATCTATATATTTTAATAATTTCGTTAGATCAATTTGTTTAAACTTTCCAATTATTTCTTAAATAGCCGTGTTATTCATCGACTATAAAAATGTGAAATTTTAATCTTAACTCACAGGGTATGTGGTTTGTCAAGTATATTGTTAAATTACGTTTCTTCTCTCACAGGAAATGACATTGTTGCAAATTTACATTTGTATCGAATATGAGGTCGAGAGATTTTCTACGATTCAAAATCTGTGGGGTCAGGACCTCTTTCTTATGATTGCTTCTTAACATCCGTTTCTCCCCTTACTTTGAACTTAGTGTAGGCCATTTTGATTGGTGGATTTGCATATAAACAAAACAAATTCTGCTGCTATCTCCATCACTTTTTTTTTACTCTTTTTCCTTATCCTTCCTTTTCTCGGGAATTAAGAGTATATCTTGTGTATTTATTTATTTCTCTTTATCTCTTCCTCCTTTTCTCGTATGTTATTTAAATCTCAAAAAATTGTCTACTAACCAGTTATTTACTAACTCCTGATTAGATGTGTTAATACACACCGAAACATGATTGCATTTGTGTAGCGTTTTTACATGTTTTTGGTGTAATATCCTAAAATAAAGCATATATATCCGTGTAAGGAAGTAAAGCCACTGAGACGCAAGGGGTTGCAGGGTGTGGAAGAATTAGGAACAGAAGCATTAATAAGAGAAAAGAGTAATTAAGCGGAGAGTAGATAGCGATTGACATGGCATTTATTTTTTTACAGAATAAAGTTGGCTGGAAAGTATGAGCGAGAAGGTAGTACTACAAGCGAGAGAAAAATTTGTTAACATAGAATTCACGGTAGCATCTAGTCAGCTCAACTTTAAATTGGTCAGATCTCGACGCCAGTCTTGTGCTGCGCTTAAATTCATTAAGTCTAGATACCATAGCGAATAGCTCATTCGAACAATTACCATGAAAATATTTATAGAAAAGACATAGAGAGACAAGCTTACGATTGTGGAGTTACCCCAACTTAATTTCCTAAAAACACGTCGCTAGAGGACTCTTCTTAAGCCCATAACTAGGGAGTAAAATTCCCTGCCATCCTCTTTTTCCTATTTACCCAGGGACTGTGAGATGTGAATTGAACGAAGAAAAAACTATCCCCACTTCGCTTCTTCTATATAACATCTTTCACTCGGACTTCTTCTACGCACATTTTATACACATAAACAATTCATTAGTTTAAATTTTTTCTTCGTTCATGTTCATTGTTTTGATAACACACAAAATATTCTATTGTCTATGTATACCTTTGTTTTGTTAATATCGTTTGTTTATATATTTTTTTTATTACCCTCATTTTGTTACCCGAACTCACATTCCGAGTCCAACACTTTTGTTGGGGGGTAAATATACCAAGAGACACGTGGTTTTCTACCTAAAACACGACTAGTATACGGCCGAAACACTATATATATATATATATATATATATATATATATATATATATATATATATATATATATATATAAACCTAACCTTCCATAATTAATAACTTAATATTTAAGACAACACCAAGAGAAAAGGCAAAAATATCCGTACTAGTTGCTAAACAAAAATGAAACAATAGATAAATGATAACATGTAAACAAATATTTACTTTGCTACCTAACCATTAATTAAATATATATGTGTGCATGTTTGTGTATGTGGGTGTTCGTGCGTTTGTGTTTATATATATATATATATATATATATATATGTGTGTGTGTATGTGTGTGTGTGTGTGTGTGTGTGTGCTTGTGTCTGTGTATATAATATAAATATATTTTTCAAAAATATATCTGTAAACCTAACCACTTAGTAATTAATAACCTAAAATTTGAAGGGCCTCCAAGCTAGATGAAAAAAAAGCACTTTACTAATTAAGCATTAATTTACTAATATATTAATATACAAGCACAGATACATGTGTTTATGTGCATGCGTGTGTGTATATGTGTGTGTGCTTGTATTCCTGTCTGTGTTTATGTTCGTGAATGTATGAAGGCAAGCATATGCATACATATTCAAACAATATATAAAATTTATTTATAAACATTACCTCCTATAATTAATGCATTAATACTTAAGACACCACCAAAACAAATAAGAAAAAATAAATAATATGCAAGTGAAGACATAAATATTTACCTTACTATTTAAGTACTAATATGAAATAAGAATTATTTAATTACACTTTCCAAAGTCAAGAAAGACCTAGAACGCTCAAAAATTACTAAGAGCAAAGAGAAATTATTAAACCAGATGCCGTATAGTTGCATTTGCTATGAGACTCAAAGTTGAAAGAGAGAAAAAGGAGGGAAATAAGGAGGGAGTATAAAGAGAGAAGAAAGCAAGTAAAAAGGAGAAATAAACATGACATTCTACACGTACGCACATACAGACATGCGCACGGGAAGGCACATGCACACGGCAACGCGCGTTCGTACTCACACACGCACGATAAAAGAAAAAATCAACCTTGTACCAATGAAAAGTGCATATAATTTTAACTACATATAAAAGTGACGAAGAACGAGAAAATAAACAACCAATTGCTGTTATCACCTGACGATGGGGCCCCGTCTGCAAAACTCTAAAGTAGAGATGTTGAAAAATAACATCGATCAGCTAAGTGACAGATTTTATATTTGTGTTGATTATATATATATATATATATATATATATATATATATATATATATATATATATATATATATAAAGTGAGAGATAATATCGCACATTTAATGATGAAATAAAAGTAAAATAGTGAATAAGAAACCTATAAATTATATAGTAATAATAAGTATACATATATACTTATAAATAGAGTTTACAATCATTCATCCTCAGAGGGTTTTTATTTTGTAACAAATATTTATATACAAGAGGAAAAATCTTACTGATTTTTCAAATTTAAAAAAAATTTAAGATCACTCATGAATATTCATCGAGTTTGCCGAAAAGTCTAGGCAATCTATGGCCGCCTGACGATTGCATCCAGCATGAAACAGCCTGTCGCCTCTGGGTGTTGACTTCAATGTTCACTTTTATATTTATATTTACATACGTTCTATCTCTGATATTGAGCACTTTATCCCATAAATATAGCACACCTTAAACTATATTTCTTCATATCTGATGGTCATTCTTGCATTGCTCCTTGGTTACTGACAATCGATTTCGTATTCATTTTCAATACATGCCTATCTTAAAAAACCTGAATAACACATTTGTATTATACATAAAATAGGTCTATTCATTAAGTCATACAGGCGTTAATTCCTTGCATCTGAAAGGTCTTTTTTCAAATATTTTTCAATACATTTCTGTGGTAAGATCATTAGCAATGCGTTTACCTTTCACCGTCGTCAGTAACGCTTGCATGAATTCTTAGCAACTGCAAATTCCTTTCTTCTTTATTTTCTTAAAAATTATTATCAATGATTTTACCTAATTCCTATTTATACATATAATAATCCTATTCAGTCATTAACCCATGAATTAATTCCTAAGTACAATTCTTTTTCCTAACATTTCAGATAACTTACAATGTCTTTCTACTGTGAAAATCGTTAAAGATTATTTTTTCTGTTAGTAATTATTGCATTAATTCCTGGTCATGCGCAGTCGTATTTCTTTCTTATTTTGGATTCACAACGTACAAACGGAATGCAGAAACTTGAGTGGCATTACCCCACTTTGTCTACCAGGGAACTTCTCCAAACACTCGCAAGGTCGTATTGAATAAGACATTATGGAAGGAAAAGGCACAAACTATATATATATATATATATATATATATATATGTGTGTGTGTGTGTGCGTGCGCGTGTGTGTGTATGTGTGTGTATGTAATTTAATTTAAAGAAAAACAGACCACTTTAAGGTTTCAGTATTATAATTTATTTCACCAGAGAATTTATTTATTTCATCAGACCTCACTTCCAAGGATGAAAAAATGAATTTACACTTAATACTGCCTTTCAAAAGCGTGAGTTTAAATTCATATTTTCATTCATTGAAGTGTGGTCTGATGATCCAGAGTGAAGGAAATTCTCTCGTGAAATAAATTATAACAATAGAACCTGAAATTGGTCTGTTTTTTCTTTAAATTATTTTTCTCTGATTTAACATCAGGGCGAATAATTTAATCATTTCATTCTCCTTGGGATTATCCATAAGGATTACGAAGATTTTCATTAGACAATTATTTATATATATATATATGTATATATATATATATATATATATCGTCAGAGTTTGTCTGACGATCGCAAAGAGCGTGAAACCCAGGGTCACAAACTCACAGTCTAACTAAATATATTAGCTCTATCACTGATAGTGCGCTCTTTCCAATAACTACCGCACATATATAATATATAAATAATAATATATACTAACTGATTTAAAAATATGGTTTTATCGCTACACAGGAATTACCATGTTTTAGAAATATCTTACTGTTCTTCCCTTTTTTACCAATATATCTATATATATATATATATATATATATATATATATATATATATATATATATATGCATACACATTTTACACACACACACACACATATATCAAACAACAAGATTCTGTTGTGACTAGATGTGCCTCGTTTCCCCCCAGAAGAACTTCTTAGTCCACAGGCGAACCACGTGTCGCATATAACACACTATTCGCAGTTAAATTAAAATTCCACTTCAATAAATAACATCTCCACAAAAATCAATCACATAAGTATATATCTTCTTCCAACATAAAAATATCCCGGTAAAAAAAACAGTCAGCGCCGCTACAAACTGATGAAAAGTAAAAGCTAATCTTAATTCGTTTTACTGACTTTTTTCTCAGATTTAGTTATATTATTATTTTGAGGTGGGGGGGGGGCGTCTATTGACATGGAATCCATTTTCTTTCTTATGGTGATTTCTTAAGCGTAGCTTAAACGTGGCACAGGAACGAAATCTGGGGCACCCAGTGTGGATCCAACTTACTATTCAGCCGTAATTGATCTAGATAGACGATCTTCCTAACTATTGCATTACATCGAACCTACCCCATTTTCTTTCTTACGTTTTGCAAATGAAGTTAATAAATTTTGAATGTATTTATTTTGAAATTTCCTATTGAATTTTGTTAGGGGAATCACGGGCAACATTGTTTACTGCTACGAAGGATAGGAAATCGTGAAGAATTTTATTCGCCTACGTCCTGAAGGGACATAACATACAGAAAAAATTTTATTCGATGGGTTTGCCATTTGTACATCTTAAAGAATATTTTTCTATTATGTTTACTTCTAAGATATCCAACGAGATTGAATTCAAAACAAAATGGCGATTATTATGTAGGAGACGTTCTTGTCATTTTCTTTGATTAAAACTCCGCAATCATATTTAGATGAAGAATTCTAGTTTTGCCTTTACAATGAGAGCCACAAAATACTTTTATCAGCGTAATCTCATTTTTAATTTTATTATTGTATGGCATAAAGTTACATCCTCAGTGAATATGATAAAGTTATCTAAATAACTGTCATTGGTTATTGAAAGAAATTCCTTTTGCAAACTAAATATCTATTTTTCAAAATATCAGCTGCGTGTTCTGTTGGCTTTTTTCTTTTTTCTTTTTTTGTAAAAGAACATTGTTTCTTTAACGACTATATACGAACGTCCTTCCTTGTATAATATGTTCGAAAATTCCGTTAATTTTCGAAGAATACAGATCTACCTTTATCTTCCAAAAAATAGAAAAGTCGCGTATAATTCCCATATATAGTTGCGAAAAAGAAGCTCTACCCGACGAAGCAGAACAGATGAGTTGTTAACAATAGTAGCTGCTTCGTCTATAAGCAGGGCCCCCTTTAAGCCTAAAGTACAATCACATTTTAACCAAATAGAAAAACGAAGAAGACTGAGTCTGAGTCAAATCTCCCAAGCAGCTAACACTATTGCTTCCACATCCTATGGTAGGAGAGGGGTCATTGCTGGTAAATTTTAAATGGTTATTTTCTACAACTTCGACATAAATCATTCAAACCATTTGAGTGAAAAGAAATTGATATATTTTCAAATGTGTCTTCGTTCATACACACTAAAAGCTATCGAAGTGCTGCCTGTGGGAATCGAACGTTATCCAGACACAAAGTCAGATTAAAATTAACTGAAATAAAGAAATCCGAAGCCACTGCTAATCGAATACGACAGAAACAATTACAACAAATTAAATAACCTTTTCTTCCTTCTTTTACAGTAATGTTTACCCTGTACAAGGCCCGAGGGCCACTCGAGGTTAATTATTACGTTCACGGGTAGTTTATATGGATAGGAGGGGAAGTTTAACTGTTAACTCTAGACTTGACCATGTTCAGATTGTAGTGTATATAATAAAATAATATATATATACATATATAACAAATAAAAATAAATAATAAATATTAGGTTGGTGCAAAAATAATTTCGTTTTCTAACATATGTTACTATGTGAGAAAACGAAATTATATTTGCACCAACCTAATAAAACTATATATATATATATATATATATATATATATATATATATATATATATATATATATATATATATATATATATATATATTATTACTGTTCTTAGCTAAGGGCTAATTTATCCAGTAAATTCGACGATGACGTAAGAATTTGTTTGAAACAAATAAGAGTCCTGAACTGCTATCTAATATAAATCCTCCTATATGGCAGTGAATCGCAGCTAATCTCCTCACAGATGAAGAGGAACCTTGGAGAAAAAGTGTACGATGCCAATAATGCTATCAGCAGAATATGCGAACAGTGAAGAAGTTTTAAGCCAAACTGAAACAAAAAGGACATATTTAGTATCAGAAAGACGTTGTTATAATTTCTGGGTCGCATGATGAGGAAAGAGACGATGGAGAATTTGACCCACCCCGGGTATACTGGAGGCATTAGGGGTGAAGAAGTGGGGTAACAATGACAAACTTACCTGATGATCTCATATAATTGGATGGCAGAATAAGGACTCGGAGAGATAGTAAGAAGACAAAGGAAGTTGTTGAAAGCCACGACCACCCACATCTTTTATTTCAGGAATACTACGAAAATTAAAGAGGTCATCCGCTGAAATCTTCTTCTTCCATATGCCATGCCTCTTCAAGACGTTGGCGATCATAGCTCTCCATTATTTCCTGTCCGTTGTAGCTCTTTGTAAATTCTGTTTTCCATACCCTGTTTTGCCTTCCATCTCCATAAACTCCTTATGTACGTTATCCTCTCTACTTCTTGCTTTAAATATATCCTGAGTGTGTCAAATTTTACAAACCCTCTTTTCTCATTATCTTTCTGGTGCAACTTATAAATGTTCTTTTTGTTGACATTTTCTCAAAAACTTTATTTTTGCTCACATGTTCAGTCCATGGTATTCTCAGCATCCTTCTGTAGAGACACATTTCTGTTTCTTCAAGTCACTTCTTCGTTTGTGAGGGGATTGTCCTGCATACAAGGTCATATAGGAGGAGTGATATTACCGAACAGTTTCTTTGTTCCTTATGAAATTTTCCTATTTCTTAATACTTTGCTTAGCGTTTGAAAGGCATATTTCACTATTCCAATTATCTTTCTGATTTTAGTGTCAGAATTTCCGTCATCTGTTAAAACACTTCCCAAATATTTAAATTGTTGTACTTGTTTAATTTTGGTTATCTCCAATTTGTAAGTTGCGTATTCCGCTGATCCTTTTGCTGACAACCATTCTCAGCATCCTTCTGTAGAACCACATGTCTGTTGATTTAAGTCTCTTCTTCATCTGTGTGGAGATCGTCCAGCATACATTGCCATATAGAAGGACTCCTTTAAAACACTTCCCAGATATTTAAATTGTTGTACTTGTTTAATTTTGGTATCTCGAATTTGTACTTTGCATGTTCAGCTGCCCCTTTTACTGACTACCATTCTCAGCATCCTTCTGTAGAGCCACATTTCTGTTGCGTAAACATCGAAACAACAAGGGCGAACACGGTCGCCCGATTGATCGCGTAATAATCAGTCTCTATCTCAGAAGTCAAACAACTTATACTTTTCGGCATCTTCTTTTATTTGGCAGGATCCATTCATTTTATTTGGTGTCTGTTCACGCGTAGCTTGTCAACGCCAATGTTATTTCTGCAAGCAGTAATTAACTTTTTCATAACAATGAAAACCAGTCGTGTGGAATGTTTTAAAGAAAACTGATATCAGTTCAAACGCTTTCGGTTATAAACGTGCTCATTTGATAATCATAAAGATATTCTTTTTGCCGTCCAACCTTTTTGATCGCATTCGAAAGTCATGTCAGAGAATAAAAGCTCAGCGAATCTTTAATCAGTTTTATATATTTTTTTAATCATTTCATCCAAAACAAGGCAATAAAGTCACTAAGACGCAATAGATTACAGTGTGTTAAAGAATATGAGAAAAATGCTATTAAGGAGTGAGGACAATAAAAGAACAAGAAGAAAGAGGACTGAATGTAACGACTGACATTGTATTTAAATTTTGGAAGATCAAAGTTGACTGGGAAACAAAAAGTTGGGAGAGACTTCCACAAGCGAGATGTGCCTGAGAAGAAACTATTAGCATAGAACTTACGGTTAAATCTAGCCATTTCAACTGTAAAAGGATAGGACCTTGCCGAGGATCTAGTCCTGTGCATAAATTAATAAAATCTAGTTATATTTATTTTGCAAATAAAAAAATGTGGCACAAGGCCAAAAGTGAGGATGGGGGAGACTGGTATTCAATCTGTCTATTCTTAAACTTAGCTAGCCACAATTACTGGCCCAAAATATACCACAGTATTCCTTACACCAAAACAACACCTTCTTACTTACCATTCTTATTATAACCAGCATAATACCTCAAATTCTCTATAAAATCCTAACTAGTTCTCATATATACATAGCGGAAGATTCATCAGAACAATTACTATGAAAGTATTTATTAAAAAAAGGCACAGGAAAGCTACGTTACTTTAGTGGGAAAGGGTGTGAATCCGAGATATCAAGTCAGGACCAATAACATTGCAGATTCTTCTTTGGATTTTATCAAGAATCTCTAAATATATATCAGGAGCACTAGACCAGATATGGCAGCACTATTCCAATCAAGGACAAATGATAAACTTATAAGTATGTAAAATAAATTCTGGGGCGAAAAATTGTCTAGCTCAACACAGTGAACCAACATTCTTAGCTCCATACTTAGCAATTGATTCAATATTCTCTTTTGACTTCATGTCAGCTGAAAACGTTAGTCCGAGAAGGCACAACAATCCACTCTCCTGGAGGTTAGCATCAGCCATACCAATGGAAGGTAAAAAGGGTTCTCACACATGATTAAAAGACAGCAATTTCATTTTTGAGGCGCTAAAATTAACAAGCCACTCATTTCCCACTTTAAAAACAGATTGTTGGTCATTTTTAGATCAGCTTCCAATTTGTCCGAGAAGGCGCGATGTGTCACTCTCGAGGAGGCCATACGGATGGAAGGTGAAAAGAGTCTTTCAGAGGATTAAAAGAGAGTAGTTATGAAAGAAATAAATGCCTATAAATGTCGCCCCTGGGAAATGTGAGGACATATCTTCCCCACCCAGAAACGAGTGAAAACGTGCGCTAAATATGTATGCGTTGAAAACATGCCTTTGTGTTTAAGTTCAAATCGCGCTGAAAGCACTTAATCGCGTTCGATCACCAAGTTCAGTAGCATCCAGGCTGATCGGTACTAAGATGGCGGACCTATTGAGAACACCGCTCAATATAAGCAATAACATAGGCCATATCTTCGTGTTATGATTTGAGCTTTAAAACCTCGCCAATATTTTAAGATCAGACTATTCGAATCAGATTGTAGTAAAAGCAAAGAATAAATACTTTATCCAACCGTAACCCATTGGTGGACATCCTCGCAAAATGAGTGGAGAGTCATTATGTTTGCTTGCGCATGCGTTAACTTGATATTAAACATAACATATAAAAGAATAGGACAGAAATTCAACGCTTATATATGTCCTACGACTGAAAACGTTATTTTGCAGATATCCATGTTTTAGCAGATGCTCTGTTTTTAAGCGGTGTGTATTGCGTCTCCCAACCGGCGTATTCGAGATACTTAATACAGTAATTGTGCTATTCGTCATAGGATTAGAACTTAAACGTTCTTAAAGAAATCGCGGTCTAATATGGTGTGCTTTAGACAACTGGACTACAGATTGCCATCGGTCAATTTACCTTCTTCAAAAGGATAAATCCCTTTTGAAGAATGCACATCCTGCATTCAGATCTTGAAATGGCTAATTAAACATTGACGCGCTGTAATGGTTCTTTTGGCCAAGGGAGTCTAAAGCACGTCGAATCAAACAATGGTTTGTCCTAGAAAGGGTCATGCAGGTTCAAAATCTGATGGAGAGCAACTTGTCAAGTACTCAATCACCTTTTGCTATCCTATACCTTTACAAAAGACAGATCAGGCCGAAAATGGAGCACTGCTGCCATATATTGACGGGGTCTACTCAATATTCATTTTTCACACTTGATAGAATCCAAAAACGTTTCCGCGTCCTTGTAGGCGACGAATTATTTCCCGCCCTTCAAGTGCTTCCGCACAAACGAATCGTCGCAAGCCTCTCATTCTCCTATTTCTATTTCCATGGTCCGTGTTGAGATGAACTACACCTCTTAGTTCTAACAGTCCTAAACCTAAGATCCGCCCTACCACGCAAGCGAACCACCCTCATTCCTTACATATCTTCCTGGTAAGAAGTTCCACTCAATCAGCTTATTCCTACGATCTGCTGCCTCGGACACTTTTTTTTATCTGTTAGAAGGTAGGTCTTTCTATTCGAAATTTCATGGAAATTCCGTGTCATATTTTCCGTGACTTGTTAAAACACTGCCCAAATGGCCTCCATGTCTTTGTTGGAGACGAATTATTTTCCACCCCCACTAACCCCCCTCTCTCTCTCTTTCTCACACACACACAGGTGGGATGTTGCGAGCTTCTCGCTTCTCTATCGCTACTATCATGAAAAGTGCCCGGATGAACTACATTCCTTCTTTCCACCCGGTCTAACCTTCATGGCTAGAAGCCGCCATGTCACTTACATGGTAGCAAACCATCTACATTCTCTCCGTATTCCATCGGCCATAAGTTCCATTCAAACAGCTTCTTCCTGCGAACAAATGCATTATGGAACCTACTCCCAAGAGGTTGCTTTCCCGATCACTACAATCTTAACCTGTTCAAATCTAGGGTTAACCGTTATCATCCGCATAATTCTACATAAGCTGTACTTCACTCCGTAACCCTCTACTTTGAGTGGCCCCAGGGCCTTGTACAGAGTGAACATCACTGTAAAAAAGTCTCTCGAATAATTTCACTGTTTAAAAAATAAACATAGTACATGAAAGTTATTTTTAGTGTGTAGACGTGTTTGAGTTCACATCTGTTTTTTACTAAGCAAAATATTAAGCAACAGAAGGAACATTACGTTAGAAACAAAGAAAAGACTCCTTACAGATAAACAAGAGAATTGAAGCAACAGAAATGTGGTTCTACAGAAGGATACTGAGAATACCATGGACTGAGGATGTGAGCATCAACAAAGTTTTCAAGTTAATGGAAGCAAAAAGGAAACTTATAAATAGCATCAGGAAGAAACAGTAGAAATTTCTAAGGCAGATAATGAAGAAAAAAAGGGCTTGGAAAATTTGTTACTCGCAGAGCAGATTGAACGTAAGAAGAACAAATGTAAACAATGCATAACCTACCTGAATAAATGGATGACGGAGCAAGGGTTTAGCAGAGACAATAAATACACAAAATTTATTAAGATCTACAAAGGACAGAAAATCGTGGAAAGCTATGACTGCCAACATCCATAAAAGAAAAAACCTTTGGCCTAATTAGCATCAGTTCCTTTCCGCTACAGGTGTTATTTTCCTAAAGGAAAAGGGGAATGAAATTTCGATCCCATTGCTTTCAGGATATTGTTATATCTTTCTTTTATTTCTTCTCAATCTAGGTTGGGTGATATTAATTTCCCTGCTAAGGAATATAAAAAAAACATTGATGTCTGCCGAAACACATATACTCACTAATAACAATGTTTGCTTTTGTCGCAGTTACAAGTACATAATTTACTTAAAGAGAAGGAGAAGTTAAATTTTCTGAAAGTCTCTAAAAGTAACTTAGTTTATTTCATTAACTAGAAGGATGTCAATTACTGGAAAGACAGAATCATGCATTTGCTTTTAAAATGGTAGAAATATTGAAATAAAACGAGTTTGAATATATATGTACAAATTTCTAGTTATTGTCTTTGAAATGCACTAAAATGTGCTGAGAAAATCTCTTTTGAGTCAATGTGTATGTGTGTGTGTGTGTGTCTGTACGTGTGTGTGTGTGAATAAAAATATGTATTTTACGCCTCATCTAAAGTAGTCGATTTTTTAGTCAAGATTTTGTCATTTTATATGTATATGTAGCAGTGCCAACATTTATGAAAAATATCTTATTAAAATATCCACTAAATTCACACACACACACACACACACATATATATATATATATATATATATATATATATATATATATGAACGGTTGATGGTCAGAGTTGAATCAGACCAGGAAACAGTTGTATAAAATGTGGTCAATTGGCCGCTGGCTTTCCTATAATTGTTCCAGTGAACCCATATTCAACAAAGCTAAGAACGACTATGTAACAGATATAAAAGATAGCGGCGGTTTCCCGATAACACTCACATATATACCACACAGCACAAAAATCAACAGCAAGAGAAACATCACAACGTAGAGCAAAATATTGAAGACAAACGTAGGAAAAATATTCATTAAACTCATACGCTTCCTCTTATCAAGCTCATTCCGCAAGATATTCAACAAAAATACAGTAAAAATCAGCTACAGTTGCACTAAGAAGATGACACAAATAATAAAAAGCACAACAGGAAAACAATCAACAAACCACCTGATCAAATTAAAGACACTTGTAACTGCAGAATAATGAAGGAACGTTCCTTTAAACGGCAATTGCTTGCGAAACAATGTAATATAACAAGCCTCTGTAAAGTAATCAGATATCGAAGAGAAAATATACAAGAGTGTAAATGAATGATCCTGGAAAACAAAGAGACTACGCACACAAAATATTCTTTACAAATAGTAAATACCCGAACAGCATAATGCTTTATAAAAAAATATCTGGGAGATTAAAACAAAAACAAATCGCATCAAAAATATCATGCAAAATAAGAAAAGAACGTTAGCCAACAAAATCAATCCAAAAGCCTTAAACTCTGCCTGGAGGGAAAATAGCTATATCTAACTTCTCAGACAAAAACTAAATAAACGATCAGAACTCATCTTAAAATACAGACATGAAAACAAATTTTTACTACGTTACTTAAAAATCGGAAGCTGAAAACGAACAAGAATAAATGAAAATAAATAAAAAATAAACAAAAACAAATAAAATACATTAACATAAACAAGTAAGTAAATAAACTAAGTAAATAATAAACCAAAAATAAGAACCACGTCCACCAAAAGAACTGTTAGAATAATGCAATAGACTACCCACAATGCATCACTGAACAGTATATATAGAAAAAGTCGAGCAAAAACGTAATGTACATGGCCTGGCGGTTGCATTTAGCATGAAACAGACTGTAACCTCTGGGTTTTGACTTCATATATATATATATATATATATATATATATATATATATATATATATATATATATATATATGTAGAGAGAGAGAGAGAGAGAGAGATATGCTCTGTTTTCTCTCAATCACTAGAGCAGCTTTAATAAAAAGTTAAACATGTTTGATTGAAAAACGTTTTCTATTTATTCTTTATCTTATAAACGTATCTGATTCCGATCCATATTTATCTACAGTTGATCTTTAACTCAAATATATATATATATATATATATATATATATATATATATATATATATATATATATATATATATATAATTTTGCAAATTGAGTACTGGTACTAATAAAATAATGCTCGATGTATAATAACAGAGATATACGATTTATATGAATGGTAAATATAATTTATATTGATAATAATTATACATTTTTTACTCACCAGTTGCTCAACACTGAATTTCATGCCTGATTGCATTGTGCATAAAATTCAGAGTTGTGCTACCAATGCTGAAAAATGTATATTTATTATTAATATAAATTTTATATATATATATATATATATATATATATATATATATATATATATATATATACACACATTAAGATAGGATCGTTCCGACATACATTTTTTTTAGATGCGAGCCAGAGTTTGAAAGTCTTCTTAAGTTGAGATACGATTCTGAATTCTGTAATACGAGAGGGTTTATATTAAGTATCGTCAGTACACGTGATCACCTCTGCCCTGGAAGGATCTCTATTGTGTTGCGTTATGTCTTTTTGTCGTTATTTTGTAAAATTCATTTAGTGACATCATGGATCCGAAGAAAACTAGTGTAAAGAGCAGTGGTGAATTTTTAGAATCCTAGAACTGATAGGCACTATTCTCATTAATTTCAAGGGGAAAAATTCCTATGAAATACGAGTCTTTTGATTTACGAGCTAGGTCTTAGAACGAATTAAACATATAGGTACATAGTAACGCAAACTATTTTAATATTTAATGTTATAATAAACACATCTTTTGATTGTGTCCTTGGGTTGTTAACCTTTGTGTGCGTAACTCGCTTCTTTCTATATATATATATATATCACATCGGTAAAGTCTGTCGACTTCTTTTTCATATTGCTTTTACAATTTACGTCAGGGTTAAAAATGAAAAGCTCTCCGAAGTTCATTTAATCTTAATGCCAGCAAACTAAGAAAAAACGGAATTTGCCAGAGACTTTTTTTATAAAGTGAATGATAACTCGCAATTCTCGATAACGACTCAAATGTATAATTAACGACCCTTGAATAATTTAATATTTTCAATCCTGAAGTAAAACACCTAATTCGGAAGTTGCTAAAACTATATAAAAAGTTAAATAGAGAAGCAATAACGGTGTTATTTAATAAAACCAATTTGTGTGCGTGCATATGCATATGCATATATATATATATATATATATATATATATATATATATATATATATATATATATATATATATAATCCAAATAAATATATATAAATAAATATACGTGCAGTAGTGCATTGCATAGTGTATGAAACTCCTAGACTTACTGTCGGCGTGGGGTATATATATATATATATATATATATATATATATATATATATATATATATATATGTGTGTGTGTGTGTGTGTGTGTGTGCGCGCGTCTGTGTGTGTGTGTGCGCGTGTAAATGTCCTGTGATTAATATTTGCTGTCTCATCAAAAGTCGAAAGGGGGGATAGATCATCTTAAGTTAGTAAACCTATCAGTGTTTACTTCCCTTATTCGTTTTATTAATGTAACCGAATAAAATATTTGCCTATATTTAGACAAAATAATATCCCGAGCAAAATGAACTGTTTAATTGGTGAATTTCTTTACTCCCACCTTTCTAAGATTACAGTCTTATTTGTTCAAGCCTTTCATGTCAGACACTCAAATACCTTTGTCACTTTCTTCAAATTAATCTTGAAATATGAAATAGGCTTTGTCATCGCCATCTTTGTCATTCTGTTTCTAATCTTTTAAGACTCATAATCTACGATATATTAGTCGAGGGGTACGTAAGAGGGTAGGAAATATATCAAAGGAGGTGAGTTATAATTTTAAACGTTTAGAGTTATGGAATTAAGAATTTAGCAATATTGTAATGTTAGATTCTTAATATGTCTAAAAAATGGTGGTTTTCATATCTTAATTCCATCGTATTACTATCTCCTATTCCCACCTTTAACCCCCCCACCCCTCACTCTTAGGACACTTGTGAGATGATGTGCCTAAACTTTTGACCGTGGTTATCGGTAAGGGATCTTGCCAGACTAGCCAGCATTCAACACCCCATCGATCCTTCAACAAACTGCTATCAACAAGCATTATTGTTTCACTCCGTCACCTTTTTGCCTTATGTAAATTTTTTTCTCATACAAATGGAAAAAAGGAAATGATGTTTCACATACGGCTTGCCAACAGGCCGAATTGTTCATAAACATTTTCGCTTCGAACCCGTCGAGGTGCAGCTGAAATGCATCTTTGTAGTGAGTAAACTGTCTATATGATAAAATTATAATAAATTATAGATATATATATATACATACTTACATATATACATATATACATATATATATGTATTATGCGTGAGAAAATATTTATCTTTTTGAAATCAACAGACGAAGTATGGTATAGAAATAATAATAATAACAGACAGGAGAGAAATCCTTTTACTGTATTTCAAAACCAATTGACTGGACGGAATTTATATATATATATATATATATATATATATATATATATATATATATATATATATATATATATACACTTTATTTTAGGATATTACATCAAAAACAGGTAAAAAAAACGTTACACTATTGAGCTGCAATTGTGTAGCGTCTTTTGACATGCTTTCGATGTAATATCCTAAAATAAAAAATAAAGAATATTGCTCTACTTTTAATTGAACCGTCTTTTAAATTAAATGTTACAAACTTTGAAATTCTACCCAGTTAGTCCTCGTCTTAACTGAATATATATATATATATATACACGTGGCTTGACGATTGCATATAGCATGAAACAGACTGTCGCCTCTAAGTGTTGACTTCTATGTTCACTTTTATATTTACACACGCTCTATCTCTGATATTGAGCACTTTATTCCATAAATATAGCACACCTTAAGATTATATTTCTTTATATATATATATATATATATATATATATATATATATATATATATATATATATATATATATCATAGATGAAATGGATTAAATCCGAAAGGTATTTTTTAATATATTTTTTCTCTTCATACGTTATTTCTATGGATAAAAATTATTTGAGTAAATGCTCTGCTTTAATTAAAAAGTATTAATTTACATTTACCGGCCTGAATGTTCGAGAAATTTCGTATAAAATAACGCGTCCTTCAACAGCCTGACGTGCTGTTAACCATTCACCCACAGGGAACCTTCCATTCAACAATGTTCAAATTACTGCTTATTTCGGGGCCAAAATGATATATTGAGAAAGATCGTGGAAGATACGTGTTCATAAGCTGTATGGAAAATCAACAGCCTGTTCCGCCTACATATGTTTGAACATCTGATTACTTTTAAGGCCAACTTGAGACTCATAAAAAGATTTCTTATACAGCCCAATGAACATCGCCTCTTTTGAATTCTGCACTGCAGGAATGATAGGTGACGCAATAAATGATCTTACCGTGTAAAGAGGATGAATTATTGCTTTTATTTCCGAGTTACTTCAATGATTTTGAGTATTTAAGTTCATTACACTAAACAGTAAATGGCATATGTGGCAGCGCTTATTATGAAATACCGAGCACCACGGGCAGATTTCGACATTGTCGTAAGTTGGTGTACAACTTCTCTTCAGTCTACTTGATACTAATTTTTAAAGCAAATATCTTGCATTCTCTTATGATTAAAGCTTATATATATATATATATATATATATATATATATATATATATATATGTGTGTGTGTGTGTGTGTGTGTATGTGTGTGTGTGTATCAGTGGCGACTCTACATTATCAATGTTCATCGGGCCCAATACAATCTTTAATAAAATATACTATTAATTTAACTAAAATATATAATTTTTTTAAATCCCTAGCTGCGGAAAAATCTTCATTATTGCACAGTAATTGAATCAAATCAGAACCGTGAAAAAGGCCGTGAACAAACAACGCCATTAAAAGAAAAAGGTTTTGAGAGAGTGAAACCTAGAAGCCTTGTTAAAGAGCACCCTTCTTTGAATATTTTGAACTGGCGCTACAGATTCGCAAACAAAGAACTGTACCAAATAACAGAAGCCCCATCACTTGAGGGCAACCAACAGAAGCAACAGCAAAAATGTATATCACGTGTAATCCGAAGAGAAGATAATGACATAATCAAGATGTTCACATTCCACATTACTCCAAAGAAAAGGTTAGGAAGGAAACCCCCATCAATACTGGAAAGAACGATAACAGTTACTGGACTTGAAAAACCTGTTTTCCTGAAAAATTGTTTTAAGAGAAAGATTTTATAAATTTCAACTTAAAGCAGTACTGGCTGCTCGTTCGTTGAATACCAAATGTTTGCTTGTAGGCGAACGGTTGATATTTGTTGACAAATTTTGTTTGGCGGTATAGTTTATTTCATGCCAAAATCTAAATATTTTGAACACAATTTTATGGCTTCAAATAAATATATTTTTAATGTAATTGTATGTCTTAAACTACACATAAAATGTATTGTTAGTCATTTTACTATAATATGTACTGATGGTCATTCTGCTATAATATGTATTGTTGACCATTTTGTTTTAAAAATGTACTGTTGGTCATTCTGCTATAAAACGTGTTGTTGGTCATTCTGCTGCAAAATGTGTTGTTGGTCATTTTGTTTTAAAAATATACTGTTAATCATTCTACCATAAAATGTAATGTAGGCCATTTTGCTTTAAAATTGTATTGTTGCTCATTTTACTAAAAATATGTATTGTTAGTAATTATTTTTATATAAATGTATGTTGATAATATTTTGTTATATCAAAATGAATTTTATGCTTTCAAAGTGTTTTGTTTTTGTTTGGGGGTCCATAGCTGGTACCCTAACAAATGCTACCACCCCGACAGTTAATATTACCGTTTCATTGTCTTGAGTATTTTAAATTTAACATTCCTTGCAATTGTTATTGCATTGGAGATCTTTCTTTGGCTCTCCACAATTGCTTTCCTATTCTCATATACATCCTTTTTAATAAGTCATTAATCATATTTGCATTGGATTAATATCTATGGAGGCCGCGGTGGGATGATTCCATTAATTTTATGTATTTGAATGACTGTCTTTTGGGTTTCTTTGTGGGAAAAGATGGGCAAGAGTTAGCTTTGCGGAATATTGAATGAGTATTGTCTCTCTTTTACTCCAAGCGTTCTGTGTAAAACGATAAACTACATCCAACAGCAAGGCCTCTGATCAGGAGGCTTTGAAGATCGTGGAATCACCTCCTAATTGCCACGAGGTTTTAGCAACTGTTAAGGTCCCATCTATGGGTAAATAGTTGACCACCAAACTGCTATAGTCAAAACACTATGAAAGTGTAAAAATAGGTTTTAATACCAGCAATACATTTTTGTAAAAGGTCATTACAAGCAATACATTTTTGAAGAAAAAATATTAAGAGCAATACTTTTCTGTCAAAAAATATTAGCAGCAATAAATCTTTGGAAGAATATTAGCAGCAATACATTTTTCGGAAAAAATATTACCGGCAATAAAAATCTTGTCGGCATCAAATAACCCATTGAGGTTAATATGCCGTAGAACAATCAAAACCAAACTTTTCACTTAATACTTAGTTTGACAAAGTCACACCATCAACGAGCAGGACCTGAACCTTAAGAGGAATAATTGTTCTCTAAATGTAGCACCTTGCCTTTAATGTCTATTGGGTTTCAATTTCACCCCAGATTTCATAGTCCTGGGTATGACGAAAAACTACATCCGGCAGCAAGGCCTCTGATCGGGAGGTTTTGAGGAGTGTGGAATCACTATTTAATTGCTGTTGTTTCCGGGTCCAACTTAATCCGGGGTGGTAGCACCTGTTAGGGTCCCAGCTATAGGCAAATAGTGAACTCCCAAACAAAAACAAAAGACTATATAAGTATAAAAATACATTTTTATAGTTAAAATACCAGCGACATATTTTTATATATAAAGAAAATTACCAAAAATACCTATTTATCTGTAGTTGAAGCCATACGATTGTGTTCAAAATGTTTGGATTTCGGCATTAAATAACACATAGAGGTTGATATGCAGCTAAACAAAATCAACCAAAATCAACCCGACCTCAAGTGAAACTGATGTATACGAAACATCGCTAAAGATGGCTGGAAAAGCGCATCAGTTCCTTGTATCACTACAGTAAGTACCTGATTCTTCGTACTATATCTGGGCGACAGCTGCCCAGAACATACTCTCCAGTCTTGATAGAGTTCAGACGCTTCAAATCTGACCAAAAACGGACTACTACTGCCATATCTGAGCTGGAGCTGCTAAGTCATCATTTTCAACTCTTGATTGAGTCCATTATCGGCTTCGTGGCCTGGTGGATGATTATTTTCCAAACTACAACCCCTTTCCCAGAGTCGAAAAGTCACCAGACTATCAGTCCTGCGTATGACGATAAGCTACATCCAACAGCAAGCCCTCTGATCGAGAGATTGCAGGTTTATAAGAAACCACCGCTTTATTACTGATGTTCACAGGTACATTCTGGCCCGGAGTGGTAGCACCCGTTAGGGTCCCAGCTATGGGAAAATAGTGAACTTCCCAAACAAAACAAAATACTATGGAAGTATAAAAATACATTTTTTACAATAAAATTACCAGCAAATAATATAAAAATTATATAAAAATTATATAAAAAATTATCAACAATACAATTTTAAAGCAAAATAACCTGCAATACAATTTTATGGTAGAATTACTAACAAAACATTTTATCTGTAGTTGAAAGCATATAATCGTTTTCAAAATATATTTTGTTGAAGCCATAAAATTGTGTTCAAAATATTTAGATTTCGGCATTAAATAATCCATAGAGTTGCTGCTACAATTTCTCCCCTGAGGATTTCTTCGTCCAAACTTATGTGGTTTTTGTTTTTTATCTGAGATGTGAACAGAGGGTATACAAAGGTGGAATTCCGTAACTCAAACTGTTCTCAGTCTTGGAGAAAAGAGAGAGAGAGAGAGAATGACACAGACAGACAGTAACCGAGAAAGAGCATAATTCAGAAACACAAACGACTCTAGAAGTTCAATACGTTTGAAAAAGAAAGCTATTTTATCGTGAATTATTAACCTGAATTCATTGTCTTCATTGAGTAAAAAGCATCACGACTGCTACAAGGTCAGTTATTACTTTGATATCGTCGAAAGCTCAACGAAAAAATAATCTGCTAAAAGGAAAGGAAATGATGTTTTACTGTATAATCATATGTATAAAATACTGGATTTCAAGTTTCCAAACTCTGAAGAAGATTTATAATATTAAGAATCTATTTAAGCATTTTCCATTGACTGTTAAGGAGTTGATTTGCCGTTTAACAAATGAAATCAAATCGACTGACGATACGATGAAAAGTAATTATGCCAACACGTTTTCTGTAGAAACGGTTTTTTTTTTCTTAAAAAGTAACACAGTCACAGATTCTCCTAATTTTCGTCACCAGCTTCTATGATTTTTTTTTTCTTCATGATCTTGGTTATGTTATTATATTTTTCTTACATAATCACAAAGAATTACTTACAGTGTTCAGACTGTTGTCTTCATCTTCGTTTCGGCCGTTGTACACTCCGACCTTCTTCAGGCGATTGGAATTACGAAACGAAAACTTTATTTCGTCCACCGAAAATTCAAATAAAAAAAGCATATCACCTGAAAACTTTTAACAGTAGCAAAAACTAAAATGGTTAGCGCATGTAACTAAAAGAAAATAAGGTTACCTGATAAGGTAGTCGAGCCAACGTAAAAGGAGGGGGGAAGAAAAACAATTATATGAGGATATGTAAAAGATATAACAGCTGAACTGAAACTTGAAGAGGTTAAATTTGTAGAAATCAGGGAAGCATCCTCTCGGTAGTCTGTTACAACATGGATATAATAATGCCCATAATGGGGGAATGTGGAATAAAACTTTCTTACATCATTTCTTCAGAAACGGTATCCCATTCTTTTTTGCCTTTCATTTGTTTTGTTTCATCTCTGCATTTGCAGTTGAATGACGTCTGAAATTAATTGGCTATTAAAACCGTCTGACTGATTTTCCTAGTCACGATGCTTTATTATGCTTTACCTCGTTGATTAGAACGTTAAATTAAACAATGTTTAATTCAACTAATGGGCGATGCTAATCATTTCTCCACAAGCTGAGCGATTAGCCATTTTTTAAAAATATTTTCTTTAAACCAAAATTCAATTGACGTCGTATTAAAGGATTACGGTTTCAGATCGTATATCACGTATAATCTTAAATGCAATCTCAAATATTCAATTTCTTTTCGGTTGCAAAGAAATTTTTTGTTGTTTGAGTTTTGATCTTTAATAAATTTAAACCGTAATGTTATACGATCCGTTAGTTCAAATTTTGTTGGATGTCTTGGCATAAAGCAGTAGCTAGAAATCTTGTCTTGCAGATGGTTATTGTAGCGAGTTCCATCTTCATTAACTGCTGTAGCCAATATAATTAATTGAAAAATTAAATTAAAACTATTGGTTTAGAAAACCCGAGCTCTACCAATAAGCTTGTTTTTTTTGTTTGTTTGTTTGTTTGTTTTTCTAGCATAAACTCATAAAAGAGAATGTCATTTGCCCGAAAACAAGTTGCATCGAAAACAAGTTGCATCAAAAACGTTGAACCAAAATCTTTACTTCGAATTGTTCATTTTACAGAAAAAAAGATAACAAAAGTTAGAAAATAGAAGGGAGATAACTTTGATATCTGAATAGTCTATAGTGGATTTAGGAAGGCTGCGTGAATATTGAAAATTGTGCTGCAAATAAAATATGCAATATCCACAAACATAAAATATAAGAAATGTTCAAATGGTAACGATATTCAATCACGGCAAAAAAATACATGTTTGAAACAACAAATTAAATTTTATATACACAATTTACAATTTCTTTGTTTGTAATGATGTGTGTAAAGGTATATTTAAGGGAAAAATTTCTTTACTGTTTTGGAAATGTGCAATGTCGAAAAAGTTCGCCTTTGATTAAAAAGGTTGAATTTAACTTAGACAAAAAATTTTTCTATGGAAGATATTCAGTGAAAAATTTGTTGTGTAAAATTTTCTAATCTCTCATAAAGGAAGTTTGTTTCTTTCGCGGCTATTTGACACATAATTCCCGTGTGTATCTTTGGCGTGTGTGAATCTCAAATGTGACGAAATTTGTTCGCCGTTTCTATTTATAGTTTTTTAACGACCAAATCTTGGTAGCTGTTGCGAATTTTTCTGAGAAATGAGTGGGCGAATGTTATATTTTTTTTATTTTTTAGCCAATAGGATTTCTTGAAACATTTAAATTAGGGATGAATTCGAGAAAGATTTTTTTACGTCGGCTGAGCCTACTTTGCACAAAATTTGATTGTTTTGTTATGGAAATTTTTCGAAGCTTATTTTTTATTTAACAACCAATGAAATTCAAGAAAATGTTTGAAATTGAAATTTGGGTTACTAAAACTGCTTTTTGGTTTATAATTTTGCATCATTTAAAATTTTTCTTGTTTATTTACGATATGGAATACTTTTTTCTCCATAAATTCATCACTGAATTCTTCATTCGCGCCACAGACTTGCTTAATATTTTGCGTTGAATATTAAAAAAAAAACACGAAAAGAAAACAAAAAATAAAGTAAACTCGTAAAAATGACGAAAATCAATCCCACTTAAATAATTGTCCTATCCAAAATTCATTCGTGAATAAATTAAATATTTTAAAAAGCCTTTAGAATTAATTCATATTAAACTTTTTTATTAATTTTTATTATTAATATTTTTATCTTTTTATAATTTATATTCTAATTTGTGTAAACGAATAAAAAACAATCAATTTCCTGGTGTTAACTGATTTCATTAAAATCCGACAATTATTTGATTTTGCAAGAATTTTCAATTTATTGTGTTTTTCAACTGAAGGAAAGAAAAGAATGCATAAAAACTAATGGTAAATATTACGCGACCGCTGACCTAAAAAAAAAAAAGATTTTCAACCAAAATTTCAAACGTGCTAAAAAAAGAATAAAAATTTTAAAAAGATTATCCAAAAATACTTTGGTTTTTCTTATTATTAATAATTTTTTCATGATAAAACTTTGTTTTTTATTAAGTTTGGAGCCGTTTTTTTTATTACGCTATGTTGTTTTTTCGACGAATTTTTTAATATACCTAAAAAAATTGTCCTATCCAAAATGCATGCGTAATAAATAAATTAAATATTTTAATAGAAGCCTTCGGCATTAATTCATATTAAACTTTTTATTAATTTTTATTATTTATATTTTTATCTGTTTATAATTTATATTTTAATTTCTGTATCCCGAATAAAAAGTTCCTGGTTATAACTGATTTCACCGTTAAATAAGCCGGTTAAAAAAGAACTGATTTGTTGTCAATCATTCATTATCGTAAATAAACGAGTATCATTTTTTAATAATTAAACGAAACATAATTTTAGAAAAACAGCTTTCGTAAATAAAAGTTATCGTCTTTTACATTGGTTGTCTCTTAATGTGAAGCTGATATGTCCTTTGGGTGGATCTGCCCGAGACTTTTAGGTGATCTCAGTCTGACACTAAGATCTGTTCCGCTCCCTTCTTATTATAAAGGAAAACGAAGAGTTCAGCGCCTTCTGAATGCTGTCAAAAAACAAAGTATAGATTTTTTTTTTGTTGAGGTCAACACCTGCTTCAACGACCATTTTTCTTTTTACTAATTCGGCTTTGAGTTGTTATATCTTTGAACAATGTGTTTTTTTTTTTTTTATAATCGATTGTAACATATACGAATTTATAAGAATATAAAATAATTGTATGACAATTCTGCCAACCTGCATCGCAAAATTCAAGAGTAAACATCGTACACATGTCGAAAAGGTGTGGGATGACACAACACAAGAGTTTTAATTAAAATAAACGCTTAAGTATACAAATCATTCTTAATGAATTAGTACTGAAAATATCGTTTTTTTCAGATAATTTTTTAATTTTTTGCAACAATAAATAAAAACAAAAAACAAAAGAGTAGTGATTTTTGTTTTCATATCGAAGAAAAAAATGCCTCCATTTTGGTGGTAGCTTGCTATTATACTCATGATGGCCAGCGTGAGTTTGTGCTATTGTGTGATCGCTGATAGGCCACGGTGTGCCACAAGTTATTCGAAGTTTGGAAAAATACAATGAAAACATAAACAGAAATGTTTATATATATATATTGGTTCACATATTTACAAACATAAATACATGAGGATAAACACACACAAGTATGTATATATATATATATATATATATATATATATATATATATATATATATATATATATATATATATGTGTGTGTGTGTGTGTGTGTGTGTGTGTGTGTGCGTGTGTGTCTGTAGAAAATATTCATTGTGTTGTTTGTAGAAGAATTAACAAAGAAAAACACAAAAAATATTTGAATTAAAAATGCTAATATGATAGATTATGAGAATAAAAGTTTGTCTTTAAGAATCAATTCTTAACGTCTAATACTTTTGTTCGGACGACACACCACGATGAGGAGTCACAATACTGGTCTCTGAGCGTGAAGCCGACATATCCTTTGGGTCGCTCTGACCTAGGTACCTCCACTTTTTCGGCATAAATTATCGATACCTAAGTTTAAAATGCATTTTTTAAAATGAAAAAATATGCTTGAATATTTCATTTTAGTTTTACTTGAAAGTTGAATCATTAAATTTATTATTTCCATTAAGTAAACAATTCTGGTATATTTCAGATAGAAACTATATACATTGGAATGTCAAATTTAATTTTAAATTTTTAAATTTTCAAAAAACCCGCCATTTTCTTAATTTTAAGAAATTTGTAAACAAACACAAATTTATCGATTTTAAAAATATTTAAAAAAATTTCTGACACGTCATTTTAGTAAAATTAGAAAATTTAATGTTAAATTAATCTGATTTAAAAAAAATATTACTTAATTATAGCATAAAAAAGAAATATACAACGAATTATTAACGATTGGTACCGTAATTTTGATCCCGATACTTGATCCGTGTGTTGATTGACAAGTGATGACAGCTACTACGGATGACCATAAATGAAAATTACTAGAAATCTGAGTGAACCCTTTTATTTTTAGTTTTACTGTTATGTCTATTTATTAGAATAAAGGGACAAAACTCTTTTTATAATAATGGCAATTTCAGTCTACTGTACATGGAAATAAGGAATGTATTAAGTAGAAAAATACAACATAAAAAATTATTTGAAAAAAAAGTGGAATCACTAAATTTATTAAACTTGGCAATTTTGAACTCGTAAATTTTGTTTCTACTTAATTACTAATTATCAAAAGGAAATAAGCTAATACAGAGTTTTGCACGATTTTTAAACTATTATAAATTATTATAATCAAAATGTAAAACAAATAAAAAATTCTTGTAAAATTTAATTATTCATCAGAAAAAATTTATTTCTTCAGGCAATAATGACCTTAATATTACTTATTTACAAAAGCAATTAAAAGCTTTTCTAATTAAGTAATATCATAGTTTTATTGGATTCATTATTTTTCTATTCAAAGCTCATTTTAAAAAAGTTGGAACAAATTAGAAAAAAAAAGTAGGTGATTTACCATCTCCAATGACTCTTACTTTAAACAAAAAAAAATTGTAAGGAAATAAAAAGAATTGAACGAAATTTCGGGAAAATAAGTAAGTGGGGTGTAACATATTAAAAAAAAAATATTTTTTACTAAAATTTACTAAAAAGAAATATTTCAAAAATAATTTCATTCATTGGTGAATAAGTCCTGAAAATTTAATTAAAATCGGACAATTACTTTAATTTTACAAGAATTTCCAAATCAATGGGTTTTCAACGGGAAAAAAGCGCAAAAAAAAACAATGTTATTTTTACAGCACCGCGATGACGTAAAAAAAAGAAAAATTAACCAAAATTTCGAACGTGTTAAAAAATATTAAAAAATATCAAAAAATAATTAAAATACACTTTGGTCTTTCATCTTAATAATAACATAAGCGTTTTGACGATAAAAATTTATTTTCGGTAAGTTTGTGGCATTTGTTTATTACGCTATGCTGTTTTCCCGCGAAAAAGTGGGGGCGGGTGAGTGAGTCTGACCCAAAGGATTTTGTCATTGAGGATCGTTCCTCTCCCTTCTTTATTATAAGGGAGTAGGAGGAGATCAGTGCCTTCTGAGTGGTGTCAAATAACAATCAAAAATAGATTTTCATTGAGGTCAACTCTTCTTCCGATCCTTTTTATTTCTGCTGTAGTTGAGTTCACTGATTTAGCAATGACAAAGGTCAGTTTTATTGGTAATTTACCCAACAAAGATTTTCGTAAGTAAGACTGTAAAGCCAAGGTACTTAAAATTCAATAAAATATTTAAAATTGCAGTGTAGTTAAAAAATTATCTCAAAAAGGTCGTTTACTTTGTATTCGTCATGTAATTTTATTACAAGTATTTTCCCCTTACAGAAATACCGTAAATGATCCCCTCGACGTGGTGTAGTGGTTAACACACTAGATCCTGTATCGCTCCCCCAGTGCTGTGGTACAGGTGAACGGAAGGTTGTCGGACGCGTTCGTGCTGTCTAGGTCGGTTCGTCAGGGTTGTCCGCTGTCGCCTCTCCTTTATGCTTTGGCGTTGGAGCCTCTCCTTCGCCGGCTGAAGGACGAGACCGGCAGTCCGGCCCTACGCGGAATCGCCGTTCCTGGAGGGGCTCGAGCCAGGGTTTCCGCGTACGCCGATGACGTATCTGCTTTCGTGTCGTCCCGGGACGACATCGAGCTGGTACAGAAGGCGCTTGATCGGTACGAGAAGGTGACAGGGGCCAAGATAAACCGCGACAAGTCTTCCGGCTTGCGGTTAGGTGCCTGGAAAGGGGTCGCTCTTCCGGGCCGCTTCGGTTGGACGGATGGACCTGTCCGCATTCTTGGAGTGTGGTTTAAACCGGACCTCCAGCTGGAGAAGAATTGGTCTGAAGTACTTGCAAAGGTCTATTCCGCCGGCAAGACTTGGAATCGACGGCGGTTGTCCGTGAAGGGCAGGGCGGAGGTGTGTGTTACATACATTCTCCCCCTGATTCTTTATCGATTGTCTGTACTTCCTCTCTGTGAGACCCATCGGAAGGCGCTCGAGCGATCGCTATCCTCCATTTTATGGAGGGGACGCGCGAACAGGGTCGACAGACGAGTCTGCACTAAACGTCCGTGTCATGGGGGGCTGGGAATGCCGCACCTCTTGAGTCACATCCGTGCCTCTAGGTTGGCTTTCCTACGCCGCGCATTGACTGGGAGAGATCCGATTCTGGAGGGGATTGTTAGGGACGCCTTCCCTAGCCTTACCATCAGTCCCCCCATCTCGAGGGTTGAGCGCCGTTGTAGACCCCGGGACGAGTCGGATTTCATCCGCGAGTGTCGGTCGGCCTTGAAGGCCATTCCCCGGTCCAGTGACCTTTCACGGCCTAGGAAGGTCTTCTATCGTGGATTAGTGGAGGGGCCCGCGAAGGATTCCCTACGTGATACGCTCGGCTTGTCGGAGGAGGAGTATCGCTCCTACTGGTCTTGGGCGCCAGCGGCGGATTACCTCAGTAACCCTGAGTTTTCGCTTACCTGGCGATTGGCTCGGAATCGGCTGCCTCTCAACGACAAGGCTTTCATATGGGGTTTGGCGGATTTGCCAGACTGTGAACGGTGTGGTCTTGGCTTAGAGGAAACGGCTTCGCACGCCTTCTACCATTGCCCCCGGGTCCGCCCCTTATGGGACCATGTCGGCGAGCTGACGGCTCGTCTCGCTCCCGAACAGCTTGTGTCCATTGATCGCGCATACGCGTGTGACAATGTGTCGCCCCCGTATTCCGGGGTGAAACGAATGGTGTTTCTGACGCTGCTGGCCACGGCTCGAATGGTGATCTGGACGACGCGAAAGGAGGAAGTCTTGCGAGGCAACCGTCTTTCTCATCAGCATCTAATCCAATTCTTTGAGCATCAGCTCAAGATGAAGATTAGATCTGATAGAAAACGATTGCATTCGACAGTCTTTGGCGAAAGGTGGGTAAAAGAGGCGAGCTTGGTTCGTGTGACCGGGGCTAGCCTTGATTTTCTCTTCTAGGTCAACCTATTGCACATCGGGGTGGCTTCCTGCGGAACCCTCCCCTTGGTTAGGTTAGAAAAGCTTAAGTGTACCTAGTTAATGTGAGTATGTGTTGTTCCTTGCCTGTAACCCGGCTACTCTTTGGTTATGATCCAAGTCGAGACTCCCAACCTCCCCAGTTTGTTTTGGCCTCCTTTTATCTCGACTGGGTCAGCTTTATATTTTCCCATTCCCGCATAATATTTTATCCTTTTTCCCACTCCCTTAGCGAGAGTTGCCTCTTGATTTTGTCCATTGGGCAGAATACAGCGGCCTCTCAATTTTGAGGGTTGGACGGTCCCCTACTAACTTATATTATATTTAGTTCGCATTTGTGTTACTCTTTAGTTATTTGTGGGTTCATCCCCCTCCCCTCTCATTCTATCATTATTAGAATTTTTAATGTATAGCATGTATTTCATCATCAAATTTTTATGGTGTGGGGCGCGTTTTGGTAGGTTCCCCTTGAGAGGATGTGGTATTATGGTAATTGAAGGATTGTTTGGTGATGGACGAGTTCTTGTGGTGAATGGGTAAATTGTAATGTATGAATGGGTCGTGAGTCAGATTAGCTAGGTATAAGATAGTTAGTGTTGACCAGCCTTACCCCTCCCCTTTTCGGCCTCGTGCCACAATTTTGTATTCTTACAAAATCAATATTGATCATATTTTTTAAGGATGTTAGATTGCCCTACGTTCCACTGGGTAGGCTATTCGGACCACAAACTCGTTTGTGCCCGGGTGGCGTTAGACGGTAGGCCTAGAATGGCTGGTTACTGGAAGTTCAATCGGTCCTTACTGGACAGGGAGGACTTCCGGAAACAGCTAATTAGACTAGTGCAGCGGGAGCTAGTGGGGGCGGTTATCGGGAATAAGTGGTGGGAGCGCCTTAAGTGTAGGATTAGGTCCTTCACCACTGATTTCAGCAAACGGCTCACTCTAGATAGAGCTGATAAGGTGAAGACGCTTAAAGCTAGTTACACCCGGGCGGTGGCTGGGGGGGATCCCCTAGAGATAGCCTTAGCTAAGGAGGCCCTGGATCGTTCGAATAGCGAGCGGTACATGGGCCAGGTAATTAGACATAAGTTAAGCAAGATGTCTTCCGAAGCTGTGAATCTGGGCGCAGATCTGCGCAGGGAAGAGGTCCGTCGAGGTGGCGATCGTTGCATTCGTGAAGTCGAATCCCCGGAGGGGCGTACTCTTCGGGCCACTGACGACATGTGCGAGGCGTTTCGGCGCCATTTCGAGAGCCGGTTTACCAAGGAGCCTGGTCTCCGTGAGGAGGAGTTTCGTAGCTATTTGGCTGACTTTCCTCGGCTTTCGCCGACTGAAGCGGCTAGCTGCGAGGGAGAGATCACGGAGGGCGAAGTCTACGCGGTTTTGAAGAAGGTCGGCAGAGGCAAGTCGCCCGGTTTGGATGGTTTGCCCTATGAATTGTACTTGAGGCTGTCGCACATCTTTGTTCCGATTTTGACTGCAGTGTTCAACAACTGGTTTCGGTCGGGGTCCATCCCCGACCGGATCACCAGGGGCGTGATCACTCTGTTGAAAAAGGGCAAAGGTGGTGGGGGGAAACTAGATGACTACAGGCCCATAACTCTGCTAAACACAGAGTTAAAGATTATGGCCAAGATCCTGCAGGAGCGTTTGCAGTCAGTTGCCGAGTCTCTGTTGGGACCTGAGCAGACTTGTTCTGTGAGGGGCCGAACAATTCAGAGCAACCTGCATCTGATCCGCACGATAATAGAGGGTGTAAAAGACGACGAGCAAGCCGCGCTGATCAATTTGGATCAGTCCAAGGCATTTGATAGGGTCGACCATCGCTACCTTGCTGCTGTCCTGCAGGCCGCTGGATTCGCACCCAACTTCTGCCACTGGATTAGCCTCCTGTATCGCTCCCCCAGTGCTGTGGTACAGGTGAACGGAAGGTTGTCGGACGCGTTCGTGCTGTCTAGGTCGGTTCGTCAGGGTTGTCCGCTGTCGCCTCTCCTTTATGCTTTGGCGTTGGAGCCTCTCCTTCGCCGGCTGAAGGACGAGACCGGCAGTCCGGCCCTACGCGGAATCGACGTTCCTGGAGGGGCTCGAGCCAGGGTTTCCGCGTACGCCGATGACGTATCTGCTTTCGTGTCGTCCCGGGACGACATCGAGGCGGTACAGAAGGCGCTTGATCGGTACGAGAAGGTGACAGGGGCCAAGATAAACCGCGACAAGTCTTCCGGCTTGCGGTTAGGTGCCTGGAAAGGGGTCGCTCTTCCGGGCCGCTTCGGTTGGACGGATGGACCTGTCCGCATTCTTGGAGTGTGGTTTAAACCGGACCTCCAGCTGGAGAAGAATTGGTCTGAAGTACTTGCAAAGGTCTATTCCGCCGGCAAGACTTGGAATCGACGGCGGTTGTCCGTGAAGGGCAGGGCGGAGGTGTGTGTTACATACATTCTCCCCCTGATTCTTTATCGATTGTCTGTACTTCCTCTCTGTGAGACCCATCGGAAGGCGCTCGAGCGATCGCTATCCTCCATTTTATGGAGGGGACGCGCGAACAGGGTCGACAGACGAGTCTGCACTAAACGTCCGTGTCATGGGGGGCTGGGAATGCCGCACCTCTTGAGTCACATCCGTGCCTCTAGGTTGGCTTTCCTACGCCGCGCATTGACTGGGAGAGATCCGATTCTGGAGGGGATTGTTAGGGACGCCATCCCTAGCCTTACCATCAGTCCCCCCATCTCGAGGGTTGAGCGCCGTTGTAGACCCCGGGACGAGTCGGATTTCATCCGCGAGTGTCGGTCGGCCTTGAAGGCCATTCCCCGGTCCAGTGACCTTTCACGGCCTAGGAAGGTCTTCTATCGTGGATTAGTGGAGGGGCCCGCGAAGGATTCCCTACGTGATACGCTCGGCTTGTCGGAGGAGGAGTATCGCTCCTACTGGTCTTGGGCGCCAGCGGCGGATTACCTCAGTAACCCTGAGTTTTCGCTTACCTGGCGATTGGCTCGGAATCGGCTGCCTCTCAACGACAAGGCTTTCATATGGGGTTTGGCGGATTTGCCAGACTGTGAACGGTGTGGTCTTGGCTTAGAGGAAACGGCTTCGCACGCCTTCTACCATTGCCCCCGGGTCCGCCCCTTATGGGACCATGTCGGCGAGCTGACGGCTCGTCTCGCTCCCGAACAGCTTGTGTCCATTGATCGCGCATACGCGTGTGACAATGTGTCGCCCCCGTATTCCGGGGTGAAACGAATGGTGTTTCTGACGCTGCTGGCCACGGCTCGAATGGTGATCTGGACGACGCGAAAGGAGGAAGTCTTGCGAGGCAACCGTCTTTCTCATCAGCATCTAATCCAATTCTTTGAGCATCAGCTCAAGATGAAGATTAGATCTGATAGAAAACGATTGCATTCGACAGTCTTTGGCGAAAGGTGGGTAAAAGAGGCGAGCTTGGTTCGTGTGACCGGGGCTAGCCTTGATTTTCTCTTCTAGGTCAACCTATTGCACATCGGGGTGGCTTCCTGCGGAACCCTCCCCTTGGTTAGGTTAGACAAGCTTAAGTGTACCTAGTTAATGTGAGTATGTGTTGTTCCTTGCCTGTAACCCGGCTACTCTTTGGTTATGATCCAAGTCGAGACTCCCAACCTCCCCAGTTTGTTTTGGCCTCCTTTTATCTCGACTGGGTCAGCTTTATATTTTCCCATTCCCGCATAATATTTTATCCTTTTTCCCACTCCCTTAGCGAGAGTTGCCTCTTGATTTTGTCCATTGGGCAGAATACAGCGGCCTCTCTATTTTGAGGGTTGGACGGTCCCCTACTAACCTATATTATATTTAGTTCGCATTTGTGTTACTCTTTAGTTATTTGTGGGTTCATCCCCCTCCCCTCTCATTCTATCATTATTAGAATTTTTAATGTATAGCATGTATTTCATCATCAAATTTTTATGGTGTGGGGCGCGTTTTGGTAGGTTCCCCTTGAGAGGATGTGGTATTATGGTAATTGAAGGATTGTTTGGTGATGGACGAGTTCTTTGGTGAATGGGTAAATTGTAATGTATGAATGGGTCGTGAGTCAGATTAGCTAGGTATAAGATAGTTAGTGTTGACCAGCCTCTACCCCTCCCCTTTTCGGCCTCGTGCCACAATTTTGTATTCTTACAAAATCAATATTGATCATATTTTTTAAGGATGTTAGATTGCCCTACGTTCCACTGGGTAGGCTATTCGGACCACAAACTCGTTTGTGCCCGGGTGGCGTTAGACGGTAGGCCTAGAATGGCTGGTTACTGGAAGTTCAATCGGTCCTTACTGGACAGGGAGGACTTCCGGAAACAGCTAATTAGACTAGTGCAGCGGGAGCTAGTGGGGGCGGTTATCGGGAATAAGTGGTGGGAGCGCCTTAAGTGTAGGATTAGGTCCTTCACCACTGATTTCAGCAAACGGCTCACTCTAGATAGAGCTGATAAGGTGAAGACGCTTAAAGCTAGTTACACCCGGGCGGTGGCTGGGGGGGATCCCCTAGAGATAGCCTTAGCTAAGGAGGCCCTGGATCGTTCGAATAGCGAGCGGTACATGGGCCAGGTAATTAGACATAAGTTAAGCAAGATGTCTTCCGAAGCTGTGAATCTGGGCGCAGATCTGCGCAGGGAAGAGGTCCGTCGAGGTGGCGATCGTTGCATTCGTGAAGTCGAATCCCCGGAGGGGCGTACTCTTCGGGCCACTGACGACATGTGCGAGGCGTTTCGGCGCCATTTCGAGAGCCGGTTTACCAAGGAGCCTGGTCTCCGTGAGGAGGAGTTTCGTAGCTATTTGGCTGACTTTCCTCGGCTTTCGCCGACTGAAGCGGCTAGCTGCGAGGGAGAGATCACTGAGGGCGAAGTCTACGCGGTTTTGAAGAAGGTCGGCAGAGGCAAGTCGCCCGGTTTGGATGGTTTGCCCTATGAATTGTACTTGAGGCTGTCGCACATCTTTGTTCCGATTTTGACTGCAGTGTTCAACAACTGGTTTCGGTCGGGGTCCATCCCCGACCGGATCACCAGGGGCGTGATCACTCTGTTGAAAAAGGGCAAAGGTGGTGGGGGAAACTAGATGACTACAGGCCCATAACTCTGCTAAACACAGAGTTAAAAATTATGGCCAAGATCCTGCAGGAGCGTTTGCAGTCAGTTGCCGAGTCTCTGTTGGGACCTGAGCAGACTTGTTCTGTGAGGGGCCGAACAATTCAGAGCAACCTGCATCTGATCCGCACGATCATAGAGGGTGTAAAAGACGACGAGCAAGCCGCGCTGATCAATTTGGATCAGTCCAAGGCATTTGATAGGGTCGACCATCGCTACCTTGCTGCTGTCCTGCAGGCCGCTGGATTCGCACCCAACTTCTGCCACTGGATTAGCCTCCTGTATCGCTCCCCCAGTGCTGTGGTACAGGTGAACGGAAGGTTGTCGGACGCGTTCGTGCTGTCTAGGTCGGTTCGTCAGGGTTGTCCGCTGTCGCCTCTCCTTTATGCTTTGGCGTTGGAGCCTCTCCTTCGCCGGCTGAAGGACGAGACCGGCAGTCCGGCCCTACGCGGAATCGCCGTTCCTGGAGGGGCTCGAGCCAGGGTTTCCGCGTACGCCGATGACGTATCTGCTTTCGTGTCGTCCCGGGACGACATCGAGGCGGTACAGAAGGCGCTTGATCGGTACGAGAAGGTGACAGGGGCCAAGATAAACCGCGACAAGTCTTCCGGCTTGCGGTTAGGTGCCTGGAAAGGGGTCGCTCTTCCGGGCTGCTTCGGTTTGACGGATGGACCTGTCCGCATTCTTGGAGTGTGGTTTGGACCGGACCTCCAGCTGGAGAAGAATTGGTCTGAAGTACTTGCAAAGGTCTATTCCGCCGGCAAGACTTGGAATCGACGGCGGTTGTCCGTGAAGGGCAGGGCGGAGGTGTGTGTTACATACATTCTCCCCCTGATTCTTTATCGATTGTCTGTACTTCCTCTCTGTGAGACCCATCGGAAGGCGCTCGAGCGATCGCTATCCTCCATTTTATGGAGGGGACGCGCGAACAGGGTCGACAGACGAGTCTGCACTAAACGTCCGTGTCATGGGGGGCTGGGAATGCCGCACCTCTTGAGTCACATCCGTGCCTCTAGGTTGGCTTTCCTACGCCGCGCATTGACTGGGAGAGATCCGATTCTGGAGGGGATTGTTAGGGACGCCATCCCTAGCCTTACCATCAGTCCCCCCATCTCGAGGGTTGAGCGCCGTTGTAGACCCCGGGACGAGTCGGATTTCATCCGCGAGTGTCGGTCGGCCTTGAAGGCCATTCCCCGGTCCAGTGACCTTTCACGGCCTAGGAAGGTCTTCTATCGTGGATTAGTGGAGGGGCCCGCGAAGGATTCCCTACGTGATACGCTCGGCTTGTCGGAGGAGGAGTATCGCTCCTACTGGTCTTGGGCGCCAGCGGCGGATTACCTCAGTAACCCTGAGTTTTCGCTTACCTGGCGATTGGCTCGGAATCGGCTGCCTCTCAACGACAAGGCTTTCATATGGGGTTTGGCGGATTTGCCAGACTGTGAACGGTGTGGTCTTGGCTTAGAGGAAACGGCTTCGCACGCCTTCTACCATTGCCCCCGGGTCCGCCCCTTATGGGACCATGTCGGCGAGCTGACGGCTCGTCTCGCTCCCGAACAGCTTGTGTCCATTGATCGCGCATACGCGTGTGACAATGTGTCGCCCCCGTATTCCGGGGTGAAACGAATGGTGTTTCTGACGCTGCTGGCCACGGCTCGAATGGTGATCTGGACGACGCGAAAGGAGGAAGTCTTGCGAGGCAACCGTCTTTCTCATCAGCATCTAATCCAATTCTTTGAGCATCAGCTCAAGATGAAGATTAGATCTGATAGAAAACGATTGCATTCGACAGTCTTTGGCGAAAGGTGGGTAAAAGAGGCGAGCTTGGTTCGTGTGACCGGGGCTAGCCTTGATTTTCTCTTCTAGGTCAACCTATTGCACATCGGGGTGGCTTCCTGCGGAACCCTCCCCTTGGTTAGGTTAGACAAGCTTAAGTGTACCTAGTTAATGTGAGTATGTGTTGTTCCTTGCCTGTAACCCGGCTACTCTTTGGTTATGATCCAAGTCGAGACTCCCAACCTCCCCAGTTTGTTTTGGCCTCCTTTTATCTCGACTGGGTCAGCTTTATATTTTCCCATTCCCGCATAATATTTTATCCTTTTTCCCACTCCCTTAGCGAGAGTTGCCTCTTGATTTTGTCCATTGGGCAGAATACAGCGGCCTCTCTATTTTGAGGGTTGGACGGTCCCCTACTAACCTATATTATATTTAGTTCGCATTTGTGTTACTCTTTAGTTATTTGTGGGTTCATCCCCCTCCCCTCTCATTCTATCATTATTAGAATTTTTAATGTATAGCATGTATTTCATCATCAAATTTTTATGGTGTGGGGCGCGTTTTGGTAGGTTCCCCTTGAGAGGATGTGGTATTATGGTAATTGAAGGATTGTTTGGTGATGGACGAGTTCTTTGGTGAATGGGTAAATTGTAATGTATGAATGGGTCGTGAGTCAGATTAGCTAGGTATAAGATAGTTAGTGTTGACCAGCCTCTACCCCTCCCCTTTTCGGCCTCGTGCCACATTTTTGTATTCTTACAAAATAAATATTGATCATATTTTTTAAGGATGTTAGATTGCCCTACGTTCCACTGGGTAGGCTATTCGGACCACAAACTCGTTTGTGCCCGGGTGGCGTTAGACGGTAGGCCTAGAATGGCTGGTTACTGGAAGTTCAATCGGTCCTTACTGGACAGGGAGGACTTCCGGAAACAGCTAATTAGACTAGTGCAGCGGGAGCTAGTGGGGGCGGTTATCGGGAATAAGTGGTGGGAGCGCCTTAAGTGTAGGATTAGGTCCTTCACCACTGATTTCAGCAAACGGCTCACTCTAGATAGAGCTGATAAGGTGAAGACGCTTAAAGCTAGTTACACCCGGGCGGTGGCTGGGGGGGATCCCCTAGAGATAGCCTTAGCTAAGGAGGCCCTGGATCGTTCGAATAGCGAGCGGTACATGGGCCAGGTAATTAGACATAAGTTAAGCAAGATGTCTTCCGAAGCTGTGAATCTGGACGCAGATCTGCGCAGGGAAGAGGTCCGTCGAGGTGGCGATCGTTGCATTCGTGAAGTCGAATCCCCGGAGGGGCGTACTCTTCGGGCCACTGACGACATGTGCGAGGCGTTTCGGCGCCATTTCGAGAGCCGGTTTACCAAGGAGCCTGGTCTCCGTGAGGAGGAGTTTCGTAGCTATTTGGCTGACTTTCCTCGGCTTTCGCCGACTGAAGCGGCTAGCTGCGAGGGAGAGATCACGGAGGGCGAAGTCTACGCGGTTTTGAAGAAGGTCGGCAGAGGCAAGTCGCCCGGTTTGGATGGTTTGCCCTATGAATTGTACTTGAGGCTGTCGCACATCTTTGTTCCGATTTTGACTGCAGTGTTCAACAACTGGTTTCGGTCGGGGTCCATCCCCGACCGGATCACCAGGGGCGTGATCACTCTGTTGAAAAAGGGCAAAGGTGGTGGGGGGAAACTAGATGACTACAGGCCCATAACTCTGCTAAACACAGAGTTAAAGATTATGGCCAAGATCCTGCAGGAGCGTTTGCAGTCAGTTGCCGAGTCTCTGTTGGGACCTGAGCAGACTTGTTCTGTGAGGGGCCGAACAATTCAGAGCAACCTGCATCTGATCCGCACGATAATAGAGGGTGTAAAAGACGACGAGCAAGCCGCGCTGATCAATTTGGATCAGTCCAAGGCATTTGATAGGGTCGACCATCGCTACCTTGCTGCTGTCCTGCAGGCCGCTGGATTCGCACCCAACTTCTGCCACTGGATTAGCCTCCTGTATCGCTCCCCCAGTGCTGTGGTACAGGTGAACGGAAGGTTGTCGGACGCGTTCGTGCTGTCTAGGTCGGTTCGTCAGGGTTGTCCGCTGTCGCCTCTCCTTTATGCTTTGGCGTTGGAGCCTCTCCTTCGCCGGCTGAAGGACGAGACCGGCAGTCCGGCCCTACGCGGAATCGACGTTCCTGGAGGGGCTCGAGCCAGGGTTTCCGCGTACGCCGATGACGTATCTGCTTTCGTGTCGTCCCGGGACGACATCGAGGCGGTACAGAAGGCGCTTGATCGGTACGAGAAGGTGACAGGGGCCAAGATACACCGCGACAAGTCTTCCGGCTTGCGGTTAGGTGCCTGGAAAGGGGTCGCTCTTCCGGGCCGCTTCGGTTGGACGGATGGACCTGTCCGCATTCTTGGAGTGTGGTTTAAACCGGACCTCCAGCTGGAGAAGAATTGGTCTGAAGTACTTGCAAAGGTCTATTCCGCCGGCAAGACTTGGAATCGACGGCGGTTGTCCGTGAAGGGCAGGGCGGAGGTGTGTGTTACATACATTCTCCCCCTGATTCTTTATCGATTGTCTGTACTTCCGCTCTGTGAGACCCATCGGAAGGCGCTCGAGCGATCGCTATCCTCCATTTTATGGAGGGGACGCGCGAACAGGGTCGACAGACGAGTCTGCACTAAACGTCCGTGTCATGGGGGCTGGGAATGCCGCACCTCTTGAGTCACATCCGTGCCTCTAGGTTGGCTTTCCTACGCCGCGCATTGACTGGGAGAGATCCGATTCTGGAGGGGATTGTTAGGGACGCCTTCCCTAGCCTTACCATCAGTCCCCCCATCTCGAGGGTTGAGCGCCGTTGTAGACCCCGGGACGAGTCGGATTTCATCCGCGAGTGTCGGTCGGCCTTGAAGGCCATTCCCCGGTCCAGTGACCTTTCACGGCCTAGGAAGGTCTTCTATCGTGGATTAGTGGAGGGGCCCGCGAAGGATTCCCTACGTGATACGCTCGGCTTGTCGGAGGAGGAGTATCGCTCCTACTGGTCTTGGGCGCCAGCGGCGGATTACCTCAGTAACCCTGAGTTTTCGCTTACCTGGCGATTGGCTCGGAATCGGCTGCCTCTCAACGACAAGGCTTTCATATGGGGTTTGGCGGATTTGCCAGACTGTGAACGGTGTGGTCTTGGCTTAGAGAAAACGGCTTCGCACGCCTTCTACCATTGCCCCCGGGTCCGCCCCTTATGGGACCATGTCGGCGAGCTGACGGCTCGTCTCGCTCCCGAACAGCTTGTGTCCATTGATCGCGCATACGCGTGTGACAATGTGTCGCCCCCGTATTCCGGGGTGAAACGAATGGTGTTTCTGACGCTGCTGGCCACGGCTCGAATGGTGATCTGGACGACGCGAAAGGAGGAAGTCTTGCGAGGCAACCGTCTTTCTCATCAGCATCTAATCCAATTCTTTAAGCATCAGCTCAAGATGAAGATTAGATCTGATAGAAAACGATTGCATTCGACAGTCTTTGGCGAAAGGTGGGTAAAAGAGGCGAGCTTGGTTCGTGTGACCGGGGCTAGCCTTGATTTTCTCTTCTAGGTCAACCTATTGCACATCGGGGTGGCTTCCTGCGGAACCCTCCCCTTGGTTAGGTTAGACAAGCTTAAGTGTACCTAGTTAATGTGAGTATGTGTTGTTCCTTGCCTGTAACCCGGCTACTCTTTGGTTATGATCCAAGTCGAGACTCCCAACCTCCCTAGTTTGTTTTGGCCTCCTTTTATCTCGACTGGGTCAGCTTTATATTTTCCCATTCCCGCATAATATTTTATCCTTTTTCCCACTCCCTTAGCGAGAGTTGCCTCTTGATTTTGTCCATTGGGCAGAATACAGCGGCCTCTCAATTTTGAGGGTTGGACGGTCCCCTACTAACTTATATTATATTTAGTTCGCATTTGTGTTACTCTTTAGTTATTTGTGGGTTCATCCCCCTCCCCTCTCATTCTATCATTATTAGAATTTTTAATGTATAGCATGTATTTCATCATCAAATTTTTATGGTGTGGGGCGCGTTTTGGTAGGTTCCCCTTGAGAGGATGTGGTATTATGGTAATTGAAGGATTGTTTGGTGATGGACGAGTTCTTTGGTGAATGGGTAAATTGTAATGTATGAATGGGTCGTGAGTCAGATTAGCTAGGTATAAGATAGTTAGTGTTGACCAGCCTTACCCCTCCCCTTTTCGGCCTCGTGCCACAATTTTGTATTCTTACAAAATCAATATTGATCATATTTTTTAAGGATGTTAGATTGCCCTACGTTCCACTGGGTAGGCTATTCGGACCACAAACTCGTTTGTGCCCGGGTGGCGTTAGACGGTAGGCCTAGAATGGCTGGTTACTGGAAGTTCAATCGGTCCTTACTGGACAGGGAGGACTTCCGGAAACAGCTAATTAGACTAGTGCAGCGGGAGCTAGTGGGGGCGGTTATCGGGAATAAGTGGTGGGAGCGCCTTAAGTGTAGGATTAGGTCCTTCACCACTGATTTCAGCAAACGGCTCACTCTAGATAGAGCTGATAAGGTGAAGACGCTTAAAGCTAGTTACACCCGGGCGGTGGCTGGGGGGGATCCCCTAGAGATAGCCTTAGCTAAGGAGGCCCTGGATCGTTCGAATAGCGAGCGGTACATGGGCCAGGTAATTAGACATAAGTTAAGCAAGATGTCTTCCGAAGCTGTGAATCTGGGCGCAGATCTGCGCAGGGAAGAGGTCCGTCGAGGTGGCGATCGTTGCATTCGTGAAGTCGAATCCCCGGAGGGGCGTACTCTTCGGGCCACTGACGACATGTGCGAGGCGTTTCGGCGCCATTTCGAGAGCCGGTTTACCAAGGAGCCTGGTCTCCGTGAGGAGGAGTTTCGTAGCTATTTGGCTGACTTTCCTCGGCTTTCGCCGACTGAAGCGGCTAGCTGCGAGGGAGAGATCACGGAGGGCGAAGTCTACGCGGTTTTGAAGAAGGTCGGCAGAGGCAAGTCGCCCGGTTTGGATGGTTTGCCCTATGAATTGTACTTGAGGCTGTCGCACATCTTTGTTCCGATTTTGACTGCAGTGTTCAACAACTGGTTTCGGTCGGGGTCCATCCCCGACCGGATCACCAGGGGCGTGATCACTCTGTTGAAAAAGGGCAAAGGTGGTGGGGGGAAACTAGATGACTACAGGCCCATAACTCTGCTAAACACAGAGTTAAAGATTATGGCCAAGATCCTGCAGGAGCGTTTGCAGTCAGTTGCCGAGTCTCTGTTGGGACCTGAGCAGACTTGTTCTGTGAGGGGCCGAACAATTCAGAGCAACCTGCATCTGATCCGCACGATAATAGAGGGTGTAAAAGACGACGAGCAAGCCGCGCTGATCAATTTGGATCAGTCCAAGGCATTTGATAGGGTCGACCATCGCTACCTTGCTGCTGTCCTGCAGGCCGCTGGATTCGCACCCAACTTCTGCCACTGGATTAGCCTCCTGTATCGCTCCCCCAGTGCTGTGGTACAGGTGAACGGAAGGTTGTCGGACGCGTTCGTGCTGTCTAGGTCGGTTCGTCAGGGTTGTCCGCTGTCGCCTCTCCTTTATGCTTTGGCGTTGGAGCCTCTCCTTCGCCGGCTGAAGGACGAGACCGGCAGTCCGGCCCTACGCGGAATCGCCGTTCCTGGAGGGGCTCGAGCCAGGGTTTCCGCGTACGCCGATGACGTATCTGCTTTCGTGTCGTCCCGGGACGACATCGAGGCGGTACAGAAGGCGCTTGATCGGTACGAGAAGGTGACAGGGGCCAAGATAAACCGCGACAAGTCTTCCGGCTTGCGGTTAGGTACCTGGAAAGGGGTCGCTCTTCCGGGCCGCTTCGGTTGGACGGATGGACCTGTCCGCATTCTTGGAGTGTGGTTTGGACCGGACCTCCAGCTGGAGAAGAATTGGTCTGAAGTACTTGCAAAGGTCTATTCCGCCGGCAAGACTTGGAATCGACGGCGGTTGTCCGTGAAGGGCAGGGCGGAGGTGTGTGTTACATACATTCTCCCCCTGATTCTTTATCGATTGTCTGTACTTCCTCTCTGTGAGACCCATCGGAAGGCGCTCGAGCGATCGCTATCCTCCATTTTATGGAGGGGACGCGCGAACAGGGTCGACAGACGTGTCTGCACTAAACGTCCGTGTCATGGGGGGGCTGGGAATGCCGCACCTCTTGAGTCACATCCGTGCCTCTAGGTTGGCTTTCCTACGCCGCGCATTGACTGGGAGAGATCCGATTCTGGAGGGGATTGTTAGGGACGCCTTCCCTAGCCTTACCATCAGTCCCCCCATCTCGAGGGTTGAGCGCCGTTGTAGACCCCGGGACGAGTCGGATTTCATCCGCGAGTGTCGGTCGGCCTTGAAGGCCATTCCCCGGTCCAGTGACCTTTCACGGCCTAGGAAGGTCTTCTATCGTGGATTAGTGGAGGGGCCCGCGAAGGATTCCCTACGTGATACGCTCGGCTTGTCGGAGGAGGAGTATCGCTCCTACTGGTCTTGGGCGCCAGCGGCGGATTACCTCAGTAACCCTGAGTTTTCGCTTACCTGGCGATTGGCTCGGAATCGGCTGCCTCTCAACGACAAGGCTTTCATATGGGGTTTGGCGGATTTGCCAGACTGTGAACGGTGTGGTCTTGGCTTAGAGGAAACGGCTTCGCACGCCTTCTACCATTGCCCCCGGGTCCGCCCCTTATGGGACCATGTCGGCGAGCTGACGGCTCGTCTCGCTCCCGAACAGCTTGTGTCCATTGATCGCGCATACGCGTGTGACAATGTGTCGCCCCCGTATTCCGGGGTGAAACGAATGGTGTTTCTGACGCTGCTGGCCACGGCTCGAATGGTGATCTGGACGACGCGAAAGGAGGAAGTCTTGCGAGGCAACCGTCTTTCTCATCAGCATCTAATCCAATTCTTTAAGCATCAGCTCAAGATGAAGATTAGATCTGATAGAAAACGATTGCATTCGACAGTCTTTGGCGAAAGGTGGGTAAAAGAGGCGAGCTTGGTTCGTGTGACCGGGGCTAGCCTTAATTTTCTCTTCTAGGTCAACCTATTGCACATCGGGGTGGCTTCCTGCGGAACCCTCCCCTTGGTTAGGTTAGACAAGCTTAAGTGTACCTAGTTAATGTGAGTATGTGTTGTTCCTTGCCTGTAACCCGGCTACTCTTTGGTTATGATCCAAGTCGAGACTCCCAACCTCCCCAGTTTGTTTTGGCCTCCTTTTATCTCGACTGGGTCAGCTTTATATTTTCCCATTCCCGCATAATATTTTATCCTTTTTCCCACTCCCTTAGCGAGAGTTGCCTCTTGATTTTGTCCATTGGGCAGAATACAGCGGCCTCTCAATTTTGAGGGTTGGACGGTCCCCTACTAACTTATATTATATTTAGTTCGCATTTGTGTTACTCTTTAGTTATTTGTGGGTTCATCCCCCTCCCCTCTCATTCTATCATTATTAGAATTTTTAATGTATAGCATGTATTTCATCATCAAATTTTTATGGTGTGGGGCGCGTTTTGGTAGGTTCCCCTTGAGAGGATGTGGTATTATGGTAATTGAAGGATTGTTTGGTGATGGACGAGTTCTTGTGGTGAATGGGTAAATTGTAATGTATGAATGGGTCGTGAGTCAGATTAGCTAGGTATAAGATAGTTAGTGTTGACCAGCCTCTACCCCTCCCCTTTTCGGCCTCGTGCCACAATTTTGTATTCTTACAAAATAAATATTGATCATATTTTTAAGGATCATTTCTTAAGTATGTATCGCACGAACGTCTGATACTTTTGTTCGGACGACACACCACGATGACGAGTCACAGTACTGGTCTCTGTGCGTGAAGCCGGCATGTCCTTTGGGTGGCTCTGACCCAAAGGATTTTGTCATTGAGGATCGTTCCTCTCCTTTCTTATTATAAGGGAGTAGGAGGAGGTCAGTGCTTTCTGAGTGGTGTCAAATAACAATCAAAAATAGATTTTCATTGAGGTCAACTCCACTTCCGATCCTTTTTATTTCTGCTGTAGTTGAGTTCACTGATTAAAAAATAAAATTATTTTGCCATTTTCTAATTATAAAGATGAAATCAATGCATTTTGAGACATGTATTAATTTTTTTAAATTTTCTCAGCAAGAATCTTCGTAGGTAAGTTTATTTTATTTAATTAATCCGCCCCACTGAGCCAGGTTGTGACACAATGTCAGTTTTTAACATGAGGCCAGTCTGATTCAAGGTGGTCAGAGTTGCTCTAAGCTATTCATAGCTGGTGAAAGATACAGAGTTGTGACACAAGGCTGAATGGGAAAAGGGGTGGGGGTCTTGTCTTCATAAGCTATCCTAGTCCTGATTAAACAGAATCACAACCTATTCATTCATTGCAGTTTGCTCATTCACCACAATGCTCAACGATCGCCACTCAGCCCTGCATGTACCATAATACCACATATACACAGGGGACCTACAAAACAAAAAGCCCATGACATAATAATTTTAATTCATTTCAAAGTCAGTTTATATGTGAAAATTTCCTGTTTCATTAAATGAAGGAATGGGAAGATATACCCAGGAACCAAACAACAAACTAAATACCATGATAAAACTGAAAGAAAGTTAGTAGAACCCGTCTATCCCTGAAAATGATGATAAGAGTGGCCGCTGTATTCTGTCGTTAAACAGAATCAAGCTGAACATTCAGTAATGGAAAGGGAGGGATAAAAATAAGTGACGGGAAGGGGAAAATCAAAGGCAGAGCCAGTTGAGATGAAAATGAGGGACAAAAAACAAACTAGGGGAGGTTGGGAACATCGACATGGGTCATAACAAAGGAGAATGCTTGGAACAACACTTATTCAGATTAACAAGGAAAATAGACCATTGTCTAACCTAACCAGAAGAGGCTTCACAGGACATAAAAGAGAAAATCAAGGCTATCTTCGTCCACACGAACCAGACTCGCCTCATTCATCCACCTTCGCTGAAATCTGGCAAAATCAAACACTTTCTATCAGATCTGATCCTTACACTAAGCTGATGCCTAAATAAAACAGCCAGATCCTGGTGCGAATACCGTTCAACCCGCAAGATTCCCTCATTTTGCGACGTTCACACCACCATTCTAGACACGGCTAGAAACGTAAAAAATACCATCCGTTTTACCACGCAGAACGGGGGCGACACATTGTCACACGTGTACGCGAGATCGATGGGCACGAGCCGATCGGGAGCGATACGGGTCGTCAAATCGCTGACATATTCCCAGAAAGGGCGCAACTGAGGACAAAAATAAAAGGCGTTTGAAGCCGTTTCCTCTAAGCCGAGGCCACACCGGTGAAATTTGCCTGGTCCCATCTGAAGAGTACGTCATTGAGAGGCAGCAATTTATATTTCCAAATAAATCACCAGCTAAGCGAAAACTCAGGGTTGCTGGCGCCCAAGCCCAGAAAGAACGCAACCTTGATACCGACAGACCCAGCCAGTCATACAGAGGATCCTTCGCGACCACTAGGTCACGATACAATAGTCTCCGGGTTCGAGAAAGTTTACTGGATCGAGGAAAGACTTTCAAGGCCGAACTACACTATTGGAGCAAACTCGACAACGTTCCACGACCGCAACGGCGCTTACCCCAGGAAATGGCAGGAGTGATGGTAAGGTTAAGGAAGGCGTACCTAACATTCTGCGCCAGAATCGAGTCATCTATCAAAACGCGGCGTAAGAAACCCAACAGAGGAGGCCGATCCACTTTCAGAAGTCGGGTTCGAATATGGCAAGCAGCCAGGTACCGATGGTTCATCTTGTTGAATGCACTGGACTGGTTTAAATTGACCAGCGCGGGTTGCTCGTCGTCTTCTACACCCTCTACGATCGTGCGGATCAGATGCAGGTTGCTTTGAACAGTTCGTCCCCTCACAGTACAAGTTTGCTCGTGTCCCAACCAGTTCTCGACAACTGTCTGCAACTGCTCCTCTAGGATCTTGTCCAAAATCTTTAACCCTGAGTTTAGCAGAGTTATGGGTCTATAATTGTCTAAATCTCTCATAACATCCTTGCTCTTTTTCAACAGCATGCTCACACCCTTGGAAATCCTGTCGAAAGTGCCCCCCCCCCTGCTGGAACCAGTAGCTGAAAGCAACAGTCAAAATCGGGACAAAGATGTCAGACAGCGTCAAGTATATTTCGTAGGGCAGACCATCAAGTCACGGAAACTTGCCACTACCGTCCCTCTTCAATGCCAAGTGAACCTCTTCCTCTGTGATCTCACCCTCGCAGCTAGCTACTTCAGTCGGCGAAAGTCGAGGAAAGTCAGCAAAATAGCTGCGAAACTCGTCGTCACTGAGAGCAGGCTCTTCGTAAATCGGATCTCGAAATGACGCCAAAAGCCTCATACAATTCCTTGGTCGACTTCAGAGAACGCCCCTCCGAGGTAATGACCTCGCGAATGTATCGATAGGAACCTCGACGGATCTCTTTCTTGCACAGATCTGCGCCTATGTTCACTGCTTTGTTAGAGATCTTGTTTAACTTATGTCTAACTACCTGACTCTGATGGCGCTTGCTAGTCTCACGCTACAGGGCCTACATAGCTACGGCTATCTCTAGGGAATCTCCCCAACCAACACCCGAGACAAACTATTATCTAGAGTCTTCATATTTTTAGCATTATCTGGGGCGATCATTGGCTGTATTCAGTGGTGAAAGGCCTAATCCTATCCTTAAGCCTCTCCCACCACTTATTCCCAATAACCGCCCCCACTAATCCCCGCTGCACCAATCTAGTCAGCTGTTGCTTAAAGTCTCGCCTGTCCTGTAAGGACAAGTTGAACTTCCAGTGTCCAGCCATTCTAGGCCTATCACCTAACGTCATCTGGCACAGACGAGTGTCAGAAGAAGTCGACACGCTCCTCATGATCGTCGGGCGCATAGACCGCAACGTCCCGAACCAAACCACTCCTCACGGCAATATCGGTCACGATCACCCCCCCTCCCCGGCCCGCATGGATAAGATCTACCCACGCATCCAGGGAACGTTTGGCTAACAAGAAAACAACTTTGGCTCGCCGGTCCCTGCATGCTGAATAAACGACAAAGTCGTCAAGCAACACACATCGACGTCACAAACCAAATGTGTCTCCTGGATCACAGCCACATACATACCAAAGAACGAGAGATCACGAAGCAGGCGGGCAGCCTTACTCCGATCTTTCAGGCCCCTCGCATTCAAGCTAGTTAGCTATACTCTGAACATAAATTTGAGATTTTAGACAGTTCTGTTGTCTCAAATTGGACCATTCAAAATTTTCAGAATATCTTTTTGTGCTGCGTCTAGGTGCTCCCATACTTTTAAAGCACCTCCCGCGTTTGTTATGAGTTTGATGACCGCTGGAGCGTACGGGAAATTGCGTGGATTCTCTGTGGATTTGCTATCCACAGAAGTACATTTAAATAAGGGTCTTAAAAGGGCCTTTCTCTGTGCGGAAAGGTCCCTTTCGAAGGCAGACTTACTGAATGAGCACAGTCTATCCGCCTCGGAGAAATTCTTAGATTTTCCCGTTTTGCAAGGAGTTAGAGGTGGGAGAGGAGGAAACCAGAACCCTAGATTGGTAGAAAAGGAGGATCCATGTTTTACTTTGCTGTTCAGGTCTTGGAGGCGGAGTAGGTGCAGACTGAGAAATAGTTGCTACCGGGGCTCTATTTGCCCTACTCCGACCTATTCTTTCTGTTTTGGCACCATAGCAGTCCTCTTCCTCCGCTTCCTCACTCACTCTCTTCACCGATGAGGATCAGGGCGGAGGCGTTTCCGCTGCCGCCATATCGCAGTCTAGCTGATGCAACTGATCCGCGATCTTTTGATCTGGATGTTGATGTTAAGGGTCGTTTTTTTCTGTTGTTGATGCTACTGGCCTCGCTGTTCCCGCTGCTGCTCTCGCATCTTTTGTCGTTGTTGCTACTGCTGCTGTTTCTGATGCTACTGTTTCATCTGTTGATTTGGCTGCTTATTTGAATGATTCAGCAGCTACTCTGCTGGAATTATCGTGCTAGAGAGGGTGGAGATGCTATATTAGACCTCTTTCTTACTACCTCAGTCCACACACTCACTCGGGTCACTAAGGGGTCTTCTTGGGTGTTTCTTCATTGGGCTGCTCTCTTTTTGTTGATTTTGCCTGCGGAACCTGGTTCATTCCAGGACACAGTTTCGCAAGGTACCCCGTGGTACCGCATGTTCAACAGAGAGGATGACGACTCTCCACAACAGCAGGAATGTTTCGTCCACCACACATGAGCACATTTGGGACGTCGTTAAAGCATTTTCTGCTCGGGGTGACCATCAGTTCTATGTCACTGGTGGCAAGGCCAGATTTCCCTTTTATTGCGGAAACCTCATCCATCAGGCCGTATTTTGAAAAAATTGGCGCCCAGATAGGTCCTCTGTGATATACATGGACACGCTGTGTAAAGTGATTCTGATCTTCCTGCTGCTCATGTATTCCGTTTGTAGGCGGATTGATTTGGTGGTCAGGGCGTTGCCAGCCAACGCCTTAGCTGCCTCCTCTATTGCCAGCAGGATGTCCCACATGGCATTTGATCTACAGGCCAACACTTTGGCCGCGATGCTTCAGGGCTTCAGAGCCTCTTCCATCTTCTCCCTGTAGACTGCAATCAAGTTTTTGCTTTTAACCTCCGTTGTCAACAGGGGAATAATTCTAGTGGTGACCGCGTCCAACACTGACGGCATCGCAATCAGTTCGCATCCCGAGATATTTTCTTTATATTCCTCTCTCAGGCGGTTGTAGTACCCCGGCCCTTTCGTTGGCCTTTCTGCAGTCCAAGCAGACGTAGAGGGAATTTCTGGGTTTGTGGCCAAAGGCTCTTTTGTGGCCAAAGGATCTTTTTCCCAAGGAGCCTCCGCCATAACAGAGGGCTATTCCTCTGACACGTGTCAAAAAGCAAAATTACTTAAACCAACAAAACACAGAAAAATATAAAATGTCAAGACAAAAGGTAAGACTGTAAAGCCAATGTACTTAAAATTTAATAAAATATCAGAATGTAAAAAATATTTAAGATTACTGCGAAGTTAAAAAAAATTATCTAAAAAATATCGTTTACTTTGTATTCGTCATGTAATTTTATCACAAGCATGACCCTCTTCCATAAACATTGCAAATGGGCACTTCGGTCTGAAATGGTGGTTACCATCCTTGGCCCGCTAGAACAATTGAGACTGAGTAGCGAGTTCGATCCTGACTAAATTATAACGAATGTCGTGGATCTGAGTAGCTAGGTATAGGATAGTTAGTGTCCACCAGCTTCAACCGAACTCCCCATTTTGGCCTTGTGCCACAATTACTGTAAATAAAACAGTAATAAACCGTAGTTATGAATTGTTAATAATTAAAACAATTTATTTATATATTTTTTCATTAATATTTCTCATTTAAACGATTTTCTTTTTAATGCTTCACTTTTCAATTATTTAATTTACAATCTAAAGGAACGCCGAATTTGTGTTACGTTACATTTTTTAAATTAAATATAATTTTTATAAGCCGTCTTAAAACAGGAAGTAGTGTACTTGCTTCCTTTGACAATTTCCTGTTATACAAAAACAATATTATAAAGTCATATTTTTATTTCACTAGAGTAAAGCATTAATACAAATAAACACAAAGTTATTTGAAATCAGCTAACTCATAAGAATCAATTGTCTTTCCATTCAAGAATTAATAATTAATTAATTTTGTTGATGAATATGCAAATGAGCCAGCCCAATTGTAGTGTTGTAGTAAATGTGTGAACTAATACGAAGCAATGCGGCTTAAACTTCAGGTCATACTTTTAAGGATCATTTCTTAAGTATGTATCGCACGAACGTCTGATACTTTTGTTCGGACGACACACCACGATGACGAGTCACAGTACTGGTCTCTGAGCGTGAAGCCGACATGTCCTTTGGGTGGCTCTGACCCAAAGGATTTTGTCATTGAGGATCGTTCCTCTCCCTTCTTATTACAAGGGAGTAGGAGGAGGTCAGTGCCTTCTGAGTGGTGTCAAATAACAATCAAAAATAGATTTTCCTTGAGGTCAACACTTCTTCCGATCCTTTTTTTTTCTGCTGTAGTTGAGTTCACTGATTTAACAATGACAACGGTCAGTTCGATTATGAGACGTGTATTAATTTATTGGTAATTTTCCCAACAAAGATCTTCGTAAGACTCTAAAGCCAAAGTACTTAAAATTCAATAAAATATTTAAATTGCAGTGTAGTTAAAAAATTGTCTCAAAAAGGTCGTTTACATTGTATTCGTCATGTAATATTATAACAAGTATTTTCCCCTTACAGAAATACCGTAAATAATCACCTCGACGTGGTGTAGTGGTTAGCACGCTTGTCTCGCTAGAACAATTGCGATTGGTTAGTGACTTTAATCCGATTACTTTCGGCCTTGTGCCATACTTGAGCTCAACTTAGAAAATCACCATAGATATCGCAGACATCAGGTTATTGGTAAATCAACATCTCATAAAAACACCCACCTCCGTGTTAGAAAAAACACAGCCGTTTTCTACGATATTAATATATATATATATATATATATATATATATATATATATATATTAAATGGCTCTGACCCAAAGGATTTTGTCATTGAGGATCGTTCGTCTCCCTTCTTATTATAAGGGAGTAGGAGGAGATCAGTGCATTCTGAGTGGTGTGAAATAACAATAAAAAAATAGTCTTGTGTAGAGGTCAACTCCTCTTCAGATCCTTTTTATTCATGTTGTAGTTGAGTTCACTGATTTAACAATAACAAAATTATTTTGATGTCTTCTAATTATCAAGATGAGATGAGTGCATTGTAAGACATGTATTAATTTATTGGTAATTTTCCCGGTAAGGATCTTCGTAAGAATGTGAAGCCAAAGTACTTAAAATTCAATAAAAATATTTAAAATTACTGGGTAGTTAAAAAATTGTCTCAAAAAGGTTGTTTAAATTGTATTTTTATAAGCTGTCTTAAAACTGGAAGTAGTGTACTTGCTTCCTTTGACAACAACTTCCTGTTATACAAAAACAATATTATAAAGTCATATTTTTATTTCACTAGAGTAAAGCATTAATACAAATAAACACAAAGTTATTTGAAATCAGCTAACTCATAAGAATCAATTGTCTTTCCATTCAAGAATTAATAATTAATTAATTTTGTTGATGAATATGCAAATGAGCCAGCCCAATTGTAGTGTTGTAGTAAATGTGTGAACTAATACGAAGCAGTGCGGCTTAAACTTCAGGTCATACTTTTAAGGATCATTTCTTAAGTATGTATCGCACGAACGTCTGATACTTTTGTTCGGACGACACACCACGATGACGAGTCACAGTACTGGTCTCTGAGCGTGAAGCCGACATGTCCTTTGGGTGGCTCTGACCCAAAGGATTTTGTCATTGAGGATCGTTCCTCTCCCTTCTTATTATAAGGGAGTAGGAGGAGGTCAGTGCTTTCTGAGTGGTGTCAGATAACAATCAAAAATAGATTTGCGTTGAGGTCAACTTTTTATTCATGCTGTAGTTGAGTTCACTGATTTTGTCAATTTCTAATTATAAAGATGAGATCAATGCATTGTGAGACGTGTATTAATTTTTTTTTCAATTCTGTTGGTAATTTTCCCAGCAAGCATCTTCGCCGGGGAGACTGCAAAGCCAAAGTATTTCAAATTTAATAGAATATCAGAATGTTTAAAACATTTAAGACTATTGGATAGTTAAAAAGAATATCTAACTTTTTCAATTGGTGATATAATTTTAAATTTGTAGAACTGAAGTGCCTAAAAGTCAATAAAATATTAGAATGCTTGAAGTTGTTTACATTATTTTTTTACTGGATAGTTAAAATGATATAAAAAATCATTTACTTTGTATTCGTCATGTAATTTAATTACAAGTATTTCCTCCAGATATAAACCCCACAAGCACCAGGTTGTCGATAGACGTATCAACACCCACTCCCGTGTTAAAAATGCTTTTCTCCGATATATATATATATATATATATATATATATATATATATATATATATATATATTATATATATATATATATATATATATATATATATATATATATATATATATATATATATATATATATATATATATATATATATATATATATTAAATAACGAAAATATACACTTGAGTAGGTACCTCCACGAGATCGCTAAAGAAAGAGCATAGCATGATGAAAAAGACGCCAAACTTGACGAAAACAAAATTTTATCGTCTAAATGTTTATGTTATTATTAAGAGGAAAGATGAAACTATTTGGGGGGTATTTATTTACATTTTTTAATCGTTCCTAGCATGTCCAAAATTTTTGTTAAATATTTTGTTTTTCTTTTAGTCAGCAAAATTAACCGTCTTTTCCATTTTATAAAAAGCTGGAAATCTCATTCTGAAATTCTTTTAAACATCAATTATCATTTTTTCAAAACTTATTTTAAGAAAATCAGAAATTATAATGTTTATTTAAAATATTTTGAACCAAGCTTAACTTAGCATTTGCGCTGAAAAATGTAATTTGAAAATAAAACAAAGCAGGTCATAAACTTTCGCGTCACTTAACAGGTGATGAATAACATATTGACGGATTCCGTGAGGCTAATTTGTTCTACGGAAGGAGAAAAGTGAAATAATTTACATTTAAGTGAACAAATTATTTACCTCGTTATTTTTAAGGAAAACTTTCAGCGCTCTTTTCTTTTTTTTTTTTTTTGTACTTAGCTTTCACCTTTACGTTTTCGATGCTTTATGGAAAATATATTATAAAGAAATTAAAATAAGACTGTTAAGAGTGATAAACGTAACCGCAATAAGACTTAGTGTCAAAAGAACAGTTTTCCCCACTCCAACCGTTAAATGAGTAACTTCGATCGGAAAAAAGGACATACAATACAGAAACTCCACTCCTGATAAATAAGGAAATATTTGGTGCGGGTGGAAGACTGTCTGTGAACTGAGATTCGTTAGAACTTCTTCAAGCCTTGAAATTTGTCTGAATCAAAAAACATAGTTTTGTTATTAATTTAGAATGGGTTCTGTTCAAATTATAAATAGAGTTAACACTATATTTTGAACAGGACATCTTCTAAATCGATTCCTAACTTTTAAAAAAATTATCTGAACTTTTTTTTATTTACAAATGCCAAGTTTGAAACTGTTTATCTCATTGATATTTGTGTATGACTGATGTCCTATGCTTAAAAAATAATGTATGGCGAAGCATTTTTTTTATAGTTTTTACAAATAGATTTTTAAATAAAAAACGTATACATATATATTTGTATGCTTTTCATTGCAAGAAAATTGTGATTTATTTTTAAATAATATTTTAAACAATAAATGAATGTATATACAGTTAGTTCTACATTTCAGATAAATTATTATTATGCCACAATATTTGAAAAATTACACACTAAAATGTTAAAAAAAAGAATCAAGTTTAAAACTTAAAACATATCATCAAATATACGTCTATATCAATGACGTAATTAGTTTGGTTAGGTTTAGTTTGTTTTACAGCATATTAACCTCAATGCGTTATTTAATGCCGAAAATTTTTTTATTGCTGACAATAATTTTTCCAAAAAAGTAGTGTTGGTAATATTTTTTCTTTCAAAATGTATTACAGGTAATATTTTTGTTAAAAAATATATCTCTGGTAATATTTTTTTCCTTCAAAAATTCATTGCTAGTAATAAGTTATTAGAAAAAAAATATTTCTGGTATTAAAACCTATTTTTACACTTTCATTTGACGATTTCCTCAAAGATGAAGAAGAGACTAGGGGCGACGGAGATGTGGTTCTGCAGAAGGATGCTAAAGATATCATGGACGGCGCATATGAGCAACGATAAGGTCATAGAAAGGATGCAAACAATGAAGAGGCCTTTCTGAACCCGCCTAGACGGGTTCAAGGCCTGTCTCCCACCCCGGACGAAACCTTGCCCTTCGGCAAAGCTTCGTCCGGGTCCCTCTCTGCTAATGCAGAGAGTTCGACAGTCGCCGAGAGAAAGAACTTCTCTGTCTTTCTGTCTACCTAACTACACTGTACCACCCTACTCACTAATACCCACATACCTAGAGGGGATGGGGATTATCCCTCAGCTTAAAATGATTTTAGTGTACTGTGTCAAGTGTCAGCGACGATCTGTGCTGATTTATTTTTTTCTCTTTTCAACTTGAGATTTGTATTCCTGTAAAAATGGATCGCAAGTGTAAGAATAATCCTGATAGGTTCTGTTATCTCTGCTGTAATGTGGTTCTTCCTAATCGTCATGCAAAAATCACTGACTTTGTGAAGAAGTCATATGACAATTACTTTGAAATCAAACTAGTGGAACAGAATAAACCATGTGCTCGCCATTTTGCTGTAAAACATTCGTGGAGAACATGAGGGATTGGAGGAACGGTAAAAGGAAAGGTGTGCCATTTACCATTCCAATGGTCTGGAGGGAAGGAAAAGATCACATTACGGACTGCTATTTCTGCATGATATATCTAAAAGGAATAAATTGTAAGAATAAGCACCATGTCCAATACCCCGATGTTCCTTCTGCCATATGACCAGTCCCTCATGGCCCATGGCTGTTCCTGTTCCTGAGCCAGATGGTAACATGGAATATAGCTCTCATTCCGAACATAGTGACATGACTTTTGTAGCTGGGGATGACGCATACAAACCAGAAGAGGACAACCAGCCAGTACCCTTGACACAAGCAGAACTCAACGACCTGACACGAGACCTGAACCTTTCAAAGAACTCTGTTCAGCTGCTGGGTTTACATCTCAAAGAGAAACCTGTTGGCATCAGAAACAACGATGAGAAAGAATTAAGAAAGTTTTTTTACATTCCAAGGTAAGTCATCATTGTTTTGGGGTTTTTTTTTGCAACAACAATGGTGGATTGATCAAATCAATGGGCTTAGAGTATGATGCTATATAATGGAAAGTTTTTTATTGACTCATCCAGTTGATGTCTCAAAGCAGTTCTTCTACATAATTGGAATAGTTTTTCATTTATCCCTATTGGGCATTCAGTTGAAATGAAAGAAACCCAAACAGCATGGATCATTTGTTGTCTGCTGTTAACTACCAGGAGCATAAATGGTTGATCTGTGGAGATCTTAAGGTGGTTGGTGTGGTCCTAGGGCTACAAGGTGGGTACACAATGTTTCTTTGTGTTCTGTGTCTCTGAAACAGCCGGGCTGACGACTAACATTATGTCAGACAAGAGTGGCCGTTAAGACAAGGGTTAAAACCTGGCTCGCATAATGTTCAGTCTCACTCTCGAACCGAACAAAATACTGCTTCCACCCTTACATATCAAGGTAGGAGTAGTTAAGAACTTTGTGAAGTCAATGGATAATGGAGAAGTTCCCACGGATAAGCATGGAGAAACTCAAAGTTATATTTGACGGCTCTCAAATAAGAGAACTCATGAAGGACCCAATGTTTGATGAAGCATTGTGCAAATCTGAACTATCCGCCTGGCAGTCACTGAAGTCAGTAGTTACAAACTTCCTGAGAAACCATCGGCGTGGGAAATACGAGAAGGAAGAGCTACTGAAAAGTTTCCGCCAATTCTGGGCACGAATGTCAGTCAAACTACACTTTCTGCGATCACACTTGGATTATTTTCCAAAGAACTGTGGAGATTTGAGTGAAGAGCAGAGATGAGCGCCATCACCAAGACATTCCTATTGTGGAAGAGCGCTACTAAGGTCGGTGGGATGTAAACTTTCTCTCTGACTACTGCTGGTGCATGGAGCGGAATGTAGTGACTGCCGAGCAAAAGAAGAATCCCTGAAAAGACATTTCATCCATGAATAGCTTCTTTTTTGCATTTTGCAATCTACTGTGGTAGAATGCGAATATATCAGCCCTAAATTTAGCATTATTTGTTTAATTCAACAAGAAAATAGAGTTATAATGCTATTCTACATATATATTAAAACCCTGCGTAAATAGCGAAAAATGGCGATTTTTACTGTTTTTTTTTTATTATTATTCATTGATCATTCAAGCAATTTACATCAAACCTAACAATTGCTTTATAAATTTATCCTCTTTTACATCGCTTATAGCACACTTACAAATTGAATTTCACCCCCCCCCCAATAAATGTGGTCTGAAGTGGGTCTTCATGTTGCCTGTTTTACCTCTTCATGTCCCCGGCTAACTTCAATTGAATACACAATACTTCTGTTATGTCAGTAACTGCATTCATTCAAAATGATTTTTGATGGATGTACTATAGACTTTGTTAAATCTAAACATGATGCTGTTTTTTCTCCATTCTAATTGAACGCTTTTTCTGATCGACCTGTTGGTTATGCCTTCTAGTATAAAATATAGTAGTAATTTCCTAATGAACGAGTAATTGACATTTCCTTTCCTAATGTTATTTTCCTGTTTTAAATGCGTCTACTTAAATATCAGTACTAAATTTTTAATATTTATAAACAGGCTTCGCCGAAATGTTTTGAATCAAGCAGAGTTCTTTGTTTTAATGTTAGAATTATTTTCAGTCTCATTCTGTAATTTTAAGAACAGTCGTTGCTTCAAATGGTGCTCGATCTATTGATGTCATTTTAATTGCTGTTATCACAATGTTTCCTCAAGTAAATGCATATAGGTTTCCTCCTTTATTGGTACTGGAGTTCTATGATAATGCAATGATACATAATGATATCTTCATAGCTAAATCATAGTAGTTTGCACAGTTCTTAGTCGATCACCATTCCCGCCCTTTCATATCTACACTTGTATTTCTAATAATTTTCTGCTCGTCTGTACCTAAATTTAAATCCGACGCCAACATATTTAGAATATATTTGACAAATGAGCATAGTATGGTTTCTATACCAACAGAGAATTACTAATATAACAGTCATATTTTCCGGAATACCAATCAGATGGTCTCTGTTATTGTTGACAGCCATGACAGGAAGCGGGAAATAAAATAATTCCAAAGGAAACAATACGTATTTTTTTTATTTTAAAACATATCAATTTTAGTCAAGTATTACTTGAATGAGCTAAATAAAAAAAAAACCGCGAATATAAAATCTCTTTGTGGTTTCTTTACCAACAAGTAATTAAATGCCTTTTTTTCTGATGTTATTTAATATTTTTCCATTTTAAAAGCTTCTTGGAAAATCAATATAAATATTTAAACCTTATAAACATTTATATTTTGAAACCGACTTCATGCAAAAATTGTGGGAATTAAATACAGTTTATGTTTCAAAGGTATAATTAAATTCACAAACAACCGTCTAATTTTCAGATAAGTCGTTATAATTCAAATTGGTAATCGAACAGTTGATTTCATTCTTTTTCTAGCCATGAATATTTTGTCTCATAAATACATTGATCTACAATTGTCTTTTCTTCTAAAGAATTGATTGACACTGGAATGTTATGGCATTGTTATGATACCAATACCTTGTTCGAATTTCTGAGACAGTCACTTATGTTCACTTAGTATTAATATCATTCAGAAAGACATGAACCATAATTCTTGCACACTTTCACATCACCAGATGTCTTCAAAAAATCTTATTATCCCTATCCCAAGATAAAATAGAAAAGTCTTATTCCCTGTATGCTAATAAAATAGAAATGATGTATACCCCTCAATATCTGTCTATATTTCTGAAATCAGGTATTGTAGAGACAGGGTACCTCCACACACTCCGCCACAACAAAAACAGGATATTTGGTACAGTTTATTTAATTGTTTAATTCCATGTACCATGTCTTTGGATATCTCAGTTTTCTGTTATTGATTTAGTTGATAAAAGCGTTGGTTGAAGTAAGTAATCAAGTGCCTTGACCGAAAGAGTTGTGAGTTCAATACGTAGCCACGGCAGAGCTGAACAAAAACTTGGAGAAATAACTGAAACGGAGCGATAACCGGAAGGGGCATGGCACGTGGAACTAGAACAGTCTGCCCCGCTGGACGAAATAAAGGGTACGGTTCGAAATTCTAATCACCTGAAAAAGTCCAGGGTGTACAACGGCTGAAACATTGGGAATTAAGATGAGGACAACAGTTCGAACAATGCGAATAGTGTAAATGGAGTAAAACCCGGTTTCATAATCATCTCTAAGGACGATTAATTTTTAAGAAGCTTGAAAACATGTGAATATCAGAGAGGCTAAATTTTCAATTGATTTTCTTCACATAATAAGAACCAGCATTGGTAAAGGCTTGTCTCCACAAAAACCTGATTTCCTATATGACAAGATAAAACTTTTAAAAAAAGTCTTATTCCCTCTATGCTAATAATATAGAGATGGAATAAAGCCTTGAATATCTGTCTATATTTCTGAAATGAGGTATTGTAAAGACAGGGGTACCCCACAACAACAAAAAAAAAAAAAAGAAAAAAAAAAAGAGGAAATTTAGTACAGTTTATTTAATTGTTTAATTCCACATACCATGTCTTTGGATATTTCAGTTTTCTGTTATTGACAGCTGATAAAAGCGTTGATTGAAGTCATCCAGTGACTTGACACAAAGAGTTGGGAGTTCAATACCTGGTTACAGCAGAGGTCAACAAAAACTAAAAGAGAATTAAGTGAAACTGAGATATCCAGAAAAGGCATGGCACGTGGAATTAGAACAATCTACATTAGTAGAGTAAATAAAGGGTTCGGTTCTAAATTCCAAAGTATATCACCCTAAAAAGGCCGGAGTGAACAACGGCTGAAGCATAATGTAACAATAAGGATGAGGACAACAGTCCGGACACTGTAAATATTATTAGGTTGGTGCAAAAATAATGACGTAATAATGTCGTTTTTTGACGTATTTTTTAACGTCAAAGAACGACATTATTACGTTATTATTTTTGCACCAACCTCATATAAGTAGTTACAATACCTGATCTCAGAAATATAGAGACATGCTCTATATTCTGTCTAGGAGTATTTCATGTGTCTATTTTATTGTTTTGTGTTGTATGCAGTTGAAATTGAAGGGTTTGAGCATGAGATCATATGCAGTTGTTTAGAGACTTTTTTTTTCAATTCGACGTCTTTCTTGACCAAAGATTCTCAATCAGATAGACTATTACTGCATTCAAGCAGTGACGAACGAACAATATATATATATATATATATATATATATATATATATATATATATCATCTCATCTTTATGGACACATGGCCCAGTGGATGAAAGTGTTGGTTGAAGTAATCCAGTGACTTGGCCCAAAGTGTTGTGAGTTCAATACCTGACCGCAAAAACTTGGTGAGTTGAGTTACTAATTGGAAATAAATGAAACGGGGATATCCGGAAGAGGCATGGCACGTGGAACAAGAACAATCTACCCCGGTGGACGAAATAAAGGGTTCGGTTCAAAATTTCAGTCAGCTGAAGTAGTCCGAGGTGTACAACGATTGAGACATCGTGCATATGACAACAAAGACGAGGACAACAGTTCGAACAATGTGACTAGTATAAATGGAGTAAACACCTCTTTCATAATTATCTCCAATGACGATCAACTTGTAAGGAGTGAGGAAATATGTGAATGTCAGAGAGGCTAAAGTTTCAATTGATTTTCTTCACAGAAAAAAAAAACTATCATTGGTAAAGACTTGCTGCTCTGACACAATAATGCAAGATAACATATTGTCTGAGTCACTCAGTAAAATATGGCACTCATTACGGAAGTCTTAACTCATCTTCCTTACTTACCTGGCTTTGCTGCATCTATTATCTTTTCAGGCCATTGCAATAGATTTTTTTTTCTGAAAATGATGAGGAAGTAATAAAAACTAAAGAATAATAAGAGATCAGTTGACATTGAGGCTGACAATTTGAAAATGGCGTACACTTTCCACGAATTCAGAAACAACACTCAAAATGTCATAAAGAAAATCTGGACTCAGAAGGTTTATCTGATTTTTTTTATCAATTGAAGTATTTTTGTTTCAATGATATAATATAGTGCTGGAATTATTATATTTATTTTTATATATAACTTGAAAATTGCTTCGGCAATAAACTCGGAGTTGTGCAATTAATGTAAGATATCTATATATATATAAAAAAAGAGGATGTCTGTGTGTGATACCTTTTCACTCGCGATCAATCCAACCGATTTTGACCGAACTTGGCACATTTATTGTACACTATAAGAGATAGGTTCTTAGCGTAAAAAACGATAATTTTTAAAAATCAATAATCGATAAAAAATTAATTTTTACATGAATTGTTTTCTTTTTTTTACAGTTTTAATAAACAATAATTTATAAAGTTGTTAAATCTTTTAAAATTCAATTTCAATGTGCTGTTATTAAGTAAAACTATTTTTCTAATCATAAATCTAAAAGCTTATTGCAATCTGCAGATAATCAGTATTTAAAAGGAAGAATTTTATATTGATTCTGAATGTGTATAAACAAACCCTTTTTATAGATACGGATGTTCATACATGATATTATCTTTAAAAAGTCACGTGTTTTAAGAGTTGTTTAAAATTTCCAAACTGCTATAATATAGAACTGATAATAAACAAAATACCATAAAATTTCATAAGAGATGTACGTAAAAAATAATAGGTACCGCTCTTATTTATGAAATTTTGTTATATTAATTTTTATATTATCTTAGTTACAAAATATTAATCTTTTTTATTGTATAAATGGTATTGTAAATTTAATTATTATTTTTCCAGCAAGCATCTTCAAGCGTAAGGCTATAAAGTTAAAGTACCTAATAATCCAAAAAATATTAGATTTCTTAAATATATGTTAATTTGTAAAAATTATTGGGTACTCAAATAAGTTGACTTAAAATTCGTAAAATTTGTCACTTCTGTTCATCCATCCGATGATTTCTTCTGGCCGCTGAGAATAACATCAATCAACACCTACCTATATTAACCCATTCGGTTATACACACACACACACACACACACACACATACATATATATATATATATATATATATATATATATATATATTGAACAATAAAAAAACATTAAAAAATTAAAATCTTCAGACCCACTGGGTTGTATATTAATATTCTTTCAATTTTATTATTTCAATTAGATTCCTCGATTAGTTTCGGCCAGCATGGCCATCTTCAAGAGAAAACAAATTCTGCATGTTAGTAGCAGTAAAGTACAGACTGATAGCTTTAATATATATATATATATTTATATATAAAAGAGTTCACGAACGGTCACTCTTCTTTCTACTTCTTTTTGTAGTAATGGATGTGTTCCCCAGTACTCTATCCTCGGAATCACTTTGTTTTCAATTTTCATTAATGACCTTTCTGATGACAGTTTATTAAAGAAACCAATATATCCGTAAAATTGGAAATATTAATGAAGGCAAGCATAGATATTGTTTTGAAATGTGAAGAAAAGCAAATTTCATGACAGCATCTAGCAATCGAAATCCAAAGTAATATCTTGACGAGAAAAAAAAAACATTTCGCGTCACATTTCAACACTGACCAAACTAAACTAAAGATGCCAAGAGAATTAGAACATACACCAATATATATCGGAGCACAAAAATGTCTCTCTTGAAATACAAAGAATAACGAACTTAACGATGAGGAAGTAATGAAAACTAAAGAATGGTAACAGATCAGTTGACATTGACGCTGGACATTTTAAAATAGCGTACCCTTTCCCCGAATTCAGAGACAACACTCAAAATTTCATAAAGGAAATCTGAACTCAAAAGCGCATTAATGTACTATGGAATCAAAAAGTTAACCGCTAAGCCCTCACACACACAGAGGTACCTCAATTGGATCCATTATGGTAAAGATGCTATTGAACCTTGTATTAACTAGGACATCACAATTCTATGAAAATCTATTCTTCACTGCACGATTTGTCCTCCGCTCTAGTAAGCAGTGTAATGATGGCATATATGTCATCGAACAACTCCAGGAAATTTTCTACTTCTCCAAGAGAAAATTATATACGATTTGTTGATCTTGCAGCAACATAAAACTGCATCAAGAAGAGACTTTCCTTTACTTATCGATTTGAACCCCGCCTTCAGAATCCACTGATGGGTTATATAAAGAAGAACGATATCGGTTCACAAAATCATGAATGTGCCATGAAGGCCCCAATACCGCAAAACCTCATCGGGCGTACGACAAGGAGAGGAAATGAAATCTATTCCTAGACTATTCTGTGCGCATATTCACGCATAGGTGTGAAGAGACGGGCACTGATGACTTAAACATTCCATACCGTATACCAAATAATAGAATAAAGTTTTCTTTCCCCCACCCCGAGGCCAGTGTACAGATGATAAGGGGTCTATGGTAATGACATAGACATCCATAGTTGGTAGAAGAATTGAACTTGAACAAAAAAATCAGCATCCAATTATGAATCAATATAAAACTTTCCAAACCAGAAACTATGATCTGGAATTGGAATAAAAGAAGGGCTGATGCGTACATTGAATCCTTGATAAAAAAAAGTCAGGATATGGAATTAGTAACATTCGACATTTAGTATAGAAGATAAGGAAACCGAACATAAAATTGGCTGCGCTAGGTGTAGTTTTGCCCAATACCGCAAGTTACTGCAAAACCAAAACATTAGCCTTAAAACTAGAGTCATGTTTTTAAATAGTCTCCTCAGATTGAGACATTCATGTGGATGTCCAGATATATATAACCTGCCGGCCGCATACGACCGCTTTCTCAGATCGATGGTTAAAATGACTTTGATCAGATGAAAATTGTAGGCCTCAGCGAGAGTCATCTTTCCTCGAATCATGTGAATTAGTGTTACAGTATCACAAAAAAAGAACTGTGCGAGATAACAAAAACGACATCAATTAAGGACTTTCAACAGCAGCAACATCTAAAAGGGACAGCACATGTAAGAGAGAATGTTCTACACTACCTCAAACTAATGGCAAGGAATGAACCACCCAGCAATACTGGAAAGAGCAATAACAATAACTGCACTTGAGAAACCTATTTTGTTTACAAATCTTTTAAGACAACGATTTTATAAACGTCAAATCGCATACTACTCGTTCAATGAATGCTGAATGTCTCCTTTTTTATCATTTCCCTCGATGCATGGCAATAAAGCCACTAAGACGCTAGGGGTTTTGAATGAATATTAGAAAAAGAAAAACATTCTTTGGAAGAGAGAATACGAAAAGAATAGGAATTAAAGACACAGAGAAAAATACATTGTATTTAAATTTTTGAAGATCAAAATTGTCTGGAAAGCAAGAAGATGGAAGAGAGTTCCACAAGCAAGCAGTGTGAGAGAAGAAAATTTTAACATAGAACTTCCGGTTACACCCAGCCATTTCAGCTCTAAGATGATGTGACTTTGGCACGAAAGATATATATATATATATATATATATATATATATATATATATATATATATATATATATATAAAGGGAGAGAGATAAAAACAAAGAGTGTGTGTGTGCGTGAGTGAGTGAGAGAAAGATGTATAGATAGTTATGATTAGACAAAGGGAGCAATAAAAGAACAGAAATTAAGAAGACAAAAGATAATACTTGATAGTGCTATATAAGGAAACAATTAATATTACTGTTACGATTATGATGATCTCCAAACTGATATGAGTGTTTCTCTGCATCGAAATCTGAAGAACTTTACGCCCAACAATACAAAAGTTATTGTACAACGTTTTCAGCTATCGACGGTACTTGTAATTTTTTTATATGTATTCTTTAAGCATTTCACCCCAAACAAGTCGGGAGTGCAACTAGCACGCAAGGGGTTACAGAGGGTTGAGAACAAGAGTAAAAAAGAAAGGATAAATGGAAGGACGCGGAACAACATCAAGGCAACAAAAGATGTCGATTACACTTGAATATTTGAAGATTATAGTTATCAAGGAATCAAGTAAGAGGAAGGGAGTTCCACAGACAGGAAGTGCGAATGAAGAAGCTGTTTGAGTAGAAAAGACGGTTGCATTTAACTGTTTCGACAATGAAGAGCAGGACTGTGATGCCAACCTAGTAGCTCGTTTAAATTCATGCAGTCTGGGAAAGTAGCTCGTTAGAACAGTTGCCGTGAAAATATTTGTAGAAGAGACAGAGGGAAGCCACGGCACGTCTGTGAGAAAGTGACTGTAGACTAGCTGCCAGATCAGGACCTATCATGATGCATATCCGTCTCAGAATTTTGTCGAGGACCTCGAGACTTGCAGCGGGACACCAGGCCGTATATGACAGCAGTATTCCAACTGTTTCTGTTTGGTTTAGTACTACAAGACAGAAAATAACTTTCCTATACCACCAAACACGGAGCATAAGGATTTTTCAGGTGTAGTCCTGATTTGGGGATGGATTCTTCTTAATTAGGTTTTAAGCGTTGTTGTTTTCGTTGGATATGATTATTGGGAACTTACTTTTCATTTTAGTAAACTAAAAATGAGTACGGAACTGTTACATAATATCAGCTCTCCTATGAGGCAGTGAATGCCGCATAATCTCCTCACGGATGAAAAAAGACGAAGTAACAGAAATATGATTCTACAGAAGGATGATGCTTATACCATGGACCGAACACGTGAGCAAGAACGAAGTTTTAGAAAAAATGGCAACAAAAAGGACACTTATTTTTACCATCAGGAAGAGATAGTTGAAATTACTAGGGCAATAATGCGTAACATACTTAGAGAGTTTTAGTTAATGTATGACTAAACAAAGTTTTAGGAGAGATAATAAAATGACGAAATGTATTAAAATCTACAAAGGGTAGGAGATTGTGGAGGGCCATGATTACCAAAGTTCTGAAGGGATATGGCGCTTTAAATTTTAATATTTATGGATTTTGTAAGAAAACACATAACCGAACTTATTGCTATAGTTCAAAACGTAATAAGTGAAAAAGCCGTTGTAGAAAGGGTGAAACGTGAACAAAGCAGTGTCGGGAAGTTCCTTTAAGACGTGGAAGATCATGGCTCTCCACATTTTTTTTTTTTATTAATTTTAGATCTAAGCAATGTTTTAACTGTTCGTATTTCCCCCAATCTTTGTACTGTCATCTATTTAGAAAATCAAGTAATGTAGCAGATACGTTATACCAGATGTCTGCATAATCATAGTAGTTTGCACAGTTTATAATTGATCCCCGTTCCCAACCTGTCATGTCTATGCCCATTCTTAAACGATTTTTTCTGCTTTTTACCTAAATTTAAATCAGACGGCAACATGCTTGGAATATATTTAACAGAAGAGCATAGGACGGTTTCTATATCAAAAGTAGAATTGTTAATATGCAAGTCATACTTTCCGAAATATATTAAATTGACAGGAAGCAGGAAATAAAATAATTCCAATGAAAAAAACAATACATATTAAAATTATTATGTATTAAAAACATAATCAAATAAAGCAGTTTTACTTAAATCATACAGGAGTGCGCAAAAAAACAAAAAAACAAAACAAAAACAAAACATACAAAAAAACTGTCTAATGAAATCTAATTGTAATTTTGTAACCATTTGTGGAAGTAATTAAAGTCAGCTTCGCTGGTGTTATTTGATATTTTCCCGATTGAAACTTGCTTCTTTAGAAAATCAATATTAATGTTCAATATTTTAAAACAGACTTTATCTGATTTTTTAATCAATTACACGATATTTGTCACAATGATATAATGAATTTTATTTACATTATTTAATTTTGAGATGGGTCCTTAAAAAATGGCATTTTGTTTGCAGACTAATCAATAAATTATATATATATATATATGTATATATATATATATATATATATATATATATATATATATATATATATATCTTACATTAATTGCACAACTCCGAGTTTCATGCCGTAGCAATTTTCAAGTGCTGGAATTATATTTATTGTTATATATAACTTGAAAATTGCATTGGTATGAAACGCAGAGTTATGCAATTAATGCAAGATATTATGTATATTTCTTAATATATATATATATATATATATATATATATATATATATATTAAATAGCTCTTTTACTTAAAATTGAGTACAATGTTTTTCTTACAGTATATAGTATTTATATGTATTTGTACACGATCTTTCGTTCGTATACCTACCTATATTTACCCATTCGGTTACACACACACACACACACACACACAAACACATATATACACACACATCTCTCTCTCTCTCTCTCCCTCAATATATATATACTATATATAGTATTTCTATACGTGAAAATATTCTCTTCAAACATAAAGTAATTGACGTAATTTTTCAGTTGAGCATATGAATATACAATAGCGTTTATAATTCTTCTGGTCGTTAACGACATTTTGTTTGCTATTTAAAGATACTTTGTTTCAATAAATTAATTAGATAGACAAGTATTAGGTTGGTGCAAAAATAATGACGTAATAATGTCGTTTTTTGACGTATTTTTAACGTCAAAAACGACATTATTACGTCATTATTTTTGCACCAACTTAATATAAATAGAGAACAACTGGCGAACATAGAGTGTCTGTGCCTAGCAATCCGGTTGCTTTTCAGGAGACGGAGAACTGTACTACGACTATTACTACGCAGAGCGATGTGCAAAACATAACGATGGTTTGGCAGATGGTATCGTTAAATTCGATGGACGACCCAGAACACATGTATAAGAACTTTTGCTGCATTTGCAAGAGTGAAAAATTTAAGAGACACAAAGACCGACGGAGGAGAGAACGAGATAACGGATTTATTTCTTGCTACAGCTGGGTGCGAAGCTGTGAAGAAAATTTCGACAATGTGTTACCCGAGCAAATTGGAATAAATGGCATTTGAAGAATTTTTTAAAATTATAAAAAGAACATAAGACCAAAGAAAAGAATGGTCATCGCTTAAAGAACCAAGTTTTTAGAGACAAGACAAGCACACAATGAATCCATTAGACAATACTTACATAGATTGAAAGAACGAGCCAAGTATTGTGAATTTGAAAAATTGGGAGCACTGGAAATGACTATACAAGATGAATTAATCATTCTCAGAATAAATGAAGGCTATATCCTGGGACGTACTTTATTTTTAATTTTCATTAATGGCCTTTCCTGATGGCATCAATACACAACTTGGTATCGATGCTGACGATGAAACCATTTACTCCTGTCTCGATACTAAGTCTGATCAGGTCAAATTGGCAACTGATCTAAAAAATGACCTCTAGCCTGTTGTTAACTGGGGCCAGAAATGTTTTGTTAATTTTAACGCCTCCAAAACGAAACTTCACTCCATTAATCACCTGAGAGACACTTTCTGCCTTCCATCAGAATAGCTGATGCTAACCTCTTGGAGAGTGGCTCGTTGCGCTTTCTCGGGCTAACATTCTCGGCTGACATGAAGTGGAAAGACGATATTGAATCCATTGGTTACATTTTTCTCTCTGGAATCTATCTTACATGCCTATATGTCTACTATTCGTCAATGCCTTAAATATTGTTACCAAATATAGTCCGGTACACTTTCTATATTTTTAGAGATTACAGCAGTGTAATTGGTCTTGACCTGACTCCTCCGCTTCAGTTACTTTCTCACCGCCGTAACGTGGCTTCCCTGTGCCTTTTCTTTAAATAATTTCATGGTCATTTTTCGGATGAACTCTTTGCTATGGTACCTAAACTTTATGAATGTAAACGATCTACTAGATTAGCAACACGATCTTATCTTTTTACATTTGAAATGACTAGATGTAACCGTAAGTTCCATGCTAACAGTTTCTTTTCTCGCACTTCTCACTCGTGGAAAACTCTTCCGACTCCATGCCTTTCCAGCCAACATGGATCTTCAAAAATTTAGATACATTTTCAATCGTCACCTACTGTCATTTTGATTAGTCTTCTGTTGTTCATAATCCTAAAGGATCTTTCCCTTTTTTTTATTCTTTCACACTCAGTAAACCCCTGCGATTTAATGGCTTTACTAACTTGCATGGTGTGAATTGATTTTTAAAAAGAAAACATCCGATAAAATGATACGAAACAAGACCATTATAAATTTGACATGATTCGCTATGTATTGATATTTATTACTGATAATATTACTGTTATTATTGTTATTATTATTATTAGTAGTAGTAGCAGTACTATATAATATATTTATAATCTATCTATCTATCTATCTATCTATCTATCTATCTCTCTCTCTCTCTATATATATATATATATATATATATATATATATACATGTATGTATGTATAATATATATTTATTATATATGTATTATATTATATATTTATTATAATAAATAGTGAAACATCACAATTTTTTTTGTTCTATATTTAATCACATCCACACACACCCACTCTCGTGCATGCGCGCACACACACACACACACACACACACACACATATATATATATATATATATATATATATATATATATATATATATATATATATAACAAATTCGGATGTCTGGTTGTCACTGTGTCACATTTGTTGGACTTTACTTATACAGGCCATTACCCGACATATATCATTTTAGAATCAGGCCAACTCCGTGAGCAAATGAAAAACATTCCAGACCGGATCCGGACAAGTAATCCTGAAATTTTAGATTCCTAATTTTTCATTATTGCAATTGTTTTCGCCGACTTTTGTGATTTTTTGAGACAAATTTTTGGTACGATAGCAATTTTTATATCTTGGAAATAAATTCGGGAATAATCGAAATGAATTGCTAAAATCAGCGAAAGTCACCCATGAAATAAAAACGTACAAATTTGCAAATTTTCATAACCGAGCGTTTCAGCGTACTGGCCTTGTTCACACTGTGGATTACGCCAGATAATACGCTCTCTGGGTAACTGTAGCTAAGTTCTACTCAGCAAAGTTGCATTTTAAAACACAGGTGGTCCTTGTGGGTGCTGAACAAACGCAAATGTGCCTAAGCAGGCGTCTGCAATATGGATTGGAGAGGCAGCCAAGCCAAACAGACAGGCATACTGGGATACGAGCTGCCAGTCATTACTCTATATCTGGTTATTTTCTATTTCAGAGTACACCCATTCGCTGAATCCATTGGGCGAATAAGAAAAATGAATATTCACGTAATTCAAGGCGCAAGAGACATTCAAGCTACTGAATGAGGTTGAATGAGCGATAGGAGAAGAAGGTAAGTCTTTAAGTTTATGAGTATATGAAGGAAATATAGCGATCAACTCTTAACCTTAAGAGGTTAAATTTGTAGTGATGGGCAAAGAAGCCAATCGCAAGCCTGTTTCACAAAGTAGAGAATCATGGGAAGATGTCAGAATGTTACTTTCTTTTTGGTACCGAACTACAAAGTGAATGCGGATAGTTTTCCCCTAGTGTGAATGGCATGTACTGGTCAAATCTGGTGGAACCAAGTAAGTTAACCCATCCGGATATTTGTCATGGAAATAGCGTTAGAGTAGCGAGAGGCTTACGATATTTCATCTTTGAATTGCAGAATGGAAAATAATTCATCACCCACAAGGTCGATTTGTATAGAGCTGACAGTTTGGACATTTCTGAATGAGTCTGGCCCATGCATGTCATCCATATGAAAGGGACGATCTGACAATTAAATTCAAGAACATGGATCGACTTTTAAGGTTGTCTTGTGCTTTGACTCTAAGAAGAATCCCGGTTCGAATAAAATCCCAGTGGTTGTTCTCCACTCTTAGAAAAATTACTTAACTGCTACCCGAGAGAGAGAGAGAGAGAGAGATGTTTTCTAATTTTGTGGAGGGTGTCAGCTGTATGTCCTGTTTTTAAGAATGCGGGTGACTTCTCATCCCCGTCGCAATATCGGGCCATCGGCTTCCTTAGTGTTGTGAGGGAGAATATTTCTTTTCAAGTTTGGACTCGGCCGTCAGAGGAAAGACATAAAAATACTCCTACGTCAAGAGGAGTAGCAGGAGAAGTAGCAGCATAAGCTTTTACTGAAAAAAGTCATTCACGCTAAATATTTTCTTCCCTAGTTTCTATTCTACATCATGTTTCCCTGTACCAAAAGTTAATATACTTGTTAAACCAATTCCGGCTTTTTAATGTTGTTTATCATAACTCAGTTTCAACGGTGGAAGGTGAGATCAAACTGTTGTAAGTGAATTTTCAAAGACAAGAGTAGAAATCAGGAATTGGTTTAAAAAGTTTATTACTTTTGGCTACAGGGAAACATGATATAGCATAGAAAACAGGGAAGAGAATGTTTAGCCGTGAATGACTTTTTTCAGTAAAGGCTACTGCTCCTTCTGCTACAACTTCTGATGTAGGAGTATTTTTATGTCTTTCATCCGACGGCCGAGTCCAAACTTGCAGGAAAATATTCTCCTGCACAACACAGTGTCATCAGCAAGCTTTTTGAGGCTATCAACAAAAAACGTTGTTGATTATCTCAACAAGAACAACGCCCTGATCGATAAACAGTATGGATTTCGCTCTGCTGGGTCCATACTTATGTCTTTACTGTCGTTACAGCATCAGTGAGGCAATTCCCAATAATTACATCACTGGAACTATCGCTTTCGACATATCGAAGTCTTCTGACTATGTTTGGCATCGGGGGTTTGTTACCGAAATTTTTCAGATAAGGAATCTCTGCAAGAACTTTCTCAGTTATCAAGTCCCAGAAGGTCGTTGCTAATGGCCAGTCTTCTGAAATGGTGTCAATGCTGACGTTCAATGTAGGCGTTCGCTAAGATTCTCTTCAGCTTTATATTAACGAGCTGCCTAAGAATATACTAAGATCATTAAAGCTCGGAAAACGAGTCGCTGGGTATTATATATATATATATATATATATATATATATATATATATATATATATATAATTATTTATATTATATATATATTATTTATTTATTTATAAGTGATTTTGTAACCAGTGACTATTACTGCTTCTGATGCAAGACTCTTCATTAAGACGAATCAAGTTCTACGGTCACTGGTGTGTTTGTCGAAAAATTAATACCTCTAAATCCTTGCCGTGCGCGAATAGGTTAGAGGTAAAATCTCCGACATACCAAATCAGTCGGATTTCTATCCTGGCTAGAGGTAATCCGATGTCTAGTCACACTGCTGAGCTGTGAAAAAGCGGAATAGTATGTCTGTAAGCGATCATCATAATATAGATCGTTGAAAACGTGAAATATTCAATACAGAGTGATGATTTATATACACACTCTTTCTACATATATCACTCTGTCTACCTCTCTCACATTCACACTCTGCCTCCGTCACTCTCTCAATATATATATATATATATATATATATATATATATATATATATATATATATGGTGCATCAAATATACTTTTACAAACTTTAAGGACAGGTTCCTCACATCAAAACAAAGACAAATGCCCAGATAAACACATGTCCCCAAAACATGTTCGATAGACATTGTTAAATTTGCAATCCAAGATACAATCCAAAAATAATTATACAAACTTTAGGAGCAATTTCCTGAACAAGATAAAATGGCTATATAAACAAATGCTACCCAAAAGGCCATCGCTATACCTTAACAGAGCAACTCATAAAAATGTTCAAAATATCCTTCGCATGCGCCTGTCGGATCATTGACTGGCGGACCCTTTCAAATACTCCCGCACAGTGTCGAATGGTTTCGCAGGCCCCTATATCATGTTGATGAAGCGTCTCTGCATTATTAATGTTTGCTGCATAAAAAATTGTTTTAGGTGGCCCCACAGATAAAAATCAAAAGAACTGAGTTCGGTGGGTACGTGCAGGCCATAGGACCGTTCCTCCCCTACCTATCCATCTTTCATGGTAGATGTCAACTAGTGCATCGCGAACAACGTGAATAAAATATGCTGGAACCCCATCATGCATGAACTATATGCGTCTTCATACTTGCAGGGGCATATCCTCGAGCAGGTCTGGCAGTGTGTTCAAAATAAAGTTCATGTAGACAGCTCTTGCAATACATACTGGGAGAACATTTGGACCTACTTGACAGTCAACTCCATCCCACATATTAATCGTAAACTGATGCTTGTGTCTAATCTGTATTGTGCCATGAGGATTCCAATTTGTCCACTAATTTTGATTACGTAAATTTGTTATTCCTAATGTTACCTCATTCATAAACAAGACTGAAAAGGCAACCCTAAATCTGCAGTTTGTGCAATAAACATCAGGCAAAGTTCTCCGGTGGTGAGTGATCAAAGGGCAAAAGACCCTGCACACGTTGCAAATGATACGGATACAGGAGTTGCGCTTGAAGTACCTTTCATGCGGTACTCTCAGATGTACAATATACTAGAGCCACTTGATGTTTGCTGATATCTGGATCGTCTCCGACAGCCTGTAGAACGTGTTCTTCGTGGCCAGGTGTACGAACAGACCTTGGTCTTCCTCGATCCATAGTTTGTAGTGCCATGAATCCTGTCTCAGTAATACGCCGATAAACAGCAGCAAAGGTTGCGTTCGGTTTGTCATAATTTATTCCATTGGAATCGTAAATACGATCCAATTGATCAGACCTACAAATTCAGAAAGCTTTTTTAAATTTGTAAGTCTGATGAATTCGATCGTATTTACGATTCCAGTAGAATAAATTACGACCATGGAATATTAGTGTTTAAGCCTTTTTATTATATCCTTACTCTGTCCTGGACATTGAGTTTTACCTGGATTCTATCCTCTTGGAATTTTTTATTAAAAAATATACATGTATGTGTATGCACCTATGTATATATATTTATATATTTTGCATATGTATGCGTATATTTACCACTAATATTATATATATATATATATATATATATATATATATATATATATATATATATATATATATATCTGTGTCGAAAAATGCCAACGTAGTAACAATTACACACACACATACACACACACACACATATATATATATATCGAAATGAGATATATGAGTGCCAACGTAGTAACGTTTGGTTGAAATAGCTATTCTTATGAGGTAATTTTGGATTTCCCCATTATGAAACTTATATGCTCTTTTATAATAAATACACTGGGCTCTTTTTTTGGACCAGTTTTAATATTTTATATTATTAGCATTCACTCGGATTATATACCAACGGATTATTACCTATATATATATATATATATATATATATATATATATATATATATATATATATATATATATATATATATGTATAAATTTATAGACAAAAACTGTCCAACGATCTATGCTTTCGGCTCACATGAGCCATTATCAGACTGGTTATATGGACATTTTATTTTCTCACAAAATTAAAGCTACTATACGAAGCTTAGAACGGCTCATGATCAAACATAATAGACATTCGTTGTCTGTTATATTTAACAATATATGTTTGAATAAACACACACACACACGCACACACGCACACACACATATATATATATATTTGTGTGTGTATGTATGTATGTATATATATATGTATATAGAAATAAAACATAAAAAAATAAAAATTCAATATTAACACCATATACTCTACCTTCGTTTATTAGGCATTTTATTATATCATTTACAGTTATATACAGTTGAGAGTTTATATATTTCTGAGCTTGGCTGGCACCATGCATGCCATCCATATGAAAGTCTCATTCTGACAAGGCTATTTAAGAACAGGATTCTTTTTTGTCTGGTTGTTTTGGCTTTGTAATAAAATTATTTTTGCTGCCTTTGTATCGTAAAATAGTTTGCAATACATTCGTATTGTATAAGCATTTTTATATATTCATATAATAAAGATCTTTTCCCTTTGCATTCATAAGGTAAAATCATTTGTAATGCTACTCAGTAGTAAAAGTGAAGATACTATAGATATGGAAGGTGGGGTAGTGCTGCTTCTACTCCTCCTAACGCTTTTGTTGCTTCTGCCCCTCCTCCGATGAAGATAATGATAACGGTGAAATGATGATGATGATGATATTTATCGTTAAAGTCGAAGCACTATTTTGTTCGGCGTTCTCAAAAACACACTTGCGCAGAACTGCCATCATACATTCTAAAATGGCGCCTTACATCAAGTGAACGTAAAAACTACCTTACCTGGCTATCCTTATATACAACAAGGAAACAATGGAAAAAAATCAAAGACAGCGCTCTCAATTCATTCTAGTGGCGTTGAATATGAATACAAAGAGAACTTTCTTCAGAAAGAAATATTGCAGGAAGTAATAAGCACATTTTAATTTTTCCAGATGTTTTGTCTTATAAGGAACTGCATATACATAAAGAATATATTATAAAGAATTATTATAAAGAATTCTATTATAGTTTTTATTCTTCTTCTTCTTCATATTATTATTATTATTATTATTATTATTATTATTATTATTATTAATAATAATAATAATAATAATAATAATAATAATAATAATAATAATAATAATAAAAAGGGATCTGGATTGGGTTATGGGATTTTGCGTCATATCAACCATTGTTACACTATTTAATCTAGAAACCTGTTTTTAGTACACTTGAATCTATAGATAAAATTTGGTCAGGTTTATACTTGAGACTGAATGCAAACATTGATCAGATTTATATTTGAATCGATAATTATTCACACACACACACACACACACACACACATATATATATATATATATATTAGGTTGGGGCAAAAATAATGATGTGATAATGTCGTTTTTTGACGTTAAAAATACGTCAAAAAACGACATTATTACGTCATTATTTTTGCACCAACCTAATATATATATATATATATATATATATTTGGATATTTTGGAAAATATTTGGCGTTTTTATACTAGAGGCTATCGGTAAACATTCATCGGATTTATACACGAATCTATAGGTATACATTGGACAGGTTTGCACACGAGTCTATAAGAAGGTATTTGTCGGATATATGCTTGGATCTGGAGGTAAAAACTGTTCGTGTTTATACGTAATTCTATAAGAAAATATTAATCACATTTATACTTGTTTCTTTTGACAATCATTGGACGGGTTTATAGCTGAGTCTTTTGGTAAATATTCTTATTACTTATACTCTAATCAATAGGTAAACATTAGTTGGTTTTACACCTGAGTCTACAGGAAAATATTGGTCTAAATTCATACTTGAGTCTATAGGTAAACTTTGGTCCTAATTATACCAGACTTTGCAGATAAACATTGGTCGGGTGTATACGTGCATCTGTCTGTAGGAATTGGTTAAGTCTATAATTGAGTTTGCAAACATACACATGGAATTTGTCTCTTTTTATTGAGGGAGTCTTACCTCACTTCAAAGGATTCTTTGTGTATTTTAGGCTCCGTAGATAGTGAAACAAAGGTAGCCAAAATCGAGAAAAATATGGAGGTCTCTAAAAACAAGTAAGCAATTATAATATCAAAATATATATCATAAACATAATTTCTGGAACTATCTTAAGTGTCCGAAGAAACCTAAAAAATAGAACTGGAAGCACAAGTTATAATCGAGGTTATCTAGAACACAGCAAGAATAATATTTATGGTTCCGACACGCCCCCTCAAATACGGACTAGATCCTGGCTTTCTGTTGTTCCTTTTACTTTAACATTTGTAAACTGCATAATGCCATGAGTGTTCATGTGAAAGATGCTTGAGTGTTTTCCCGACATCTCCTGAGATTTGAATTTCGATTGTCGTTCTCCGACAAGCAAGGCCAGAGAGAGGTCAATACATCCGACTATTTAACCAATAACTGGTGGGGGTATTAAAGACTGATTCCTGCCTTTCCCAAGGAACAAAAACAAGCTGACTCATGCAATAAAACCGGAGCAGCAAACTAATTAATAACTAATAATAAGAGCAGCAATTTTAAACTAATAATAAGAAATTGGTATGAACCCAAGACCCGGTTACAGAGATAGGATCTGTAAATTTTATGAGATTTTACAAGACACAAACAGAATAATCAAAGCTAGCCTCCCGGACTAAAAAAAAAAGAAATGGTTTCGTATTAATATGGCAATTCCTTCAGATTGTAATGTAGTTTTGAAGAACTTCAAAAAAAAACTATGAAAGTACAAGCATCTTGAAGTGGAATTTTCAAAAGTGTGGAATATGGAAACATCAATAATTTCAGTTGTGGTTGATGTCCTAGGATTGATTGGTTCTGATAGACACACCAAAGGGCTTTCTGGTAGTCCATGTCTTAAGAGAATACAAAAAATCGGCTTAGCAAGTACAGCTCAAAACTCACGACAGCGTAAAATGTGCACGTGTTTAAAGTTTTTTTTTGTTTGTTTTTGCTTGTTACTTACACAAAAATCTGAAGAATGCGATGATACTATTTCTGACATTCATTTTCTGGTTGTGAACCAAGATGAAATGCGTATAAAACAGAAATTAAAGGAAATAATAATAATAATAATAATAACTGGTATGAACACCACCCAGACCCGGTTACGGAGATAGGAGCTGTTACAATTCTATGGGGCTACCCAATACACACTGACAGAACAATCAAAGCGAACCGACCAGACATTGTTATTAAAGACCACAAACAAAAAAAATCCCTCCTTATTGATATGGCAATCCCTGCAGACTGCAATGAATCTTTGAGGATATTCAAAAAGCTGTCAAAATACAAGGACTTTGAAATAGAAATCTCAAAAATGTCGCATATGGGAAGATCAACAATACCTGTTGTAGTTGGAGCCCTAGGACTGGGTGGAAAAGATTCCAGTAGACTAATTGAATGGATTCCTGGAAGTCCATGCCTCAAAGAGATACAAAAAATTGTTCTGACAAGTACACCACACACTTTACGAAGGGCTTTATCTATGTAATATATATATATTTTTTGTCAGTGGAAAATGTCATGATGCCATTTCTAACCTTAGGTCCCTGGGCGGGACCCGGAAAGAAATGTGTAAACGCCAGAAATCAACGAAAATAATAATAATAATAATAATAATAATAATAATAATAATAATAATAATAATAATAATAATAATAATAATAATGACAAGGACAAAGAACAATGACCTCGAAATCGAAATCTCAAAAATATGGCACATAAGAACATCAACAATCCCTGTTGTAGTTGGAGTCCTAGGATTAGTAAAAGATTCCAATAGATTCATTGAAGGGATTCCTGGAAGTCCATGCGTAAAAGATATACAAAAAAAATTTTCTCGGGAGTACAGCCCACACCTTACGAAGGGATTTATCTATGTAAAATATGTTTTTTTTTTTTTTTTTAATTGACCAATGGAAATGTTATTTCTGACTTTAGGTCTCTGGGCAGGACACGGAAAGAAATTGGTACACACCAGAATTCAAAGGAAATAAAGTAATAATAATAATAATAATAATAATAATAATAATAATAATAATAATAATAATAATAATAATACAACTTCTGCAACAGCAAAGAATCTAAAAAAGAAAGCAAACGCATAATCAAATGAAATGTACCAAATGTAAAAACGATGGCAAAGTAAGCCTCTTCATGATCAATACTCTGCCCGTACCAAACAAGCTGACGTAAACAAACCCCGTGGTTACGTAGTGTAGGGCTATAGGCTGAAACCAAAGGTTTTATTCTTGCTGCACAGGACAAATTCTTGCTAACAAGAAATTACCAAGAAGACACACTGAAAAATTGTGTCAACCCAAAATTTAGGTTCTGATAAATATGAAGAAAAAATTGACCGTCTGGTATCAGGTTGCACAGTGCTGATAAAACTCGATAGAGTGGGCCAATATCTGTACTGGAATATATGCCACTTTTTCGAGAAGGAACAGTAAGAAAATGGTATGAACATCGCCCATACTTGGTTACAGAGATAGGACCTGAAATAATTATATGGAACTTTACAATATACACATACAGTATAATCAAAGCTAATTGCCCAGATATCGTGATCAATGATCACAAAAGCAGAATGCTCTTTCTTATTGACATGGCAGTCCCTACAGATTGTAATGTATCTTTGAACTTCAAAAAGCTATCAAATATAAGGATCTTAAAGAGGAAATATCAAAAGTGTAGCACATGAGAAAATCAATAATTCCAGTTGTATTTGGAGCCCTCGGATAGATTAAAAAAGGAACCGATAGACCCATTGAAGTAATTCCTGGTAGCTCATGCATTAAAGAAATACAAGAAAGTGTAGTCACAAGTACAGCTTACATATTACGAAGGGCTTTATCTATGTAAAATGTTTGTAATCTTAGCTTTTTTCTTATAAAAATGCACAATGGAGAATGTCATAAAGCTATTTATGACCTTAGGAAATTTGGATACAGTAGAAATCAAAGGAAATAATAATAATAATAATAATAATAATAATAATAATAATAATAATAATGATAATGATAATGATAATAATAATAACAAGCACATTGAAATCGAAATCTCAAAAATGTGGTACACGGGAACATAAACAATTCTTGTTGTAGTTGGAGCCCTCGGATTGGTTGGAAAATATTTTAGTAAACTCGTTGAAGGAATTTCAGGTAGACCATGCCTTAAAGAAATACAAAAAATTTGTTCTTACGAGTACAGCCCACACCTTACGAAGGTCTTTATCTATGTAAAATATTTTTATTTTTTTTTATTTTGCTTTTTTTTAATTGGTCAGTGGAAAATGATGACATTTCTGATCTTAGGTTTCTGGGTGGGACCCGGAAAGAAATGTGTATACACCAGAAATTAAAGAAAAAAAATAATAATGTGCAAGAATGATCAGTGGAAAATGTCATGAATCAATTCCTGACCTTAGGTCACTGGTTAGAGTCGGGAAGAAAATGTGTATGCAAAGGAAATCAATGAAAATAATAATAAATTTCCTTATGCTATGCCAGATATGGCAATCATGGCTTCAGATCTTAACTGATTGGATGTGTTAATATACACATGTTATTGTAATCGTCAATTAAGATGGGCTGCTCTAAATATCACAGATTTGCTTGCCAATTACCAGTTGGTCTTGTTCCCTAGAGACTGACGCATTGTTCATTTCTGTTTAGGAATGGGAGTAGTTGAGGAGTATAATAACCGAGGTGCTGCGAGGGAATTTTTTTAAATTTGAAGGATGTGTCAGCCAAGGTGCCTAGAGTGTCATCCCTGGATACTTGGGAACACCCTTGATTGGAGACTGTCTGAATGGACTGTGTTACCTGAACGGAATGTATTTCTAACTTGCAATGTTATGCACTTCTTTTATACAAACCTGTCACAATATTGTGCACATTTGGCTGTGATGCATTTGCCTGGTATAACCTTATGGAACTGATTTTCATTATAGATATATTGAGCTTCATATAATTGTATCCACAACGCCATGCACTTTCACTTAATAATAATAATAATAATAATAATAATAATAATAATAATAATAATAATAATGATAATAATAATAATAAGGAAAGAAATTGGTATGAAAACTACCCAGACCCGGTTACGGAGATAGGACCTGTAACAATTTTATGGGACTACACAATACACACAGACAGATCAATCAAGGCTAATCGCCACGACATCGTTATTAGAGACCGGAAACAAAAAAAAAATTCTCTCCTTATTGATATGGCAATCCCTGCAGACTGCAATGTATCTTTGAAGATATTCAAAAAGCTATCAAAATACAAGGACCTTCAAATAGAAATCTCAAAAATGTGGCATATGGGAACATTAACAATCCTTGTTAATAGTTGGAGCCCTAGGATTGGTTGGAAAAGATTCCAGTAGACTAATTGAAGAGATTCCTGGAAGTCCATTCCTCAAAGAGATACAAAAAATTGTTCTGATAAGTACAGCCCACACTTTACGAAGGGCTTTATCTATGTAAAATATTTTTATTTTTTTTTTATTTTGCTTTTTTTTTAATTGGTCAGTGGAAAGTGTCATGAATCCATTTCTAACCTTAGGTCCCTGGGCGGGACCCGGAAAGAAATATGTAAACGCCAGAAATCAAAGAAAATAATAATAATAATAATAATAATAATAATAATAATAATAATAATAATAAGGTATGAACACCACCCAGACCCGGTTACGCAGATAGGACCTGTTACAATTCTATGGGACTACCCAATACACACTGACAGAACAATCAAAGCCAACCGACCAAACATTGTTATTAAAGACCACAAACAAAAAAATTCTTCCTTATTGATATGGCAGTCACTGCAGACTGCAATGTATCTTTGAAGATATTCAAAAAGCTGTCAAAATACAAGGACCTTGAAATAGAAATCTCAAAAATGTGGCAAATGGGAACATTGACAATCCCTGTTGTAGTTGAAGCCCTAGGATTGGTTGGAAAAGATTCCAGTAGACTAATTGAAGAGATTCCTGGAAATCCATGCCTGAAAGAGGTACAAAAAATTGTTCTCACGAGTACAGCCCACAATTTACGAAGGGCTTTATCTATGCAAAATGTGTGTGATCTTAAGCTGTCCATTTTTTTAATGTTCAATTAAAAATGTCATGTTGCCAAATCTAACATTTGGTTTCTGGTTGGGCCCCAGGTTGATATCTGTGTAAAATATAAGTGTTTTCTTGTAATTGCTCAGTGGAAATTGCCATGATGCCATTTCTGAGCTTAGGTCTCTAGTGGGGACCCTGAAAGAAATGAGTACACACCAGAAATCAAAGGAAATAAAATAATAATAATAATAATAATAATAATAATAATAATAATAATAATAATAATAATATAATACCGCTCGTTCCATAATTAGTTACGCGCCGCTATTATTGCCTCAGACAAACAATGAGTCATACCTGTTTGACTGCGGGAATAAACAGAAGAAATGATATGACAAAGGCGCTGTTTTTTTTTCACGAAAAGAAGACGACAAGCAGAGACTGGATCCATTGTCATAGAAAAATATTGCTGAGAAGGCCATCTGGAGAATGTAAACGCATAAGAGTTGGGGAGGAATAGTGAAAATACATTCAAAGACAGTTGATAATTTTGAAACGAAGCAAAATTGGAGAAACTAATTAATGACAATCGATTAAAAGCACCAATTACGAAAACACCAACCGAGAAATAAAATTTGGTAATTTTAAAACGAAGGCAAATCGAGAAAAACTGATTGACGATTACTGCCAAAAATCAGAGTGCTGTAGAAATATTCCCCAAAAAATGGATTTTGTGCTTCGCTAAAGGGATATCAAGATAAGAAGATTACGGTAAAAGGAAAACAGTTGATTATAACGACAGGACCCCAAACCGGGAAAAATGCATTGATGGCAATTTAAGTAAGATAATTACAATTAATTGCTAAAAGTAAAAACCTCCCGTTTACCCACATGGTTTGAAAATCAGATTTATCAAAGACACAGTAGGCTTAGATGATATACTAAGAGAGGAGGAGGAAGAAAGATAAATTACCTCCGCTCATTTGGAAGTAATGGTAGGAGGCACAAATGGATGAAAGAGGGAGTTACCGGGGCGGATCGATGCCTACTACTGCTGCCCTTGAAAAATTTGGAAGGATAATTAATTTTCAAAAGCCAGATAAAAAAAGGACTTTTATCTGAGATAGGGGAAACGCCGTGTCCCCTAACAAAGTCAACTTCCATACCACTTTTGGGTAATAGTCAATATAAGTAGAGCGCTGAGGCGACCAAAACCAGAGTTACCGGCTAGAGACACAGACAAAACCAAACAGTAGCATGAGCTACCGAATACCACGTGACTTTCTGCTAAAGAGGACTCTCCAGACTTAGCTAAGTTGAGCAAAGTGTCACAATAGAATACTAAGTGGGAAGGGTTAATATTTCTGCACAAAGAATGATTTAAACCACATAGAAATAGACCCTGAAGAAATTCCTCTGATTTATTTCCTCTCAAAAGAACATTTATTTTTTTCTTTTGTGATTTTTTCGCCGTGATCAATAGCTGCAATTGCCGACGACAAATCGATCTTTGCCAGATCTATGATAAAAAACACAACGGGGTACGGAGAGGAACGCAAATGGTGAGTTCAACGGCCAGTGGCAGTACTGACCAGCGTAAGAATTGACCCAGAATCGACTGGCGAGAAGGGTCATAATTTGTTGCGGTAGACCGGGACTGACCCTGTGTCTCATAGTAAAACTACAGCACTATCAATATCATTTTACAGTTTTTGTGACATATATATATATATATATATATATATATATATATGAAGAAATATAGTCTTAAGGTGTGCTATATTATATTATTTATAGTGCTCAATATCAGAGATAGAGTGTATGTAAATATAAAAGTGAACACTGAAGTCAACACTTAGAGATGACAGTCTGTTTCATGCTAGACGCAAAAATCAGGTCACGAGTGCTGTTATTTTTCTCGGCTATATATACAGGTCAGTGGTGCGTTGTGGGTAGTCTATTTTGGCGGTTATTTTGCCGGGAGTCGTTTATTTGTTCATTTATTTGGGTTAAATTATTTTGCTTGTCATTATTTCTTTCTTTTTTTTTATTTCTTATCATATATATTTATTTTTTAATTTTTATTTTAATCGCTGTTTTTATTAATGTAGTAAAAATTGTTTATATCACTAATTGAATAGTTTTGTTTTGGTTTGGGAAGATAAAGCTATTTATTCAATTTTGGGTTTGATTGCTTAGTTTATTCTAACTAATATTTTGGCGGGAGCATTTTTTTAACTTATTTATTACTTTATGTATTTATTTGTATTGATTATCTTTGTTTTTTCTAACAGTTTATTTATCGGGATCGATTTGTTAGCTTGTTTATTTATTTGGATGAATTTAGATTTTTTTTTTTTAATTATTTATTTATTATACTGTATATTTTACTCTTTTCAGTTTTCGATTTTTAAGTAACGTAGTAAAAATTTGTTTTCATGTTTGCATTTTGAGATGTGCTCGGATCTTTTATTTAATAATTTATTTTGGTCTGGGAAGGTGATGGTAGCTACTTTTTCCTCCAAGCAAACTTTGCAAGTTTTACACCAAAATTTAACCCAAATAAATAAACAAATAAACGACTTCCAGCAAAATAACTGCCAAAATAGACTATCCACAATGCACTACTGACCCGTATATATAAGTAACTGAGAAAAATAACAGCACTCGTGGCCTAACGATTGCGTCTAGCATGAAACAGACTGTCGCCTCTAAGTGTTGACTTCAATGTTCACCTTTATATATATATATATATATATATATATATATGTGTGTGTGTGTGTGTGTGTGTGTGTGTGTGGCGAACTAAAAGTGGGTAGACTGAAGATTGAATAAGGTTTGTGTTAGGGTTATATTATAACTATGGTTTTTGTGTTATTATAACTAAATTTATTTAAATTAAATCTTTTTTCTTTTCCGAAAATGGCAAATAATTTAAATCTGATGTAAGAAAATGTCTGTTAAAAGAATACTGGAAGTTTCAAAATGTTGAAACCGTTAAAACAAAATGGGTTGATATATTTGGTACTCAAGTCCCAAAGTGACAAACCATTTACCGCATTCGTGACAAATTTGATGCAACAGGCCCAATTCTTAATGCCCACAAAACTGGCCGACCCAAAACAGACTCCAAAGAGGACAATAAGCAAATTTAATGATTTCGGTTGAAAATCTTGAAATTCCTCCTGAGTGGATCTTCCAACAAGATAATGATCCTAAGCACACTGCAAAATCTACGAAGAAATGGTTTGCTGAAAATAATGTAAACATCCTGAAATGGACAAATCAGTTCCCAGATTTAAACGAAATCGAGAATCTATGGCGTTATTTGAAAATTCAAATCCAATCGAGAGCTCCAAGAAATATCCCGGATCTGAAGACCATTTGCAAAGAAGAACGGAACAAAGTACCAACTAAAATTGGATAAATGGTATTTATTTCATTTTAAGTCATCTTATTAATACTTGATTTTGAACAAAATATCAACAAAATTTAATATTTGGTAAATATCCCCTTATTTTCAATGACTTCTCTGCATCGTCGACTACATGATCTTTGGATCCTGTCACTGGATCTAACTTGAAGAGGTGAATTAACAGGAGATAACTGATAACTGACATCCATTAGACATGGCACTTTGAACTAGAACAGTCTACCCCAGCGAGCGAAATAAAGCGTTCAGTTCGACATTCCAACCACCTGAAGAAGATCGCCAAAGCGTACAACGGCCGAAACATTATGATAAATATAGCAACAAAGATGAGGACGATAGTCCGAATAATGTAAATAGTGTACATAATAACCTCATCTCAGAAATATATATATATATATATATATATATATATATATATATATATATATATATGTGTGTGTGTGTGTGTGTGTGTGTGTGTGTGTGTGTGCATGTGTTTGTGTTGAATTCTTGATCAAATCAAAGACAATGCAGTATTACTTTTGGTCTCGAAAATGCAGTCTTCAGCTAAACGCAGTTAGCGATCAATATCTTCTGAAATGCTGGCGGCACACATCTTCCTTTGACATTACAGCAATTCTATGCTGCATTGTTTTTTGTTTTGTTTTTTTGTCTTCGGCAGATGACTCGGCGCAATTCTATGGAATCACATTTCGCCAAATTAAACAAATGCTTCTCCTTGTAAAATGTCTCCAGAAGAAAATATTCGATTATGTCATACTGAACTAACAAATACATATTTTTTACGGAGAAGATATATATTTTTTAATCCGACTAACGCTACTACTGCTACTATTATTACTACTACTAAGAATATTAATAGTAATAATGACAAACTAAAAATCTCAGAACGTTGAAAGTGGCTATTGTATGATTCATTATCGGAGTATGGTGTACACAAACATAAATAAATAAATAATAACATTTTCAGAGTTTAGGCGGAGACATTAGACGTATAGAGTTGAAGTAGAATTTAGAAGGAGCCGGATATCCAATCCTAAACGAGAAACAACGGATAAACCTCCACTCTTGTACAAAAAACAGGGGAAGAGTGTGAACTGGGCGATAGTTGAATCTATCTACTTCTTTTGTGGAAAAAATTAAAGAATAAAAAACAAATAAATAAACTAAAAAACCAGAGTTTAAGCAGACGAGAAGAGGTGAAATAGAATTTAGCAGGAACCGGAACCCCACTCCTAAACAGGAAACAAGGGATAAACTTCTCCTCCTGTTCAAAAGACCGAGGAAGAGTGAGAACCGGGTGATAGTTGAAACTGTTTACTCCTATTGTGTAAAAATAAAAATACAAAAAAATAAGTATCTGTCTATATTTTTGAGATGAAGTATTATGTGCACTATTTACATCATTCGGACTATTGTCCTCATCTTTGTCGCCATATTTATTACAACGTTTGTTCGCTCCGGCCTTCTTCAGGTGGTTGGAATGTCGAACTGAACCCCTTATTTCGCTCACTGGGATAGGCTGTTCTACTTCCACGTGCCATGTTTTAATGGATGTCAGTTTTCAGTTATCTCTTGTTAATTCCCCTCTCAAAACCCATAACTTCATACACAGATGTCCTCAAGGAAACATGGCACAGTGGATAAAGGCGTTAGTTAGATCCAGTGACAGGACCAAATAGTGTGAGTTCAATACTTGGTTAAGGCAGTGGAGAACTTGGAGAGGTGAATTAACAGGAAATATCTGACAACTGACATCCATTAAAACATGACACGTGGAACTAGAACAGTCTACCCCAGTGAACGAAATAAAGGGTTCAGTTCGACATTCTACCCACCTGAAGGCCGGAGCGTACAACGGCCCAAAAATTGTAATAAATATGGCGACAAAGATGAGGACAATAGTACGAATAATGTAAATAGTGTACAAATAAATAAATAGTAAATATATCAGAGTTTAGGCGAAGAGGGAAGAAGTATAGAGTTCTAGTGGAATTTAGAAGGAATTAAAAGAATTGAAAATCAGAGCAAGAGGTGGTACCATCCAGGCAGTGGCACTCTGGAAAACGGCAAAGATCCGAATATCCGAGACTTGTTGTCACTTATTCTACAGGGAGGTATTAATAATCAGAAGAAAATGAATGGGATATAACCAAAGCTAAACTGATACAAATGAGAGAAAAATTACTTACAGTTAAAATATGGGAAATATTAATAAAAATTATTTGGAAAAAGAAAATAATTATAATAATAATTATTTAATCTAATTAAACATTGTAACTACACAACAATTTTATCTATGCATAAAAGTAGACATTTCAATGCAAGTTTTAAATGAAGTCACACGACATACAATTAAGAAAATAGAATGCAAGGGACAACAGCTACATATCCAAATAATTGTACCAATCCTGATTTGTTGACTTACAGTTTTTTTAGTCTTCAGATTGAAACTTAGAGGCAGCTGGTAAAACTAACAAACATACTCTAAACACGATAATAATAATAATAATAATAATAATAATAATAATAATAATCGCAAAAATGCGGCACATGAATACATCTATAATTCCTGTTGTAGTTGGGGGTACGGCGTCGCTGAATCGGAGACGCTGATTTGGCGTCAGAAAAATAATTGGACTATTCGGCAGAGTCGTTTAGGCCTCAGACTGTTTCGATGTCACAGACTTTGAGCGGAGTCCCCTTCCCAACCAAAAGGATAAAAGCATTGAAAACACCCAACTTTCAATATGACTTTTTATTCATTTAGGGAATTAAAGATCCAATTAAAAAACTAATGGAATAATTACCCGTGTGTTTTCTCGTCATTATCATCTTTAATTCATCTTCTTGGCGTAGCTAAATCAGCAGTTCATTTAAATCCCTAAGCCATAAAATCCATCTCTTCTTCCTCCAGTTTTGTTCTCACTAGTCGTGATTGGAGACCCGTGTAGGAGAAGCACTTTGATTTTAAAACCATCTTGAAGGGGTTTGGTACGTTACAGGGTAGCCCATTTGGCGTCGCTGATTCGGGGTGACCGATTCGCCGTCAGAAAATTAATTGGACTATTCAGCACAGTCCTTTCGGCGTCAGACCCTTTCGACGTTGCTGTCTTTGAGCGCCACCTCACCGCCAAAAAAGGATAAAAGCATAGAAACAATCAATTTTGAATATGACTTTCGTAATCATGAACAGCACCCTTCAGGAACTCAATAGGATCTAATGATCCAACTTCCATTATGATATATAACATACACCCGATGGAAAAGATTAGGTGCAATAGTGAAAGTTCCGTCAGCAAACCTGAGTAGACTAAGTGTTAAAGGCGGCTTATTCTTCCAAATACTAGTATCCTATTATTGCTTTCCTCTTTTTCTTAAATTGAACTATTTAGTCATATAACGACGAAGTACTAATATGACTACGAAACAAAAAAGATAGACAGAAAACTATGTCGAATCGTCTACACAGAATCAGCGACGACAAATGAGCTACGCCGGAATATCCCATTCCCTGTAACTGAAGCCCTCGATTTTTTGGGACAAGTTTCCGATAGACTCATTGAAGGAATACATGGCAGCCCATGCCTTAAAGAATTAAAAAAAATTGCACTCACACTATACGAAGGGCTTTATCAATGCAAAATGTGCGTGATCTTAAGCTGTTCAATTCTTTTTAATGTTCAGTGAAAAATGTCATGATGCCATATCTAACATTAGGTTTTTGGTTGGGCCCCAGGATTAAATGTGTATATACAAGGAAATAATAATAACTACAATAATAATAATAATGATAATCTTGAAAACTCGAGTCCCATTCTTAGTCTCGTCAGACCGAGATTTTGATATAGATGTCATGCATAGCATCAAACCCGTACAGCAATATCCAAACTGTCAAACATATGAAACCGCTTTCTAAGATCAATAGCAAAAATGGACTTGTGAGAGTGATGATCTGTGGGTCTTGGCAAAGGCCACACTTCTTCGAAACTTGTGGACTGGCGTTATAGAATCACAAACACAGAACTACACCAAATAAAATAAACCATATTACTTGAAGACTTTCAACAGCAGCAACAACTAAAATGGATAACACGTGTAACTCAAAGAGGAAATAATAACACAAGACGGTCCATACTATTTTAATCAAAAGTTTAGTAAGGAAAACCCTATCAATATTAGAAAGAACGATAACAGCTACTAGTCTTGAGAAACCTATTTTCTGGAAAAATTCTTTTATGTAAAAGTTTCATAAATATAAACCGACAGCAATTCGGCCAATGAAAAGCAAATGTTTCCTTATAAGAAAACGGTTTATATTATCAGTACCATTATGTTAGAGATTATATAACTCTTATGCTTTTTTAAATATAAACTGATTGGAAGTATTAACGATGATTTTTCCAGATATATGTCCTATTATTTAACCTAAAGCAGGGGAACGAAATGGATTCATATGCTTTACAAGAGTAACAACAATGAACTCGATTGGAATTCGCACTCAACTCTCCGATTCCTCAAAATAGTCGGATATAAAAAAAAAAATAGAAGCTTGATGAGAAAAATGTTAAAAATAGGAAATTTCGGTTTTGCCTCTGTCTCAAAGAAAAATATTTTTATTTTCTCATTATGTTTCTATTTTGTCTGTTTGCTTAAGAATATACAATAAATATTATTTATAAGTTGTGAACCGATGCAGTCAAAAATAATATCAATTGTTAGAAAGATTTAATAGTAAAATGCAAAGAAATAAAAGTCTTGAAAAAATGTATTGAGATCCAATAAAGCAGAGATAAAGATTTCACAACAAACATAGAAACTAATGAACCGTTTAATTAATCCGTGTCTTTTATATTTCTTAGACATCCAATGCTATCTATGATTCATTCATTAATCATGGCATTATATAAATCGCTTTTTCTTTATATATATATATATATATATATATATATATATATATATATATATATATATATATATATATATATATATATATATATGAGTGTGCGTGTGTGTGCGTGCGTATGTGTGTGTGGAGAGAGAGAAAGAGAGAGGGAAGGAGATAATTCAAGTATTGTTCTTACAGAATCTAGATATATTGGGTTGGTGCAAAAATAATGACGTAATAATGTCGTTTTTTGACGTATTTTTTAACGTCAAAAGAACGACATTATTACGTCATTATTTTTGCACCATCCTAATAGTAAGCCGATGAAATAAATCCGAAAAGACTATTACTACTATTATTACTACTAATTCTTGTTATTATTAGGTTGGTGCAAAAATAATGACGTTTTATCACATAGTAACATATGTTAGAAAACGTCATTATTTTTGCACCAACCTAATATTATTCATTGTCTAATGTGCCATTGGTAAATGTTCCGAAATCAGAGAGGCCCACAGCGCCGTGCCTTGTCCCAAAGTTCGAACCATTGTATTAAGTCCAAGGAGTCCATTATTTTCTATCTCGGCCCGAAGTAGTGGCGGAAGGAACAATTTCTTTCTTTCTTCGGGACGAGACGCGAGATTGATTTTTTTGTTATCTTCTTCTCGCCTTTTTGTCTAAAGAGGCAGGACCTGCATGACAGCAGGTGGTTGGATCAGGCTTGTTTTGAATTCAGAGTTTTTTTTTGTCTTCTCTTACAGCGGTTTGCCACCCAAAGCTATAAAACCCAGTCAGTGCTAGAGATAGATTCATACCATTCACAAGGGTATTAGCAATAATGAACTCGACTGGAATTCGCACTCGGCTCTCCGATTCCTCTCAATCCGAGTCGAAACATATTGCATCATATTATTATTATTATTATTATTATTATTATTAATATTGTATATTATTAGGCGGATATTTATTTATAACTTGTGTACCCATACAGTCAAGAATAACATCATTTGTTAGAAAGTTTTAATAGTAAAATGCAAGGAAATCAAAGTCTTGAAAACAATGTATCAAGAGTAAATGTAAAGAACTCGACTGGGTTGCGAACTCGGTTCTCTGATTTTTTATTCTGAGTCGCTATCAACCATTTTTTGGGACATTGTTGTTTATTGTATCAGTGTTATAAACTATGCGCAAGATCTTATACGATTTTCTCACAGTGATTAGGTCAGGTCTGGAAGTGATTGCTCGAACCATTCTTCATATATTTTAGTGTTCTTGTGGATTATTCCTTCTGTTCCTGCAGCGAAATCTTCTATTCAAAACATTTTCTATATGATCTCAATATTTTCATCAAGTCCCATGAAATTTTACTAGCTTTATTTTCTCCGACAGATTTTGTTCCGTACTCATACTATTTATTGGATGGCATGGTCGAATCTGAGCTTTTTGCACAGTTCTTGGCTGTTCACCGTTCCACCATCCCATTTCTATATTGTATATCTATTTTGTATTACATCTGTGCCATTTCATATACAGGGTGGGGCAAAATGGTTGCCTCGATTTCAAAGGTTAATAAAAAACAAACATAAGAAGATAAAAGAAAAAAATTCATATCTCTATGAAGTATATTAAATGCCATTTATTTTCCGTTTCAGGTACTACCCCACCATGGCCTGGAGTGGAGAGCAAAGTACATGATTGAATATTTAATCTTTTTCTAAACATATTGTTATCATATGATTTTTGGACAGCTTATTGGATGTTATAAACTGATTTTTGACCTACTGGATATTAAGCTACATCATGCACACTTAGGCATCCAGTACGTGTTTGGGCTCAATACTTCATGGTAGAACATATACTATTTCTAAAAAAAAAAGATGACTGCTTCGGCCGGCCACAACTTAAAGTTTCATATTTATGCCCAATACTCAGGCACCCGATATTGCATGCTGTAGTACTGGTTTCAAATACTCACTAGGGAGAATACAAAATATAAAATCCTGGATAGTCAATGCAGTCGTTATCGAAAGCAGTTACAAGCATAAAACCGCCCCTCCCCTCCCCCCAAAAAAAACCTCAAACGTTCTGCAACAGATTACCCATTGGAAAAATTTTAGACAGGGGTTCTCAACAGAAGTGAAATTCACCGCAAGGGGGCGGGGTGAATGTTGGATTTTCAGGGGTGAATCGTAAGTTTTGGGAGGAGGAGAGCAAGTATAGAATTTGGCCTATCTGACCTGTCACCTTGAAAAGGAGGGTGGGGAATTGCATTCTGACAAATGGTGAAAGGGGTGCATGGGACAAGCAATGTTGACAACCCCCCCCCCCCGATCTAAGGCTTTCAACCAAATGAACACAATTCCCTGACGCTGTTCTTAACGCTCTGATTACTATAGGCACCCTCTACCTTTCGGTAATCAATTCTATATTTCAACAATTTATATGTCGTAAAACAAAACAGTCCCACCAACAAAACGGAAAATATATGGATTTTGCCAAAGAGCATAAGAATTTGCTGAGATTGAAGGTGATATTTTCATCCATTATTACAGGGGCAGTTGAAAAATGAGATGAAACCAATCAAAAGAAAAGATAAACGAAGTCACTGGATAGTTCAGAAGTGTTACTAAATTGAAGAGACAGTCACCAGACATGACTAAGTTTAAATCTCACTGAACAAATAATGAAACGCAGTTGAGTTTTGGATTATCATGAAAATGTATATATTTGATCCCATGCAAAATCTACCTATACTGAAAACATTTTCACCTATATTTAAGCAAGTTTAAGCAAGTTCAATTTAAATTAGAGAGAGATTAGTATATCCTTGTATAGATAGATATGAACGGAATGTGAAATAAAGATTGATTTGGTTTGGTTTGTTTTATGGCATATCAGCCATAATGGCTTATTTAATGCCAACAAGATTTTTATTGCTGGTAAGATTTTTTTTTCTTTTTCTTAAATGTATTCCTGGTAATAATTGCTGGTAATAATGTATTGCTGGTAATAATTTTTACAAAAATGCATTGCTGGTATTAAAATGTATAGATAGATAGATAGATAGATAGATAGATAGTCAAGCAGGTAGGCCTGAACAGACTGAGGTAGCTGGGTGGTTTATTTTACGGTATATCAAACTTAATCTATTATTTAATCCCGACAGTTTTGTATTAGAATACTCTCGTACGAATAGAATATTTATTCTTTGTAAGAAATCAGTTTGTAGATCAGGTTTCAGTGAACTATTTTTGTAAAGATGGCTGTTGTCGAGAAACAAATGTATTGATGTTAATTTTTTTTCATAAATGTATTGCTGGTGTTTTTACTCTAAAAATCTATTTTTATACTGTCATAGTGTTTTGGTCCCAGTTTGTGGTTAACCTATTTGCCCATGATTGGGAACCTAACAGGTGCTACCACCCTGGGTCAGAGTGAACCTGGGAACAACAGCAATTAAGAGGTGGTTCCATGTTCCTCAAAACCTCCTGATCAGTGTTCTTGCTGCTGGATGATAGATAGATAGATAGATAGATAGATAGATAGATAGATAGATAGATGGATCTAGTTAAAAAGTAAGATATCAAAAGGGAGTGTACATAAATTGGAAAAATCTCAGTTCTATTGAAACAAATTTTGACACTGATAATAAAAAAAATATCAATTTATCTATACTCCAGCTATTATAACATAATTTTTCTATGCCTCTAGCTATGAAGTTTGTACTCATCTTGAATTTTTCAAGAAATCTGTACAAGCAAATAAATAAATAAATAAAGAAAGAAAGAAAGAAAGAAAGAAAGAAAGAAAGAAAGAAAGAAAAAAAAGGAAAGAAAGAATGGGAGAAAATCTGACACTTCCAAATTATGAAATGTCCTCTACTCCTATCACTTTTAGTATCTTTGACTTTAACAATAGAATCCTTGACAATCGGACTAAGAAGGTTTTCCGGATAATAGGAATTGATTACAACGTCCGGAAATGAGGGGTTATATTTAGATTAAAATAAAAGAACTGAAATCAGGTTTAACATTTATTTTCAATGTTTTATAGTAAACAAAATAAGCTATTGGCGAGTGAAATATAACGGAATTGATTTTAAGGAAAAAGAGATAAATTATGTAATGTTAATGAAAATTCATTCATGTCACGTATGCAAAACAAATAATGTGACTAGGATTTTTTAATTGCTGTTGCATGATGATTCTTTCTCTTCTAATGTTCTCAACTTTTTCCGCATTTCGTTTTACTTTTGTCCTTGAATTTTTTTATACGAAAGACACTTTTTAACAATGCCTGCGTTATTGCAATCGTCATAGCTGAATACTGGCTTTCTTTCCATAAAACTAACAACCTTTTCAATAGCTTTTTTTCCATTTCAGTCCAGGTTACATTACAATCATGTTTTTATTTCCTTATTCATGGTGTCAGTGTGAACGCTGGACAATAGTTTCCTTGGAAGATATTATATCATACAATGTTGACTTTTCTATGTTGAAATTAACCATAGTTACAATGAACTTTCACCAGAGACTAGTCTGTTTAAAATCTCCACTTTTTGCGATTACTCCAAAGTTGTTCTTTTCCTCTTATTCCCATCATCTTTTGCACCAATACAAGCCATTAGGGTGAAGTAAGCATAAGCAATTATCCAAAGTCAATTTCCTGAAAAACAGAAACTTCAAATTAGTTGCATATCACCCAAATAGTTCATATATACACATCAAAATCATGTCCGGATATGTGAAATTTCGGATATGAGGGATTCAACTGTAGATTTGTCATCTCATAGTTTTACTTTCGTCAAATTAGTCTTCGTAAAAACTGCTACTAAAAATATCTTGAGGGTTTTGAGTATAAAATTGATCGAACGAAAAAAACGAAGAAAAGAAAAAAAAGAATTATAAAAAAGTAAAATAAACAGCAATTATGCTGTTCTTAATCAAAGAGAGGAAGACAGAAAAACCAATTTCCGTTCTTTCTTACTTTTTTCTTCGATCTCTTAACAAACAAATTTTCCTAACATTATTCGTCATTAACAAATAAAAAAAGTCTTTCTTTCTTGGCAAAATCTTTAGCATCTTCCGTTTGCAGACGTCGAGTACAGCAGCTAACTACATACATATGAATTTGCTAACCTGTCTAAATACAAATAACTTTAATAGGTCCTTGGACCAGCATTATAATCTTGGTTGTTATCTTGACAATGTTTCATTAGTCTGTCTATATTTCTGAGATGAGGTATTATGTACAGTATTTACATTTGTCGGACTATTGTCCTCATCTTTGTCGCCATATTTGTTACAACGTTTCGGCCGTTGTACACTCCGGCCTTCTTCAGGTGGTTGGAATTTCGAACTGAACCCTTTATTTCGATCACTGGGGTAGACTGTCCTGTCATTGGATCTAATCAACGCCTTTGGGCAACAACACTCAGAAAACAGTCTGCCTGCCTTATGTGAAGGGGTTATCAGAGAAAATACAAAGGATCTGCGGTCCATATAAGATCAGGACAACCTTCAAAAGCGTGACAACACTTCGCAGATATCTCTCTCGAGTGAGACCCCCCATAGAGGAGAACAAGACTGTGTGTACGCTATCCCGTGCAGCTGCGGAAAGGAATATAAAGGAGAGACAGGCTGCCCCCTCAAGGTAAGGCTTCAAGAACACCAGAAAACTGTAACGCGAGGGGAAGTAGAAAAATCAGGCGTGACCGACCACATATGGAGAGAGAAGGGGGATCACCGTCCCCTGTGGGATCATGTTGAGATCATAGACAAGGAACACCGTTGGAAAATTCGTAAACTTAAGGAATCAGCACATATGCTAGGCCACAAAAATCTCCTGAGCCGACCAAGCATAGAAATAAATACAATATGGGAACCAGTAATAAGGAGTGCCAGAGAAAAGCAATGATAACAAAGTTGCAACATGAGCTCTGGTAAAAACATGGAATGATAACAGCAAAATTGCAATATGAGCAATGGTAAAAAATGGTTGCTGAAAACATTAGGTTTATAATACCCAGAAATTCATACCCAGATGTCCTCAAGGACACATGGCACACTGGATAAAGGCGTTGATTAGTGACAGACTCAAAGAGTGTGAGTTCAATACCCGGTTTAGGCAGTGGAGAACTTTCAGAGGGAAAATTAGCAGGAGATAACTGATAACTGACATCCATCAAACATGGCACGTGGAGCTAGAACAGTCTACCCCAGTGATCGAAATAAAGAGTTCAGTTCGAAATTCCAACCACCTGAAGAAGGCCGGAACGTACAACTGCCGAAACGTTGTGACAAATATGGCGACAAAGATGAGGACAATAGTCCGACTAATGTAAATAATGTTTCATTAGTTCGACTCTTTTGTCCTCTTTTTTGTATACTAAAATTTCATTCAATTCGACGTTCAAGAAGCACTCATAATAGATGGATTACAACAAACAAAATAATAATGCTGAATGAGAAGTGAGAATTTCATCAAGGAAGCCTCAACAAAATTTATTATGAATATAGCAGCAACATATTAAAGTGCATATAACATTTCTGTATTAATGCCATTTTACATTTCTACCAATTCCCGGTCAGCTCCCTTTTACTGAAACGATTGTTTTGCAATTAATCTATAAATAACTGCAATGGATAAATTTTAAATTTTAAAATAATTACAAAGTTTTTCTTCTCGTTGACAAATAGATCTACTAAATCTGCTCTTCTCGCCTGGATTAGGTAATCCGTTTAAATCTCCAAATACTGGATATTTTAAAATCTCTGAGACATTTACTAATTTATACATCGTACATTCGACTCCCTTGTTTCAAAAACAATAATTTGCAGAAGATCAGAATAAGCATCACAATTTTTCTTTTTTTTTTTTTCACAATTTCGTCACTGATCTAGTTTAATTAATTTCGCTAAATCAGAATAAGTACATGGTAACGACTCCTGAAGATCAAGTGACAGCAAGTCTACTAACTGCAATTGAGATTCCTTAAGTGGACTGTACAGGTGGCTCTGTCCTGTCTGAGATTCTTATAGTGAGCACTAAAAGTGGCTCTACCTTGAGATTTCCAAAGTGGGTGGTATAAGTGACTCTATCCTATCTGAGATTCCAAAAATGGGTCGTACAAGTGACTCTATCCTGAGATTCCTAAAGTTGGCGGTAAAAGTAGTTTTTTCCTGAGATATTGAAATTCCCAAAGTGGGAGGGACAATTAGTTCTATCCTACCTGAGATTGTCAACATAGGCAGTCCAAGTAGCCCTATCTTATCTGAGTTTGAAAGTGAAACGTACAAGTGACACTAACCTGAGATAACCAACGTGGACGGTTCAATGACTCCATCCAATTTAAAATTGTCAAAGTGGGACGTACAAGTGGACCTTTTCTATTTGAGAATACCAGACTGGACGATACAAGAGTTTCTATGCTGAAATTGTCAAAGTAGGTGGTACAAGTGTCCCTATCCTACTGAAGATTCCCATCGTCGGCGGAACAATAAGTCTTTTCTATCTGAGATTGACAAGGTCGATGGTCCAGTGGATGTTATCCTACCTGAGATTAATACAAACCAAATTGATGTTACATTGATTTCTGATTTATGGAAGCGCCTTTGTATATATATATATATATATATATATATATATATATATATATATATATATATATATATGAGAAAAAGCGATTTATATAATACCATGTGAACGTTGAAGTCAACACTCAGAGGTGACATACTGTTTCATGATAAATGCAATCACCAAGCCATCTGATGATTGCGTTTAACAGGAAACGGTTTGTCGCTTCTGAGTGTTGACGACTTCAATGTTCACTTTTATATTTATTTATACTATGAATAATAAATAATCAACTATGAACATGGACACAATATCTTGCCCGGGTTTTGAAAATGAAAACATTCTATAAATACATACATACAACAAACTATATCCTGTCAACAGCTATTAGATTGGTGCAAAAATAATCTCGTTTTCTCACATATGTTACTATGTGGGAAAACGACATTATTTTTGCACCAACCTAATAATATATTACAACCTTGAAAATGGCTAAATGTATAACCGAAAGCGTTCGGATAAAAAGAACAATTGGGAAGTTTTGATAGAATTTATCATTCGAAAAGAAAAAAATTATTAGATCACGTGAGAAATTGTATAAAAAAAACTAACCCAAAACATCTTGTTTCTCATATTCAATGAAATGTGCATGAAAGTAGGATTGCTGCCTAAATACACACACACACATACACACAGATATGTATATATCTCTGTGTGTGTCGAACTAACCCAAAGCATCTTGTTTGTCATATTCAATGAAATGTGCATGAAAGTAGGATTGCTGCCTAAATACACACACACACATACACGCATATATGTATATATCTCTCTGTGTGTCGAACTAACCACATTATCAATCGCCTGCGAGATTAATTCTCGAGCCATGTCAGATATTTCACATTATTAGTATTATTATTATATAAATATGATATTCAGATTTAAAAAGTGAATTCCGAGATGAGAGTAGTAGATTATCAAAAGAAAATCTCACGATGGTGTCAATTTTTTATGCACTTACCAAGAAAAGTAAATGTCGTCTTCCATTGGACAAAACAGAGAAACAGAAGAAGAAAGACATAAGAAAATCGAGGCTTTACTTTTGCGTCAACTCATTTTCAATAGGCGGCTTTAATGTAAATATATCACGATGAGAGCTGACCGAACAAACACTGATCGAATTTGTTCAGCACAATGATTTAATGCTTTTAACCAGTACTATTTGTTTGGCGTTGACTTTGCATACCAATCTGAGGATTTTCACTGAATATCAAGTGACAGCAAGTCTCCTCATTTCTTTCGCACCTTCCTCAGTATGCTGTTTTTTGTTTTTACAGTTAGCATTATTATTTGATCGTGGAGCAATCCTACCAGAAAATGCTTTCACTGAAGACAAATTCCAAGACTCTGCTCGATATTAAGATATTAGTTTTGTGCTTACCTGGATGATTCCAATTCTTCCACCGATTTCCAATTCTTCCTGTCACTTGGCAAGTCTGATTTTCTTCTTCTTCTTCTTCTTCTTCTTCTTCTAATTATTATTATTATTATTATTAGTAGTAGTAGTAGTAGTAGTAGTAATTCCGAAGAACATCATAATGTGCACATTCTGAAAAGAATATCCAGAATCTACCGACTTTGCCACCATTAAAACGCATGAGGATATTTACGTATGCAAACTACTAACTTCCCCATTATTTTTATTATTTGCCGGGGCAATGAACGGAATGACAGAAGATTTCCATAAGATTTATACTACACTGTTGGATCAATTCTTATTAATAACTAATAAACTAACAGAAAATTCCAAGATGAGCTTGATCATCATCATATTACGCACGTTGCATTTCGATTCCATTAACGTTGGTTACGTTTCATTCATTTTGTCACATTCATTACAAGTACAGCTATTTTCTCAAGACAAGCGACGTTTGTACAAAGAATTATAATAATTTTTTTTTGTAGATTTTGTTTTAGATTTTTATACTTAGTGAAGAAAAATTCGGAACAGGACAATAAAAGAACATAATTCAAGAAGACAGTAGATGTGTCGATTGTCGTTGCATTTAAATTTCTGAAGATTCTACTTGACAGGGAAGCAATAAAACTGGAAGGGAGTTCCACAGACGTGAAGTGCGAGAAAAGGAACTATTAGAATAGAACTGACGGTTGCATCTTAGATAGATCAACAGTAAAACGTTGCTAGCAATTTGTCAACTTAGTAGCACGCATTGATTCACACAGTCCAGACTCTAAGGAGGAAAGCTTATGGGGAAAATTTAAGAAAATATAGGAGAAAGCCACGTCACGTCGGTGAGAAAGTGACTGGAATCAAGATGTCTGGTCAGGATCGATTACATTATAGAACATTCTTTGAATTCTGAGAATAATCTTGAGATAGATGATAGGAGCACAAAACCAGATATTCAATGTACGAACAAATAGTAGATTTAAAAATGTGCAAAATAGATTCTGACAAGAAACATTGTCTGGCAGGACACAGTGAAGCAACCTTCCTAGGAGTAGACCTAGCAACTGATTCAATATAATCCCTCCACTTTATGTCATTGGAAAATGTGAGACCAAGAAGGCGCAATGAATTGCTTTCCTGACGGTTAGCATCAGTTATGTTGTCTTGAAACGGCGGACGGTATATCACCCGATATGACATCGGACAAGAATATACATACAAAGCCTAAAGGTTTAATTCCAGGGATTGAATCTTTCAAATAACACACTGTCGCTACAGACAATGGAGTGATCACTAAAAGATTTATCCTTTTTTTTTTTTCACTTTTTTCCCAAAATACCGTCCCTGTAGGATAATTCTGTACTTATAGAAAAACAAAAGGAAGCCAAGTTACGGTGGTGATAAAATGACTGGTGGAGATACCAGGTCAAGACCGATGATATAACAGACATTTCTTTGGTCTTTGTCGAGAAACTTGACTAGGCCAGCATGGCACAGTGGATAAAGGCGTTGGTTAGATCCAGTGACAGGACCCAAAGAGTGTGAGTTCAATACCCGTTTAAGGCAGTGCAGAACTTTCAGATGCGAATTAACAGGAGATAACTAATGACTCACATCCATTAAACATGGCACGTGGAACTAGAACAGTCTACCCCAGTGAGCGAAATAAAGGGTTAAATTCGACATTCCAACCACCTGAAGAAGGCCGGAGCGTACAACGCCCGAAACGTTAAGATAAACATGGCGACAAAGATGAGGACAATAGTCCGAATAATGTAAATAGTGTACATAATACCTCATATCATAAATATAGACAGATACTGAAAGGCCGAAACATTGTAATAAATATGGCGACAAAGATGAGGACAATAGTCCGAATAATGTAAATAGTGTAAATAATACCTCATCTCAGAAATATAGACAGATACTGAAAGGCCGAAACGTTGTAATAAACATGGCGACAAAGATGAGGACAATAGTCAGAATAATGTAAATAGTGTCCAACCAATTACTCCACAAATTAATTAAATAATTTGTGTCCAATTGTTAAAGTTGCCGGCCGGAAAAAATCTTTTGTGGGCCGGATATGGCGCAGGTGCCGGAGGTTGCCGACCACTAATTGTAAATTTTAGAGAGAACAGGAGTCAGTTCAGAAGAACGTTTGTTTGGAACAATAATAGGAATGCAGTCAAATCCGCAAATCTTGTGGGGATCTAGTTTAGAAATGATAGGAGAAGCTATATTTGGAGTTATGTGCATATCACTCAGTAGAAACTGTGTTCTAGGAGGAAGATCACGCAGAGATACATCAGATGATTTGAGAATGAAGTTGGAAGAGAATTTCCGAGCAAAGCACTCTGCTCAATCAGCAGTAGATGACTGCACTTCAGATTGACTGAAGAAAGGAAGGACTGAAAATTTGATTTTGTTCAGTACACTCTTGCAGAACCGCCAGTAATCTCTAGAACCAAACACATTGAGAGGCTATACGGTGCCTCATTCTATAAGCAAATTGTGACTTTGCCTCTTTGAGGACACACTTATACGTTTTACAAACGGTGACAAAGAGACGTCTGTTATAATCAAACCTGTCGCTCTGGTATACCCGGAAAAAATTATTTCTGTGGGCTGAAAAGTGATTTTGTATAGCGGCTGAACAGACAGAAGAGAAACAAAGAGATTATCCGGCTTTCACCCAGGAAGAGACCTCAGTTGCACATTTCTAACAGGATGATTTAAAAAAAAAATAGAATTGATTTCTGTGGGTTATAGCGGATCAACAGACAAAAAAGAAACAATGAGAAGATTATGGTTTCACTTGATATTTCCGTGTTGGCACGAAAACTTCGATGCCGGCTTTCACTCAGGAAGAGACATCAGTTGCTCATTTTTTTAACAGGATGATTAAAAATACAATTACACAGGGGTTTTGCGAAGTTCATTATTATTATTATTATTATTATTATTATTATTATTATTATTATTATATTTTGCATATTGACAAGGTGTGATGGCTGTTGTTTAATGTGGGACGCTATTGTTATTATTATTATTACTTCTACTACTACTACTACTACACTTATTATTGCGTGAAAGGGGTACGCTGGGTAAAGATATATAAAGCCCGATATAGCCATCATAATTCTGGAACGTTGACATGCTCGAATTAGATTATAATCATCTATTTTGGACATTGTAACTTTATAGCGGACTCCAGAGATTTTACAGTGTTATCAGGGCGTTGATTGGCTTCCTTCTCGACAATACCCCATACGTAATAGTCCAACAGATTAAAATATGGGGAGGTAGGAGGTCACGTGACCTGATCGTGGAGATTGTAACTCATCTATTCTTGGACGATGCAAAGTCATCTTGGTAGGTGTACGGTTTTTACTTACGCTCTCTCCCCAAGGCATCTCTAACGCCTATTTATTATAAGCAACATTGACCCTTAAGCCTCGAGGAAAGAATTCAGGAGCCATGACATCACATTCCTGGCTTAAGTCTCTCAGAATCATCATAGTTGCCAACATATTTTACATTACCTCTGCAAAAAATTAAATCTTTTCCGTTTTTAAGTCTAACATCTTATTTGTAACGTATACTTTGTAAACTTTAATATAACTGTTTTTTTATCGGATTTGAACTTGTTTTATTCAGTTTTTATATTGCTAAACACTATTATGATAACATGAACAACAGCAATAATAACAAACGTAATTATTTGTTATTAATTATTCAGTCATATTATTAAATTGTTCACAAAACATTCTACAGAGGGTAGTGAAGGAACGCGAGAAGAAAAGATTAAACATCAACTGCAAGAAAGCAGAATGCATGGTCGTCAGGAAAAGAACGAGTCCAAAGTGCAAATTTGACATACTAATATCAAACAACTACAAACACTTAAATATCTAGAAAATGTTTTAACAGAGGACGGAATCCGAAGGCGTATTGGAATAGTGAAAGATACATTCCAATACCTAAGCTGAGTATTAAGAAGAGACTTGAAGCAACAGAAATGTGGTTCTGCAGAAAAAGGCTGTGGATACTATGGACCGAATATGTAAGCAACGACGAAGTTTTAGAGAAAATGGAAAGCAAAATGAAACATACTTAATATCTCTGGCACATAATGAGGAAAGAGGGTTTGAAAAATCTGATACACACAGGACAGATTGAAAGCAAGAGAGAAAGATGGAAACAACGCATAACTAATTTAATGAGCTTGAGTAAATTGATGGCGGAATAGAGTTTAGGAGAAATAACAGAAAGACAACTTTATTAAGAGCTACAAAGGACGGGAAATTGTGGAGAGCCATGATCGCCTACGCCCTGATAGGACACGACACAAAAAGTTATTTATTTATTTAGTTTTATGTTTATTTTTTATGTATTAGGTTGGTGCAAAAATAATGACGTAATAATGTCGTTTTTCGACGTTATACGTCAAAAAACGATATTATTACGTCATTATTTTTGCACCAACCTAATATTTTGGCTACATGCGCGACACCTTGGATAACCGCTTCAGCCGGCAAGCGAAAAATAAATGAGTGGTAATGTTTACAGCGTACCATTTGGTGGAAGAGCTGCAGAAGCGGCCAACGGCCATAGTAAACGGTCTAGTGTACAGACTGAGGGGGACCCATACGATATTCCGTTATGTTAGAGAATGGAGAAGATGGGTAACGCTAAGCTATTTGAAAGGCTAAATGAAACGATAATGAGTAACACCATGCCGGATCGGTCGAGGTCCGGATCAACAACGGCCGCTCGTTCCATCGACTCACTCCTGGATGGGCATGATAAGTGGGTGACTGGAGCGATAAATGACCCATCAAGCTACCAACGCAGGGTATAATCATTGAGACGTGGAAGGTTGGCATCGTCTACACCTACTACAGAATTCAAGAACTCACTCCCAAATGAGACACAAGACCAAAATGGAGCGTAGGAAAACTGAATCCATACTGAATTCCTGATTTTTGGTTTGGTTCCTATGCTAATTAAGGGCCGTAGCAGCCCCCAAATTTTTAGCAATTGTAGTATGTTTTTACAGGTTTTTTTTTTAACAAAATACAATAAAGAAATACAAAATAGAAAAGCACTGTCAAAACAAGGAAAAATATAATAAAAACCCGATAAAAAAATTCTTCTTTAAAGGTGTATGATGATGGTAATTTCCTTTTATCGTGTGGGTGTGTTTTTATTTCAATTTGTAATTGTGGTGAGTCCAATAAAATAAAACGAAATAAAATATAAAAGTAAAAATCTATAAACAAATAGAAAAGAATAAAATTTAAAACAAAACATTTGCTTTTCCTTAAGATCCTTATCTATTTTTTTCTATTAGGTTGGTGCAAAAATAATGTCGTTTTTTCACTTAGTAACATATGTGAGAAAACGACATTATTTTTGCACCAACCTAATACCTTTCACTTTCTTTCTCTCTCTATATTTATCTCTCAAATAAAATGAGGAACAAAACGAAAAGACTAACTCCGGCTGAAAAACACCGGATGATGACGGTCCAGTCTCAAAATAATTTATGGCAAAAACCTACGAAACATCTGACAATCTAAGTTTACTAGAATTTTTAAATGTTCTTGCCGCTAATCATGTCGGCGGCCTTTGATAACTGAAGGCTAAGTTCTAAACATTTTTCACCCCAATCCAAAAAAAAACAAAAACATTTGTCTCTGCTCCAGCCAGGTAATCATATTCCCTATACGGAAATGTGCAAATAAATGAGTCGATGCGAGATATTTTACTCTTGAGATTAATATACGTTATGCTTTTTTCTTTAAGCATCTTCTAAAGATGCAGTCAGTCAAAAAAAAACCCCCCAAAAAAACCCAAGTCTATGCAGTTTAGAAATCTCTCCATTGAATGACACATTTATTTTTCTATCCGGTCGCTTTTGACTTACTACTTTCGTCTGAAAATCCCAGCGTTTCTAAAAGGAAACAGACTTTTTTTTCTTATCTCGGCTTTTTTAGTTTTCGCAGAATAATTTTGTCTGCTCATATGAATCTTTAACAATATAGCTTTCTTTACTTTCCGGCTTCTTTCTCGGTGTCAGTTTATCAATCATTATATATATATATATATATATATATATATATATATATATATATATATATATATAGAGAGAGAGAGAGAGAGAGAGACTGATAGATGCATAAAGATAAAGAAAAAAGCACATATATATATATTATATAATGAAAAAGCAAAAATAAAATTATATATATATATATATATATATATATATATATATATATATATATATATATATATATATATGAGCGTGTGTATGTGTGTGTATAAAATTATATAAAATAAAAAGTCAGGTTATTTGTCAGAGTGACAAAAGTACGCAGGTGTAAACTTTAAGGAAGCTTTATTCAACTGTGAATAAAAGATTCGAGTATAGTGTCCTTTTATACTCTCAGTAAACAGAAATAGCTTTTTTCAAATGGGAGAGTAGAGAAACAAAGAGAGACCACTCTTGATTATTCATAACATTTATCTTCTGATTTGACGATTCACGCATACGCCATTCGCTCGTCCTACTGAACTTATTGTCAGATATAACTCTTTTTTTTTCTTATTTTCTTTTATATTTTCTTTTTTCTTAATGTTTTCTGTCTCTCTGTCTCTCTCTCTCTCTCTCTATATATATATATATATATATATATATATGTGTATATACATATATAAATATATATATCTATATATATACATATATATATATATATATATATATATATATATATATATATATATTTGCTTGGATTGATGTGAGTTTGTGACCCTGGGTTTCACGCTTGAGTTTGTCTGATGATCGCAAAAGCGTGAAACCCAGGATCACAAACTCATATCAATCCAACCAAACTATCTCTGATATTGAGCGCTTTCTAATAAGTACCACGCATATAATATATAGATAATAATATATATAATATATTACAGACACACACACAGACATATATATATGCTTGCTAACCATTACACCGCCTCGATAGTAATCCTTATAGGTAACATCTCTCCACGCCGACTCAAAGACCGCTTTACTCAACTCAAAAACACCCTAGCGACAAACGTATTCTGGTTCGTTATCATTTTTAACAAATCTTACTTTATGTATAATATAAGGTTTAAAAAGTATTTTTGCATCTAAACTAAAATTTGTTATAAATATACGCATCTTTAATTTTAAGTGCAGAAATAAAACACCAGAGTAAAAAAAAAAAATTATGAAACACGTATAAAGTTTAATGCTATGGTAATTTTTTCCTATTATTGGTCAGATAATTTTCTTCAAAAACAAGCTAAATTATGCAAAAATAATCATAGCAAATAAGCGTATGGTAATGTAATACTAAGTAAAAATTTCTAACCTCTTTTTAATGTGTTTTTTTAGATGCCTATATGTTGGATGAGTGCCTTCTTTTCTGTCGCTTCCGTTCATCGGTTTGTATAAGCGGGGTCGAAAGGGGCCATGAAAACTTTTGTTGCAGTTATATAATTCCCTATTTCTTGTCTGGCCAAATCGCGACAACACTCTCTGTCTGTCTGTCTGTCTGTCTGTCTGTCTGTCTGTCTCTCTCTCTCTCTCTCACACACACTTTGATCACTTAGACAGTTGCTATGGTAATGGAGCTAAAGTACGCAGTGTCAAACTGCCTGGCACATATGGACCTTGAGCCCTATTGCGCATACACACTAAATTATTACGTTTTTAATCAATTCCTTTGTTTAAGACAGTGATTGGAAGGAAAGTATGTAGAGTGTGGTCGTCACACCAAGCCACAGAGGTTTCATTAGTGTCTATTGCTTCTGCAGCGGTTTTTGGCCAATGACAACATTCCCTAAATTCACCATATTACCCAAATGACGCTGCTTGCAAGATTTTTTTCTTCAAAAATCGAATCCCTTTCAAGGAACAGTATTTTCAAGAGAATGCGAAGTAGAAGCTGCTAGTTATCTCATCAAACGAAATGACAGTGGATAAAGTTTACAGCTTCAGTAGGGGATTATTTCAAAGGAGATTAAATACCGAACTGATATGTGTTGTAGTTTTCTTTTTATATCACCAAGTAGGATAACTTTTGATCAGACATCGTATATAGTATTAAGAATAAGATCAGTTTTAAAAGAATTATTACATTGTTTACGTTGCGAATCCAAAAATAGATGTATACAGTCCGATTTGGCTAAGGTCATTGACTCTTTCTTTAATATGTTGGCTTGTCGTGACCTAATTCGCAAAGCATGCTTGACTTAAAAGTATTTTCCTAACAGAAAATATAAATAAACTTTTGATTTATGTTGGTAGACATTAATTTCCTTCTTTAGGAAAAAGGAATGTCTGCTCAATCACGTGTCATCACTAAATCTAGTGTTTATAGTAATACGACACACACACACACTTACAGACACACATGCACACACACACACACACATATATATATAAATCTCTATATATAATATATATATATATATATATATATTATATATATAAATTTATATATATATATATTATATATATATAAATTTATATATATAATATATATATATATATATATTATATATATAAATTTATATATATATAATATATATATATATTATATATTATATATATATAAATTTATATATATATATATACATATATATATATATATATATATATATATATAGATAGATAGATAGATAGATAGATAGATAGATAGATATCTTGTCATCGTTGATGGCTTTATCTCGTATCCAAGAATTAAATTTCTTCTTTGCTGGTTTGGTTCCTTTATGATGATGCTGATGATGACTACATTCACAGCCAACGTGCAGGTTTAGGATTACATGCTTCCAGTTTCCCCAAAACCTGCTTCCGTCATCCATTACCTATCGTCGTTTGAATTTTCAAGAGTTGGTTGAAGGTGAAAGAAAATCAGAGTAGAAGAAAGTGCCCATGGCATGATTTTGTTTCAGGCGGACTTGCCAGGAAGTGATCCACACAATTGATTTCATGACCTTCCTCTGCGGTAAATATGCAATGAGATACGTAGAATCCATTTATGAAACTGTGACAGACTGCCCCTGATAGATAGATAGATAGATAGATAGATAGATAGATAGATAGATAGATAGATTTGAACAGATGAAGATAGATAGATAGATAGATAGATAGATAGATAGATAGATTTGAACAGATGAAGATAGATAGATAGATAGATAGATAGATAGATAGATAGATAGATAGATAGATAGATAGATAGAACAGACTAAGAGATAGATATTCTGTATATCTGATATCTTAATGACTATGTACTTCCGGAAAATTAAGTTACAACACTACTTAAGACGATGATTATGCCGATTTTGAACTGGGCACAGAAACTCCATGCTGAGGCATTAGTGGACACCCTAAAATTTTCTTCGCCCATTTCATAACCTTCTCCCATTCATAACAGTACACCACCCACTTTTCACTTAAGTAGATGACGTTTCCTGTAATAATGTGTAGTGATGGGAAAAGTTTTAGTGTCACCGGGTTTCCTATCACGGTGACTGTATGGTTATTTCGGAGATTTAATCCAAATGATGCGCCTGCGATGCTCCCATATGTGCAACGGAGCTAAATCCGTACACCAACTTTTGAACGGTTTTGTAGTACTAATGCTCATCACGATCGACGCATTGTTACAATATTAGTGGCAGAGTACACGGTCTTCACAGAAAAGGTCATTGCAAATCTAGCCACAGATGTGTCAAGAAGAACCGTTGTGAATCGTCCAGAACATTGTTCCACTCGTGCTAGTGTTATTCCTGCAACAGGAAAGGGATGTCGTTTCTCATTATTATTAATAAAGTAAAAATTATTATTAATAAAGTAAAATATAGAGAAAGAATAGAGAAGAGGTAAGTGAAGGTATATATCTATGACGATAGATGTCCTTATAGTACGCACATATTTAAGGGATTCCTATGAAAAATTCTGAAAGACTTACGTCTGAGAAGACGTCTTTGGTGGTTTGGTAAATCTCTTTCTTTAATAATTTATCTTCAAGCAATGCAATAAAGCCACTAAGATGTAAAGGGTTTGTGGGAATAAAAGTAACTGAGTGAACATCATTAAGAAGAAAAGACAATAAAAGAAGATGGTTCCAAGAGAGAGAAAATTGCAAATGAAGATGTATTGAAATTTTTGAAGATCTTAGTTAACATGAAAGCAAGATAATTCCCCGGACGAGAACCGTGTGAGAAAAAACTATTTGAATAATACTTCCTGCTACATCTGGCAATTTCATCAACGAAATGTGACGTCCACTGGATGTCGCTGCGCCAAATATGACGTCTGCCTGGCCGCATCCGTCGTACTATCCTGTCCTGTGACGACCAACTGGCTTGGTATTGGTCGCGGCACCAAATGTGACGTTCTAACCTTTTGCTGATTCGGATGGGAATCTGGTTAGATTCGGTATCAGCCTTGTCGTTCCCATCTCGCCTCCAGCGTCTGGTTACCGAAGTAACTGTTTTGATCTCTAGTCTAACCTACCCACGTTGTGATTTGATCTTAGGTAGACGAGATCAATCAGTCGCCGGGCCGTAATGCAAGCTGTCCGGACAAGGGCAACACCGCACAAGTATATGTAAAAGAAAATAAAGTAATAACTCGAAAAGTTCAAATGTGTTAAAAAAGGATAACAATATTTTATATCTGGTTGCTGAATACAGGACTGCGTCTTTCTACCAACCCGCTTATATGGATTCGTGACTCTTTGTGTTTGTTAGGCGAGTCTTAACATCTTAAGTTGTTTGTTCTTTAAGAAACTGGCTTTGGTGTATCTTCAGGCGATATTCGTACAACTTGTTTTGGTGGTATGAGTCTAAGTCGTTCTTCAAAAATAAATTGTTCTTGGCTAGAAGTTGAGGTCGTGATGCCTGGAATCTTTCAGTCAGCTGTTCTGCCGGGCGACTGCCAAAAACTCCCCAACTGAACTCCAGCTCCAACTGAACTGCACTGCCAACTGCACTGCTGTCCACTCGTTGCGTCTCTGCTTATATGGACGCTGACCAAAACCGGGTTGGGATTTTCGGGGTTTGAGGTTCCTTGATAACTCTAAATCCACAATCCACTTCTTTGTTTTCGGTCAGGAAAATTTATTATTTTCCATTTTTGGAAGTCTTTCGTCTTCCCACCTTCTTCTGTTCTCACACTGGTATCTCACCATACCCTCAGAGGGTGTCAACGGGTTTCCCCTCTCTCTCACAGTGGCATCTCATACCGATCCCTTCAGGGGGTGCGTCAACAAGCCTCCCCTCCTAATTCACATGATTACCTTCGCCTAACGCTCACACCAGCATTCAGCCAATGGGCGCCTAGCAGTGTGGGTGTGGCCAGACTAGCCTCGGTTTAAAAAATCTTGCTGAAGGGAAAAAAAATATCTCCTCTTTCTCTTTTTCTTTTCTTTCTTTTTTTTCGTAGTGTGGTCCCTTAATCACAATTCTTATCCTAAATGTCACTTCATATGGAATTCGTCAACGAGGTTTTCGCCAATTATCAAGTGGGTGGTCATCTGGACGTATCGCACCTTGGTGCCACTTATTCGTTCTGATAAAATAATTTTGCTATCATAGCCAGCTCCTGACAATAAACAGGTGCCTTTTCCAAACGACCTTTCCGTTGATAGCTAATGATTTGGTCTTTTGTTTTTGTAATTCTGTGTGGTCCAGCGACATTTTGTTTTTCGGTCAGCGTATGACCTAATTAATTTTTATCTCCCAGCACCCTGCGGGAGGTCCAGAGAACATTTTCTTTTTCAGTCAGTGCGTGCTTAATTAATACTATCTCTTGGCTTCTGTTTCGTAAGTCATTTGGCCGACCTGAAATTTTCACTATTGCCATACTCGGTGCGCCGTTATAAATCCAACGCGACAGATAGGAGATCCCACCTTCTTCGCTAATGAAAATAAAATCTTTACCACTTTCCTTTGTTTGAAAAAAAAAAAAATAACATCGGTCAGTGTCCTTTTCGTGATGGCTTCTTATCACCTAAATAATTTAATTCTCGCCTTTTTCTTTCTTTTTTTCTTCTTCTTTCTTTCTAGCAATCTAAATAGTGTCACAGAAAGGATGAGACATAACTGCCAGTCTAGTCTAGTTTTCTTCTTCTTCTTCTTCTTCTTCTTCTTCTTCTTCTTCTTCTTTATGTGCTGTGTGCCATCAGGGCGTAGGCGGCCATAGCTCACCACAATTTCCTATCCTTTATAGCTCTTAATAAATTACCTTTCTGTTATCTTTCCTAAGCCCTGTTCTGCCATCCAATCTGTCCTGTGAGCATCAGATTTTCCAAGCTCTCTTTCCATATTACGCTTCCAAGAAAATTCAACTGTCTCTACTTGATGTTAAGCATAACATTCATTTTATTTCCCTTTTGTCCAAAACCTCGCCATTGCTCACATATTTTGTTCATGGTATTCTCAGCATCCTTCACTAGAACTACATCTCTGTTGCCTCAAGTCTCTTCGTCATTGAGGAAATTTTCCTGCATTCACTGATATATAAGAAGATATATCACGTAACAGTTCAGTACTATTTTCTTTGTTTTTCTAGCGAAGTTTTTCTGTTCTTATTACTCTTCTTGAATTCTGGAATCTATCTTTGGCTATCCCAGTGCGCCTTCGGGTGTCAGTGTTGCACTTTAGGTCCTCTGTTTAAAACAGTTCCCAGATATTTAAATTTTTCTACCTGTTTGGTTTTGGCATCTCCGATTTGAAATTTGCATTTCGGTCTCATCTTTTTGCTAATAATCATGCATTGTGTCTTCCCATTGATTTTTTGTACTCTTTCTTCTCGCTTTTGTTCACTACAATCTGTTTTCTTTTTTCCTGTCTGCTATCAACTCTGTGTCATCTGCATATCTTATGTCATTAAGATTGTCGCCCCCAATAATGAATCCTGATAGGACCTTTTAATTCTCTCAGAATCATCACGATAAAATGGTTGAATAAGTCCAGAGAGAAGAGAAATCCTGCATTTACACCATTTTCTATTTTTGTATATCTGCTGGACTCATTTTCTATCCGTATGCAGGCCGTTCACTTCCAGTATAGGTTCTTGATTAGACTAATAACCTTCCCAAATATGTCAAGGTTGCTGAGCAGTTTCAACAGATCTTTGTGGCGTACTTTATTGAAAGCCATTGTGTAATCTATAAAACACAGGAAGACGTCTTTCTACATTTGTATTGTTGCTGAACATAGACTCGTTCAGAGGTTCGAAAGGTATCTGACACTTTTAACGCTTCTTTGGATTTTAGTTAGAATTTTTTTCTATAGCCAATCTCGTACTGCATTTAAATTCATAATGTCGAGTTACCAAAGAGGAAAATTCATTAGAACAATTTCCATGGATATCTTAGTATTGTACATTTTTTCCGAGATAAACGTGGCCTGGTAGGTTCCGGTGTCAGTATACTAATTTAGTGGAAGAATTCGAAAAACTACATACCTCTCCTCCTATATATCAGTGAATGGTGGAAAATCTGCTTAAAGATGAAGAGACTTGAGGCAACAGAAATGTGGTTCTACAGAAGGATGTAGAGATGATACCATCGACAAAATATGTGAGCAATAACGAGGTTTGGGATATATATGGAAAATTTACATGAAAACTAGATTACGGGAGTGGGAGTGTGTTTGAAACCGAGGTGCCATGTCAGGGGCGATATGATTACAGATTATACTTTGGGTGTTGTCAAGAACCACTAGATACATAGGAGAAGCACTAGACCAGATGTGGCAACAATAAGTATTAGATATGCCTGTGTGCAATTAATTAAGCTTAGCGTATGTGTCTGTTCTGTAATTTCTGTGTTGTATGCAATGCGATATGAGGTTCGCTGGTGATCAAAAACCATCCACTCTCCCATTCTTGTGTGAAAGACATCCGGTTGAGAATTAAATTCTTGCTCTCTTTTCTCCATATATCGCTTTGGTAGTGTCATATAACAGTCGTTAGCTGAAGTGCTTTGGCAAGCAAGTGGGGATAATTCTATTATGTGCTGTTTCATCTTAAAGAGTAACCATGTTATTCGTAATATTCTGCAAACACTTCTACAACAATAAATCCACACCCTCATTCAATATTTAAGAAAGTTAATGGCCCGATGCTTGATTCATTCATTTACGTCACTTCCGACTATTAAGAGGGATGTGGAATAATTTATTATAGGGTGGTATTTGCTATTTTATTGTATACATGCATGAGTACATGTCTGTATTAATGATCAAAGAGGTTATACAGTATATCAAAATGGAATCTAAATACTGTCTATCCACCGTTTATATTTCAACCTGTGCACATTAAGCTAATACACAATTTAGCACTGTACATTTTGTCTGTGATAAATGTAGCCTGGTGGGTTCCTGGGTTAGTATACTAATTTAGTGGAAGAAGCCGACAAACTACATACCTATCCTACTATATATCAGTGAATTGTGGAAAATCTGCTCAAAGCCGAAGAGACTTGAAGCAACAGAAATGTGGTTCTACAGAAGGATGCTGCTAATGATGCCATCGACAAAATATGTGAGCAACAACGAGGTTTTGGAGAAAATGAAAACAAAAAAGAAACTTATACATAAAATCAGGAAAAAGCAGTTGAAATTTCTCGAACACACAAGGGAAGACAGTTTAGAATTGATTATAACGAATTGATTGACAACACAACATATCTCCTAAGCATAAAAAAATAGAATTGGAACTAGCTAGCCCTGTCAAGTGTTCGGTTAAAAGGTACAAGGTTCGAAATGTTATGAGTATTCCTAAATGTTTGAAAGAATCTTGTTTCTGATTGGTTAGAAAAGATATCAGCTGTAGCCTTACTAATGCACAGTAGCTAGACCCGAACAAAAGCTGTAAGCCAAAGCATAATGTCAGCTCCATTCGTTCATGTACATATTCATCTGACTCGTTTAATGAACAGCTGAAGAAACCATTAACAATCGTCAAAAGCTTTCAGGTCTGATCAATAGTGTCGTTTAATAAAACGTCCTTGGAGAACATAGGAAACTGATAACTTCTATTTAAGTAAACAAGCGTATTGATGATAATTTGGGGACCAGAAAAAAGAGTAGAATTAAAGAATGGAATTCATCTGAATAAATGCTCTGAAAATAGCGATAGAATAGCTACAGGCTTGCGGCGTTACATCTGCGTGAAAGATGTGACCAAATAGCATATATGAATTTACCCTCCAAGACCACGTAATTTATTTTAAGCATGTCACCCCAAATAAGGCGGGAGTGTCACTCGCACGGAACGGGTTACAGAGAGTCAGAGCAAATGTAAAGAGGGGTGTTTGAGGAAAGGATATGGAAAAGGACGGAGATCAAGATCAAGGAATCAGATGTCGATTGACATTACATTTGAATATTTGAAGATTATAGCTATCAGGAAAGCAAGTAAGAGAAAGGGAGTTCCACTGTCGAGAAGAGACATTTAACCGTTTCAACAGTGAAAGTTTAAGACCAATATAATAGCACGCTTAAATTCATGCTGTTTGGGAACCAGTCAAATTAGCTCCTCAGAGCAGTTGCCATGAAAATATTTGTAGAAAAGACAGGAGTTTGAAATCTATGAAGTTTGAAAAGTTATCAGAAATAACTTTTAAACTCACCTATCGTAAGACATCTTGACATTTTCTTAATATTAGGTTGGTGCAAAAATAATGTCGTTTTCTCACATATGTTACTATGTGAGAAAACGACATTATGTTTGCACCAACCTAATACTATCTTTCCTTTTGTTTTGTACTAAATGGTATTCGGTCTTAAGTTGGTCAAATCCCCCTTCTTTCACTGCAGCATTAGGAAGTGTCTTTCTAGGTTTTACAGATTTTTGTAATATCGAAATTCTACCAGTTAAAACAGTTTTTTTTTAATGACATTCACCAGATACAACACTAGACATCCCCTCGCGGTCGAGAGTCATTGCATAAAGTCCATGATAAGGATGTAAGAGGAGGTAGTGGGCAGTGAAGATTATGAGAAAGAGAATAGATAACGATTGACTTTTATGTGAAGTGATTAGGACTGTAGTGTTCAAGGAAGCATCCACGGGGGAGTCTATTACGCCAATTTGCAGATCATGGGAAAAAGCCTATTTAAGTAGAACTTCCTTCTTAGATTTGGAATACGGAAGAAATAAGGACGATTCAACTCCGTTGAAGTAGCATGGCGTATCTTAACTATTAAAATCTGAACTGGTGGAACTAAAGGACGAGGTTCATCTGAACGTTTGCTATAGAAATAACGATAGATTAATGATGGGCTTGTGACTTTGGGGAAAGAGGCTGCAGAATGGAAAACGCCATTCCCCACAAGATGACGTAAAGTATTTTGATCTCTGGATTGTGAGGATTGAGCAGCGCCAGACCAGATGTGACAGTAATACTCCATTTTCGGAAAAAAGGATTGTAAGATTATGTCGGTTAAGTTTGATTGATTCATTTTTTACGTTTTATCAACCCTTTACAGGTTATTTAAAAAATTAAATATTTTTAGATTGAAAGAATATTTTTGGAAGATAATAATGGCTTCGTGATACACGTGTTACTAATTAACCCATAAATGTGGGGGAGAAAGAGTGTATTCATACTTTTCCTAAGGATATTTGCATGTAAGTGAACATAACGAAGCCAACGGAAATTGGAACCTGATTCTCCGGTTAACAATACTGAACTATAATCAATTACACCATCCGCATATCCAAGCTTACAGTACTTGTTATTCCCAAGCGTTTACCCATCTAGGTACTAACCAGGCTCGACGTTACTTAACTTCTGCTTACCTGTCTCTTTAAATCAGCAATATAACCATTTTAACATTACCCAGCATCAATCTAGAGAAGTGGGGGCATCGGTAGTTATACCGACGCCACCGTAATAGACGGGGGGTACAATTTTTATCCTTGGCCCCAGTGTACGCGCTCGGGTTCCCCACATTAGACCCGACCTTGTGTGACATCTTATCTCGTCTCAGTGGCGAGACCGGAGTAAATAAAACTCCAGCATCGGCCTCTGGTATTCTTGATAAGCGATAATTAAAAAGATTCTTGGGTACCCAGTTGTGTGTGTGTGTGTGTGGGGTAAATAAATGGTAATGATCTGCGAGAGCATTTAGTTTACCTTTACCTTTGGCTCAAGACCAGTCAACCGTTTTTGCAAGGTTGTCCCAGGTGAGGATTGAACTCTTTAACTCAAAGAACTTCTAGGCCAGCTAGTTAAACACAACCCGACACTAAGAATCACTTTCTCTTCTACAATGGTAATTTTTCTTACTCTTTCTCTCTCCCTCTTTTCAACTGGAGAGTTGCTCTTTTGCTACTTCTTTATATTGGAATATGAATTAAAAGAAAGATATAGCACCTACCCTAAATCCGTCATAAATTTGGCATTAATAAATATTTAAAATGCCTTTTCGTAGGGATCAATTATAACAAATCTAGTATTGGAGAATAGGAAAGTGAACGTAGAATAGGCTGTGCTAGTGGTAGTTTCACACAATACCGCAAGTTACTACAAAACCAAAACAATAAACCCCGTATCATTTTATTAAGTAACCGTGATTGAGACTTTCATATCGATGCCAATCATGGCAACAATATCGTTCGGAAATATGTAAAGTGTCAGCAGCATAGAACCGCTTTCTCAAATGGCTTCGAGAGAATGAAACCTGTAGGTCTTAGCAAGTGGCTCTACAGAATCCCATACAAACAACTGTAGAAAATAAGGGGAACTTGAGGACTTTCTGTAAAAACAGGAAATAATAACATAATCAAGTTTTTAACGTTCCTCAGCACGTCGAAGGAAATGAGGAGGATTTCCTAAGAAAACCTCCATCAACACTAGAAAGAGAAATAACAGTGAACTTGAGAAACCCTTTTTCGTAAAATTATTTTAATAGAAAGATTTTATGAATATGAGTCAAATATAGCACTGGCTTCACGTTCAATAAATCACGAATGTTTCTTTATCTTGAAAAGGATAATTACCATTAGACCTGAAGAAAACGGAAGTAATTTGATCCCAGAATGAAGAAAAGCGTAACTTAAGTAACATTGGTTATTCGGTTAGTGAAAGTTTTAAACTACTATTAGTATGATTACTATATTTATATCTTCTATCAATTCTCGAATCAAAACACTTTTTAAAAAAATCTTTCAACACTTTCACGTCTGTCCGCTCGTTCCTTACCATTAATTGACATTTTTTCATTTTTATCATTCTTTTGTACAAAGATGGTTTAATGTCTTCCATTCCCAAGCTTACTATCTGTTTCTAGAATTTCTGACATTTTTGACCCTCTTGTCAAAAAGATTTAATCCAGGAGACAGGTTAAGGGTTAAGGTTAGATGCTGCAAATGTCTTGTTCCTTTTATTAAAGAAAGTATCCAATTCCTCCTCCGCAGATCTACCCTATCTGGGCTGTGCTGGCCAATTCTCTTTTTCTAGACTTGATGGATTTCGAAAGCGTTTATGTGGCCTTGGAAGTAATGCATTATTCTCCATCCAGACGATACGTTGATAACGTCTTCCTAGCTCTCGCCGTTTTCAAGACAAATCTTTAGACGAGCTACATTAATTCGTTCCACCGGTTCAGATATTCTCATCAAGGATCCGCCATGCCACACACACAGTGAAGTCATCCTCATTCCCTTCATATTCAAGACAGGCCTTTATCCAGAACTGTTACTTTGTGCGATAGACTCCTCAAAAGTTACTTCTCAGATCACTACGATCTTCAAGTCTAGGGGGCAACCGTTATGTATCCTACATATACCCATAATATGTAATTTATTTCCTCCTTTTATGACATTACAACAACCCCACTCAGTAATACTCTACGTTGAGTGGCTCTTAGACATCGTATTGGGTGAACAATAATATAAATAAAATCGAATTAGTGACTTTGTGACAAGGAACTGTCAGGGATAGATAGATGTAGCTATCAATTTCAGCGGACCGAAATAGCTAGCTAGATATATATGAACAGACTGAGATAGATAGATAGATAGATAGATAGATAGATAGATAGATAGATAGATATGAACAGACTGAGATAGATAGATAGATAGATAGATGGATAGATAGATAGATAGATAGATAGTGATTGATCGAATTATTTCAACCGTTCTCTTTTTATATCCACTCCTTTAATCTCCCATTTTTGGGCCGTTCTTTTGACCTTTACAACAGCCTCATTCAGTAACACTCTACTTCGAGTGACTCTTAGGCCTAGTATTGGGTGAACAATAATATAAATCGAATCAGTGTCTTTGTGACAAGGAACTGTCATGTTAGAGAAATCAATGTAATTCCACCTCAAAATAATCGAACTGAAAATGAAATGATGACAATGTCAAAAGGATCAATTGCCAAAAATAAATTTTCTCAATGAGGTAAAAGCATTAATCTATCTCTTCCTGTGTATAGCTTAATGCTGTGATTATTAAAATTATCTTTTGCAGAATCCCTTTTTTTCTGATATTTTTGTGGGCTGGCGTATGCATGATAAGATTGCACTGGAAATTGTACAAATGATAATGCCCTCTTTTTTTCCTTTTTTTTGTTGAAAACAACGGTAATCATCGGAAGTAGGCTGTGTAAAAAATAACCAAATGGCGGCGACCAGGTTAGACTGTACAAATATGGCGGACCATTTTTTTTTTCTTTGCAGTAACCTCCACCCTGTACAAGGCCCGGGGTTCACTCGAGGTAGAGGTTACGTTAGGAACCAGTTTGTACGGATAGGATAAGAAGGTAACGGTTAAGATGGTGATTAGGGAAACATCCACTTGGGAGTGGTTTTCACTGAGCAGTGGTTCTCAGAAAGAAGCTGTTCGAATGAAACTTATCACCGACGGTATACGGCGCGAATGTAGGTGTTTCTTACAATGTAAGGGGTCTGGCGAGTCCTTGCTGTGAAGGTTACGCCTGGAGGGACCAAGGAATGTTGTTCGTCCGAACATTTTCCGTGAAAGTAGTAATAGAGCAGCAACAGGTTTGTTACATCCCGCCTGTCTCTTCTTTTCCATAACCAAATTATTATTATCTTCTTCTTCTTCTTCTTCTTCTTCTTCTTCTTCTTCTTCTCGAAGTGATGCGGCTTCTTTTTGTCTTTTCTATAGAATATTTTCATGATAGTTGTCGTCTTCTGCTTGGTGTCTCCTCCGCATGAATCTAAGCGTACTACTAGATTGGCAGATAGGTCTCACCGTTTTACTGTTGAAATCGTTAGGTGCAACCGTAACTTTTATTCTATTGGTTTCATTTCTCACCTCTAGTTTCTTGCTTCCCTGCCCTCTACAATGTTCAAAAATGTCCTTCATCTGCTTCTGTCCCCCGTTGTGTTCCTTGATCACCGAGCAGTGAAGCTCGAATTTCGTCCGAACTTGGATGCTGGACCGAACCGCGGTGGAAATATGCCACAAAGAAGGACAAAGAACGCTTTCGCCGGCGAAAATAACAATAACATAAAAACATAAAGAAGGTTAATTTACAGTTGGCTTATATAGTTTTTGTTACAGCAAAAATAAACCTTCCTGTTAAACTCTCTATCGTGACACTTTGTCTCTATCTTCTAAAACGGGTAATAAAAAACAACAAAGAAAGAGGTCGACCGGGAATTTTCTCGACAGTAGGAAACGTGGGGTTCAGAAGCTCGTGTATCCACTGCTGTCGCGTCTCCTCTGCGTCTCTTGCTATTTCTCGCTTGGATTGCTTGCTCGCTTAAGCGCTCTGTTTATATATATTTCGCACGACTCCCACAGCACCTCAGGATTCATCAATATTCATATCAATTAATTATTTTGATGAACCGATACTGACCTTCAAACAAAGCCATCACTTATTCAAAACAATACATTCTTCGACAACAAACTTTGTTTATCTTTCCTTTCTATATTCTGAAGACAATACTTATCCGAAACAATAATTTTTCGATAACAAACTTTGTGTTTATAAATTATTTTCCATCTCCCTGATGTCAAATAATTATCTTTGTTGCCGACTTTTCAATATGACAGATTAAAAACTTTGCCCACTTTGCTAGTTTACAAAACCATGTTTCAGATTGCTTACATTATCGACTTACGATTTATAACAACTTCATCTGCCTCTTGGCCGACGAGCAAGCTGTATTCCAAATTTCTCAAATAATATTTTGAAATCAACATCTCACTTTTTTTTCTGTGTTCATATTTCAATTCATGTTTTCATTTTAACGTTTTTAACCTTTCCATCTCCCCAATTCCTATACGGGGTTTTTACATGAACCCTTTTAATCCTAATTTCATACTACCAGTGTAACAGTAGAGTCACTCCTATGTATTCTTTGTGGCAATCATTACAGGGTATTGAATAAATTCCTCCGTCAAGATTTAGGTCATTATTTTATTTCGTTTTATCTCTTATTTTAGAAATAGTTGGAACAACTTTTAGGATAATCTTAGATAAATTCAACTGTAGTTGTGATAGAGTTATGGCGCCTGCGCCAATGATATGTGTTTGAATCCAGATAAAATTCAGAGTTTTAATATTGATATGAAAGTTACAGAAACTACTGCAGCTGCGCGTAAATTCGTGAAGCTGAGGATCCGGTGCTCTAGAGGGGTGTCTGATAATACTAAGAAGGAATGAGAGAGGGAAACTGTATTAAAATATGAAATCCTATTACTTAAACCGTGTCACGTGTCTTCCAATCTGATTTTCTCGCCACTGTTTCTTAACAATTCGTGGACTCTTAATGTTACTTTAGTGCCGACCACTTGACCCTCGGCAATAAAGAACCGGCAGTCGGTGACATATAAATAACGTTAAGAGTCGTCTTCATTCAACTATGCGAAACCTTTGTTTTCTTTTCCATTTTTTTTATATTTTCTTCTGGCTCCATGATTTCCAGCCAACTTTAATCTGCAAAAATGTAAATACAATGTCAATCGCTACCTACTGCCCTCTTGATTATGCTTCTTTTGTTCTTGCTTCCGAACAATATTTTTATTTTTAACTCTTCCAAACCCAGTAACCGCCGTTTTATTACCTTTCTTGGGTGTGAAATTGATTAAAAATTGTTTTGTTTTGCTTCCTTTCTTTTAATATTTTCTAAGACTATTACTGAATGGAAAATGTGGATAAGACATTTGTATTGCGCCAATATTTTACGTGGACAAAGTTTAGCTATGCTGTATTTTTATTTACTGGATTAAAACATTTGAATTGCTGGATATGCTTGGAAAGATATTAAGATAATCTGCAATATTGCCGTATAGATTAAATGTTTCAGATTATCCTATTATCAAGTATTTATTATAGGTAGTCATAATCTTAACAAGCAACGCGAATGAATCTGTATTGACGACGGACTCAGAAAAAAAAACACTGTAATAACTCGTATAAAAGCTAGCAAAGGAAAGCAAAAGGAATAGCCAACAGACAGAATATGTAGTCGTTCGCAAAAAGACAGACATAGGCGTGAACTTCGAACTGGAGACATCAATGTAAAGTCAGTACGGCAATTTAACTATCTGGGTATTGTCGTAACAGACTGTGGAAAAACATGACAATGGTCCAAAAGGGGCATTGGACTAAGAAAAAGAAAAGAGTACTGAGCAGCTGTTTAATATATTCCCTTTATGGCAGTGAATGCTGAACAATCTCCTCACAGATTAGAAAAAGAACTGTGCTGTGACTTTATAGACAAATGCTGAGAATACCACGAACTAAACACGTGAGTAACGAGGAAATTTGAAAGAAAATAGGAATTAGAAGGACACGTATAATTAAAATCAGAAAGAGTTGAACTTTCTTGAACACACTATGAGGTCAGAAGGCTCGGAAAATTTAATACTCACATGACATTGAAAGAAAGATTGGCAAAGGAAAACAGCGACTATCATACCTAATGAATTTCAATGAATAGTTGTGAAAGTGTGGACAAAAATGGATAGTATGGAGTCAAATAAGTGAAAGGAACTTGTGGAGAGCTATGATCGCTCGCGTCTTATAAGGGCACAGCACATAAAATAAGAAATATATTACAAGACAGTCGTCGGAATTGTGTACTTTTTTCATGACTTTAACAAAGTTTGGATTAATATGAGCCAATGGTCTGAAATAGTAACGTTGTTGGCCTCAGTTTGATTACATAGCCAGCATTCAAAATCCTAGCCTTCATCTCTACTCGAACACTGATCGCTGGCAAATGTAAGTAATAAAGTTAATGTATACATCCTTCTGTTTTTTTTTCTTCAGTTTCCATGTTTTTTTTTCTATTACAGCTATCTTTCGCTTTACGAAAGATCGTTTTACGTCAATTCACTTTTAGAAAATAACTTCAACAGTTTCCCCCGATATCCGAAATGACGCAATACAAAGAAGCAAATAAAATTAATTTATATAGAAAATATTCTTGAGCGTTCCTAGATCCTAAAAAACTCTCATTAGCTGACTGTCTTGATATCAAAGGTCATCTGCCTTGGTTGATGTAGAATGTTTTAAATAAGGCAGTATACTTCGCGTATTTTCTTATTCATAAAATTTCTTTGGAGATACTCAGAACATCCGGCAAATCTGCTTTAAGCGAAATTTAATTTTTGAAAATTAAAATCATTGTTTTCTGCACTCATTGCAACGCGATAATTTGAAGAGAAAATCTCACTCGAGATCATTTTTGGGTTTGGGATCATCCAATACGTGTTTCGATATAAATTAAAACGTGAATAGGAACCTATATTCTCTTTCTTCTCTCTTGTTTTCTTTGCTTTCCCTTCTTGACAGCACATTCTTCGTTCGCGTGACGTGCGTCAACATTCGCTCTCGTTTCTAGCGGGAAAATTATCACTAGATTCAATCAATGCACTTCAAAGAAACCCGCAGCGGGATGCCAACTTAATTTATGTCATTCATCTTACGAATTTCGTTTTCCTCCGGCATTATCAATTTTTTTCCCCTTCCATTTTGCTTCTTCAAAGCAGGAATCAATGTTCATCAATTGTCCAACGATCTTTTAATTTCTGACTGAATTACTGACATGAAGAATTATCATTATTAAATATTGATATATTCCAACTAGCGTCATTGCCTTGTATCGTCACAACGTTTCGGCCTTTATAGCCTACGGCCTGCTTCAAGCACGTTTTGGTTCTGTTAACCTTCTGGGCACCGCGGACATGTATAATACTCAGTGGGATGGGATTGCGTTGGAAGGGGAGCATGGACAGGAGGAGGTGAAATAGGATGTGGAATACAAAAGCCATGAGCTAAGTTAACGGAAAATAAAAAAGAATATCGGATGAAAAGAAAAAGTAAGTATGTATACATATATCCAGAGGTGAAATTTATGAAGTATGGACAGACAAGCTTAATTTGATGAGTCACTGACGGAAATATTGAACAACAGGTACGAATATATATATATATATATATATATAATTACGACTTATTAATGTTTTTATGGAGAGATAGAGTAAAAGAACGATGCAAGAAAGGAACATTAGGAAATATTCTTTCGTCACTATTTTTTTAGCCTTGGTAGGACGACCATAATGATGCAAAACTAACATATGCTATTAAAATACCGGTTATCAGAAAGAAAAGTGGAATCGTCATTCCGAGTTCAAGTGCTGATCGCGTCTATTTCGTTTAGTTTACAGTAATGATCTTCTACCAGATATGAATTAAAAAGTAGTAAACACTAGTATTGAATGACAGCCAATGCAAAAGGAAATAATAAGGCAGACTCGGTTCTCCAGCCTTGGTAGGACAATTAGTCAAATAAAAGTACATGTCTGAATTCAAAACAAGTTTGTAGATGGATGGGATCCCCTAAGTTATCTTGCCCTAGATACATATGTCTGCTACAGAACATATGATCGTCGCTATCAGGCAGTCTACTGCCTGGCTCGCGGCTGACTTATCGAACTCTCTGTCTTTGGTCCAGAGAGGAACCCAGATGAGGCCATGCTGAAGGACAGAGTCTCATCTGGGGATGTAGACAAACCCGACCCAAAGTATGCGGGGTCTACACGGAATTTGTGTCCGAGCCTACTGGCTCGGAATTGCTCCACGTAAAAACCGGCCTTGTGTCACAACCTGCCTTTGTGGGGAGGTTTGCTAAATACCAGAACATATGATGTCCCTATCATAGTGATCGAACAAGGACAATTGCCGACAACTGTGTATGCACACCAATCTCACCTATGGGTCAGGGCATAGATTTAGGTTTTCTCTATATTACTTTAGTACGACACAAAGCCAGATTAACGCCTTCCAATGTGAATAGCATATCTACCTTAAAAAACAGCTGCCTTGTCCTAGACACACCCACTGCTGCTATGGCTGTAGTACATGTGGTATCCCTAGGAAACTAATGGGTTACGGGGTTTATCATATGACGTGAATCTCTCTGTACGTCTGTATTTTCTGCGTGTATTTATGCAAAGCCATTTTTATTTTGAAATGAACGCAAACCCCAGTAAATAATAGAGTAGACTGAATTCTTTAAGTCTGGCTAAACAGCCACTCTGAGAATGAGACAAATCTGAATTGAAAAGCAGCCTGAAAACGGATGGGCACCGTCTGGCTACCTTGCTCTAGACACCTACTGCTGCTACAGCTGTAATACATGTGTTAACCCTACGGTCTTAATGGGCGACGGAACTCGTGGTAAGGACTGAACGACAACAATTGGCGACAACTACGCATGCGCAACTATTTCAGTCACATGGCAGGACACAGATTTAAGATTACTCAGTATCGGTTTGGTACAACAAAACGCCAAATAGAAAAAGGAATTGATTTGATTTGTTTAACGGAATATCAACTCCTTATGGGAAATTAAATCCGAAATTTAATTTGAGATATGAATCAATAAAAACATGTTATAGGTTATTCTGCTTTCACATTTGAATACATGGTAGATGATAACTCTGCTTTTGTGCATAGACATGTTTGTGTGGACATGATTACTAGAGGCAGTGATGTGTATTTTATGTCGTAGTTTCGTTGAAAATATATTTTGGAATATATTTTAATTTAAGAAATTGTATGGGTTGATGTCATGAAAGAATTCTTTCAAGTTGGTTGTTTGCTTGGTCGATTCATTGATTAATTGAGTTTAGTAGCATATAAACATCTATATGGGTTACTTAATGCCGATATGTACAAAATTTGAGCACAATTTGATGGCTTCAACTACAGATATTTTAAATGTCATTGTATACCTTCAAATACAAATAAATATATTTTTGATCATTTTGCTATAAAATGTATTGTTAGTAATTCTATAAAATATATTACTGGTAATTTTTGGTTATTGTACTGTAATATGTAGTGTTGGTCATTTTACTATAAATATGTAGTGTTGGTTATTTTACTATGAATACTATACCGTCTGGCTACCTTGCTCTAGACACACCTACTTCTGCTACAGCTGTAATACATGTGTTAACTCTACAGTCTTAATGGGCGACAGAACTCGTGGTAAGGACTGAACGACGACAATTGGTCATTTTACAATATAAAAATTTATTGTTAGTAATTTTACAATATGAAATTTTTCATGCTTTCGTAGTGTTTTGTCTTTGTTTGGGGGGTTCACTATTTGCCCATAACTGGGAGCCTAACAGGTGCTATCACCCCCGATTACGGTGGATCTGGATACAAAAGCAATTAAGTGGTGTTTCCACTCTCCTCAAAACCTGAAATCTCCTCATCAGAGGCCTTGCCGCCGGATGTAGTTTATCGTCATACCCAGCACTGTTGAAGAAGGAAGAAAGTATAAGGCAAAACTTCCCAATGAGGATAGCCTACCTTGTTTTGAAAAACAGCTTCCAAAATCCTGTTATTTTTATTAGAAACTAACATCGAACACAGGAGCCCGTGTATGTGACGCAACATTTTCCAGACAGTACACCGCTGAGTTCTATTTGTACGGGTGCATTTGACATGTCTTCTCTTTTTAGCACAAAGTAATTAAGATCTGACGCATTGTCCGTTCCTGGGAGTGCTAAAGAAACATTTTCTTTTGTTTTTTGTTTTTTTTCAAGCGCAATGTTTTTGATATTTCTATTGCCTTTTCAGATCACGACTTTATATTTGTTTGCAATTTTCACCAATTACTTGGGGGCATTGGCTGAATAAACTTGAGATTGGTTAGTATTTTTGCTGAAGAATAGGAAATCGGGAAGGAAAAAAGAATGTTTAATAGTTCACCATTTTATACCGATAGTTTTAACATTAAGTGCGTCTACTGTAAGAGGATAGTAAGCAAATGAGTTCCGCATTCCTGTTAACTAATGTAGATCGATCCATCACCACAAATTGTTCCACTACTGTGACTTCGTGATAGAATAAAAAACATCTTGCTTTTTTCAAACCCAGACGTGAAGAAATGGGCGTTGATCATTTGAAAAATCCATACCACATCCCAAACGAATCAACCAATAGAAAACAGTGTTCTTCCATCAGAGGCCAGTGTACAGGCTGATGACAGGTTTCCATCGTTTGGATTTTAAGTATTTCAACGAGTCCAACTTAAGATAACCTTTTCGAAACTACAAACTACGATTTCGAATCGGAATGAAAACAGTAACGGCACTCATCTAGAATCTATCAAAAAAAAACAGAATGTGGAATTAATAAATATTAAGCATTTCAAATACCTCGGTGTGTGGATCAATAAAAACAAATTATAGGGGTTAAAGAAACTGAACATAGAATCTTCTGCGCTATCGGTTTAGTGTGGTTTGGTTTGGTTTGGTTTGGTTTGGTTTGGTTTATGGCATATCAACCTCAGTGGGTTATTTAATGCCGACAAGATTTTTATTGCTGGAATATTTTTGTTCAAAAAAATATTACTGGTAATATTTTTACTTCAAAAATGTATTGCAGATAATATTCTCTTTTTCAAGAAAGTATTGCTGATAATGTTTTCTCCTTGAAGAAAGTATTGCTGGTAATATTTTTTTTTCTTCAAAAACGTATTGCTGTTAATATTTTTTCTTCAAAATATATTGCTGGTTATATTTTTTTTCAGAAATGTATTGCTGGAAATAATTTTTCCCTTCAAAAATTAATTGCTGTCAATATTGTTTTGCAGAGCTCGTATTAAAACCTATTTTTGCACTTTCATAGTGTTTTGACTTCAGACTGGAGTTAACCATTTGCTCATGGTTGAGATCCTGACAGGTGCTACCACCCCGAGTCAGGGTGGACCTGGGATCACCAACAATTAAGAGGTGGTTCACTCTCCTTAAAACCTCCTGATCAGAGGCCTCGCTGTTGGATGTAGTTTATCGTTTTACTCAGGACGCGGATGCAGTTTATCGTCATACCCAGGACGCGGACGCAGTTTATCGTTCTTACCCAGGACGCGGATGCAGTTTATTGTAATATCCAGGACGCTGCGCTAGTTGTAGTTTATCCAATAATGTAAGGTGTTACAAACCCAAAATATTAACCCCTAAAAACTCAAGTCTGAAATAGCCTCGTCAAATCGAACCTTTCACCTGAATATCATGCAAGGCGCTGACCTAGTTGAGAACTGTCTAAATTATCAGGTGAATGAAACCTTCATCAGATCTCATAGACTGGCAAGATAAAATCGCAAAGAACTCTACCGAATAACAGAAACCACATCAGTTGAGGACTTTCAACAGCAGCAACAACTAAAACAGATAAGACATCATAAATTAAATTTGTTCATATAACTCTTTTTATTTCTCGACACTAAGTTCAGAGGAATCATATCCACTCCTTAGGAGACATTTTAGCGAATTCACTCAATTTTAACTTTCTTCTGGCTCTTCTTTTCATTCATATCACGATTCAGTAACACTCTACCTTGAGTGGCTCTTTTTACTCTCTTAACTTAGAGAAAAGGAGATAAATAAGGGGAGACACTGTACGAGTAGCTATCTATACATGTGTGTGTGAATATATATGTATTGGCTAAAATTTGGTTTAATTATAAAAGTGGATTCAATATCTGAGTTTATATAGCGTTTATAGAGATGAACAGTGTGTACATAGGAAACAACATTGCTTGTTGACTTGTTGGTTTCAATGAGATCTTCAGACCTTCTTGAAGATTATCATATATATATATATATATATATATATATATATATATATATATATATATATCAGAAATGAGGTATTTCAATGATTTACACTATTTTCATTGTTCGGACTGTTGTCCTCATCTTCGCTGCTATATTAACGACGTTTCGACCGTTGGATGCTCCAGCCTTCTTCAGGCGATTGGAATTTCTAACCGAACCCTTTATTTAGTTCCAGGTGGCATGCCTCTTCCGGATATCTCAGTGCCAATTATCTCTTTTTTAACTCAACTCTCCAAGTTTTTGTTTTCCCCTCAGCTGTAACCAGGTATTGTGTCAACGGTCGAAAAATCGTCAATATGGCAGCAAAGATGAGAACAACATGCTCCAAGTTAGCGGGAAGGCCATGACCGACTTTGCATTTCCCAACTCCCATCGATAGTGGAAATAATCGATTTTTTCATGCTTCTACGGCAGTTTTCATGTAGTTTGCGGCTATTTTGTACTGGCCAGAGTGAGAGCCTATAGCTGGCTGCCATGAATAAGCAGGAAGATTCTATTGGCCGGCGTGAGAGCCAACAGCTGACTGACATGAATGTTAACTAGCATACTAGCATGCAAAAAAATCGATAGCTGCATTCGTAGCAAGTGGAAAAAATTTAAATCTGCATGGCACTTTACTCCAATTGGCTCATTCGCTTGCTTAAACTCAACGTTGATTCTGAGACCACAGAACTGGGTTGGGTGTGAAAAAGTATTTGTTGTTAACATTCTTTTTTCATTCGGTTTTTCCAGTTACGAGTCCTTTTTTTAAAGCTGATCGTTTTGTGTTCATTTTGTTTAGTTCTTTTTTCGTAACAGATTTAATGTTTGGTATAGAGCTTAGAAAAAATTCGCAATGTGAGATAGTCAAGAAGTAAGGCATGTAGCATCATCAGCACGGCAAAGGGCACTCCTTTAAAGGCAAGGAAGGGCAAATATCTTACGTCAAGTGATAGCGATTGTTGTATGAGTCGGACGATTTTTGAATCAAGCACGGGCAACGCCGGGCCATGCTAGTATGAGATAAATGTAGTGTTCATTTCATATTGTATTTTTCTCTCATCTTTAGCTCTAAGCATAGCTTACAGCTATATCAGACTGAAATATTTGTTCTGGAATTATCACCGTAGTTAAGCAATACCGAGGCCAGATAATTACCTAAATAAGTGACCGCTTGAGTTTAACAGGTGCTGTAGGCTTGGATGTGCGGATAGACGTAATGGCTAACGGTTCGAAATTGA
>OZ010579.1:20763520-20833520 GCA_963932145.1 Acanthosepion lycidas | reverse complement strand
TACATACAAATACGTACAAATACATACATATAAATTAGAATTTAAGAACTAAATAAGTAAAATTTCAACAATTTATATATACACATATACCCACATTCATACAAATACGTACAAATACATACATATAAATTAGAATTTAAGAACTAAATAAGTAAAATTTCAACAATTTGGGCGTAAAAAAAACCCATAGCGCATCAGAAAAACATACACAATGATCTATATAGAGATAAACAAAATAAACATAATAGTCATTCCGTTAAAATGTCATGCCCGATGTTTTGAACCAAGATGGAACAGACATAAGTGACAGAAAGTTACAAAACGGTGTTTATGTTTTGAATCTTTTCATATGTCTACATTTAGAAAATATCTCATTACGAAGATTCAACAGTTCATCTTGATTTTTATCTTTGATAATAAAAATTTTTTCCGCCAAGCACAGATCACACCGATCGCGGAAGTTATTAGGTGTTTTGGCTCTTGATAGGTATCTCCATTTCAAAAGTGGGGTTAACCCCTTATCCACCATATCCCAGTAGTGTTTGGATAAGGAAGTTTGACTTCTAAGGCATCTATATCTAAAAGAGTGTCTATGGTTGTATAGACGCTGCTTCCAATTACCGGCGATATACCTATATATATTTTTTTGCTCGTTTATATTTTCCTCGGGAAAGATAGTTGCCTCGTATATTACATTTTTATAGTTACATTTACCCCCGATTGGGCAATGATCTTTATTCCTACAATTGCAGGTAGGGTTACTTGATTGAGTCACATTACAATGGTAGTTTCTAAGTATTCTGCAATTATGGGAAGATATGATTTTCTCCATATTTCTAACGCACGAGTAACTAATTTTCAGAGTCTTCCTGTGTGTGTATGTGTATGTGTGTATATATGTAGGTGTAATTATTTGTTTATCATATGCGCAGTAATTATTAGAAAGCGCTTAGTATCAGAGATATTGAATCAGATATATGTATATATGTGTGTGTGTATGTATATGTATGTGTGTATGTATGTGTGAATATGTGGATATATGTGTATGTGTACATGGATATATGTATGTGTGTATGTAGGCACACGGCGATGTGTATGTATATACGTGTATAAGTTATTGTGTATGTGTGGTTTTGCATGCGTTTTGAACATAAAAATATAGGTCCTCGCCAGATTAGATAATCGTCATATTTATTGTTTATAATATTGGATTTGTAACCTGCAGTCGATATTATTTTTGTCAAATTTTCTCAATTACACAGCGTCCCTTGCAATTTTAATTTCACCCGCCCCATCTTTCTTCCCCACCACTTCTTTCCTTACCTCTCCCTCCTTCTTTAAGATTTGATCGGCCATGGTGTGTGTATGTCACCTCGAAGTGTATCCTTATTGTTTTAGACATCCGACAACAATCATTTTTCCCCCTTCCACTTACACTTAGTTTTTAAATAAAACTCTCTCTGTTAAACCCCTCTCTTATGAACTAACACTCGTCCCACACTCTCATAATTACACTCTCTTCTTTTTGAATTTGTAGGTCTGATGAATTGGATCGTATTTACGATTCCAATGGAATAAATTATGACCATGGAATATTAGTGTTTAATCCTTTTTATTATATCCTTACTCTGTCCTGGACATTGAGTTCTACCTGGATTCTATCCTCTCGGAAATCTTTTATTCTAAAATATACATGTGTATATATGCACCTGTGGTTTTTTCATATATATGTATATTTACCACTAATATTATCTATCTATCTATCTATCTATCTATCTATATATATATATATATATATATATATATATATATATATATATAAACATGTTCGTGTCAAATTTCTCAAATTTATTTATAAATAATATATTTAAATTTGTTATGCTCAAATATTTAAAAATTTTATATGGCAATTTGCATGGTTATACTATAACATGAAAATAGCAAGGAGATCATCCAGTCATACGAGTAAGAAATATGAAATATTGTTTCGATTTTGATGACTTCATTGAGGAATATTTCTATATCTTGGACTTGACGGAATTGACTAGTCCAAAAGAAATGTTCCTTGGCGGTTAAGAAGCAATAATCTGAAAGACAAAACCCAATCATGACAGAATTTACCATTCTAGATTGTAGCGACACTTTTGGTGTGAAATTTTTCCTTAAGCGCTTAATGGTTTCTGGTATATGTGTGCCGCAAACAATTATTTGGCGGACAGATGGGAGGATAAATACATGGATTTCAAACAAACAGGTATTAATAAATATTTTAAACGGACATGTTGCAACAAGAAAAATAATGAATGAATTTAAATTGCTTAGAGTTCAAAGCAACGTTCAGTATTTCTCTCGGAAGTACTTCCATGCCGACAGAGCGAGACGAGATCGTCTTGTTGCTACCAAATTCAAAAGGGAAAGAGGAAAAGATGTTTGTCTTTTTCTAGAATTTAGCCAACTGGAATAAGCCACATGATCAATGATCCTTTGCGGCATCGCATTAGCCCCATTAGACTAACACTGATATGACACAAAACAACCAATTTTATTGCTAGATTCATATTTCAGTTTACTATAAGATTCTCAATATATATATATATATATATATATATATATATATATATATATATATATATATATTAGGTTGGTGCAAAAATAATGTCGTTTTCTCACATATGTTACTATGTGAGAAAATGACATTATTTTTGCACCAACCTAATACTTATTTATGCGAGTGACAGTCTTGTACAAGAGTGATTTTTCTTCGAATAGAAAGACACGTGCTTAAATAATAACTAATATTTTTTTGGTAACTTCTCGAAGAATCCTTTTTATTAGCTTTTGAAATTCTTCCTAATGCTTGTAAAAGACATGATACAGTTGATTGATTCCACTTTCATTTCTCCACAGGCGAGAATGTTCTTTTGCGTGGCATCTTCCTGAATGTTCTTTGTTGGCAAGTTAAAATATCCATTTTAAAAAAAAACCCATCGCAGACTATTCTTGACATTCGCTGGTACCTGCTACATCACTGTCATAATCTTAAGTAATCTCTTACTTTCATCTGATGTACTTCTTTTTAGCCAGGTTAAAAATAGACGCTAAACAGCGTCGAATGCGCGTTTTATATTCAGCTACGAGCTTCACCGGAATAATAATCAAAATCCTCAACAGAGCACACGCGTAAGAAATAAAGAGTGGAGCATATTTCCACGGTACTTCTAAGATTTATTTAACGTTACACTTGAAACTTTTCACTTCTCTTTAATTTAATTCTAGATTTAACATTAAATTTGAATTTTGAATTTAAACCTGAATTTAAAACTTAACAGCCAGCTAAGTGTCATATGTGACTTGGGCGATCATGTCTCTTTGGATCCATGACTGCTGAAACAGAAGATTTTCCCACAGTAAGTTGCCATTTCTTTCTGCGTTAGACTGGCTGTCAACCAAGGCTACAAAACCCAATATGAATCCATACCTTTCTCAAAGGTATTATCACGTAAGTGAATATAACAATCCCGACTTGAATTTGAATTCGAATCTTCGATTTCTCATTCCATGACGATATCCATTAAACCACACTGAATTTAAAAGAACTCTCATATTTGAAAGAGAAAGAGACAGAGAAATTTCTGGAACATATAATGAGGAAGGAGGACTGAAAGAATTTGACACTCACGGGATATATTGAAAGCAAGAGGTACATAAGAAAGCAGCAAAACTTTCATGTGCCGTATAACCTCAAAACCTTAGCGATCACGGTTCTCCACAATTTCCCGTCCTTTGTAGCGCTTAATAAATTTTGTCTTTTTCTTATTTCTCTTAAACCCTGTTCTGCCATCTATTTACTCTAGCTCATTAAGTAAGTTATGCGTTGTTTTCCTCTCTCCCGCTCCCCATTTACCTCTCTTGTGCGTATCAGATTTTCCAAGCCCTCCTTCCTCATTATGTATGAATTTTCAGCTGTTTTTTCCAAATGTTAAATGTACATTTCCTTTTTGTTTCCATTTTCTCGATACCCTCAGTACCCATCGACATTTCTGTTTCTTGAGTCATCTTCTTCATCTCTGAGGAGATTGTCCAGCATTTACTGCCATACAGGAGGACAGACATCATGTAACGGCCCAGAACTCTTCTCTTTTTTCTTTTTTTTCAAAGTTTTTTCTGTCTCTTAATATTCTGCTTAGCTTTTGGAAGGCATCTTTAGCTATCCCTATCCGTCTTCCGATTTCAGTGTCGCACGTTCCGCCATCTGTTAGAACACTTCCCAGATGTTTAATTCTTTGCTTGTTTATCCCAGATTTGTCATTTTCATTTTGGGTTCATTCCTTTTGCCGACGACGATGTATTATGTCTTCTTGTAGTTGATGTTTATTTCTTTCTTCTTGATTTCCTTTACCAACTTTTGTAGAAACGTCTGTAGATTTCTTTCCGTGTTTGCTACCAACACTGTGTTATCTACATATCTTATATTGTTAACATTGTGCCGCCAATATTGTATTCTGGAAGGGCTTGTAATTCTCTCAGAATTACCTCGCTGTATAGGTTGAATAAGTCCGGTGAGAAGACACAACCTTGTCTTACACCGCTTTCTAACATATCTATTGATCTTGTGTAACTGGCTGGCAGAACAGGGATTAGAAGAGGTAGCACTAAATCAGTCCTTATTAATAGCTAAAAAGGCATGAAGTTGGAAAGCCATGATCGCCCACGTCCTTAAAGTGATACGACACTATGGATAAATAGGAGGACAGACCGGGGACTACCGCAGAAAGAAATGGCAACCTACTGCGGGAAAAAGTTGCCTCGTCAGTCATGTATTGAAAGATACATGATCGCCTAAGCGTGTATCACGCATGACACATAACTGACTGAGTGATTGACTGACGGCTCAAATTATGCTTACCGACGATAATCTGGTTAACTATTAGTATTGAAGTCGATCCTCACTGGGTGCTCCATATAAAATTTAACATTAATAAACCAACAAGGTTTGACATGTTGTAAAATCGACCGACCTAATTTTCTTATTAATTTATTATTAAATGCCACGTACGCGATTATGGTTTTAATCACAGATGCCTTTTCTTGATTATCTGTGATAGTGACGATAGTTAATGAAAAAATACGGTGTGGAATTCAAAGTCTGCAGGTGTAATGACCCAGATTACCCCCCGCCCACACACACGCAAATATATCCAGATATCGTTTAATCTCGTTCAGAATAATACCCAAGGTATGATTAGGTGTAGGCTACTTCATACCTTGAGTCATAAAGTTGCCTAGTCTAAGCTAAACCCTATCAGATTAACTGTTATGTATTATTGCTTTATTTTCTTTGATCTCTGGTATATACTCATTTCTTTCCGGGTCCCGACCAGAGACCTATGGTTAGAAATAGCATCATTGTTTTTTCCAATGTGTAGTTTTCCAAAAAAAAATATATCATATATATTTTAATATAGATAAAGCCCTTCGTAAGGTGTGGGCTGTATTCGCGAGAACAATTTTTTGTGTTTCTTTAAGTCATGTACTACAAGGAATCCCTTCAATAAGTCTGTTGGAATTTTTTCCAATCAATCCGAGGGTTCCAATTACAACAGAAATTGTTGATGTCCTCATGTGCTACATTTTTCAGATTTCGATTACTAGGTCCTTATATAAACCAGGAGTCATTCAAAGTATATCGCACTAACTACGGTATTGGCTATTATTGTAGTATCAATCAATGTTCTTAAATAGTTTCTTCACAAATCTTTTGTTCCAGTGTTTTCTTTGGAATATGGTTAACCGTAACTATGAGCATTATAGTGTTCTAATTATTCCATTTTATACTGCGGGTCTAAACTTGCTTAGCCTAACTTAACCCCTGATATCATTACGGTACAGGCTGTGTAGTCTGGTTAATTTTTGCATTTATCAATATATACGATCATTGAAGTCCCGCATGAAAGACTCATCTTGTGTTGAATTTACTCTTGAGACGTATTGTAATATTAAAGATAATGATGTTCACATATCTGAGATTTAATACCTACTTGTTAGAATAGAAAAGGACTAATTTCAAAGAATTAAAAAAAAGAACTGTGCTATATTTGCTAGGACACACACACATGCACACACGCAGACACATACACATATATATATATATATATATATATATATATATATATATCTGTATGTATGTATATATAAATAAAAAGAAAGAACAGTAAGTTCTTATTGATATTTTTTTATTTTTTACATAGTGCTCAATGTAAGTTACTAAGTTTATAAAAAATAAAAGTTTACTGAATCAGAGAAATGAATTAGGTATTTTTGCCGTCATTGTCATAAATTTTCCTTAAATAATATTTAAAAATAAAATTTTAAAAAAATGTGACCTGGTAATATACATACTTATACTTGATATGAAAAAATAATTTTATATACTGTAAGTAATTCTCGTACATTTATTTGTTTTAAAAGAAATATAGTCTATTAAAAATTAAAAGTGAAAATATTTTAAAATTGTAATTAAATAAAACGTATTCTATCCTAAACATCAAAAAAAAATCTTTAAGTATACAAATAGAAAAAATGCCGTAAGAATTTTTTGCCGTTAACAATAAAAGTTTTTAAAAAAATCCAGACGATATGCATTTAACGGATGTCAGAATTCGTTGAAAAATACATCCCTACCCTACTTAAACATAACCCCTTTTTCGAACGTAACTAATAACTGATACAACAAAAGTTAATAAAAATGAACACATTACCACACCTTGTCTGAATGATTGGATCTCTCTGTATCCTTGAAAACAGAGAATTATGAATTTTCTGGGCCTTTAAAACTCCATTTAATTTAACAAAAATAAGTTACTCTAAAATTCGCTTGAGGATGAAATGGAACTAATGTTTTAATTTAATTACAAAATTAAATTCAAAGCTTTTAGCTTCCATTTTTTAAATATGTTTATTACTGTGTAGCGAAATAACCATAAGTTAATTTATATATATATAAAAGTGATATATATATATATATATATATATATATATATATATATATATATATATATATATTTATATATATATATATATATATATATATATATATATATAAAAGTGATATATATATATATATATATATATATATATATATATATATATATATATATATATATATATAAAAGTGATATTTTACAATTCTACTACTACGTATATCACATGAAAATTAAAGTAAATGAGATATCCCTAGTGTAATAACCAAGGTTACACGCCTCACAGGTTACACGTTTCTAATTAGATTTGTCTGGAACAATCAGGGGTACGACTTGAGTTAACATACTCCATACCACAAGATATTGTTGTCGTCGTTATGTTGTTGTTGTTGTTGTTATTATTATAGTCTGATATCATCTTATCAGAGGAGTACTTTTAAGTGCTTAATTACCAAGTCCCCTCCGGTGTCTATGAGTCAAAAGGGCACTTTAGGAGAATTATCTATGCACATTTGGAACGTTTCATTCATATGTTGAGTGTTCTGTGGATGATGTTTACAGTTCCGCACAAAGTAATCTTTTGTATCTCTGAAATGCTGATGTTTCAAGTAATTTTATTCGAATGATTTTCAGAACCCTTCTTTATCAATTATTATTATTATTATTATTATTATTATTATTATTATTATTATTATTGTTGTTGTTGTTGTTGTTGTTGTTTTTGCTATTAACAACTTTTTAAACTAGAATCGTATGTGATAACTCCAGTACACAAAATGTTAATAATAGTTGATATGAACTCATTTAGCATCAATTAGATATTGAGAAACCAAAATCAAGAGGCACCCAAAAGTTAGTTTCTAATGAGAAAACCAAAATAATCGCAATAAAAGTGGAGTCTGTAGAACTTTAGTGACGTATGACACTGCATCTCCATAGTATTCACTACTATCATCTGTCAATACAATGATATATATATATCTTTACACTGGATAAGGACAAAGGGAAATTCTGGTATAAAACAGACGAACCTGTAATTACCCCGGGTATACAATATTGCTGTGAATATATTCTCGGTCCTTACACCGAATTAAATATGCACCTGATGAATTTTATATTTCTGGGACGCGGGCTTAATGACATTAGGAATGCAATGGAACGGGTGAGACTGACGTTAATTAGTACAATGCCGATCGCAAAAGTCAGATCTAAAACAATACTACGTATCATTACTGAGAAAAAATAACGTCGAAACTGTAATGTAAGAAATTCTGATCTATAAACCGTATTCTACAAATTAAAATCTCGGAATAGTAATGGCTGATAGGCAGAAGAGACTCTTGGATAGAGCCAGATTATGCGTAGTAAAAAAGAAAACAAGTATGTCATTCAGCCTGCGTTATGTGTACTCAACTCCCCCCCCCCAAAAAAAAACAGTTCTATTTCAACATTCATCTTGAATGTCCGGTGACGTCGGATTAGTATTAATAAGGAATGTCTGGTAGACAAATGATCTTACTGTATGTTACGCTTCGAACAGATGACAACCCTAATGAGTCGTTAAATAATAAAGGCTCCATCAAAGGGTGTTCACCATTCATTAAGAAAAAATATTTTTACATTTATTTTTTTACCGACGAGGTCAACCTTCCTAAAACAACCGGTATACAATTGAGAGGAGCACAACTAAATATGACAAATTTCAATAATTCAAAGGTCAATTTTTTTCTTTCCTTATGTACCATGCGTGACACAGGCTTGGACGCTTATGTCTCTTTTTGCTCCATGAATGATTTGGCAGAAAAATTCCTGCAATAGATTGCCATTACTTTCTGTGATAGAATAGTTGCCAGAAGAAAGAAATACAAAGAACTTGTGCGCATAGTGGGACCTAAGGGGTTTTCAGAATTTTCCTGCTCTTTGACTGGTTGCCAACCAAATCTACAGTTACCAGTTTTTCCTGCTTTTTAACCCAAAGCTTGGGGTAGATGAGATGAATTCATACCTTTGCCGAAGGTATTTGTGCATAAGTGAGTATAACTAACTCGATCGGAATTCGAACAGTGCTCTCCCATTTCTCATTCTGAGCTGTTATATAATGTACAGCCCGCACATCCAAGCGTACAGTCAGCCTGGGTATGACGTGACGATAAACTATATCCGCGTCCTGGGTAAGACCATAAACTACGTCCAACAGCAAGGCCTCTGAGGTTTTGAGGAGCGTGGAACCAACTCTTAATTGCTGGCGTTCCCAGGTCTACTCTAACCCGGGGTGGTAGCACCTGTTAGGGTCCCAAGTATGGACAAATAGTTAACACCCAAACTTGTGTAAAAATAGGTTTTAATACCAGAAATACTTTGTAAAAAAAATTCCAAAAATAATTTTTGAAGGAAAAAATATTATCGACATTACTTTAAAAAATACCAGCAGTACAAACAGCTTTACATTTAAAATAAAGGAAAAAAAAACCTTACCAGCTATAGATTTCTTGAAGAAAAAATATTCCCAGAAATAGATTGTAAAAAAAATATATAGCCAACAATAAAAATTTTTGTCGGCGTTAAATATCCCATTGAGGTTGATAGGTCGTAAAACAAACAAGCAAGCCAAGTGTACATCACTCCGACATTCTTAAGCGGTCAAACATCTAGGTACCGATCAAAGGTCAATTAGTAAAAAGAATACCAAAAATAACGAAGAAAATAGTTTCTTTATTTATTTAATTATGTATTAACTTCCTTTATGCTTAAGTTTCTTTAGGGCGTGGGTCATCATGGCCCTTAACAAATTCCTATCGATTGTAACCTGAAGCAATGTTTGTACTCCTACCATCCTTTCCAGTTTCTAATCTGCCATTGTCAAGGAGGCAACCTGCTGTTTTCTCCACCCTCTCTTGTATTTATACAGGGTGCCCAGTAAAAAAAAAACAAAAAACTGTCAACTCAGAAAGACGTGAAACAATTGTTTAAAACTGGTGACTAACCGAAAAATTATGGAATCATTTCTGTATATTTTTTCAATTCCCACATCATATGTTCTGAATTTCATAGCAACATTTTGGAGAGAAAATTGAAACCACCATACTGACATCAACACCTGACGAAGTTTACATTACTTTAAATTCACTCCTTCACTCTCTCTCCCTCAAAGTCATGGCTCTCCATAGCTTTCTTTCTTCCATATCTGTAAAATGTATTTTCATGATTATTCTTGGAAAATTTAGTGATTCTCTATTATATTCTATATAGGAAATACATTTGCTTTAATAAAAAATACTTTCCCTGTAAACATTAGATCTACAGGGTAACCAGTAAAAATGCGGTAAATTCAGAAAGACACAGGACAATTGTTGAAAAACTGGTGACAACTGGTGTGTCTAAAAAATGATGGAAGAATTTCTGCACATTGCATCAATCCCCACATTGGATATTTTTCTTTGAAAAGTATGATAACTTGACTCTCAGAATCAGTGAGTTGTTTAGCCAGATGAAAAGACCAGAATGAAAGATGAAAGTTGTCTGCAAATAACCTTTAATTGACGAGTCACAAGACCGAACAGTAATTAATCAATCATAAAAGAACCAATCAGAGTTAAGTAATTATGCGAGAGTCGAATGATTATTCAAGGTTATGAATATTCAAGAAATTTATTCAAGCTTATTCAAGCTCAATCATTCCTAAAAGATAAAACCGTGATAATAAATTTGCCGCTTTTTTTTTACTGGTCTCTCTGTATATATCCTGCGAATATTAAGTGTCCTTTTCATTTCCATTTTCCTTAACACTTCCTTATTTTTCAGATGTTCCATCCATGGTATTCTTAATATCTTTTTGCAGCACCACATTTCACTTTCATCAATTATTCTCTACATCTGGAAGCTACTTTGTAGTTGGACTAATATTACATAGCAGTTCGGCATTCTTCTTTTTTACGTCTAATGAAATTTTCCAATTTATTTATACTTTGCTTAGCTTTTGCAAAGCACCCAGGCTCAAATTATTTTGAGATAAAAAAAAGTTTCGAACTTTCTATTGATTTTAGTGAATGGCATTCTAATTGATGAAATACTTGTGGATTTATTTGTTTTCTATAGCTTATCAACTCTTTTCAAGTTATTTAAAGCCAGCAAGCTTACAGAACGTGTTATTCACAGGCGGTCACACATCTAGGTGCTGACCAGGCTCGACGTTGCTTAACTTCGATGAGCCGATGTTTCAACGTGCTGTGGCTGTAAGCCCATAACATTCTAATTGATAAAATACTTGTTGATTGATTTGTTCTCTTCATTTGTTCTTATCAACCTTCTGCAAGTTATTTAAAGCCAGTAGATATTTTTAGAGTTTAAGAAATTTGGGCGGAGATAATAATGGTTTAGTGATTCAAGTCTTACTAATTAACCCATAGATGGGGAAGAAGAGGTGTATACCCTTTCAAGAGTATTTGGCGCGTAAGTGAATATAACAAATCCAATTGGAATTGGAATTCGGCCGTCTGATTAACATTTCGGAGCCATTATCACCCGCGTATCCAACCTTACAGAACCTGATATTCACAAGCCTTCACACATCTAGGTACTGACCATGCTCGGCGTTGCTTAACTTCGATGAGCCGATGTTTCAACGTGATCTGGCTGTAAGCCAATAACATTCTAATTGATGAAATACTTGTTGATTGATTTGGTCCCTATGGCTTATCAACTCTTTCCAAGTTATTTAAAGCCAGAAGATATTTTTAGTGTGTAAGAAAGTTGGGCTGAGATAATAATGGTTTAGTGATTCAATGTGGCCGTAAGCTGATAACTGTTGCGCAGAGACTGGAGGCGGTTAAGATTATAGTGATTGGGAAAGCATCTTCTTGGCAGTCGGTTCTACACAAAAGAACCTTCTGTGATCGTACGGAAACCGGTATTTCAACGCCGATGAAAGCTTAATTGCGTTTCTTTTATGAATTCCCTTTTTTTCTTGTACCCTCTCAAAAATGGTATTTAAATTCTGAGTATTTTCGAAAAAATTCCGGTTTCTTCCATTAGTAGGATCACTTTTTAACTTATCTGAAAACGATTCTTACCTGCAAATAAATAGAAGTATCTCTAATTTATAAAAAAAAAACTAGCTTACTTTTCTCAGAGTTATATAATCATGTTCTTAAAATTTTATCTCCTACATAAGTATGAAACGTAAACTTGGATATCTCGTAAGCCTTTTGAAATGCCAAATGTCTACAAGAAAGGAAATGTTTTTACATTTAGAATCGGTATATCGTGATATTTTAACCATATTCTCAATTGATGGTTTTCAAAAATATTACATAGAATATATTCTGTGCCAATTCTGTCTTTTTATTTTTTTTTTATTTTTTTTTTGTTAAAAAATAACCTTGCAAAACCTGAGATGCGTATACCTAAGCTTTAAGAAATTTTATTTTCGATTCCAAAATACGTCATTCAAAATACGAATTTTTTTATCAGCAGTCTATAAATTGATAATTTCATGTTTTTTAATTTATTTCATGCCTCTATCTTGTATCGCCACACGAGAATTGTAGTGCTTAATTTTTCCACAAAATTTAAAATCAATGATAGGTAGAGAAATTTACAGGTATGCATGCATACATACATACATACATATATATATATATATATATATATATATATATATATATATATATATATGAATAAATATAGTCTTAATGCGTGCTATATTTATGGGATAAAGTGCTCAATATCAAAGATAGAGAGTGTGTAAATATAAAAGTGAAGATAGAAGTCAACACTTAGAGTGTTGACTTCTATGTTCACTTATATATATATATATATATATATATATATAGGTAAGATGAGGACGAACAGAGTACAATTCCATCGAAATTATCACGTTCATTGATAAGAATGCTTTATTAAAACAAATATCCGAGTTTACGGTAAATTGTAAACACAGTCTACCTTTTATCTTATAATTCACTTTGACTTGGAATTTGACAATGCTTTTTCTTAGATTTTAGTTGAACTGTGTTGGACCATATAAGGCTTATCTTTCAATTTTAAGAGTAATTTGGATTTAACATAATTTTGTATTCTTCTCTTGATAGTATTGATAACATCTGGTGCAGATGTATTGGTAATTGGTTGGTATTTTTGATATTTGCATTGATTGGTTAGTGTTATTAATATCTTATATAAAGAATCTTTAGTCAACAATATAAATTTACCAAGTAAGTCTATAAGTTTAAATTATTTACTGGTTTCTTAAAGAAGCTATTTCTTTATCAACTATAAAAAAATGATGTAGGAAACTCACAAAGCAAACTTGTTTAACATTTTGTTAAATTACCACAACATCTTATTTTTTTTCCTAGAAAATGGCATTGTCATATATGTAAAATATGTATCCATTAACATCCGCTCTTGTTTAACGTCTGTGCTGCCATTGGCTGCCAATCTACGGGTCATAAACCATTCATGAAAAATGATTTCTTAATTTTTGCTCCTTCACTTAGTTTAAATTTAACCTTATAACCCCTGATCTTTTCTTTTGTTCGTAAAAAGAGGTTGTATTTTGCTTTTAAATCTAAATAAATCATTAACTCGACAGTAATTTATAATCGCCTGATGAGATGCATTTTATGCGCATCGAAAGACGACTGAACTGAGTAGCGATTTTGGCATCCTTTCGATGTAATATCCTAAAATAAATAAATTATATATATATATACACATATATATATATATATATATATATATATATATATATATATATATATATATATATATATATATATATATGTTAGCAGCATGGCCCGGCGTTGCACGTGCTTGATTCAAAAATCGTACGACTCATACAGCAATCGCTATCACTTGACTTAAAATATTTTTTCCCTTCCTTGCCTTTAAAGGAGTGCCGTTGGCCATGCTGATGATGCTACATGCCTTACTTCTTGCCTATCTCACACTTTTTTCTAAGCCCTATACTAAACATTAAATCTGTTACAAAAAAAGAACTAAACAAAATGGACACAAAACGATCAGCTTTAAAAAAGGACTCGTAACTGGAAAAACCGAATGAAAAAAGAATGTTAACAACAAATACTTTTTCACACCCAACCCAGTTCTGCGGAATCAGAATCAACGTTGTGTTTAAGCAAGCGAATGAGCCAATTGGAGTAAAATGCCATGCAGATTTAAATTTTTCCCACTTGTGATGAATGCAGCTACGAATTTTTTTTTTTTTTTTTTTTGCATGCTAGCATGCTAGTTAACATTCGTGTCAATCAGCTATTGGCTCTCACGCTGGCTAATAGAATCTTCCTGCTTATTCGTGGCAGCCAGCTATAGGCTCTCACTCTGGCCAGTAGAAAATGGCAAAACTACATGAAAAGTGCCGTTGAAGCATGAGAAAATCGATTATTTCCACTATCGATGGGAGTTGGGAAATGGAAAGCCGGTCTTGGCCTTCCCGCTAACTTGGAGCATGTGCATGTAAATTTTGGTGCAAATCCGTCGAAAGTTGCGGCCGTGCATTCGTTACACTCACACGCGCGCATCCTGCCTTTTATATATATATATATATATATATATATATATATATATATATATATATATATATGTGTCTGTGTGTGTGTGTGTGTGTGTGTGTGTGTTATGTTATGATTCATTTCTACAGTCTATGGTCGTCTTGAAGGAAAATATTTGAAAGTTTTTTATAGCGTTTCAAATGAAAATTCGCTCACATACTGTATACAGTTTCTCTTGTCCATTAGGATACTGTGGTTTTCTTTTGATAAGAAATATCCCCGTATAATGCACACAATGAGACGATTGATTTGTGAGCGAAGGGCCATATGTAGATTTCCTTCAAACGTTGGTAAGAAAATACGGCATTATTCACCCACTCTCAATGTAAAGATTAATTACAAATCTTTGTAAAACTTCACACCAAAGTAAGGCAATTCGCTGTCATTTAAAAACATTAAAATTATTTTCAGTGAGCATATACAAAACTACTTTTCAGTTGTAAGTTCATTTTTGCTACATAGATAGAGAGATAAATAGATAGACTACAACTGTTTAATCTGCATTTCAATTTGCTTCATTCAATTGGGTATACACATATATATATTTCAAATAATAGTAATATCGATCTATCTATCTATCTATCTATCTATCTATCTATATATATATATATATATATATATATATATATATGTATATATTATTTGAAATTTGCCATTCGTATGTGGCTGACCTCTCTTTGGTGACTGATACAGGCCAAAAGAGAGAAAGGAAGTTAATACGTCAAGTAAGAAATCCTTCACCAGCCTCGTATCTTCATCATCCATTCCCAAGTGAGAGATAGTTATATACTTTCGGCATTTGAAATCAAAATTCATTTCAGAGTCGCCGTCATTTGAAATTTAAATTAAGTCAGTCTCTTCGTAAAAATGATAATTTTCAATATAGAAAAATGCAATTGAACCCTTGTTTTTTTTGTTTTTTTCTTGTTTTGTTTTGTTTTTTGTTTTTTTACGTTTTTTATTAAGGTAAATTACAATGCCTTGTGCCATTTTGCTGTTTGTAAATTCTTTTGCTGTTTTGTTTTGTTTTAGAGGTTTTTTTTATTTCTCCTTCCTTCTTTATTTTTCTTTCATTTTCTTTCGTCCATTGCTATTAATTCTTAAACTTTTTACTTCAGCCCTATCCGCCCCTTTTTTTAGTTGGTAATAGATATCATAACTTATACTAAGTTATAACTTATGAATTCTTTCGTATTTTATATGCTATTAATTTTTTTTTAACAGATTAATAGGAGTATAGCATCCGGTCATCACTATTTCCACGACTATTAACCAGGAGCAGAGGTTCATGCCTTGTTCCCTGTTCAGAATATGGTTTACCTGTTTTTTCCTTTCTTTCTTCTACCAGGGCTATAAAAATTTAACTCTCTTAACTTTTTGGTGATCAGACTGACTAGGGGGCTGTGTCTTTCTGTTATGAGTGTACAGGGTTAGCAGTTTGCTGGCTGTTGCCTCCGATTGGTCGTTAGGAGCCCGAAGTCTATGGTAGCGCTTAGAGAGGCTGCTCTGATCAATCGTCGCATAATATCAGGGTATTTGTAGTGCTATGTTGTGCATGGGTAGGTGTCCCTGAATGTATTTCCAATGGGCAACACTGAGGTCATACTATGGTCTGTTCTTAGCCACTCACTGGCTAGTTTTTATTGTCATGGAAGACACAGTGCGATAATAATCGTGGGCTTTTCTCTTTCTGCTCAACACAAGTTGCATGAAAAGCACAACAAAAAGAAATAAAATTAAATCAGTAAACAAAAAACACAACCACTCCACTCTACGTTTTTTTCTCTACTATTCGTGGTATCTGTTCATCAACGTAGGATCTTTCCTCCTGGAACTGTTGCCAGATATCTTTGCTCTTTGTGAAACCAATTTAAATTCTTCAGTTGTTACCAATGAATTCTTCATTCCAGGCTATCTTATTCTTTGCTGAAAGGATTCCAGCATTCACTTAGGTGTTTGCATCCGAGATAATCTTCCGATGGTTAGGAAATTGTCTCTCGAGGTCACAGATAACTTTCATGTGCTTCAACCTTTCGCTACTAAATTGTTAGCTATCTCTTTTTCCCAGGACTGTACTATATTAGATATAATAATTGAAAGTATCGAAAAGGTAGTTTGTTGAACATCTGCTAACACCTTTGTCATCGGTGATTTCAATGCTCACCACGACACGTGGCTTAAACATTCTAAAGGGATTGCTGTTGCCAGTGTTCAGACATTAAGATTTTCCATTGCCCAATCCCTTAGTCAAATCGTAGAATTCCTTACTCGTTTCCTTAGGAATACCGAACAGGCTTTTCTCCTTGATTTATTACCTCCTCGCTCTTGTCGAGCTTCGAACACTGCTCTCTAGGAAACTCAGATTAATCTGCGGTATCTATTGATAATTTATTCCAGTCATCTATTAAACAGGAACCTTCCTATGTATAAAACCTCTGTCCGTTACCGGAATTCTGTTTGGGACTCACTCCATGATTTTCTTAGTGACACCCGTTGATGTGACATCTTTAACCTTCCAATTGAGAATTGCGCCACTGAGGTTTCTTATTGAATCAAAGCCGACATGGACGCTTTCATCCCTTCTCGGAAATACCAAGTGAAATTTCAATCCTCTCCATGGTTCACACTAGCATTCTCGCCATGCTAGCACAAAGGAAACACTATTTCCAGCTATACCAGTGTGACAGCTCCCGTCGCAACAGGCGCCTATTTGTAACTGCTCGTAATAAATGTAAACGAGTCCTCTGAGTAGCTAAGCCCCCGTTTGCCGAGAAAATGAGGCACCTCCTTGCATCTAAATCTTTGGCTCTCATGATTACTGGCGTATCTGTAATAGGGTATTAAATAAGTGTAGGGTCTTTATTCCTCACCACTTCAATCAATTTGAAGTGTTAACATCATTTGCTGATAAAGCTGAATGCTTTACTCGTACATTCTCCTTAAACTCTACTCTTGACTCATCTGGAGCATCCCTGTTTAACTTCCCACTTAGAACTGAATCTCTGTTGAGTGATATGCACATAACCTTATCCATGGTTTCTGCTATCATTTCTAACCTAGGTCACCAAAAAGCATGTGGACTCGATGGCATCCCTGTAATAGATATTAAGAAATGAGGTCCCAAACTGGTTCCTGTTCTTTCTAAACTGTACAATAAATGCCTCGAAATATTCTGCTTTCCTGCCTGCTGGAACTCATCATCTGTTAGTCCTGTTATTAAGACCTCTGATGAACCGTCTGATCCATCGATCTTTCGGCCTAATAGTTTTCTACCGCTTTTTGGGAAACTCCTAGAGTTCCTAATCAATTCCAAATTGGTTCATCATCTCTCATCGCAGGACCTTTTTTTCAGACAAGCAATATGGCTTTTGTTTCTCCAAGTCAACTGCTGATGTACTGACGGTAATGACAGAAAGAGTCTATCATGCTCTAGATAAAAACGGTGAAGCCCGGACTGTAGCATTGGACATCTCGAAAGCCTTTGACAGGGTTTGGTATACAGTTTTACTCCACAAACAAAAAAGTTACGGTGTCTCCGAACACATTTTTGAATTGATCCAGTTGTTACTATGAAATCGTGAAATGAATGTTATAATGAACGGCCACTGGTCTAGATTCTTTCGTACTAACGCGGGTGTCCCCAGGGCTCGATCCTCGTTCCTAATTTTAATTTTAATTTTCATTAATATCCTTCTAGATAACATCAGCTCTCAACTTGGTATCTTCGCTGATGACATACCTATTTACTCCCGCCTTGATAGTAAGGCTGATCAGTCCGACAAGCTCAAAATGGCAGCAAATGTCGAAAACGACTTCAGGTCTCCTGTTAAATAGAGCAAAAGATAGCTTTTTAATTTCAGCACCTCCAAAACTAATCTTCTCTCCATTAATCATCTGAGAAACCTCTCTCTGCTTTCCATCAGTATGGCTGATGCTAACCTCCAGAAAATTGACTCGTTGCGCCTTCTCGGTCTAAGGCTCTCAGCTGATATGAAGTCAAAAGTCTATATTGAATCCATTGCTAGGTCAGCTGCTAAGAAGGTAGGTTCACTGAGTCGTGCGAGACAATTTTCTTTCGAGACTGTATCATACATATCTATGTCTACCATTCGTTCATGCTTAAAATATTGCTGACATATATTGCTCGGTACCCCTACTATTTACGTTGAACTCCTTGAAAAAAATCCAAAGAAGAATCAGCAATATTATCGGTCCTGATCTGGCGGCACGGCTATCTCACCGCCGAAAGGTTGCCTCTCTGTGTCTTTTTCTATAAATACTTTCATGGTAATTGTTCGGAAGAACTCTTCGCTATGATATCTAAATTTTTTTTTAAATTAAGCTTAATACTGGACTCTCATTGAGGTCGCATCTGTTTACAGTTAAATTATACGCTAACATATCTTTTTTCACTTATGGAACTCCGTTTGGCTCCATGCGTTTCAGTCTACAAAATTTAGATGCCATGCAAATCGATATCTACTGTCATCCGGATTACTATTTTCTCTTCCGGCTCATTAGTAATATTTCTGTTCCTAATTTTTCAACGCCCAGTAAGCCCCTTGTATTTTAGTGGCTTTACTTCCTTACATGGGGTGAAACAGGTTACAAAGAATGATAGATACAGACTGAGATAGATTGATAGATAGACACAAAGAGACCGAGATGAATAGAAAGAAAGAAAGAAATAAAGAAAGAAAGAAAGAAAGAAAGAAAGAAAGAAAGAAAGAGTGTGGACATAGAAATCAACAAGACCGTCTGATGACATGTTAAGGGGTGTAAATAACAATACAGTCATCATGGAGTGTTGGTTTCTATTGATACCCCCCCCCCAATATAGCAAATTAAATAAAGAATTTTATACAGTAAATACATCCGCATTTTAACTTACGCAAAAGTAATTAGCTGATAACGTTGGAACGTTGTTGCTTGTGAACATGTCGAAGATTCTAAACATCATTTGAACATCCCATTGAGATTTCGCACAACTAACATCTGGTGGCTTACATTGGAAATCTATTCGCATCAAACTCCCTGAAGGTTCCGGCATTAACCTCAATATTCTAGCTTATTTTACTATCTCTGTTGTCTGCAAATAAACAAGCTGTCCGCGGATGAAGAATGAGTTCAATGAATACGCAGTAATAGAAATAGGAATAAGATATATACAAAGGAAATGAGAACGCGTACTAGAATGAAAGAGTGCTGACAGCAAGGTTTTCTAGCAGCAGCAACAGCATTAGATAAGCCTTTTCAGCGGAATGAGAACAACTAATAAATAAATAAAATTAAATAAATAAAAACTGAATAAAGGTTTCAGTCAAAAAATCTTTGAAAGTTAGCCTGATGAAGACTGGAGATCACAACGGCCGAAAAGTTGTGATAATAACAACAAGCATGAGGACAATATTCCGCATGTAAATAATGATAAAGAAATTCAGAAATGTTTACTAGGATCTATTACTGGCAAACATCATCTTTACAGACATCATTTTGATAGCTTAGAATGCGAATATGATGCCGAAGCGTCAGAAATAAAACTGAAAGAAATATTAGGGAAGGCAGGAAACGAAGGCAGTAAGAAAGGACTATCTATTAACTGTAAGAAAATAGAATACACTGTTATCAATAGCAGTAACAGCCCATGTTGTAACTAAAAATTTGGGTATTCTTGTGAGAGACGACAGAATGTTTGATACAGAAATCCAAAAATTCATTAGAATTGTGAATGATGCCTTTCAAAAACTAAGCAAAGTATTGGGGGATATAAAATTTTCCTTGGAAATAAATAAAAGAATACTAAAATGCTATTAGGTTGGTGCAAAAATAATATTGTTTTTTGATGTTATACGTCAAAAAACGATATTATTTTGCACTAACCTAATATAATATCTACTTAACCTATACGCTGGATAATCTCCCCACAGATATAAAAGGACGTGGTCCTACAGCAGATTAACACTGAAAGACATTGTGAACATCGAAGGGGGTTGAAGGATGACGAGGTAGTACAAATAAACAAATTGCCGAACGCAATATACATCTGAAGATGACGGGAAAGTTGACCAGTCGAAAATTGCAAGGGGAAATTATTGAATAACGACAATGCTTTAAATCCAGATTTCTGAAAATATGCTATCACCTTTAGGCCAATCAAGAGTTGATTAGAATTAAATAATTAATGTTTTCAGCGTATTTTCAAAACATACAGTGTGGAGCAGATCAATCCGGAATTTTTACGTGATGCCATAATGTAGCGAGGTTTGGAGAGCTAGATTAAAAAGTACCATACCTCAGTGTGTCTGGCCACTGACGCACAATGCATTTAGTAATCGACATGTCTTCAAAATACGATCACCGAGCTGCTGTTGTGGGGAGCGTTCGCGCCCACCACAAAGCCAAGGAAATCATTGAATGGTTTAAATACCCTAAAACTATGGTCTACGACCTTGCAAAGGACAAGGTGCAAAACTCATAAGAAGCACTCTGGCGCCACCAGGACGCTTGAGTTCGTCGCCGACGTTTTTAAGGAGAACCCCCAAAAAAGCATGAGGAAATTCACCAAGGGAACAGGCACCAGTAGGCAAACAATCTGGCTTATTGTCAAGGTGGACTTGAATTATAAATCTTATGTGCTCAAGATTCGCTATTTGATCACCGTACAACTGGTCACCGTATCACTGGTCACCCATCGCCAGACTGCAATCCTCTCGATTATTTTGTCTGGGGCGTCTTGGAGAGGGTGATGAACATCAGGCCCTACAACAAAAAGGAGTCTCTCAAGGCAGTTATCAGGGAAACCATGGCCAACATAGACAGGGGTGACGTCTGAAGATATGCTTCAGCTTCCGGAAAATAATGGCTGTCGATGGTAGCCACATCAAGTGATTTTTGTACCTTATATATGTGCCTAAATGTTGTAACCCAGGGAACGTTACTGAATAGAATAATCAATCGAAGGTTGGTAATGAACGATAAAACTTAGGACAAGAGCAACACATATAAGATTCGCCAGCGTTGCGTAGAAGAAGTTGTCAACTACTAGGAGTCAAGTGAATTCCACAATGAATCTCCAATTCCAGACCAACATACAGTATTTACTACTGTATTTATGTGAATAGGGATATACCAGTTACCGTCTATAGGTATGCTACAACATTAACTGCATATAAAGTTTTATTGAAATATATTATTTTATTATTTAAAAACGCGATATTATGCATTAATTTTTCCGGTTTTATCTGCACCTCACTGTATGTTAGTCAAATTATCCCGAAGATTTTCTGAGTAGGGCCGGAACAAGGTATGCGGTGGAGACGTATTTCCTATTTCGCTTGTCCTTCCCTGAAAGGAACAACAGACCACATGGATTCTCTGTATTGACGTATAACATGTTGGTTCTTTCCTACAATGTATGTGATACGGGGGAGGGGGGGTTCTAACCGTGAAGTTTAAACCTAGCGGAACCAAAGAATGTAGTTCATCCGAGCACTTTCCTTGGAAGTAGCGACAGAGCAGTCAGTGGCTTGCCACATTCTGCCTGTGAGAGAAAGTTTGCATTAATATGCGTCTATGGTAACCGAATGAACGAAGGCTCCATTAATCTTTTATGTCGCATGACAAGGACAATACTTGCAATTAAATAGATTCATTTTTTTCTTTTTTATCTGCTAATAGATTTTAGAACAGTCATAGAGTTTAGTAAATGCACAAAATTACTCGAATGAATGGCATACACGTGTTAATGAGTTCTAACGCTCTTGGAACTACCATTTTCAAAAATATACGTGTTGCCAATAGGCATTTACTCTAATAAAATCAGGGTTTTTTTTTACAGGTGTATGATGCGACGGTCTTTTCAGCATTGCCCTTGACTTTACTTTTAATTATACATTTTTCTCATTTTCATGTTTCTTTTTCTCATCCGTTCTTTTTCTTTTTTATTTCTTTTGCTTCTCTCTCTCTCTCTTTCTCTCTCTCTCTCTCTCTCTCTCTCTCTCTCTATATATATATATATATATATATATATATATATATATATATCCTCTCTTTCATTTTCCTCTCCCTGTCTCATTCTTTTAATTCCTCTTTCTTGGTACTCTCTATCTGCCCTCTCTTTTCACTGCCCTCTTTCTCTCTGTCTCTCTCTCTTCAAGCTCCACTATCTCTTTGCACTCTCTTGTCTCCATCTTCTTCTTCCTCCTCCTTTCCCTCTCTCGCTTTTCTTCTTTCTCTCCTCCTTACCATCTCACTCTGTCCTCTCTCTTTCTCTTCCTCTCTTCTTTCTCCATCGCATTCTTTCCTTTCCTCTCTTTCTCCTCTCATTGCACTCTCTCCTTTCTCTCTTTCTGCTCTCTATTCTTCACCTTTCTGTTCGATTTCTCTCTCTTCTCTCCGCTCTACTCTTCTCTCTCTCTCTCATTCCTTAATCTAGCACCTCACTTCTTTTTTTCTAACTCTCTGTCTCATTCTAATGTTTCCTTTATACTATTTTATATATACTATTTTTATAAACACATGTTATGAACAGGCAACATCAAAACAAGGAAGATTTCAAAATATGCAAATTATTGCTGAATCAAAAGATACTGAATTTTGTCATTTTGGTATTTTTTATTCGTATTATTATTTTCTATTTTTGGTGAAAATATTTTTATTTTGCAAAAAATCAGACACAATTTACAATGAACTGAATTCTTTCTCCATATGTCAGTTGAAAATAATGCCTAAAAAAAAAACCAAATCGTTTAGTGTTAAAGAAAATCACTTTCAGAGATTTGAATAAAAATAGTCAGTTATTTAATAAACTATTCAACGAGTATTGTACACCATTCAAGGTGCGATGTCCAGAAAAATATTTGTACCAACGATTCAAACAGAAGTGATAATCTAATCTAACCGAATGAGATACACATAAATTCGTTGAAAGACTTCAACAAGCTCTTCTATCTGTTGGAAGAGAAGAACGTTCTGGAAGATCTTCAACAAACACATAAACCCATTGAAAAAAATCCATGTTCTTGAAAACATTCAGCAATCAATTAAATCCATTGAAGAATTTCAAGTTCCGGAATGTCTTCAATAAACTTTTGAAACATTTGAAAGAAATTTTCGTTTTGGAAGGCTTTCAATAAAGATCTCATTCTTTGGAAAAGAATCTTCGTTTTGGAAGGCTTTCAATAAGTATCTCATTTTTTAGGAAGAAAACTTCGTTTTGTAAGGCTTTCAATAAGATTCGCTTTCAAAATAATTTCAGAGAGAAATAGACATTTACAATCATGACATGAATAATAACATCTATCGGATAAGTTAGTCATAGCTATATGTTCTCAGAAAATATGATATTCCTTCAACATGACTAATTTGAGAAAGAGACACTTAATGAGACTGATAGTCGCAGAATACTGCAAAGAAAACCAATCATTCCGATTTGAATAATATGAAATTAAAAAAATTAAGCTACACTGCATTATCATTAGAACAGATTGAAAACCATACGCCGTCCTGCGTTAAATATTGTTAGCGAAATTTGCACATAGGAAATCGTTTGGAAGCTGTTGATGATTTTTTAGCACGAAATCACAAGTCATTGTAACTGAGGGTTTGTGCATATTTTATCTTTTTTCAACTACTGGCAATGGAAAATAATGCATTCTCTACCAAGAAAATGTAACTACATTTCACTCACTATGGTTGCAATATCAGTTAGAGTTCGGCTCTGTGGATTTTGAAGAATCACAAAATATGCCTGAGAAGAGATATATGCCATGGATTAGCTAGCCACTTTAGTACACGAGTGTACCCAGAAACAAACAGCCCAACCAGCGTCAGAGATTCAGCTTGAGCAGTAAAATCCCGCGAGATATGCTGGATATCCGTTGCGTCACTGCGAGATATTCATCAATAAATATATATGAGAACGAAAAAATATAGGAAACGAAGACTAAGAGATAATTAAGATGGCGGCAACAATAGCGTTATTGACGACTTTTGCCGCCAGAAAAGGTTGAGTAGATTTCGTTGTACATGATGTTGATTTTAGTTTATATTGAATACACAAAAAAAAAAAAAAAATAGCGTCAAGTCCAGCTCCAAATATCGTTCTGTATTTTTTCTTTTCTTTTACCTTATTCTTTTTTCAAGGTTCATTAATTTTCAGTTGGGCGACAGAATAGGGAGATGTAATTTCAAACATCGGTATCAAACTGAGGTTTCACCTTAGAAAACAAAAGATGTGGAATTTTTTCCTTTCTCCTCAAAGAAGATGTGTTCTAAAGATTTTCAATTTCAATATAGTTTACAATAGAAACAAGAAAAAAAGTTATGGCGGTTTTTAAATTGAATGGCTCGCTCGTATAAAATAAGAAACTCAACCCAGAACTTGTACATACGACCCATCGCTAGAGATACTGGGAAAATGTTCGACTCCCTGTACCGCTCGAGTAAGTACCCGACGCCTGCTATCCTTTACAAGTCCTATATATATATATATATATATATATATATATATATATATATATATATATAATATTATAAATTATTTGATTTAAAATGTTTTTTTCGCTAATAATAAATCAGTTAATTTATAATATTAATGCTCTGTAAATTTACATTGAGCACTATTTTGTAAAAATAAAAATATCTATAAGAACACCGGATTATATATCTTACTGTTCTTTCTTTCTTATATATATATATATATATATATATATATATATATATATATATATATGATAAAAATATAGTTTTACGATATGCTATATTTCTCAGGGTCAAGTGCTCAAGATCATGGCTATATCCTATGGAAATGGCCTAAGGATTGCGTTTAAGAGTGAAACAGACTGTTGCCGTATGTTGGATGTTGACCTGAATGTCCACTTCGTTCGGTCATCAAAGTTAAGTAACGTCGAACCTGGTTAGTACCTGGATGGGTAACCGCTTAGGAATACCAGAAACACTTGGGAAAGGGATTAATCCTCCTCTTCTTAAAATCAGCTCGGATTTGTATCAGTAAATCATTATCTTCAAAAAAGAAACTGGCTATCAAAAATATTTTCCGGCTTTAAACGGTGTGCCCTGGAAGATGTCTAGGTGTTCCCTGGCATTCCAGAGAAATATGTGTCCAGATATAAGAAATAAATATATTTACTTTATTATGTTTCGGCACCCGTCTCGTTCATATTTATGTGAATTACACTTTTCGGCTCTCTTTATAATTAAGTGCAAAAAGAGAGGAACTCTTCAATGTATTGAGGAGTAAATGAGAGTTTTCCTATCAAATATCCGCCCAAACATTGAAGAAATCGTTGACTGATCCGGCTTATGTTTCTCATAAACACAAGGACGAATAAACTTAAGATATGTTTTATTTTATATTTTTTAGTGCGTTATTTCTTTTTTGCAAGTCTTTTGACTTTATTATAACATTTGGATTTCGATGGATAGAATTTAGAAAACACTATTATATTCATATTGTCAACTGAAAATTACATCAAGTACTGTCAGGTTTGAAAATATTGTTTTTATTGTTGTGTCGACGGATTCAACCATTTTCTTTTGATTTCTTCATATAATGCTGTACGTTTGCTTGGGAGAGTAGTAATTCTGTTAGAAAAGGTGATATAAGGAAAAAAAACTGGGCGTAGATTAATATTTGGATAATATTCAATGGCGGCACACTCGAGAATTTTCCTTCTGCGTTATTTTCATTTTTAAGAGTGTAGTTTCTTTGTTTCGAACTCTATGACGAAGAATTTAGAAATTTCAATAGTTATTTTTTGGTCAAAGTTTTCTGTATAGAAACGGTTATTCTAACCATTATCATTATTATGACAGTATACTGAAGCGAAGACACTATTTCTGAAACTTTTCTAGTTTATTATTAAATGTGATTAGAACTTAGAGCAAATATTTTATTGTGTATTATATATAAAGGCAGTTGAAAGGTAGATGAGAAATATATCTGAAATTAAAGTAATTATAATTTTCTGTATTATACAGAAACGTATAGGCAATAAGTTACATATCTATAATGAATTTGAAGCCTTTTACTTTATAATACGTAAATAACATTTACAATTTTCATTTCATTAGACACTGTTTTGCTTATCCAAACGTCGCTGGTGTAATTGTAGGTTTCGATATATACTTAGCCTAGATGTTAATGGGCAGTCTTCTTGCTTCTTCTTCTTTTTGCTTCTTCTTTTTGCTTCTTGTTTTTGCATTTTCTTCTTTCTTTCTTTCTTTCTTTCTTTCTTCTTCTTCTTCTTCTTTTTCTGGCATCTTGTTTTTGCATTTTCTTTCTTTCTTTCTTTCTTTCTTTCTTCTTCTTTCTTCTCATTATTATCCATGCTTCTATTTTATGCTTCTTCTTGTTTCTTCTTTTTTCTGGCATCTTCTTTTTGCTTCTTCTCCTTGCTTCTTCTTCTTCTTCTTCTACTTACGTCTTCCTCTTCGTATTCTCCCTCTTCTTTTTTCTTTTCGCTTCTTCTCTTTTGATTCTTCTTGTTTCTTATTCTTTTTCTGGCATCATTTTTGCCTTTTCTTCTACTTCTTTTTTTTTCTTTTTCTTCTTCTTCTTTTTGCATCTCCTTCTTGCTTCTTCATCTTATTTTTCTTCTTTTTCATGCTTCTTCTTTTTGCTTCTTTTTCATGCTTCTTCTTGTTTTTTCTTCTTCCTACTTCTTTTCTGGCATCTTCTTGCTTCTTTTATTTTTTTTTTTTTTGATTCTTCTTCTTCTTGCTTTTTCCTCTTTTTTTCTTCTTGCCTAGCGTTAAACCTTTGCCAAGCCAATAAATAAACTTAAAGAAATTTGGAGATACAGAAAAAAATCAGCTGCTGATTACTGTTTTCAAGGTGAGTCCAAGATGGGCAAGTGCAATCAACCAATGTATTCAGCCATGCGAAAACACAAGTACCCCTAAAAATGGGACTGCACGTAAGAAAACAATTGAACGAACACGCAGAATGATTACAAAAAGGGCGTTGTCTAGCAACAGGACACCTGCCCAAGCAGATCAAGTCAGGGACTTTATTTCTGATGAGTGCCTGAAACAACGAGTAAAACAAAATCAGTTCAATTTCTTTGACTGTATTTATATGTGTTTGAGTGAGCTCCTCTGTTGGCTAATTTTACATGTCCACACTTGTTGGGATTATTTTATATCAAAATGTTTACTAGAATGCCAACAAGGTTCGAACTCTCTACTCCAGTGGTTCTCAAAATTTTTGAAGTCGGGACGCACTTGAATTCCTACCAAAAATTGAAGGCGCACTATATACATATTTCTGAAAAAAAATGTTATAATGAAGTCAAATATTACAAAAAAGAAATAACGCACTAAAAAATATAAAATAAAACATATCTTAAGTTTATTCGTCCTTGTGTTTATGAAAAACATAAGCCGGATCAGTCAACGATTTCTTCAATGTTTGGGTGTATATTTGATAGGAAAACTCTCATTTACTCCTCAATACATTGAAGAGTTCCTCTCTTTTTGCATTTAATTATAAAGAGAGCAGAAAAGTGTAATTCCCATATGAACGATACGGGTACCGAAACATAATAAAGTAAATATATTTATTTCTCATATCTGGACACATATTTCTCTGGAATGCCAGGAAGCACCTAGACATCTTCCAGGGCGCACCAGTGCGCCCAAGCACACCATTTGAGAAGTACTGCTCTACTCTTTAGTAATGGTTAAACAGATCAGCACCACTAATAATTATCCCTCAACAGTACTGGCTGCTCGGTCAATGACTGACGAATGTTTCTTTATAAGGAAACAGCTAATGTTAACGTTATCTTTACCTCGCCGATGGCAGCCAGCGTGCTGGCTTGTCTGTGTGCAATAGTCATAGTCCTTAAATGGTTACATTCTTCCATATATATATATATATAACAGCAAAAAAAAAATTACCTTGATATAGAGATAGTCTATTTCAGGTCGTTCTGTACGCGGCTATCATCAGTCCCTAAGTGTCTGCCTCGGAGCATTGTTTTAAATTTATTTTCAATGTCAGTCCTCCTCTGGTAGACGTCTTGTTAATGAGAATGGGTTTGTATTAGCGATTGGTGGGTGCGTAAGATATCTTATCCCGAGTGAAGCAGTCTGGGGTTGAATTTTATTTATGGCCAGAAGCTTTGTTGTTTGCAGTTTAATATTAGTTCTTACTATATCAGTTCCTACTATGAGGCGTTTCTTATACAGGCCCCGAATGTGTCTTACTAAGATTTACAGGAAATAGTTTTTGTGCTAAAAATATATAAAATATATATGTAACTAAATATATATATATATATATATATATATATATATATATATGCATGCAAGAATGCATAAATACACACACACACACACACACACACACACACACATATATATATATATATATATATATATATATATATATATATTAGTGACCTTCCCGTTCAACATCAGCTCTCAACTTGGCATCTACACTGACGATATAATCATTTACTCCCGTCTCGACAGTAAGGCAGATCAATTCGACAAGGTCAAAATGGCAGCTGAAGTCTAAAACGACATTAAGACCGTCGTTAACTGGGCCAAAAGATGGCTTGCTAATTTTAACGCCTCTAAAACTAAACTTCACTTCGTTAATCATTTGAGAGACCCCCTCTTTGCCTTCCATCAGTATGTCTGATGCCATCCTCCAAGAAAGTGAGTCATTGCGCCTTCTAGGGCTAACGTTCTCAGCTGACATGAGGTGGAAAGACTTCAGTGAATTCATCTCCAGATAACCTGCTGAGACGGTTCACTGTGTCGTGCGAGACAATTTTTCTCTCCGGGATCTATTTTGCATATCTCTAAACATCCATGCTTAGAATATTGTTGAGGTCCTTGATAAAATCCAAAGAAGAATCAACAATATTATTAGTTCTGATCTGGAGGCTTGGTTTCAGTCACTTTCCACCGCCGTAAAGTTGGCTCTCTGTGCCTTTTATTATAAATAATTTCATGGTAATTGTTCGGATGAGCTCTTCACTATGTTACCTAGATTGTATGAATTTAAGCGCAATACCAGACTGGCTGCGAGATCTCACAAGTTTACAGTTGAACTAGCGAGATGTAGCCGGGAATTCTATGCTAACATTTTCTAATCTAGCACTTCTCACTTTCGACTCCGTGCTTTCCAAACAAATTTAATCTGCAAAAATTTAAATGCAATGACAGTCCCTGTCTACTGTCCTCCTGATTGCTCTTTTCTTTCTCCTCGTTTCTAATATTGCTGTCCCTAATTCGTCCACACCCTAAAGCTCCTTGCGTACTAGTGGCTGCACTGCCTTGCTTAGGCTGATAATATATATATATATATATATATATATATATATATATATATATATATATATATATATATTACAAAGGTACAAAATAATTATTTTTATTCACAATATATATATGTGTGTGTGTGTGTGTGTTTGGCTAACAACGTTTCTTTCATGCAGCTTTCATTGAAAACGGCCGCCAAGGATGATTTAATTAATTTTTATTGTATTTCTGGCAATCTAACTTTTTCCCGCTTTTCGGGGGCTAAGTAATAGTGGAATTATCCATAGTGATAATTATTCCGATCGCTTTCGGCTTCTTCTATAGGCATTATGAAGGATGTGTTTTGGATGGTGAAATTATGTGTCTGGATGCTACAATGTAGTTTTACATTGTGGAGTTAGAGCGGTTTGTGTGCTCCGTGGCGGTCACGTCCCATGAGCTGCCTGTTGACCGGGTTACGACTTCTATTTTGTGAACACTTTTAACACACCATGTCTTCTACGAAATAGCGAAATATTGATAGTGGCTGAATAAACTTTAATAAGCAGAACCTCCCTGATAACGAGCTGTGTATCCTTGTATTATCAAGTAGAATTTAGAAAATCTCAATAAAAGATTAATTAAATCATTCTTGTCAGCCGTTTTTAATGAAAGATGCACACGCACACGGACATACATACACACACACAGACACACACATATATATATATATATATATATATATATATATCTTCAAACACAGCTCACCAATTCGAGTTGCTATCCATTACACTGCTATCGAGTTCCCACATTCAGTTACGTGCAAATACTTTTGAGAAAAGTATGAATCTATCTCTTCTATCCCAAACTTATGGGTATATAACACGAAAGACTGTGCGCTATCGTCTTGCCTGGCAACCGGTCTAGGAGAAGGACAAGCCAGAATTCAAAGCCGAAGGAGGCTGATTTGGTGACTTTGTGGCACACTATATGCACCAGTTCTTTGTATTCGACTCTTCCAAAAAGTGTGGGTGGTTCTGCTCGCGCCTTCCTCACTATAATCACATCATATATGCCAGTAGTCTGGCTGGTCGGTTCTAAAAACTGTACCCTCATCCGTCAAAACCGATATATATATATATATATATATATATATATATATATATATATATATATATATATATATATATATATATATATATATATATATATATATGTAGAGAGAGAGATGTTTGGTGGTACAAAATTTTATCATTACCATGAAAAGACGAAGATTAGTTTTATTATTACCACTCGTGATAATAAAAAGTAAAATGTAAAACGGATTAGCTAACCGGTTTCGAACCTCGCTCAACAGAGCTAAATCGAGGTAAATAGAGTAAATTATATAATATAAAAAGAACAATAGACATAGACAAAGCATATATATATATATAATGAAAGAGAGATGGAGAGAATTTAAAGAATTTAGTGTTGCTTGTTAATCATTAGTATTGGTGAATGTAATTCTCTAATAATAAAGGACACGGTAATTCATAAACAATTTTGATTTTTGATTTTTGAAGAGATTAATTCTATCTAAGAATTAGATTCGACGTTTTTTCATTTTGGGGTTATTTATTAAGATTAATAACTGTTATAAGCCTAATATAATAATTTTTATTATAAGCAACCAACTTGATATGAACAAAAATAAAGACCCCCACCACCATTGAATTATTTTATTGTAGCCAGATGCTTCATAATTATAAAAAAGGCTATTAAAATGTAATTCGACCGGCATATAACTTATTGATCCTTACAAATACCTTAAATTTATTACAAAAATTCCAATACTTTTAACCTAATTATTACAAATAATTCAACAAAGAAGAATCAAGTGACAGCATTAACTTCTTACATTGGCCACACATGTACCATATCCTCTCGAAAGTTGTATTATCATTTGTTAAAACTGAGCACATTTCGCGAATATATAAACCAACATATCACACACACACACACACACACACACACACACACACATATATATATATATATATATATATATATATATATATATATGTGTTCGTTTGTGTCTATATAGGTATATATGTACAGTGGGTCGATGAAAAAAAAATAAAAACGCCTTTGATAGTGTGCCACACTCTTGGGTACTGAAGAAATTCGAAATGTACAAAGTCTTCCCCATGATTGTAAATGTCTTTAAACGCAACACGAGAATGCAGAAAACCAGATTATACCTAAATCACACAAGAGGCATCTCCAACCGCCTGAATATCCGATGAGGAATCTTTCAAGGAGACTCACTGTCACCTCTTCTTTTTTGTCTGTCCTTAATCCACCTTACGCATGAATTAAACAATAATAGCTATGGTTACTAACTGAACAAGATAGTATTCACTCACCTACTTTACAGAATTGATCTCAAACTATTTGCCAAAGACGACGATGTGTTGAAAGGTCTCTTTAATACTGTAAAATATTTCAGCGACGACATAGATATGGATTTCGGATTAGATAAGTGTGCAAAATTAACATTCAAGACATGACGAATTAAAGAAACACGATCAATAGATTTAGATTTTGGCACAATAATTTGGTAACTGGGACAAGAAGCCTATAGGTACCTAATGATTAGCGAAGGAGATCGAATACAGTATCGCCAAATGAAGAAGGTAAAAAGGAAGTACGACAGGCGTGTACGTCTGGTACCGAATACTAAGCTGAAGTCAAAAAACAGAATGTCAGCTGTAAACACCTCGGTTGTCCCTGTAGTGCAATAGAGTATCAACTCTTTTAACTGGACCATAACTGACATTAAGCGAATAGACGCCAAAACGAGAAAGCTCCTCACTTGCCACCGTATGTATCATGCCAAGGCTTATGTTGATCGTCTGTATGTGCCCAGATCCGAAGGAGGCAGAGGATTAGTTCAACTAGACCTGTCTTATAAAACTACAACATTTAGCCTTCAAAGATACCTAGAAACTACAGAAGACTGGATGTGTCATGAGAGCAGTAAGCGTCTTTATTCAGTCATAAAGGAAGCCAACAATTTCAAAATGGAGTTTTAAGTGCGTGAAGAAATACAAGTAAAGCATAATACACCGACTGAAGCTGCAAAATACTTTAAAAAGAAAGGCAAATGCGACCGACCAGATACAGAAACGATGTCAAGATAAACCGCTTTACGGTCAATACTCTGTCCGTATCAAGATCATAACTCCGACTTTGAAGAAAAACTACGCTAAGATAAGGAGTAATCTTCACTCTTGTACCAACAAAGTGAATACGAAAAGTACATAGAAATTAACGCCGAAAAGCAGAACAAATTAAAAGTGAAAAGCAAAATTACACTAACCCCATAAACAGAACGAACTCCACATTGAAAATAGAATTTCGTAATTCAGCACTGAGAACATGCCTAAGTGTCACACTCTTTTAAGACGGGTTGGGACAATACATGTTGTAAACCAAAGAACCTGTATAAAGGTGGGTTTTTTTTACTTATTATCTGTGTAATATTTTTTTAATTTTTTTTTATTGATGTGCAACTTCACCTTTGCGGATCGACTTCATACCAAAGATTCCGGCAGCAACTCGACCTGACCGTTCTATGATTAAAACTTCACGGCGTAGAAGGTTGGGACTGAACAGGTTACTTCGGTAACTTACTGCGGCATCATACATCGTAGACAAGCCCGAGGGCTTGTGCCCTACATATTCGTATCCGACCATAATACCTTAGATCCCAGAAGGTGGTACGTTATTGGCCACGACCGAAGGCGGTCGAAGTTACAACATTATTGGTGACTATGACCAAGGATCAGACCCCAGTTGTCACAATCTATACAAATACAATATTTATCTGCATTTAGATAAAATTAGTTCCCGGGCAAATTGAAACGTTTAATTAATCAATTCCATTACTTCGACTTTTTCTTAGATTGCAGTCTTATATGTTCAAGCCATTCATATGAGGCACTCAGATACCTTTGTTTGTTAAGTAATAGTCTAGCCTCTACTTGGTCTTGAAATAGGTTTTATCATCTTTGTTGTTCTGTTGCTAATCTTTTTTCTCTTGTAATCTGTTGCTTTTTTTCTTTTGAATCTGTTGCTAAGAGATATTTCCATTTCATTGTTATATTAAACACAAACTTTCATTGTTATATTAAACATAAACATATGAAAAGATATTTATATAATGCCATGATTAATCAATGAATCATAGATAGCATTGGATGTCTAAGAAATATAAAAGACACGGATTAATTAAACGGTTCATTAGTTTCTATGTTTGTTGTGAAATCTTTATCTCTGCTTTATTGGATCTCAATACATTTTTTCAAGACTTTTATTTCTTTGCATTTTACTATTAAATCTTTCTAACAATTGATATTATTTTTGACTGCATCGGTTCACAACTTATAAATAATATTTATTGTATATTCTTAAGCAAACAGACAAAATAGAAACATAATGAGAAAATAAAAATATTTTTCTTTGAGACAGAGGCAAAACCGAAATTTCCTATTTTTAACATTTTTCTCATCAAGCTTCTATTTTTTTTTTATATCCGACTATTTTGAGGAATCGGAGAGTTGAGTGCGAATTCCAATCGAGTTCATTGTTGTTACTCTTGTAAAGCATATGAATCCATTTCGTTCCCCTGCTTTAGGTTAAATAATAGGACATATATCTGGAAAAATCATCGTTAATACTTCCAATCAGTTTATATTTAAAAATAAAAAGCATAAGAGTTATATAATCTCTAACATAATGGTACTGATAATATAAACCGTTTTCTTATAAGGAAACATTTGCTTTTCATTGGCCGAATTGAAATTTATAAAACCTTTCAAATAAAAGAATTTTTCCGGAAAATAGGTTTCTCAAGACTAGTAGCTCTTATCGTTCTTATTGATGGAGGTTTGCATACTAAATTTTTGTTTGAAGTCGTGTGGAACGCCTTGCGCATAGTTTATAACACTGATACAATAAACAACAATGTCCCAAAAAATGGTTGATAGCGACTCAGAATAAAAAATCAGAGAACCGAGTTCGCAACCCAGTCGAGTTCTTTACATTTACTCTTGATACATTGTTTTCAAGACTTTGATTTCCTTGCATTTTACTATTAAAACTTTCTAACAAATGTTATTCTTGACTGCATGGGTACACAAGTTATAAATAAATATCCGCCTAATAATATACAATATTAATAATAATAATAATGTGATGCAATATGTTTCGGCTCGGATTGAGAGGAATCGGAGAGCCGAGTGCGAATTCCAGTCGAGTTCATTATTGCTAATACCCTTGTGAATGGTATGAATCTATCTCTAGCACTGACTGGGTTTTACAGCTTTGGGTGGCAAACCGCTGTAAGAGAAGACAAAAAAAAAAAAAAAACTCTGAAATCAAAACCAACCTGATCCAACAACCTGCTGCCATGCAGGTCCTGCCTCTTTAGACAAAAAGGCGAGAAGAAGATAACAAAAAAATCAATCTCGCGTCTCATCCTGAACAAAGAAAGAAATTGTTCCTTCCGCCACTACTTCGGGCCGAGATAGAAAATAATGGACTCCTTGGACTTAATACAATGGTTCGAACTTTGGGACAAGGCACGGCGCTGTGGACCTCTTTGATTTCGGAACATTTACCAATGGCACATTAGACAATGAATAATATTAGGTTGGTGCAAAAATTATGACGTTTTCTAACATATGTTACTATGTGATAAAACGTCATTATTTTTGCACCAACCTAATAATAACAAGAATTAGTAGTAATAATAGTAGTAATAGTATTTTCGAATTTATTTCATCGGCTTACTATATCTAGATTCTGTAAGAACAATACTTGAATTATCTCCTTCCCTCTCTCTTTCTCTCTCTCTCTCTCTACACACAAACACACACTAATATATATATATATATATATATATATATATATATATATATATATATATATATTTGTATATATGTATTATAAACTGTTACATTGGAACATGCAAGTTACCGCGACAAAAATGCATATTTGTTTCGACGTCTAAAGCCGTCTCGTTCGGTGGTTAATAATAGTGGTAAACCGTCTGACGAGACATCTATATACGTCGAAACAATATGCATTTTTTCGCGGTAACTTGCATGTCCCAATGTAACAGTTTATAATAAATATTTATTGCGCTACTCTTGTATTGAGCCGTTTTTTTTTTTAAATTAATGTTATGAACGATTGAATTTTTTCGTTCTTTTACATTTGTATATATACATATATATATATATATATATATATATATATATATATATATATATATATATGAGACGCGTTTCTTTTTATTCATATATATATATATATATATATATATATATATATATATATATATATATAACTATTTATTTAAAAATATGATTCCAACACGCTACATAAGAGTTCTCATGTTTCAAAACAAGAGCCGAAAACTTCGTAATTATCCTCATCTTTGTCGCCATATTTATTACAACGTTTCGGTCGTTGTACGCTTCTGCCTTCCTCATGTGGTTGGAATATCGAACTGAACCCGTTAATTCGCTCACTGGGGTAGATTGTTCTAGTTCCATGTGTCATGTCTAATGGACGCCAGTTATTGAACTCACACTCTTGCGCCCTGTCACTGGATCTAACTAACGCCTTTATCCCCTGTGCTATGACACATAGCACAGTGGATAAAGGCGTTAGGTAGATCCAGTGACAGGACCCAAAAGACTGTGAGTTCAATACCTGGTTAAGGCGGTGGAGAACTTGGAGAGAGGAATTAACAGAAGATAACTGATAACTGACATCCATTAGACATGGTACACGGAATAGGAAAAGTCTACCCCGGTGAGCGAAATAAAGGGTGCTGTTCGACATTCCAACCACCTGAAGAAGGCAGGAGCGTACAACGGCCGAAACTATTTAATAAATATGGTGACAATAGTCCGAATAATATAAATAGTGTACATAATACCTCATCTCAGAAATATAGACAGATACTGTAGAAAATAATTATCATATATATATATATATATCATAATTATTTTCTATCGTGATACAGAAATTCCTGTTTCAAAACTGAAACTAAAATTGTAAATAATAATTAAACTTTAAATCTAGAGTAGATTATTTCTAGCATCGTTTGACAATGGAACGAAGCTCTGGATTTTAAGTTTAATTATTATAATTAAAATTACAATTTAAGTTTCAGTTTTGAAACAGAAATATCTGTGTTGTGATGGAATCATATTTTAAAAAAAAAATAATTATAATATTATGCTCTACTATTCGTATCGAGCACTGTTAAAATAGTTGCTAACGACACCGGATTATAAATCTCACTGTTATTATTTTAATATTATACACACACACATACACACACACACACACACACACACACACACACACATATATATATAGATAGATAGATATATATTAGGTTGGTGCAAAAATAATGACGTAATAATGTCGTTTTTTGACGTTAAAAAATACGTCAATAAACGACATTATTACGGCATTATTTTTTTGCGCCAACCTAATATATATATATATATATATATTATATTGGTGCAAAAATAATGTCGTTTTCTCACATATGTTACTATGTGAGAAAACGACATTATTTTTGCACCAACCTAATATAATGGGTGTTTTGTTCTTACACGAAACTGTACGAACATTTCTTTGCTCAAGTTAGATTTTGAAAAATCCCATTTCTTTCAAGAGTCCTTTCTAAAAGCCTAACCACGTAAAAAGAAAGAAAAACAAGACAAAAGGCACTTCTTTTGACATGAACAAATCTTTTCTAATAATTTGTTATCAGCAGCCTTGAATTTCATTGGTTTATAGTTTCTGGTAATCAATGTGAATTTTCTGAATTTTGAATAATACTTTCACTTGATTTCGTTTGCCTTTCCATAATATTATATTTACTTTTTTATAAAACTAGCTGACAATTTTTATCTTAGCGCTTGAACTGTTCAAACGTCCAGAACTTTATGGCTGCTATGTTTTTTGCCCGAATACAGATACAATCTTGACCACGATAACGGCCAGTGTTGCATAGTATCTGGTAGCAAATTTCATGAGGCTACAATTTATTTACTTGATGCAAAAGTTTCTAGCACAATATTTTTGTAGATTTTTACGTAAATCTTAAAAACGTGCTACATCTTTCTTTTTCAGCTTTTTATTGTTGCTGTTTACAAGTGTTTTAAGGAATGCTTGTGCAAAATGATCTTTTTTTTTTTTTAAATATTTCCCAAATCATGAATAGATTATAAAATGCAGATTCTGTAACTTTTATTCTCCATCTTTAAGAATTGGATCAAAAGTGAGACGGGATGTCTATATATGTAAGCGTTTGACAGAGTTTGGGAAGCTGGCCTTGTCAGCAAGGTAATGGTGTCAAAAGACTATTTAGCTAAATCCAGTCGTTGCTAACAAATCGTGTAATGAAGATCCTGTTGAAGGGGCATGCTTTCAAATCATTTCCTACTAACGCGCCCCCCTCCAGGACTCTATCCTTGAACTTCTGCGGTTTCTTGTCTTCGTCAATATCTCCGATGTTATCTGTTCCTAACTACGTATTTATGCTAAAAAAAACAACTATTTATTCTTGTAAGTTCGACGAAATCCATCAAAGTGGTTGTAGCATAACTACGGACGATAATATGCCCCCATTCAGATAAATACAGTAGTAAATACTGTATGTTGGTCTGCATTTGGAGATTCATCTCCATCTGTGCTGGTCAAACTCTCTGCCTCCGGGCAGAGAGGATCCCCAGACGAGACTATGTCGAAACAGCGACCCGACCCCGTTTTATACGGGGTTCTACGGGGAATTTTTGGCCGTGTCTACGGGTTCGGAAACCCCACATTAAATTCGGCTTTTTGCCTCATCTGACCGCGTGAGGCGGTTGGTACATATGCATTTGGAGATTTTTGGGGGAATTCATTTGACTCCCTTCTAGCAGTTGACTACTGCTTCTACGCGCCACTGGCGAATCTTATATGTGTTGTTTGTGTCCTAAGTATTATCGTTCATTACCAACCTTCGTTTGATTATTCTGTTCAGTAATCTTCCCTAGGTTACAATAAAAGTAAACCTGATAACTTCTCTAGAAAAGGACCTCCAATCAGTGGTTAACTGTGGCAAGAAATGGCTTGTAAATTGTAACGCTTCTAAAACAAAACCTTTATTTATAACCACTGAGAATCTTTTCTACCTGCCATCAGCATATCTAGTGCTACACTTGGGCAGAGGAACACTCTACGCCTTGCTGGCCTTATGTTTTCCACTAACATGCAGTAGATTAACTATATAGAATCAATTGCTTTGTCTACTGCAAGGGAATTTTGTTCTCTGTGTCGTGGCAAATATTTTTCTCATCAGAATCTATCACATACATTTATAAATCTATCATTCGCCCATGCATTGGATATTGTCGCCATATCTGGTCTGTTGTATATCTTGAGATTCTTGACAAAATCCTAAGAATGATCTTTAATGTAATCGATTCGGATCTGGCATTTCCACTTCAGTCACTTTCTCACAGATGTGAGGTGGATTTTATGGTTTTTTTTCTAAAAATAGTTTCATGGCGTCTATTTTGATGAGACATTTTTTCTTGGTCCCTCGTCTGCTTGAATTTAATCGTGCTACTATATTGGCAACTAGGCCTCACCGTGATAAGAATGGTTTCAAGAAAAAAAAGCACTGCATGTACTTAGGGCCCATTCAAAAAGAGATTTTATAATCATACTTCGTCTTTGAAGGTGAAAAACCATAGAAATGACACCAAGATGGCCGATTGTATCTGGAAATATATAACTGCTTTCATCTAATAACCACAGAAAACCTTTGGCCTCACGTTTTCCGCTGACATGAAGTGGAGCGACTATATCGAATCAATTGCTTCGTCTACTACAAGGAAAGTTGGGTTACTGTGTCGTGTCAGAAAATTTTTCTCGAAGAATCCATCTTGCACATTTATAAATCTACCAAATGGCCATGCGTTGAATATTGTTGCCATATCTTATTTTGAGATTCTTGACAAAATTCAAAGAACAGTCTGTACAGTAATCGATCCTGACCAGGCATCTCGACTTCAGTCACTTTCTCACCAACGTGACGTATCTTCCCTTTGTCTTTTCAACAAATATTTTCAGGGCAACTGTTCTGATGAGCTTTTTTCCTTAGTGCCTCCTCAATTGCATGCATTTAAATGTGCTACTAGGTTAGCAACTACCGTAATTTCCCATGTATAATACGCCTTCGTCCATAATACGCAGCCCTAAAATTATGCTGAAAGTGTGAAAAAATACTTCTACTCATGCATAATACGCACGCCTTGTTTGTTAATCAAACTCTATAAATTGTACCTCGCCAATTTCATTACGGACAGCGTTTCCTCTTATTTAAAAAATGGTTTTAAACATAGAATAATAATATTCTAATTTAGTTCTAAGATAATTCTTATTTTATTTTACGGCAATTTTTAAAGATTTTTGTAGCTGTATATAATACGCACCCCTGATTTTGCTTCTTTTTTTTTTAGAAAAAATGCGTATTAGACATGCGGAATTACGGCAAGTCTTCCCGTTTTACTGTTGAACTAACTAGTCTCACAGTTTCTAGTCTCACAGTTTCTTTTGTTGAACTTCTCACCTTTGGAAGTCACCTCTGAATGCCTGCTTCTCTGCCACCGACATAAGAATTTCAATGCAATGTCAATCACCATCCCTCTGTCTTCTTCCTTCAACTCTGTTCCTTTACCGCCATTTCCCCACTACTCTTCAGTTAAATCTTCTCCTTCTCTTTTTACTCTCTGTAACCTAACAACATTAATTTAATTTTAAGGAAGGAATGAATAAAAACAGATTTTGTGTTCAAAGACAAAGAACATTCTAGAAGACCTCATAGATCGAAAAAACGGTAAACTGAAGAAGCATTCGGAAGAAAATGCAAAATAAATAATAGAACTAAAAGGCGAGTCAGTTAAATTCCTTGAAGACATATTGAAAAAAATGCCTTTCATCGTCAATGAATTGATCGATTTGTTTTTAAGGCTTATCAAGCTCCTGTAGATGATTTAAAGCCATAAAATATTTTTAATATCGTAAGAATTTTATTTTGGAATAATAATCTTTTACTTTTAACTTTTTAACCCATAGCTGCAGGGAGGAGAGATATACCAAGGGTTTATGCGTAAGGGTTTTACTAAGGGATTGCGCATGAGTGAATATAACTAAACCTATTGGAATTGAACCTGGTTCTCCAATTTCTACTGGGAGCCGTTATCAATTCCACAGACGGACATTCAAACATACAACACCTGATATTCCCAAGTTCTCACCCACCTAGCCGCGACGTTGCTTAACTTCGATGATCGTACGAGAAGCGGTGTTTCAACGGGATATGGCATACTCCTGAACAATGAAAGTGACTAGTGTAGCAAGATATGTTACAAATACGGCGCATCCAATAATATTTTTTATTGATGTTGTTGTACTAGTACGATAGAACAGCTCGTCAAAAGTGTGACGATGGGGCATAAATATACGAAGCACAATATATCCATCGTGACATCCAGGCTGACAGGTGCATGCCAGGCGTGTCCATCATAGCCAAATATGTGTAATATGATGACATATTTTAATAAAATTAGGATATAAACTTATATGTGAAGAGCTCAGTTAGAAATACTTTCAGGTCGAGTAACCGATTCTTTTCAAAGATCTGCGGTCGAAGATCTTCACCAGTATTTTAAATGTGTGTCGCGTTAACCCCTCATAATGTTCGAAACCTCTATTAGGGGACGCTCTCTGGACTATAAGTAATCGGCGATATTTTTTCTCCCTCCCTTCTTACTTTTTCTGTTTATTTGTCAACATCTCTAGCGGAAAACGCGCTTCCCTTTGCGAAACGCATGAATATTACACACACTCACGTACGTAAGCACATTCACTCACGGCACATACTTTGGACCCAAAACGATTTTCACGTTTATTTCTTACACACATCATTGCCTTTGTCGCTTGTATATCTTTGTTGTTAATACATTATCATTTGTTTGTGCATATATATATTGGTTCTTGTCTTTTCTTTTCATTTTTTTCATGCGGACTCACACCCCCGACTCTACCATTTTGTTGTGGGTATTTCAGGAGACACGTCTACATTTCTCAACTCAAACACCGACGTTACTAACGCTCGCAACAAGTTGAGAAACGCGTACACCGGCCCGCAACAAATGATACCCAAATCGTTTTGTCTGCCTCATCCTTCACAGTTAGAAACAAAACACTCTCTGAACACTCGGTTCAGAGGCTTCCTCACTAACCTCCTCACAAACCGGAACAGAAAGGCACAGTGCTTCAGTCCTCAGATGCTCAACTGATTAAGGTCAGTCAACTGGTAAGCAAATTTTAAGTACTGAAGGGATATTTACAGTAGCCTGACTTAATTCATTAAGACAAAACATGTTCATGATAACTTCCAATCGATTAAAATCTACCTATACCTGGATCAAAAGTATTTTCGTTTTTAACCAACTTTTGCTTCACTGTCTACATCTAAAAAATAAGGCAATCTCCACTGTATTATGAATATTGTCATTACATATTAGGGTGTATCAAAAGTATTTTCGTTTATTTCAAAATTATTTCATGTAGCCATTTAAAGACTGATACGAATATATAATCGTTATTACATAAATCCTATCATATCAAAACTCTTCAGCTGTACCTTTTTATCTAAATTTCATAATGGCGGTTAAAATTTTATGAAGCGATATTTAAACTGTGCTGAGATTGTCGATGAAATTTTTCACTGAATTAAGAAAGCTGCTAGAAATACATTTTTTGTGACGTACTGTAGCCGTTAATAATTAAGTATAACTCAAGACTTCAATGTTAAGATAAAACAGTAATTAATTAAAACCGCAAATAAATATTTAACAAGAACAAAGAAGTAAAAGCCAACCAAAGATAATTAACCATTTCAGTGAAAACCTTGTTAGTAGCGCGGCTCGGCTTAACCATCTGGTAAATCCTAAATCCAAACCCAAATCATTGACGTACAATAATTCACACTAATTCGACTGGATAGTTCCACTCAATGGTTACTCCATAATCATTGCAGTCAGTAACCTGACACCACTATTTATACTCCTGGCGGAAAACATATATTTATAAGTTCAGAATGTCACGCTCGAACCTCGGTGTCATTTTCTTCCTATATGAAAAAATAGTATCTGACCATACTGCCTAAATTTTATTTCTTCTTCTTCTTCTTCTTCTTCTTCTTCTTCTTCTTCTTCTTCTTCTTCTTCTTCTTCTATTATGTGCCGTCTCAGTACAAGAATTTGAAGATCATGATTCTCCATAATTTCCTTTATCCTTTGTAGCTCTTAAATTTTTTTATATTTTTGTTATGTTTCTTAAAACCTGTCCTGCCATCCATTTATTCAAGCTCGCTAGTTAGGCTATGCGTTGCCTTCAAAATGTCTTGTGAGTATTAAATTTTCCAAACTCTCTTTCCTCATTATGTCCCCGAGAAATTTCAACTCTTTTTCTCTCTCTCTTTCTCTCTCTCTCTCTCTCTCTTTCTGATGTTAAGTATAAGTGTCATTTTTGTTTCCATTTTCTCTAAAACTTCCTCATTGCTCATATGTTCAGTCCATGGTATTCTCATCAACCTTTTATGAAACCACAAATCATTCAAATGTTTTGAATTTCTCCTTTGAAATAAGACTCCAAAAATGATAATCAATTTTTGTATTTTATAGGGCTTTAAAGTGTAAAGCAGTACTCGAAAATTTCAGAAGAGCTAGTATCATATAAAGGGTATCTTTTTAATATTAAATAAGGTTGCAAAACTTAAATGAGCTTGAAAGAAGCCAAAATATTTGGATGCATTCGATATATTGAATACTCTTGTGATGTTAGCTAGTACAAGAAACCCAGTTCTCTTCCCAACTATAATTTTAAGTATTTTTCTTTCTGTCTTTGTCACAGCATTGTATGAAAACACAACTTAAGGGAAAATACTGATTATTATTTTCGAATTTTTCTTTTGTTGTTGTCGGTCTCGTGATTCAATGATTTTCCATTTTTGCCTTACCGAAAATTAGTGTACGCAAAGACATTTTATTATCTAGTTGCGAATTAGCGTTATTCAAGTAAGTTTATCTCCAATTATATATATAACCAAATTTCTTATATAATTAGCGAATCTGAATTATTTATCAAAATAATAGATTCATATATATATATATATATATATATATACATATAAAAATATATATATATATAAATATATAATATATATATATATAGATATATATATATATATATATATATATATACATACAGTACGAGGTAAAAAAAAATGGATGCACCCATAGAAAGTCGATTTTTTTATTTTTATCAAGACACGTAATAGAATTCGTTAATACAGGGTATTAATACAATTGTACATATGTACATTATACAAGTCAAAAATGATTTAGTATTTTGTTGGGTAACCTTTTGCTTTAATAATGGCCATAATTCTTCGTGGCATGCTATAGACTAAATGTTTTAGTAAGTCAACATCCTTCGCCAGATTTTTCCAGCATTCCTTTAATTCGTGAAAAAACTCATCTTCTGTGTTAACTTTCCTATTATGGGCACGCTTGTCCATTATCGCCCAAATATTTTTAATTGGCTAGGAAGTTCGGGATACTTTTTCAGCAGCAGTGATTGGTATCTGGACAAAATCAATGGTATCGCGGACCAGCATCAATAAAACAGCATTCTTGTTAATTAAATGTGGCTTTCTGCTAAAAAAAAATGTCCATAGTCAACGTTTCACGTTTCAACACGATAATAATCTTAAGCAAACTGCCTTAAAGAATAAACTTTATCTAGAGAGAAAGCGCAACAAGTGTAAATTGCAACTCTTCCAGGGGCCTAGTCAGAGTCCTGACCTTAACCTTGTTATTGCCACAACGTTTCGGCAGTTGTGCATTACAATCTTCATCAGATGCTTGCTGAATGTAGATAACATTCAGGGAATGTCAAGTTGAACATTGTATTTAATAGACAATTATAAGTCTTTATCTAATTCCCAGGATGGGCAAGCAACTGATGACGGCGATGGCCGAAACTTTGCGATAATAACAATAAAAAGTAGGGCAATTGTTCGCATGTAAATAATATTAAAAAATTCTTTGTATTTATGAAGGTTTTGCTATGCAAAAAAAAAAATAAAAATAACTGAACTCGATAGCATTTGCTTAACTGAACCCATGAAGGTGTCTATCGAATGTGTCTTTTTAACCCTTTTCTTTTTCCATATTTCTTTTCCACAAATTTATCTATTTTTATTTACTATGCTTTCTTGATTACAGTTTTATTATGTTTATTAATTAGTCAATTTATATTTATAATGTATTAGGTTGGTGACAAAAATAATGTCGTTTTTGACGTATTGTTTACCGTCAAAAAACGACATTATTTTTGCATCAACCTAATATATAATTCACATACTATGTTTGTGATGTTGATATCTTATTTGTCAAAAGCCGTGGAAGTTCCATGGATCCAGATTTAAGTATTCTGAGAAAGTGCTGAAATTGGTTCCTAAGTAAGTCATTTAATTCTACATCTTTCAACAAAACTTTTCTTTTTTATCTTGTCAGGAGATTCTCTCGGAAGTATTTGAAGAAGTCATTTCGAAAATAATATTATTTACAGAATTGGGATTTCTGGATGAAACTCTCCTAGCAATATGAAGGTGATCAAAATTCTCGTACTTTTCAGATCCACATACTTGATTCTATCTATCTATCTATCTATCTATCTATCTATCTATCTATCTATCTATCTATCTATCTCAGTCTGTTCATATCTATGTGTCTGTCTGGCTGTCTCTCTCTCTCTCTATATATATATATATATATATATATATGTATACACCAGATTGTTCATTATCTATCTATCTATCTATCTATCTATCTATCTATCTATCCCACTCTTTTTATTTATCTCAGTCTGTTCATATCTATGTATCTGTCTGTCTGTTTGTCTGTCTCTCTCTGTCTGTCTCTCTCTTTATATATATATATATATATACTAGCAGCATGGACTGGCGTTGCCCGTGCTTGATTCTAAAATCGTACGACTCATACAACAATCGCTATCACTTGAATTAAAATATTTTTGCACTTCCTTGCCTTTAAAGGAGTGCCCTTTGCCGTGCTGATCTTGCTACATGCCTTACTTCTTGCCTATCTCACACTGCGAATTGTTTCCAAGCTCTATACTAAACATTAAATCTGTTACGAAAAAAGAACTAAACAAAATGAACACAAAACGATCAGCTTTATAAAAGGACTCGCAACTGAAAAAGCAGAATGAAAAGAATGTTAACAACAAATACTTTTTCACACCTAACCCAGTTCTGCGGAATCAGAATCAACGTTGAGTTTAAGCAAGTGAATGAGCCAATTGGAGTAAAGTGCCATGCAGATTTAATTTTTTCCCACTTGTGATGAATGCAACTATCGATTTTTTTGCATGCTAGCATGCTAGTTAACATTCGTGTCAGTCAGCTGTTGGCTCTCAAGCTGGCCAATAGAATCTTCCTGCCTATTCGTGGCAGTCAGCTATAGGCTCTCACTCTGGCCAGTAGAAAATGGCTGCAAACTGCATGAAAAGTGCCGTTGAAGCATGAAAAAATCGATTATTTCCTCTATCGATGGGAGTCGGTCTTGGCCTTCCCACTAACTTGAAGCATGTGCATGTAAATTTTGGTGCAAATCCGTCGAAAATTGCGGTCGTACATTCGTTACACACACACACACATCCTGCCTTATATATATATATATATATATATATATATATATATATATATATATATATATATGAAGAAAAATATACGGAAAAAACAAACAAAAATCCTTATATGCAATAATGTTGTTTTAATGTTAATATGTCAACATCGGACGTTTCGGTTTAATAAACCATCTTCAGGACATATTCATAAAATATAATTAACATCAAATGAACATGACAAAGATGATGGACACAAGAACAAGACTTATCCAAACAGATAACTGAAGGTTTTATATGATCAGCGTTCCGTTTTAAAACATAGTCACGTTGTCGTCACGTTGTCGTCACGTGGGCGACGCTGTGAAAACATATTCCTAAATTTGAGTATTTTGAAAGAAAAATGAAAAATGAAAGAATTCTATTTTGATCTAAAATTTATATGTACGCTTGTCGAGCATTAATCTCGCTAGAAAAGGGGAAATACTAAAGAAGCCAGGTCTAGTATTCACCGTGCGTGAGATGGATATTATGCCTGCTTCATAAATCCTCCTAAGATTTTTATTATGAAAATATTTTAAAATCTTCACGGAATCAAAATCGAAATTATGACCTGCTTTAGTTATGTGTACAACTAAAGCATTGTTTAAATTTCTGAGGCGAATATCTCATTTATGTTTGAAAACACGAGATTTTATGGACCTACATGTTTCACCCACATATTTTAAGTCACAGTTTTTGCATGAGATTTGGTAGATGCAAGCATCGGATGTAATATGTTGTTTTCTGGTGCTATTTAATAAATTACGGATAGTTCTAGTAGGTAATATTGTAGTTTTAATTTTTAACGCATTTAAATTATTGGAGATACGTTCGGTCAAATGGTTATTTGGAAGAAAGATGCGATCAAAAGAATTATTATCAGGGGCAGCTGAAAGTGTACCTTTCACTGATGTAGTTGTAGTGGCCTCCGAGGTGTGATTTTGCGCTGATGAGTAAATTTTCAACGCTTTATTTTTAGCTCTCTGTAATAATTGTCTCGGATACGGAAGATTTGAAAAGATATCCTCAATATATGTGAATTCATCATCTAATTATTTTGCTGAACAGATGCGAAGAGCCCTTAAATAGAATCCAATAATACCCCTCTTAGTGTTAGTATCATGGTGAGAGTAAAAGTCATTTTTACATGTGGGTTTACGATATACTTTGAATTCTAATTTATTTTTATTTTTAATGGGTAGTATGTCTAAAAAAGGTAAAGAATTATTAGACTCAAGTTCATAGGTAAATTCTATAGTAGGTTCTATTTTATTTAATCTATCAGTAATCTCATTTAAATCATGTTTATGTGGGTAGATAAATAAAATGTCATCGATGTATCGGAAGTAATGTGTATCGCGTGGAATGATATGTTTATGTTCTTTGGTTATGATCCAAGTCGAGATTCCCATCCTCCCCAGTTTGTTTTGACACCCCCTTTTCATCTCGACTGGGTCAGTTTTATATTTTCCCATTCCAGCCTAATATTTTATACTTTTTCCCACTCCCTTAGCGAGAGCGTCTCTTGATTTTGTCCCCTGGGCAGAATACAGCGGCCTCTCTGTTTTATGGGTTGGACGGTCCCTACTAACATCAATTATGTTTAGTTTGTATTTGTGTTTATTTTAAGTTTATTATTGGGTTCATTTCCCTCCCCTCTCATTTTATCATTATTAGAACTGTATATATATATATCATCATTGGAAATTTTATGGTATGGGGCGCGATTTTGGTAGGTCTCCCTTGAGAGCTCGTGGTATTATGGTGGTTGAAGGATTGTTTGGTGATGGACGAGTTCTTTTGGTGAATGGGTAAAATGTAATGTACGAATGGGTCGCGAATCTGATTAGCTAGGTATAAGATAGTTAGTGTTGACCAGCCTCTACCCCTCCCCTTTATTGGTCTCGTGCCACAATTTGTACTTTTTGTACGAATAAATACCAGTTTTCTTCTTGTGTCCATCGTCTTTGTCATGTTCAATTGATGTTAATTATATGAATATGTCCTGAAGATGGTTTATTAGACCGAAACGTCCGACGTTGACATATTAACATTAAAACAGCATAATTGCATATAAGGGTTTTTGTTTGTTTTTTCCGTATATTTTTCTTCATACTGTCGGATCTATATCCATATATTTGCTTACATATATATATATATATATATATATATATATATACACCTTTGTTCATATCTATGTATCTATCTATGTATCTATGTATCTATCTATCTATCTATCTATCTATACCACTCTCTTTATTTCTCTCTCTCTCCGTCTCTCTCTCTCTCTCTCTCTCTCTCTCTCTCTCTATATATATATATATATATATATATATATATATATATATCAGTTTGTTCATATCTTTCCCTCTTAGACTATTTCTATCTATGTTATGGTCCAAGGTTAGGACCATGGAAGAACAACACGAAACACAACAGTAGAAATAACAAAGAATATATTACACAAGAAATAATACAAGAAGTGAAAGGGTTAGTAAGACTGTTCGACTGGTTTGGCGTGACTGCTATCAGCTCGACTCGATTCAATACCATCCCAATACCGTTCTAATATTGTTTGTCTCTCTTGAGTGGCGTAATATATATCGTTCGGAAGAGTTCATTCCGTCGGTCTAGATAGGTACCATGACAATCTATCTATCTATCTATCTATCTATCTATCTATCTATCTATCTATCTATCTATCTATCTATCTCAGACTGTTCATATATATGTATCTATCAATCTTTATCGCTATCACTCTCTCTATATATATATCAATTTCTTCATATCACTCGATCTTTTTTCATATTTATCTATCTCAGTCTCTGTATATCTACGTATTTATCTACCCTGTTTCTACAGAACGTGGATTATCATAGCTCTTCACAGCTTCCTGTCTTACTCCTATACGACTCCTTTTTGCTTGTGTTACGCTCGTTCTTCCATTTCTCATTTTTTCCCCTTTCATTGTCGTGTTTTTTGATGTTCCTGTGAATATTAAATTCACCAAACCATCTTTCCTCATTATGCATCCCAAACATTTCCCAATCGTTTCTTTATTTTTATTAGAATCAAAGAGCGGTAGAAACCCACAGTGATAAAGAAGTATCGAAAGATATTGATACCGAATTTAATGGATACTTAAAAATACATCATTGATGTTCTTCTGGGCCCTACACAGTATCATTATATTCTGCGTGATTTCAGAGTCTCATATATATATATATATATATATATATATATATATATATATATATATATACACACACACACCAGTTTGTTCTCATTTATCTATCTCCCACTCTCTTTATCTATGCATTTCAGTCTGTTCATATCTATGTATCTGTCTGTCTGTCTTTCTCTCTCTCTCCCTCTCTCTCTCTCTCTCTCTCTCTCTCTCTCTCTCTATATATATATATATATATATATATATATATATATATATACATACACCAGTTTGTTCATATCTATCTATCTATCTATCTATCTATCCCACTCCCTTTATCTCTCTCAGTTTGTTCATATCTATGTATCTGTCTGTCTGTCTCTCACTACACACACACACACACACACACACACACACACACACACATATATATATATATATATATATATATATATATATATATATACACCAGTTTGTTTTCATCTATCTATCTCCCACGTTCTTTATCTATTTATTTCAGTCGGTTCATATCTATATATCTGTCTTTCTCTCTCCCTCTCTCTCTCTCTCTATTTATATATATATATATATATATATATATATATATATATATATATATACACCAGTTTGTTCATTATCTATCTATGTATCTGTCTGTCTGTCTGTCTCACTCTACACACACACACACACACACACACACACACACACATATATATATATATATATATATATATATATATATATATATATATATATATATACCAGTTTATTCATATCTATCTATGATATGGCCACAGCATTACTTCTTTAGATGTTGATATTGTGATTTCCGAAGCAACTGGTTTTGCGTTCAGAGTTTTTCCTCCGCCCAGACTGGTTGACAACTAAAATTAACGAACCCCTTCTTCCTTGTTTATTTAACCCTACGGCTTAAGGGGTTAAAAGTTAGAGATTCGTAACTTTCCATGTATATTCGTGTGGACGTGAACGCAACAACTCGGTCAGAATTGGAAATTGTCACGTCGATTTCACTGACTAGGCCTGTAAGCGCTACGGTAGGCATATATCCACAGTGGGCATAGGCATTGCTTAACCAATTGTTACTCTCAATTCATAGATCAAAGAGTGAAATTGTATTTTAGCGGGAACGAAATAGAAACGACATGAGGAGACGAGAACAAAACTATAATCAGCCTATGCAACATATATTCTTTCATCTGAAGATGGACAGAAGGAAAATAGCTGAAACGTTGTTGATAATAAAATCCATAAGAATCAGAGATGAGAGAAATGTTTCGAAGAAATCGAAGATACGAAAGTTCTTTGTGATTCCTATTAAGCTGAGTCAGAAATAATTTCTATTTGCTTCTTTCGAAAAATAAAATTCTGTTACATTTATTTATTTCTGATTTTTAAAAAATTCTTTGGGTTATTTAATGCCGAAATCTAAATATGTTGTATACAATTCTTTTCTTTTTTTGCGATAATAATGGATTTAGTGATCCAAGTCTTACTAATTAACCCATAGCTGGGGGGAGAAAATGTGGATTCATACCTTTCCCAATGGTATTTGCGCGTAAATGAATATAACCAATTAAACTGGAATTGGAACTCGTCTCCCTGATTAACAGTTCAGAGCCATTATCCATTACACCACCTGCACATCCAAGCTTACAGAACCTGTTATTTCCAAGCGGTCACCCATCTAGGTACTGACCAGGCCCGACGTTGCTTAACTTCGGTGATCGTAACGGGAACCGGTGTTTCAACGTGATGTGGCCGTAAGCCTTTCAATTATATATTCACCATAATTTGCGATGACTTCTAGTTATTTATCAAGTCGTTCTTCGATAAAATTCCGCAAGTTTTGATTAGAAAAAAATCTTCGAGGAACTCCTGAACACCTGAAGCGTTTTGCAGCGATCGAAATAGGTAATAATCGATTGGTGCAAGGTCAGGTGAATGCGGCAGTTGCGGTAAAGCAGACACCAACTGAGTCAAAAATATTTTCTGTGTTATTCTTACTGGGGAGTTTGTCGCAACTGTTACACACTCTCCGTCACTGACAAGTAGTCGGCATAATTTCCTTTCTGCAGTAGCTAATGAAGTAACCAATGAAGACCATATGTGTCGTGCTATTTATTGGAAGAAACCCATTTCTCTTACTGTAAAGACGGTTGATTTGCCTTTCAGTAAGAAACAGAGACATTGCTAATTTTGTGAATTGGACAGTTGTGAAAGCTAATGCCGTAAGCCAAATGATATAGCCCACTGCAAAATATCGACCGTAATCGCCGAAACTCTAATTCGCGCCACATATGATGCCCTGATAATGTCACAGTGAGATGAAAAACCGACTCCTTAAAAGCACAAAGTACAACAATAATAATTTAAAAAAAACTAATACTAAGTACTTAATTTTTTTTATACTATTGTTCCCTTAATGCAAGGCTCGAGAGCCACCCGAAGGCTGCTAGATGAGATTCTTGTAAGAGCGTAAAATGATGAATTAACGAATGCATATTATAAGAATATGTAGGATAGATCATGTTTGACGGTAAATCCGAAGAGGAGGAAAGCATCCTCTCGGGAGTAACAGTTCTGAGGAAGAAGATGTCTGAGTAAAACTTCCTTTTTATGAATGGAATACAAATGGAAAGAAGGTTAGTCGACTGTTTATGCGGCATGACGTGTATTAAGTGTCAAAGTCTGAAATGGTGGAACTAAGGAGCCTTATGGAAATAGAGATAGAATAGTAGGAGGCTAACAACGTTTCGTCCGTAGAAAAGGGGTTGTAAAGTGGAAAATGATTCACTACCGACCAGGTGGCGTAATGAAGACTACGCTGTAATACTTCATTTTGGGTCTGATTTTACTCTTGTAACGATAGAGCATAGTCAGGGGCCAGATACTTTCTAGATAGTTTCTAGGAACCAAGTACTTTCCCAACATTTTTAGCCACGGTGCGAGTACCATTTGAGGTCTGGGGTGATCTTTCATCAGAATAAACGCGTCCTGATTGAAATGACACATATTCATCAGAACTGGAGTTAGTTTAAGGTCTGCTCGTCGGGAATGAAACGTTACAATCATTGTTTAGAAGGCATTGGATTATACAACCCGTCTTTCCTCCATTGGACTGTGAGAGTTAAGTCAGCAGATAGATCAACAGTCAGGTTCTGCTTATCTATATTTATAGATACTTGCCATCACTTTTGATGAGATTGGCAGGCTAGCATTTCGCATAAAGGAAAAACCAAGCCAGCCAAATAATTTACTATAAAAGAAAAAAATCTGATAGGATTAAATGTCTATGGATGAAGCCAGTTTGACGAGTTGATTAGACGTTTGACTTTACTTGCCCTTTCTCGTCTTCTTTTTTTTTTCAGTCGATAGTTTCCTAAGATTTTAAAGATGTCTTCTCTTATGAAGCTAAGTAATTAAAGCTACCGTAATTGCCCATGTATAATACGGATTTTTCTAAAATAAATAATAAGCAAAATTAGGGGTGCGTATTATGCACGCTGCAAATTTAAAAAAAAATGTTTCATAAGTCAATTTCAGTTGCGAAATGACTACACAACATACGACAATTTGACACTAACATTCAGCGATTGCGACCCCATAAGGATCTCAAATACAATCATATATACCTAACACTACTTACAAATGTAGAATAAAATAAGAATTATCGTAAAACTAAATTAGAATAATATTATTCTGTTTAAAACAATATTTTTTAACAAGAGTAGGAAACTCTGGCCGTAAATTGGAGAGGTATAATTTATAGGGTTTGTTTACCAAACAAGGAGTGCGTATTATGCGTGTGTAGAATCATTTTCTCACTCTTTCAACACAATTTTAGGGGTGAGTATTATGGATAAAGGCGTATTATACATGGGAAATTACGGTATATGTTCTTTCTTCCACGGGGAAAATTGTAACAATATTTCATTCAATGTTTTTTTTTTTTTCGGTGTATTATTCTCATCCAAGATGTGATATTTAAACTCATATCCTTGTACATTATTTACATTATTCGGACTATAGTCCCCATCTTTGTCGCCATATTTATTACAACGTTTCGGCTGTTGTACGCTCCGGCCTTCTTCAGGTGGTTGGAATGTCGAACTGAACCCTTTATTTCGCTCACTGGCGTAGACTGTTCTAGTTCTGTGCCATGTGTTCTCAAGGACACATGGCACAGTGGATAAAGGCATTGGTTAGATCTAGTGACAGAACCCAAAGAGTGTGCGTTCAATACCCGGTTAAGGCAGTGGAGAACTTTCAGAGGGAAAATTAACAGAAGGTAACTGATAACTGAGATCCATTAAACATGGCACGTGGAACTATCAGGTCATTCCATAAGTTCTGTCCGAATTTTGAATAAAGAAGACAAATGACCAAATGTTACATTTAATTACAGATTCAATCAACAATGTATTTTCCCTGATTATCTATGACTTCCTTCCATCTATTAACAAGCTTACTAATTCCATTACTGTAAAATTCTTTGGGCTTTGATTCGAAGAACTCACAAATATCAGTTCTAACCTCTTCCTGTGTTACAAAAGCTGTTTTTTCCAAATGATTATGTAAACTACGAAACAAATGGTAGTCTGAAGGAGCAAGACCGGGAGAATAAGGTGGATGAGGAATTTTCTCTCAACCAAGTTCTTCGATCTTTTGTGACGTGATTCTTGCTGTGTGGGGTCGCGCATTGTCCTGATGAAACATCACCTCTTTTCGATTCACTAGAGCAGTCTTTTTCCTCAAAGCTTGGTTCAAACGATCTAAATGTTGAGAGTATATTTGAGCATTAAGTGTTGCATTAGGTGGTAAGAATTCAAAGTGGGTTATTCCTTGGTGATCCCACCAGATTGAAAGAAGAACCTTTTGCCCATGAAGTTCCCTTCTCGGCTGTGGCTAGGGTCCTTCCCCTTTACCAAGCCACTGTCTACGACGCTTAACATTTCGATTTTTCGTCGCCAGTCACAAGTCTAACCGAAAAAGGTGAAACAAGTTGGCGAAAATGGAGAGAAGAGCAGATGTCAACTCGGGATTTGGGGTTGTTTTCAGACAATTCATAAGGCACCCATTTTCCAAGTTTAGGAACTTTTCCAATTTGTTGAAGATGACGATGAACAGTTGTATGGTTTGAACTGAGAACCACTGCCAATTCCTCAACTGATAAAGTAGGATTTTCTTCAAGGGATCCTTCAAGAAGTTTTTCATCAAACTCAACTGGACATCCGTTTCGATCTTCATCTTCAAGTGTTAAATCACCACCTCTGAATTTTGCAAACCATCTTCTGCAAGTTCTTTCATTCACACATTCCTCTCCATAAACTGATTGAATGTTTCTCACCGCTTCGGCTGCTAAGTTTCCTTTCTTGAACTCATAAAGCATTATGTGCCTCAAATGATTCTTGGGTACTTCCATGTTAGCAGGGTTTTAATCAAACAAAATTTAATTTTATTGTTCTCTGAAATAAAATTTGATCAGTTTAAATGCATCTAAACATAAAAATAATGTTCAGCTCCATTAGATATTATAAAATACTCTTTAAATTTCGTTCATTTTAACAAAAAGATAAAATTCGGACAGAACTTATGGGATGAGCTGATAGAACAGTCTACCCCAGTGAGCGAAAGAAAGGGTTCAGTTCGAAATTCCAACCACCTGAAGAAGGCCGGAGAGTACAACGGCCGAAACGTTGTAATAAATATGTCGACAAAGATGAGAACAATAGTCCGAATAATGTAAATAATGTACATAATACCTCATCTTAGAAATATAGACTCATATCCTTGTAGAGTCAATTTAAATATACTCCAAACATTTGGCTTAAAGTTGGATTTTTTTTTCATTTCAGATGTAAACTTTGGAAGTTTACAAAACTTTTCATTTAATTTTTCACTCCCTAAAATTAAGGTTTCGAATTAGAGTTTAGATATATAGAAACAATGGAGGTGCCGGCTTAATCCATCTCCTGATTGCGTCAGTTTCAATAGACGGCTTTCTTTTTTTCTAGAGGGTGTCCAATAATGATTGGACTCATTATAAATGCAAGTATCTCGGATGATAAAACTGACATAGAGTACCAAATATATTTATTACATAACTGATGTAGAAGAGTTCAACATATCTAAAGATTTGAAGATTGCATCAATGGGATGGCCGCCATCGCAAAGCTCACACTTTCATTTCAAATAAAAACAAAAACCTTCTATCACTACCATAATTTACGAGAGAGTAAAAATGCCTGAAGAACTTTATCAAGTCAATATCACCTCAGTGGACAAAACGCGTCGGCAAGAAAATCTTTTCGTCATGTCTCTTTTTATTCACACACACACACACACACACACACACATATATATATATATATATATATATATATATATTAATGCATGTTTCATTAAATAATATAGACAAGTTTTGTCTATTTACTTTAAGTAAGTTCCTTTCATATTGTCTGATAAGCTTAATCACATTATCGTTGAAAGACCATATTGATACATGTTTAAATCCAATCTAAGCTTTCGGCTTCCATAAGCCATTATCAAAGATGACAATTTCAATAAATCAAACAACACACGGACGAAATAACAATGACAGTCCGCCCTTGCTGCATGAAAAATTTCAAAGTAACCACAAACTCGTATATACGAGACTCGGAAGCAAAAATCGCGTCGCAGCTCGTGACGTCACACATGACCACGCGAGAGTGAAAAACGAGAAGTATTTAGTATGGGAAGCCGTTGGTATAAACCATTGGCTTCTGTTATAAATTAAAGGCATTTAAGGATATTTGTGGAGATTTCATAGTTTATTTTGTTCAGGTTAGGTTTTAACTGTTTTATGTATAAAGCTTCAAGAATTTTTAATTTCTGTTTATTGTTTTCATGTTTAAGTATAGTTGTGTTGTCGACAATGATATATATATTGTCATCCACACACAAACACACACATACAGCTCATCAGTGTGGCTAGACATCCGATTGCCTCAAGCCGGGATCAAAACCTGACTGATTTGGTATCAGTCGGAGATTCTACCCCTAAGCCATTGGTGCACGGCAGGGATGAATGTGAATATAAGCGTATTTGTTTTTTTTAGATAAACACGCCAGTGACTAGATAACTCGATCCGTCTTAACGAAGAGGCTTACATCAGCAGCAGTAAATAGTCACTGTTTACAAATTCAATTTTCTCCCCGAGAGCTCAACCGAAATATTTTTTTTCAGGAGCATGTATATATTGTCATCCACAGACAGACTGTTTCACTGTTTCACAGCTCATCAGTGTGGTTAGACATCCGATTGCCTCAAGCCGGAATCGAAACCCGACTGATTTGGTATTCTACTCGTAAGCTATAGATTCTATACACCGAGGCTGAATAAGACTGACGTAGTTTTGATCTATCCTCCCATAAAAGGTAATTCTGGATTTTGTTGTATAATTTATATGGTCTGTTATAATAAATACATTGAGCTCTTTTTGTGGATCAGTTTTAATATTTTATATTACTAGGATCGACTTGGATTATATACCAACGGATTTATTACCTGTACTATATATATATATATATATATACACACACACACACACACATATATATATATACACGTTTTTGTATAAGATAGGATAGAGAATTTAGACATAGTTTGAGGAATGATGTGTGGAAAATGGTTGCATTGAATTTATATTAGGTGTTTCACCTTTCTAAATTGCTTCTTCAGATAAAAAAAAACGAAAAAAAGATATATTAGTGTGTCCATGTCTGTCTGTGTGTGCTTAAGTAATAAACGCGTTTAAATAAGTTAAATATATATATATTAAATATATACGTTTATTTATTTGGTAATTTATATATTTATCTATAAGTGAATGCAATATCATTTGATTGCTTATTTACATCACTTTCGAGCTTCTTAAAGTTCCAAAAATGGCGCAACAAATGACCGTCACTCGTGAACAGCAACGCACATTGTTGCTGTATGATTACAAGTCCGACCAACGCTGGCCAAATCGCGCAATGTCATATCACTCAAGCATTTGGGAAGACACATTTGGTCACCGCAAGCCTACGATTGGTTGAAGATGTTCCAGCGTGGCCAATTTGATTTGCAAGATCAGCCAAGAAGTGGCCAATGCACACACATTGGCAATAAACATTTGTGCGCCTGTGTTGAAGTTGACCCAACACCTGAGAAGTTTAGCGTCAGCCATTTTGCATGACTTGAAGAAAATGGGCAACGGCACTGAATTGGACGTAAACTGACCGACATTGACCTTCGATGCCGAATGGACACTTCAGGCAAAGCATCAAAAGTATTATAGTGGAACACACCTATTCTGTAGTTAATAGACTCTCCCACCTATAATAATTAGGAGTAGTAAGAGTAACGAGGGGTCGTTCAATCAGGCTGATCGGCTGATCGGTTGAACTCTCTGCCTTCGGACAAGGCTACGCTGAAGGGCGGATTCTCTTTCGGGGAGGTAAACCGACCCTGAACCCGTTTATATGGGTTCAATGGGCATATTTTTGGCCGAGTCCACAGGCTCGGAGATCCCACGTTAAACCGGCCTTGTGCCACATGATGTCCTCGTGGGGGGTGACTAAATACCCGCTCAGTGGGTCAGTCAGTCGATGCCGGACGACCGTTAGTCGGATACTAAAGTATCAGCGACCACAACTAGATTTACTCTGCGTCATTACCTATTATATCAAGTTCCTAACGTTTTGTACGTCGAACCTATTTTAGGACCGACTTAGTACAAATACAAGCCTCCACCGTGAAACCACTACATATCAAAAAGAAACTCATGATTTGTGTCTATCGGCACTGAAAGTCATGATTCATTGGTAAATTCTGAAACGCAATCAGTTCATCAACACTCAAATGTACTTTCAACAACTGCAATTATGTCCAGAATTTTCTGATATCATGTTTCCTCAGGATAACGCCTGACCACACAATGCAAAGTTCGCACGTGAAAAATTTCTGGAGCTAGATTAGGAATTTCTCTTTCGCCCACCGTACTCGCCTGACCTGGCACCAAAAATCATCAAATATTTCCGACACTGAAAGGTCATAAAATACATTGGTGTTAAAATTATGATAATGATAATGAATTTGGATTTTTTGCATTTTTATTGACAAATGGCAATTACCCGAGATATGTGAATATTGTTACCAATAAATGTTCTTTTGAATTGGATACTTAACCAAACTAATATTTGAAGTCATTTTGAATACACACACACACACACACGCACACATACACACACACACACACACACACACACACAGGTGCCAAATAATTCTTGGACTATCCTCCTTTTACATACACACTAATAAACCAAAAGATTATGCCAACTGATTAATAATGTTTTGTTCTTTTGTATCTGCAAGACAATATACTTTTTGCCCAATGATGCTACAAAATCTCTAAAAATTTCCTATGAAATCTGGTGCCACAATGTTAATGGCAGATCTTTTAACCGATGCACATTATGGGGGAAGGTGGATGTTCTGCAGAGTAATGTCAATCTAACATGTTCTGTAAGTACTCGATGACATTGAGGCCTTGTGAACTTACTGGTCAGAGCAACACAGTGAAATTTTTTCATGTTTCTAAAATCATTCACATACAGTGTAGCAGGACGGTTCTACTGAAAGATGGCACTGTCATTGTAGAAGACTTGTCATGAAGGACTGTAGGTCATACACAACAGAATAACATCCATGTGATTGATACGACCAAATGTTTCTAAACAAAACATTACTCAAGCCACCACACTGCTTCAATTCATGCATTCTTTTCTTTACAGTGCATCCTATGTAAAATTGTAAACTTTTATTTTTAACTAAGTTTTTTTTTCTCTCGATATATAAAATATTTTGACTGGCCTAAAAATCAATAAACCTGAATTTACATGACTTTTGTATGATCTACTTCTTCACTATCTCTCCAAGTGACTCAAACACTAGCACTGGTGACTGCTTTTTCTATAAAGTTGACTTGATTTCACTTTCTTAATATGTTGCACACAAGACTGTTACTTTCTTTCTTTTCTTTTTTCTTTTTCTAAGTTTTCTCTTAGTTGCTGAATTTAGAATGTGGAACAAGCTATTTATATGGAGACAATGTCATGGCACCATTGAATCACACCACTCTGTCCACTTGGTGTCACTTCAACCAGATCCCAAATAAACCTGTTCACCTAAAAGTATTTAAACATGCATTAACTGTCTCTGGCCCATAAGGTCATTGTTTGGACTAATATCCTTACCATTTTTGTATTATTTTTTTAATGTTTTTACCATAATCTCTTCTAAATGTCTGTCACAAATATATTCATGTTAAAATTATGATAATGAATTTGGCTTTTTTGCATTTTTATTGACATATGGCAATTACCCAAGATATGTGAATATTGTTGCCAATAAATGTTCTTTTGAATTGGATACTTCGCCAAACGAATATATAAGTAATTCAGAATATAGGTCTTGGACTATCCTCTTACATACACACATACTAATGAGCCAAAACATTTTTTCAACTGATTAATAAGGTTTTGTCCGTTTGGGTCTGCAAAACACAATACTTTTTGCCCAATCATGTAAGAACTCTTCAATATCTCTAAAAAATTCATCTGGAATCTGGTGCTACATTGTGAATGGCAGATCTTTTAAATGATGCATATCAGTGGGGTGGACAATGGCTTTGGGACATTGTGAACTTGGTGGCCAGTGTAACACAATGAAGTTTTTCATGTTTCTAAAATCACTCGTTTTCATTGTAGAAGACATATCATGAAGGGATGTAAGTAGTACACAACAAAATAACACCCACGGGATTGATACAGTTCAATGTTTCTAAACAGAACATTACTCAAACTGCCATACTGCTTCAATTGATGCATTCTTTTCTCTACTGTGCATCCTGGTGCCATTGCTTCTCAGGATACTGATGCAACTGTACCCTGCTGTGCACTTTATTTATGAGAAAGTGAGACTTATCTAACTCTCTTCTATTGATACAACGTGTAATTCTGATGTTCCTGTATCTATTGAAGACACTATTGACTTGGCATTGGTGTTCTGACTGATAAGAATTGATATACTGTGCTGTACTCTTCTGTGAGCTTGTATTTAGTTAGTAAAAAGCCTCTGTTTACTTCTTGCATTATATAAGTCTTAGCTGCCTAGTGCCTTGTTGCCAGTTTACTCTCCAAAGGTACTGGAAATACCTCACAATCTCTGCTGCTTTGGAAATAGCCTGACAGAATCAACTGGTTAAAACAATGTGACCTTTATTAATGTTAGGCAAACCTTTTTTCTCATACATGCTGCATTCAACACCTCATTTGCTTATATACATCTGATGGTGACAAGACAGTAGCTGTCATTTTTGCCACATGTTGCTGGTCATAATCTTTTTTGCACATTAGTGTGTGCGTGTACACCTCTCGCTTACGGCACACACTTCCAGCTTCTTGCTTTCCAATCAACTTTGATCTTTAAAAAAATTATATTCAATGTCAATCGTTATCTTATGTCTTCATAATTCCTGTTCTTTTATTGTTTTCTCTCCTTAACAATCATTTTCTCTTTCTATGCTCTCAAGGTCACATGGCGCAGTGGATAAAGACATTGGTTAGATCCAGTGACTAGATACAAAGAGTTGTGAATTCAATATCAGACCCACAGCAAATGGTGATACCAAAAAATCTTGGCGAGTTCAGTTAATGGGAAATAACTGAGACGTACGAAAGAGGAATGGCAAAGGACGGTCATCACTTGTCTTAATATAAAACTTAGCTAGCCACAACCACTGACCCTATCATACAAAACAATATTCCTTTCACCAAAACAACACATTTATCCATACCTTTCTTACTACATCCGCCAAAATACCTCTTTGACTCAATGCTAATCCTAAATAATCCCCTTATGTACAAATATTGTCTGTGGGGGGAGGGGCATAAAAACAACAATTTTTAAAAGATCCCCAATGAGTATATACAATATGACATAATATATTTACAAGAAACTAAACAAAAAGGTGTTAGTAATAAAACCACCCACAAACCTTAAATGTGGCAGAAATATGAGTTAACCGGCGAAGTCGATTTTGGACTATGAAAATAAAGGAAACATTCATACCTCCAAAGCATTCACACAGGCACACACTCATTCATACACTACAACAAATACGAAAAACACACACACGAAACGAAAGGCGCCCCGCATCCACCAGAGAATTGACATCACTGACCACCTAAACGAGGGTGGGGATGGGGAGTTAAACTAAAGGAAAAAAGTTGGGACAGAAATAAAAGGGGCCAATGAGCAAACTCAGCCTAGCTAAGTTTACTGAAAAGAAGAGAAACTAAAAATCAAAAAACAAGACCTACACTAACCTAATATCGGGATGGGTTGCCTATGTTCAACCCAGGAAAACAATATTCTAATGCCTAGCCGGCATCAAAATGCCACTCAAGGTCAGCACCTTTTACTCGGCACATACGCGCAAGATTCACCCACCTTTTGCCAAATTCTGATGAGGCGAGCCGCCCCCTTTCCGTCCTAATCTTGACTTTAAGCTGATGCTTAATGAACAAGATCAGTTGGGAAGAAGTGAACTCCTCGCCCTCATAGAATTCCTTCTGTCGCGTCGTCCAAATCACGACTCTCATAACAACAGAACACATAGTGTTCAGCCTTCGTCATCTGCGGCACCACATTGCTACAAACAGAACTGGCTTCAAGGACAAAAAACTTTCCCTGCAGAATGCGAACTATGAGGCCTTCAACAAACCTGCACAACAGCACTACCGTCCTGCACTGAAAGAAGGCGTGACCAATGGTCTCGACTTCCCCCGTAGAGCGACGACAGTTTGGATATTTCTCGAAGCCTGCTGAACAAAGTCTCTTGCCGACCCAGAGGGCCCCACGTATCACCAGCCAGGTGAGTGATGCCTCATCATTATTGAGGCATTTCCACCCAGGCGCCCAAGGCCATATCGAGCGTCAGACCGAGCTCGCCAATCAGATCACCTTGAACGGCCCCACTAACTAACAGTTCATACAATGCCTTACGAGTCAACGACTGGGCGTTGGAGAGGCCATCCGAAGCCCGTAAGAGGAGCTTCAGAGCACGACGACATTCGCGGTAGAAGTGGGCACTCGGCTCGGGGTGTACGAAAGAGGAATGGCACATGGAACTCGAACAATCGCCTAAAGAAGGCCGGAGCTTACAACGGCATTGGCAATAATAACAGTCCGAATAATGTAAATAATGCAGGTTTTCTTTCACACTAGATACCCCAACCCCGCTTGCGTCTTAGTGTCTTTATTGCGCCGCTTTAGAGAAAGTAATAAAAAACAATTAAGATGCATTTATTTTACTCGTATTTACTCTCATGTTATTTAATATTTTTACACACTCTTTCCACAAAGCCACTTCTGTATATGGTGTGAAAAAAACTTACCAGATAGTAACTCATAACACCAGTTATAATGATCGCATTTTTTCTTTGTAAATGTTACACTTATTTTTTTTTTTTCTACTGAATCAAGCTACCTATTTCAATTGCGTTTTGCTATTGTTCGTTTATTTCGCTACTCGGCGAATTGCCAATAAATCTTCGGCTAATTGAGACTGGGTACTCTCTGTCTGGCAATTTGCTTAAATTTTTTAACTGTTAAATAAATGCTGTGTGATTTACAATAAAATCTCTCCTATTGAAAAATCTCGCTGAGCAGTGAAACATTTCTGTGGTCGTCACAAAGTAGGCTGGGATAGACGGTGGTTTCCCATATGATGGGGACGCAGGTTCGAAACATACCGGGTGAGACTCTAGCTTTATTTATATTCTCGAATGCACAGCTCAGTAGACGTAAGGTTACATTGTTTTTCTTTTTAAATGGGATATCGACTCGAAGCTGTGCATCAACTAAATATAACGTTTAAAATACATGGTGAGTCAAAATTATGTTAACACTAGTATAAAAGGAATCATTTATTTAGAGTTTACTAAACAGTCTCCACCTGTCTACCAGCACGATTGATGCACAAAAACAGTGATCAAAAGTACATTTTAGTGCTTTGACACACATTTCTCGGGAAATGTTAGATATTACACCTTTTATTCTGTCTTTGAGTTCTTCGATGTCTTTTCTATACACGCGTTCTTTTATCATATCCCATGACCAGAAGTCACAGGGTCTCAAATCAAGGTAGTGTAGTGGCCATGCCAACAGTCCGCCGCGACCTATCCAACGATTTGGGAAACTTTGATCGAGACAAGCACAAACATTACGAGAAAAATGAGGCGGTGCACCATCCTGTTGGAAATACCCTGATCGTCTGATTTGTGGGTGTATATTATCAATGGCAAACTCTTGCAGCATTTGTAAGTAAGCATTTGCAGTCACAATTGAAGTTGTAAAGAAATAGGGGCCAATTCCACCCTGTGACTTCTGGTTATGTGGCATGATAAAGGATTGCGTGTATAGCCAAAAAAGAGACATCAAGCACTATATTGTACTGTTGATCGTTGGTTTTTGTGAATCAATCGTGCTGGTGAACAGGTGGAGACTGTTTAGTAAAGTTCAGTAAAGTCTGAATAAATAATTCCTCTTATACTATTGTTAACATAATTTTGACTCACCCTGTAATAGCAAAATAAAACTCCTATAACAAAATGTTTGTCCATCTGCAGAGATCTTTTGGTGCTGTCGGAATTAATTTAGTTTATGTACAAATCTATGTTTAATATCGGATATTTTAGAACCCTATCGTTATGTGGAGAATGGAAAATCACTTACTTCAACACTGAGTTCGAGCCCTGTGTACAGTTTGCCGAAGTTAATAAAAAAAATAAAAATAAAGGTAAAAGAATTCCAACTTACACTTCCTAAAAATATACACTTCAATCGCAAAATTTATCTCCCCCATAAAACCGTATACTGATTTCCATATTTCATATGGAAATCTGTCTGTCTGTCTGCCTGCCTGTCTATCTATCTATCTATCTATCTATCTATCAATCTAAGTCTGTTGATATCTGTCTATCTTAGTCTGTTCATATTTACCTATCAATGGCTACTCATATCTATCTATCTATCTTTGTTAATATGTAATTATTAGAATATCTGATATTTGGTTCTATCTATCTATCTATCTATCTATCTATCTATCTATCTATCTATCTCGTAGTAATCATTATCTATCTATCTATCTATCTATCTATCTATCTATCTATCTATCTATCTATCTATCTATCTTCTCCCAGTGCATAGTTCCCCAACCACAGATATCAATACAAATTAGTGACTGTTGGTCTCACGACATAAACTGCCATCAGATCAGATGCTGATTTCCATGTCCATACTGTCTATCTATTTATGTATCTGTGTACGTATGTCAGTCAGTTATGTGCCATACGTGATACACGCTTAGCCGATCACGTATCTTTCGATATATGACTGAGGAGGCAGATTTTTTCCCTCGGTTACCATCCAAAGCTATAGAACCCGGTCTGTCCTGCTATTTACCCATAGCTGGGGAGAGAAGAAAAGGATTGATGCCTTCCCCAAGAGTATTAGCACGTTAAGCGAATGTAATAGATTCGACTGGAATTCGATCTCGGCTCTCCGATTCCTCAATCCGAGCTGCTATTATTACTCCACGTATCTCTAAAAAAGAAATCATCTGATAATATTTCAAATTAAAATTTATATTATTTGTAGAGAAATGCTCTCTAACATTATCTTGATTTGATATTATATCGATATTTACTGAACTTAACTTAGTCTAACACAAGGTCCCAGCAATAGACGGCCCCCTTCAAAATCAACCTCGCTACACTAGTGTAATTCAATAACCCTCACGCCACAAATGTTTCCAAAATATTAAGCTCAGTAACTGCACATGGCCACAATTTTTTAATACCCGGCGAGGATCCAATTTACTACGTTCCTCTACAGGGTTTGCTTGCTACATCTGGCAAGGTGGCCTTCTGGGTTCAGTGGGTGTTCAAGTGCCTCCTTACGGTATTATTCCACTCAGTAGCACCGAAACAGGAGTAAGCTCATTACCACACCTGTTTATTCTGCTTTCTTTTTATACGTACCTGTCTCTCTGCGTTGCTTTTCGAATAAGAATAAGTATTTATGTAACTTGTCATAGTGTGGCACATGGCTGAAATAATTGGATTGCTATATTTTCAGAGCAAAAATGGATTATTGTTGCTGCGCTGGCGCTGCTCAATCTTTACTTTCCAGCCTTGACATACTTCAAAATCGTTCAGGTACAATTCTGGATGATAACCGAGGATCTATATGACATGAGAGTTCAGCATCTGTCTATATTTCTGAGATGAAGTATTATGTACACTATTTACATTATTCGGACTATTGTCCTCATCTTTGTTGTCATATTTATCACAACGGTTCGGACTCTTGTCCTCATCTTTGTTGCCATATTTATCACAACGTTTCGAACTATTGCCCTCATCTTTGTTGGCATATTTATCACAACGTTTCGGATTATTGTCCTAATCTTTTTTGCTATATATATCACAACGTTTCGGACTATTGTCGTCATTTTTGTTGCCATATTTATCACAACGTCTCGTTAACAGGCCCCAAAGAATTGTGAGTTCAGTACCTGTTTAAGGCAGTGGAGAACTTGGAGAGGGGTATTAACAGGAGATAACTGATAACTGACATCCATTAGACATAGCACGTGGAACTAGAACAGTCTACCCCAGCGAGTGAAATAAAGGGTTCAGTTTGCCATTCCAACCTCCTGAAGAAAGCCGGAGCGTACAACGGCGGAAACGTTGTGATAAATATGACAACAAAGATGAGGACAATAGTCCGAATAATGTAAATAGTGGACATGAGCGTTCCGCCCTATTTTCTTTGTTTCTAACGAAATGTTGATATTTCTTAATAAGTTTCTAATCTTTCTTGAGTGGTTTTGGTCGGACTCAATCTTCAATAGATTGGGGAATTATCTCGAAGAAATGCTCGGCATGTAGAGCGTGACGTGTCGATACTGCTTCGGTGCTGGCAACTGTACACACTCGAACACCAGTGGGCCAGGTTTAGGACGGTTACATAATACGGTCGTAATGGCGAAAATCGTAGTGCTCACTGCACCAGAGCAGAGGCCAGAACAAATGCTGTCCCACGAATGCGAACTTGGACAGGTGGGAACCGTTTACTCGCAGCTTGACACGCGCGCTTCTCGCAACAGATCCTTTTATATCACAGCGCCATTTGGACACCTCGAGGTGGTGTAATGGTTAGCAAGCTTGTCTCGCTAGAACAATTACGACTGACTAGTGAGTTCGATCCTCACTGGGTTCCCTCTACTTTCGGCCTTGTGCCACATCTAAGCTACGCTTGGAAAATAACTATCACAGCACCATTCTGTCATGAGAAATACATCTAACACCTTGTGTTCAGTAATAGGAATAAATTGTGTCTTCATGCAAGCGATGTTTATTTGCGTATTCGACGAACAATTTGAGCAATATTTTCACCCGTGATCACCCCCTCGCCTAATGTTTTCATGCACAGTACTGTTCAAACCGTTGTGTTGTAATTCCTTTAACAAAAAGATGATGTTCTTTCCAGCAGAATAATGCCTGCCCACTTTTTCTCCATGCTACTTAATACGCTCTGCAATATAATCGAGAGCTTCTCTGTCCAGCACGATCCGTAGACCTGTCCTAGCATTGAACGTGCATCAGATTATGTTGGAACTTTTACTACCCTATCGAAGACTCATGCTGCACTGCAACAACAAGAGTAATACGCTACTGCAGCTGCTCCTAAATGGTATGCCATGAAGGCGTTGAGCCTACGAAAGCTACCCAGTCCTTCCAGCTATCCCTATCTTAGCAGAGCGTCGAAACAGATTAGTCTGCCACGAAGTCGTCTCCAGTTTGCAGACGGCGGGTCGAACTTTTATATGACTGTGATACACTGGTCATCAAGTCGTTGATCCATCGAGCACGGTGCTGAGAGATGGTATGGAGGATACTTGGTTTACCGGTCCATTGGACACACGATTGAACAAATGCACCCCTCGATGATCTTGGGCTGAGAGGCCATGTCTTGGTGCCGTATAGTAGGTCAGTGGAGACAGCAACGTTGTAAACTCATAGCTTGCTTCATCGAGAGTTGTCGCAACACCGCCATAGTGATTTCCAGAGGTCTCTCTTGACACCTGCCGCTAGTCCACTTCTTCTGTTGATCTCCGTGAGCAGATCGACAGTGTTGCAAACTTCTGAGCCCAACTGAATAAATACACATAAAATAATATATCGCAAAATGCTATTTGCCTTCTTCATGATTGTATGGATGTGTGAGTACAAACACATAATGGAGATATAGATGACTGACTCCTCGTATCCTAGCATGCGAGCCATCTCTGCTCAAAAAACAGCGCGTACACACACACATACACACACACACAGACATATATATATATATATATATATATATATATATATATACATAATATATATATATATATATATATATATATATATATATATATATATATATTCAGTGTACCAAAATGTGTACACACTTCAGGAGGAATATTGTAATACTAAAGTTATTCAGGCATTACGAGAGTAATACAAGTTAGCTACTATCACAAGAGATTCACAAAATGATGGCCTTTAACTTCCAGACATTTGTTGGTACGGCGGACTACTGCTTTGGCAACGATAGGCTAGGTGTCCAGTGGGATTGCTGCACATGCATTTTCCCTTTCTTGTCTAAGGGGCGCCATCTAGCGAGAAAATATCATACTTCAATAAACAATGTTATCATATTTTGATAAAACTACGAAAGACAATTTTTTCTTTTCCTGAAGTGTGTATTTTTTGGGACAGACTCTCTCTCTCTCTCTCTCTCTCTCTCTATATATATATATATATATATATATATATATATTCTATATTGAGGGTTTTTTTTTAATTCGTTTTATGGTCTTTAATAGGGATAAATTCTTGTTCTTTATATAATTTGTTGATTCTATCGTCAATCTTTTAATTCAAAACTTATTTCTTTGGCTTCTCTACTGACATCTTTTTCCCAACTTTCCGCCGCCATTTTTGTAAAATTTCGTGAATTCTTTAGTAAGAGTTTTGTAAAACGCATTCAAATCGGATTTATTATGTTTACTCGTCTTGTCGGCATTAATTATTATTTTATCCGTTTTTTTTTGTTTTTGTTTTTTTAATATCTGAAGCATCTTTGCAAATTTTTCATCGCAAGCCATTAGTAAATTTGGTGATTTTTGTTTTATTAATAGAATAGATCTTTCTCGAAGTCCATCAGCTGATCATCTGGTGGTGAAGATTCATTTGATCTGAATCTATAACGTTCGTCTTTCTTTACCTCCTCGAATACATTCCATCTCATCCGTTTGATGATGTTCTCTATTGTAAGAGTGTCAATAGGTAAGATCTATTATCTGGAACCATAAAGTTTTTGGTGGAATAATCAAAGTTCAACGCTTCCATTTTTAGGTGGCCGTTTGCACTAAAACTATGGAGATTGTTTTGTTTTTTTTCCACCTAAACAAGTGCTCAACTGAGGGAAACGAAATATGAACATAAAATATCGCACACTGAGCTCAGGTGCAAATAAATTTGTGCTCGATGTATAATAAGACAAATATCATTTGAATTAATCATAAAAATATATTTTTATCGATCGGTAGCACAGTTCTGAGTTTCATACATAATAAGGCAGGTCTGTTTTGGAAACGTGATATTGTACTCAATTTGAAAGATGGGGACTGAAATAATAAATAACGACACAAAATATTTTTTCCAAATCGGCAATGTTTTCTTTTTTTGTTTTTGTTTTTGTTTTTTGTTTTTTTGAGGTGATGAGTTTAAATACTAAGTTTAGCTTCCAAATCATAGCGTTGGAATTTAATTCCAGTAATCAGTGAAAGAGCACAGCCTTATAAAATTTCTAATTTACTGAAGCTTTAGAAATTTTATATGGGCAAGATGCATGGCACAACACATTATTACTAAATCATCGTGCCATCATATAATAGCTTCATTTA
>OZ010579.1:20741020-20758520 GCA_963932145.1 Acanthosepion lycidas | reverse complement strand
ATATCTTCAAATACTAATGTGTAAATAAATTCAATTAAATGTATTCAATAAAATCGCCGTTGGTTTCAACCCCGACCTCCAGAAAACTTCGTGATCTCATGCAACTCTTGCTTAAGTTGGTGACTGACATAATCCTTGTCTTCAGTTCATCTTTGGTGCTGCAAGGAGTTTTGTTGGTCTCTCACTCAACTGCGCCACTCATGTAATGATCAAGGGTGTTGCAGGTTGGGGAGTTAGATGGCCAAATGTAAAGGGTGATGTGGTCGCAGAAATTGTCTGACAGCTAAGACTGGGATCTTGGGATCTCTTGCTTGCGTGGCATGGTGCAGAGTTCTCTTACATATATACTCTCTTCACCCAGAACAGCACTACATCCCTAAGGAACTTGATGTAGGCCTCTATGTTGAGTGAGGACCGGTGGAAAGATGAATAGAGGCATAACACTACCATCACTAGTGATCACTTCAAACACCTTTGTAATCAACATTAGACTCATCCAGCTCTTTCTGAATCCTCTGTACTGTCCTCGGGTAGACACCTAAATTATCCAAAATGTCCGGGGCAAATACCAAGTGGTACAGCATGCCGTTTCCAAACATCTGACGGAGTGAATTGCGGCATGGTGCTCTTTTTCTCACAGACGGTGCCCAACTGACTCTACAGTCGACAAAGTTAAAAGTAAACAACGCGCATGCGCGAAATTAACAATATAAAATGCCTATAATTTACCTATTTTATTCAGTATATTGTAATTTGCGGTGAAATAAACAGGAAGTTGTTTTTTTCTTTCAGAACGCCCTCTAACATACAAAAAATTGCGGATGACCATTTACTTATTTATTTCTTTAATTGTAAATTAAACAGATGATATTGTATTCGGTTCTGAATATATAAGAAATGCTGTTTATCGAATTCACCCGAGAATTCCATTGCTAATATATCAACGAATGAGTCAACTACATACAGATGGGAGGTTACATCAGGAGATGTGTCCATGGTATTCAGTCCATTAATCTCTCTAAAGAGGATTCATCTGCTTTCGTAGCGAACTGGGACATAATACATGATTCAGCAGTAATACCTCCCATATATACTACCCAGAAATACGTATTATTGTCTTACCATTAAGAAGATAATTCTGGAATGTATATGTGAGTTATTTCTGCCATACCGTGTATATACACACACAAGCACACACACAGACACGTATATATATATATATATATATATATATATATATATATATATATATATATATATATAAAGAAATATAGTCTTAAGGTGTGCTATATTTATGGAATAAAGTGCTCAATATCAGAGATAGAGCGTGTGTAAATATAAAAGTGAACATAGAAGTCAACACTTAGAGGCGACAGGACAATAGGAAAGCACAATAGGAAAGCACAATAGGAAAATTATCAACAAACCTAACGAACAAATTAAACCCACGTGCAACTGCAGAATAAAGAACGAATGTCCCTTAAACGAAAATTGTTTACAAAACAACGTAATATACCAAGCCACGATAAAATCATCAGAGAATGAAGAAAAAGTATACATAGGAGTAACTGAAGGACCCTGGAAACAAAGAAATTATACACACAAAACATCTTTCACAAATAGTAAATATGCGAACAGTACAATGCTTTCTAAGTATATCTGGGAAATTAAAAACAAAACACACATCACACCAAAAATATCTTGGAAGATAAGGAAACAATCATCAGCCTACAACAACCAATCAAAAACTTGCAAACTTTGCGTGGAGGAAAAAATAGCTATCATTACTTTCCCCGACCAAAATAAATTATTAAACAAAAGATCCGAGCTCATCTCAAAATGCAGACATGAAAATATTTTTTTACTACGTAACCTAAAAAATGAAAAACGGGAAAAATAAAATAAAAACAAATAAATATACTTATAAACAAAATAACAATAGAAAATAAAAATAATAAAATAGAAATAAAACATAAATAAATACTATGTTACTTAAAAATCGAAAACCGAAAAGAGAAAATATACAAGTAAAATAAATTGACCTAAATTCATCCAAGTAAATAAATAAACAAACCAATCCCAAATAAAGATAATCAATTAAAACTGTTCCCGCCAAAATAATACTTAGAATGAACTGCAACAGTCAACCCCAAAATTAAACAAATAGCTTTAATTAAATTCTCAAACCAAAACAAAACTGTTAAATAAGTGATATAAACAAATTTTTACTACGTTAATAAATAAATAAATAAATAAGAAACAAAAAAATAAAAAATAAAAACAAGCAATATAATTTGACCCAAATAAATAAACAAACGACTTCCGGTAAAATAACCGCCATAATAGAATACCCACAATGCACCACTAACCCGTATATATATAAATAGCCGAGAAAAATAACAGCATATGTGGCCTGACGATTGCATATAGCATGAAACAGACTGTCGCCTCTAAGTGTTGACTTCCATGTTCACTTTTATATATATATATATATATATATATATATATATATATATATATATATATATATATATATATATTGTAAATTAACTGATTTATAATATGTTTTTTTCGCTACACAGTAATAACTATGTATCAAAAATGGAAGCTAAAACTTTAAATTTAATTATATAATTAATTAAATTAAATATTCCAATATTCGATTGAAGATGAAACGCAACTAATGCTTTTAATTTAATTATATAATTAAATTTAAAGTTTTTACCTTCCATTTTTGAAACATGGTTATTACTGTGTAACGAAAAAAACATTTTAAATCAGTTAATTTATAATATTTATACTCTATCAATTTAGATTGAGCACTGTTTTGTAAAAATAAAAATAAAAAATATCAATAAGAACACCGGATTATATATCTTACTGTTCTTTATATATATATATATATATATATATATAATAGCTGGCCACACATACACAAAAATAGCTCTTCATTAATGAATTGAACCCTCTGGCTGCTGGCGTTTGTATCCATCCGTATGTAATACGCTAAAATTTTTCTTTCTCTGTCGTGTGCCGATAGCTTAGGGGTAGGGTCTCTGACTGATTCCATATCAATCGGGTTTCGATCCAGATTTGAAGCAATCGAATGTCTAGATATTGACGAGATGTGATACACCGAAACAGGCTTGTATGTGGATGACTATATATATACACACTTTTATATATAGCAAGGTTTATTTTATATATAGAGATACACACATTCTACCAATTTTTCTCTCTCTCTCTCTCTCTCCCTATATATATATATATATATATATATATATATATATATATATATATATATCTATATATCTATATATATATATATATACTCGTTGCTCCCGTCGAATTCAACGTATGAGGGTCAAGCAGATCAGTTTCTAGGAACCGACAGCCCGCCACCAGCACATGAGATTTTATTGTAGTGGTGAAGGTTTTGTGCAGAACCATCCATGTGTGTGTGTGTGGAGGGGGCAACCTTCTTTATTTTTATAAAAAGACAATATAAATAAGGACAGAAATGATAACTTAGCCGACGCGATTCGTCCTCTCATAGACCTTATTAAGGTGAATGTAAAGACTTTGTTTTGACACTAGTATTTATAAAGAGACGTAAAAGTTGTTAGTTTAAAAAAAATAAATTTAAGAAACACTCACAAATATTCATCAAATATTCACAAAAATTTCATAACTGAAAAGCTGATGTAAATTATGATGGATGCTAAGTAATGTAAATAAATATTTTAAAAATAAAAGTAAGTAAATGATAGATTATTTATTGCATAATGTAAGTAATGTACATAATACTTTAGTTACTAGTTGGGCACGTGACCGAGTGGTTAGACTGTTTGCATTCTGAGCATGAGCCTTGGGTTCGAATCTCACCATGGTCGATGTGTAAGAATGGAGAATTCCTGGAACGTTCGGCACCTATGGAAAGTACCTCGGGTTGACCGCAGCCGTGTGAGCGAAATTGGGTAGATGGAACACGAAGTTACAAGTCATCGTGACCGAGGTCTTGTTCAAAATTTTGATTAGGCTAGATAACACGCTCTTTCCCAGAAACTGTAACTCAGGTCTGCTTATTTATCAAATGCATTAGTCATACATTGAAATGAATTCAACCACAACTTTGATCTAAAGAATGCCACACTTATTAATATAATTGCAGGTTGGCTCTGTGGGGTTTAAATATACCCAAATGCGCCAGAGCAAGTGTCTGTAATAGGGATTGCCGAGCCGCCCTAATAGACGAGTGGCCAGCTATACATACATTTTAGTTTGGCATTCATTTTTGCATCATACATTTTCAATAAAACATGATTATGAATTTAACCGTTTTCATTTATTTTTATCGTAATGTATGTTGACTTGGGAAAGGAGAAATTCTTTCAGGAGTGGAGATATTTTTAAAAATCCGCCTCGCAGATTTTTATTTTGATAAGATTCCATAGCGGCATTCTCAAGAATGTTCCGTCTAAGTTTTTTTGTCTTTTAATAACTGTGGTATTCATGAGATCAAAGTTGTGGTTGAATTCATTTCAATGTATGACTAATACATTTGATAAATTGTTGCGTATAGGATCCCTTTTCTGTCCATAGATATGTTTTCTTTAAACTTACTCAATGTGTATAAGCAAGCGTCAGCAAGATGTATTGGCAAACCACCCTAATAATCATAGTCGAGTACAAATGGCAGGGCAGGCCATTACAACATACAGTGTCTGTTAGTGGCCTGTCTGAACTAATTTTAAATTAAAATCGTTTCAAAATTTATCCATTAAGATATTAAGAAATCTGTAAAAAAAAAAAGAAAAAGAAACAAGAAAATGAAACTAATATTACTTATTTTACTTAAATATGGCGAAAATAACATCAAATGATTATATCAAAAAATGTGACAGGACTTTCTTTCCAATTTATTGATTTACTTTGCAGCCTAATAAATTAAACCTTACTTCCATTTATTTGTAGGCTTACGGCCACATTACGTTGAAACATCGAAGTAACGTCAAGCTTGGTCAATATCTAAATGGGTGATCGCTTAGGAATAACGGCTACTGTAAGGTTAGATGGGTGGGTGGTGTAATGGATAACAGCTCAGAATAGTTAACAGTTTCAATTCCTGTTGAGTTAGTTATATTCACCTGCCCATCAAATACCCTTGGAAAAGGTATGAATCCACTTCTTCTACACATTTATAGGTTAAATAGTAAAACTTATATCAGTAAACTATTATTGTCGAAAAAAAATTCTTATAATCTAAAATTATTTTCTGGTTTTAAATAACCTGCAAAGGGTTGATAAACCGTAAAAAAAATGATTCAATCAACCAATCAAAACATTTATCGGTCCGTCCTGGGTCTGACGATAAACTACATCGCTGTCCTGGATATGACGATAAACTAACTCCGTATCCTGCGTACGACGATAAACTACATCCCTGTCCTGTGTATGACTATAAACTACATCCGTATCTGGGTATGATGATAAACTACATCCATCTCCTGGATATGACGATAAATTACATCCCTGTCTTAAGTATGACGATAAACTATATCTGCGTCCTGGGTAAGACAATAAATTGCATTCAACAGCAAGAAGTCTGATCAGGAGATTTTGAGGAGCGTGGAACCACCTTTTAATTGCTGGTGATCCCAGGACCACCTTGACCCGGTTTGGTAGCACCTGTTAGGGCTCCAGTTATCTGCAAATACTTGACTCCCAAACTAAGGTAAAAACAGGTAAAATAGGTTTTAATACCAGTAATATATTTTTGTAAAAATTATTGCTAGCAATACATTTTTGAAGAAAAATCATCAATACATTTTCGATAAAAAAAAATATTACTCACAATACATTTTTGACGAAAAAATATTAGGTTGGTGCAAAAATAATGACGTAATAATGTCGTTTTTTGACGTTAAAAAATACGTCAAAAACGACATTATTACGTCATTATTTTTGCACCAACCTAATATTATCAGCAATTCATTTTTTTAAAAAGAATATTACCAGCAATATATATTTCAAAAAAAAAATTACGAGGAATACATTTTTAAAAAGAAAATATTACCAGCAATACATTTTTGAACAAAAATATTAATAACAATAAAAATCTTGTTGGCATTAGGTAACCCATTGAGGTTGATGTGCTGTAAAAAGAAAACAAGCCAAAGCAAACCATTTATCGGTAACGTTTTCTTTCTCTGTTTTTCCTTTGTGATTCCTTTTTCCTTCAGCCATTCCTTAACACTTGTAAATGAAACAAACAAAACAACCATGCAGATATTGGATGTAGATGATCTTTAATTGCAATCAAGATGCTAACATTTCACCAAAAAATCACAGAAAGAAAACAAAGGTTTTCCTAACAAAAAAAAAGGCGGGTAGTTCAAACGGTAACAATAATGAAATAAAACAACTAATTCTTTTTCTCAAGCATTATTCAGTGATAAATGTAACAAGACAACACCGGTTCGAACCCAGTTCGAGCCTTCAAGGAATTTTTTTTTTTTGTGCTGATTCGGAATTTTCCGTATAAACAACCGCATTAACAATGTTAAATATATTAATATGGAAACAAGAACTTTACCTAGGTTCGAAAACCTGTTCCTTTTCGGGTTAACACTCTATAGCAGCTTTTCTCAACCGGGGAACCCGGGCGCACTAATACGCCTTGAAAGGTTGCCATGTGCGCCCAAAGTTAACAGAAGATTAATTTTTTATATTTAAAAAAAATATTTTTTAAAAAAGCTATAGACACCAAGCACATGCTTTCGATCTCTAAGTCAAGTCTTTGTCATTTGATATTTTAAACTGAATTTTAAATTTCAAATTTCAAGTGCACCCCCAGAATTTTAGTTATTCTACTAGTGCGCCATGAAGTAAAAAATGGTTGAGAAAAACTGCTCTGGAGACTGAAATTTTATTGTCTACCATTTGTCTCCTTCTACTATACATATGTTCTTTCAGGACTAGGATCAGGTTATATGGTAGACGGTTTTACTCAGGAATATCTGGTTGTGTTCATTTGTATGGAAAATGAATGCAATAAAATACTTACATATTGCCTTGCCGGTCATATCTGACCGGCCCGTTTAGAAAGGGTTAAAACATTTACGGAAACATTAATGCTTAATTAGCGAGGCAATGGATGCGGAAAACAAAATCTGATCCCCTTTTTTATTGTTTTCCTTGAATGAACCAAAATTGATCACAATAGGTTCATGAGATGCAACATTTTCGTTTCAACGGGAGTAGATGCTCGGAAAAAATACGTTTATCAAATAAACTAAGAAAACTCAGTGCAACTGGGCGATTTTAATGAAAGGCTTGATTCAAAATATTGCGCTATTTTTAAAAGCCTTTTTTTTTCTGCGCCGTATACAACAAAAAATAAACGTTTTTTCCAAAATACATTTTCTGATGAAAACGATTTAACAAGTTTTTTTGTTTTTTTTTCAATATGTAAACATAATTTAGTTAAACATAAAATTATATTAGGTCGAAACGCATGATTCACATTCATTCATTATTTAATCATATAAAAGCGGAATGTGTGCAATTTGACTTGGTGTAATGATTAGCAAGCTTGTCGCGGTAGATCAGTTACGACTGAATAGTGAGTTTGTGGGTTATCCCATTTGACTTTGTTAAAAACCGTCCCTAGTTGGCGCTCCTTAAGCTTATAAAACGCGTTTATTTATATCTTTAGTTTTTTTTTTTTTACAATTCTGACTATAAGTTCTAGTCACATTTTCATATTCACTGTCTTTCCCGCGTGACTTTTTGCAATCTTTCACACACGTGTCTATCTCGTAGACCTACACAAATTTCACACACGCATTCTCTAATTTAAGCGCTTTGTGAAACTAGTCTTTAAAAATCTTTCTTTTATTGCAATTGTAATACTTTTTTCAATACATGCATTGTCACTTGTTTTAAATTGTTTTACTTATGTGTACTCATTTATTACTTGGACTCACATTCGAGTTTGCAATAATTGTTACGGAAAAATAATATCAGAGGACACGTATTTTCCTTATAAACACAATAAGTATTCTTGTAACAAATTTGAGTTTCACCCATACTGTCGGCCTTGTGCCACATCTAAACTACCCTTACAAAACCACTTTATCAAAGAGGATCTAAATAACTGTAATGTATATTTTTTAGTTAGCCTGGATTATTTTAACTTAGCTAGAATTGAGTGTATTGGCCGCTTTTATGTCTGTTCCCTGGTCCCATACTCCATTAGGTTATAGATATTTCGGTTCTCCCATAGATGACTTGTCTTTTCGTTTGTATTATTATGTTTGAATGGATGCGTGACGGTGTTAGGGATTTGTCATACTAATCAAATCTCGCACGGTTTTGAGGTGAGTTAACTTCTGACACGGTTAGGACTGTCGAGGTTTTCTAATACTAACAGACGTTTATTTGCTTTTGTAAAGCGGCTCGGATTGAGGAATCGGAGAGCCGAGTTCGAATTCCAGTCGAATCTATTACATTCAGTTAAGTGCTAATACCCTTGGGAAAGGTATCCTCTTCTCCTCCCCGCAATCTATGGGTAAATAGCAGGACAGACGGGTTTCTATAGCCTTGGATGGCAACTGGTCTACCGCAGAAAGAAATGGCAACCTAATGCGGGAAAAAATCTGCCTCATCAGTCATGTATCGAAAGATATATGATCGCTTAACCAAGTGTCACACATGGCACATAACTGACTGACTATGGATAAATAGCAGGACAGACCGGGTTCTATAGCCTTGGATGGCAACTGGTATACCGCAGAAGGAAATGGCCACCTACTGCGGGAAAAATCTGCCTCATCAGTCATGTATCGAAAGATACATGATTGCCTAAGCGTGTATTACGCATGGCACATAACTGACTTAAATATGTCATGTTACTATACATAATCATTAGGAGAAAAAAATTAAAAGCTGATATTCTACACGCCTCAAAAAAAAAAGCGATTGCGCATTTTGGGACGAGTTGAAATTTCACAGAGAAGTATTATGGTATATATGTGATATATAGTTTATATAGTGATACTGGGCAGTGTAAATAAGTTGTTTTGGTGAAAGGCTTTGTATTCTGCAATGAGAGAGATCAGTGCAAAACTAAGTTACCGATAAAACATTGCAGACCTGTCCCCATTCTACGCAATTTTCAGCTATGTGTCACGTTTGCACATTTGTAGGCAATAGATATTATCATTATGTCTTGTAGCGTAATATTTACTAATATAACCCGGATTATTCTAATTTTGTATTAAGTGAAATCTCATTAAAAGTCGGATTCACGATGATTCCCGTCTTGCTGACACCGAGATAAATTTACGGAAAATTTCATCATGCACCATTATTTCCTTCAGTAAAATTCATTATTCATTTAATGTCCTTATTTTAGTTACCAATTTCCGTCCGTCCAACTCTCCATCCATCTTCGGGTTGCTCTCATATTTCGTAACCTTCTGAAAATGTCTTAAATGACTGCTTATCCTGATAATATACTGATTCATTCGAACTGTTGACTTTACCATTTCGGCTGTTGTAACCCCCGGCCTTCTTCCAGATACCTGTCGTATTCGGATGTCATATTCCGCCCATCATATTCTGAGCTTCATTCACTAGAACAACGTCTCCACTTTGTCTAAGAGAAAATTGTCCAACATTCACTACCATAGAAGAGGACTGTGATTCCATTGCTATCAACATTCTTTTCTTATTTCTATTGACAGTTTCTTGTGTCTTAATACTTTGCTTAACATTCAGAAGGCATCTTTTGCTATTCCACTGCGCTTGTGGAATTAGATGTCATATTTCTATTAATTTCGAATTAAACCCTTTTTTCAATTTACAAGAATTTACTATTCCCATGTACCTCTCCATGTCAGGGTAGATAACTCGTATAATTTAATACTTTCATTCCGTCTTTTTTATCTCCCTCTATGTTTGCTCTCTAATATGGGATTCACGCTCGGAAGCATCAAATGTCCGAATCAAATTTAATGCCATCCAGAAACAACTGTGCTAAGAGGAGTTGGCCTGTGATAACCCCAATATATACTGGGTTTACTCCAAAAGATAGTAAAGTAAGCTTTCTAATCAGTGTCACAGAAGAACTTCAAAGGAATTAAGAGCTTCAGAGAGTTGATTGAAGTTTGATCTCATAGCCACCAAGTGCAGAATTGGCATTCAAAGAGTACTGGCAGCTGCGCCAGCATAAAACAAAAGAAACAGTCATGTTATTTGTCCTGACCTGGCATCTCGGCTTCAGTCAATTTCCCATTGTCGTAAAGTAGCTTCCCTGTGCCTTTTCTATGAATATTTTCATGGTAATTATTCTGATTAACTTTCCACTATGTCAGCTAGACTGTATGAATTTAAATGCAGTACTAGATTGGCTGCAAGGTATCATCAATTTACAGTTGGATTGGATAGATGCAACCGTAAGGTTTATGCTAACAGTTTCTTTTCTCGCACTTCTCGGTTGTGGAACTCACTTCCAGTTGCATGCTTTCCAGCCAACCCTGACCTTTAAAACTTTAAATTCAATTTCAATCGTTATCTACTGTCTTCTCGATTGCTCTTCTTTTATTGTTCTCGATACTTAATAATGTTTCTTTTCTTTTTTTTTTCATGCTATTCCACAATCAATAAACCCTAGTGGCTTTATTGCCTTTTTTGGGGTGAAATGATTAAAAAATAAATAAATAAACGGATAGCAAGATGTTATATAAATGCCCAACCCGTGAGGGAACAGAATGTGTTTTTCATACCCTTGCGAGAAGAGGCCTTATTCGGCTCTCCAGTTTGCTTAGGATACGTATTCGCGCCCCACCGGAGGACAATGATCACATTTTTGAATGCTTGCTTCTGTGACTGTTTCGAATTTGAAAAGGAAAAACATAGCATCATTTAAAGAGAATAAAAGGAATGAAAAGATCACTAATATCTGCATATATTAATCTTACCTATGAGGTAAGATTGTTTCCATTTTGTTAAAAATATTTTATTTCACACACACACACACACACACACACACACACATATATATATATATATATATATATATATATATATATATATATATATAATTTAATATTTAAATACATAAAATTTAAAATTTTTATGTGCTTTTGTATAGAAGATGACGACTGATGTTACATTTAAACTTTTGAATGGAATAAACTAATATCTGCATATATTAATGTTACCTATGAGGTAAGATTGTTTCCATTTTGTTAAAAATATTTTATTTCATATAGGAATATATATATATATATATATATATATATATATATATATATATATGTGTGTGTGTGTGTGTGTGTATGTATTTCTTTAAATAAAATTATTATTTTGCAGATATCATTATTTTATGTAAAACTTATTTAAACTTTTCAAAGTTTTCTTGGTTCCTTCCTCTGTCCTATCATGAATATTTACACAGTTTATTATCATTTTATAATTCTGCTTGTTCCTTAGTTAAGCGCGTACGTTACGCCATGTCGTTACCTCATAAATAATGAAATTTCATTTTTATCGCTAGGAAAGACAGAAAAAGACATATCAGAGACGCTGTTTGGTTCGTGTGAAAAATTAAGAAAGAAAGAAAGAGTGGATCTAGGATGTGATGACGCTCTCATATCTTTAATCACTGCTTTAGTAAAAATGAAAAAGCTTGTCAGTTTCAAATCTTTTCATTTGTACTCTTTTACTTTTTCAAATAACGATCTGCTTTGTTATTAAAATATTTTGTTAAAGTTGTTAAGCTCAAATATTTGACAATAAAACTGAGAGATTTTCACGAGTATTTTAGAATCGTGAAAAGGATCTTCTTCAATGCTTAACTTGGGAATTATGATTCATCAGAAAATTACAATAGCAAAACCGGGAAATTTCCATGGATAAATTCACAAAAATTGCAAATAAATTGAAAGCATGAATGTCTAATAATCTAGCCTCTTGATGATTAGGGATTATTAAAATAGCAAGTAAAGCTAACTTTCAATGTTAAATGCAATTAGAAGTTAGTTAATTACAAAGTAATCACATCTTTATTCATTTGCAGCTAATTTTAATTCAAATTCTCTAAATTGGAAGAGACTTAATATTAGGTTGGTGTAAAAATAATGACGTAATAAGGTCGTGTTTTGACGTATTTTTTGACGTCAAAAAACGACATTATTACGTCATTATTTTTGCACCAACCTAATATCAAGCTTAAGGGTCGACTGTAGCGGTCTTTAGACGAGTTTTAATTTAAAGAATATTTCCATTTCTATGAAGTATAGTGTTTTAATATTTTCTCTTCAATTTTACCATCTACTACTACCAAGTCATATCGGAATGTTCCCGGAGTAAAATTTCCTGGCAGTCTCGATAATTCATTTCACTAATAGGAGAAAGTTTATCCTCTGTTCGACCCGGATTCTAAGAGATGAGGTCACGGATGTCTTTCCACGTTTACTGGCATTTTGCTAGTGATTATTCGCTCTTCATCCGGAACGGACACCACGTAAGCAATGAAAAGCCATAACTGTATCAGACTGAAGAGATATTCGCCATATGACTGACCAAGCATTTTGAGCGTTTTAGATTTAAGTTCTATGCAAAATTTGATGCAGACACTTTGCTGGAATTTTTCAGCAATCGTAAAGATCACATAACCGTCCGGTAAAATATTACAAAATGTCAGACTTAGACAGCAGGAAGCTTATTAGTAGACTAATTAAAATTTAGCTTACAAATCCAAAAATTAACTATTCCTGCCATGTCTAAGCTGGAGTTCCCCAATCCCCTCCCTTTCTCGCTTTGACAAAAGCACCTACGTGACCTTGTGAGTGAATGTCTTCCACTCTACAAACCCTTTTCCCACAGACGAAAAGTCACATGCCTGTCACTACCCTATCCTTATTTCCATCGAAATTTCCATGGAAATTCTTGAGTTCCACCAGTTCAGACCGCTACAGGTACAGATCCTCCATGTTATTTCCACAGAGTCAAATCATCCTGATTCCCTTCATATTCCATTGTTAAGAAGTTAGTTCCATTCAGACAGCTGCTTCCCAAGAGCCGTTGCGTTGCGGAACAGACTCCCGAGAGGTTGCTTACTCGATAGCTTCTTTTCAACAACTTCTAACTTTCTAGCATTACCAATGTGTTTTGCCTGTTCTGTCATACATTTACACAATCTCGTTTGGTAAGTTACTCGTTCTTTCCTACTGCCTCTCTTGCCTTGAATATGTCCTGTGAGTGTTGAATTCTCCAAACCAACTCTCCTAATTATTTGTCCCCGAAATCTAAATTGTTTCTGTTTGATTCTAAGTATAGGTGTCCTTTTTTTTCCTTTCCTATAAAACTTCTTCCTTACTCATACATTCCGCTCATGATTTTCTCAGTATCCTTCTGTAGAACGTCTCTGTTGACTCATCTTTCCGGTCCATCTGTGAGCGAATTGCCAAGTATTCCTTGCTATATAGGAGGATTTATATTAAATAGTACTTCAGGATTATTTTGTTTGGATGTTTGTTTGTTTTTTTTCGTTTTTTTTTTTTTTTTTTTTTTGCGTGTATGGGTGTGTTTCTTAATTCTTTGTTTAGCTTTTGCAATTAATCTTTTACAATTCCAATACATCTTCGGATATTGGTTCCTGTATCCTGTTAAAATATTTCCTAGACATTTATATTTCTTTAATTGAATGTTTCTGACGTCTCTAATTCGTTGCTCGCATCTTGGGCTGTTCTTTTTGCTGACGACCATACCTAGCGTCTTCATGCAATTAGTAGTTAGTCTTTTCTTCTAGCCTTCTTCTTTCTGACTTGTCTAGGATTTGCTACTGTTTTCTTTCTGTATCTGCTGTCAAAAAAGTATCATCTGCATATGTGATGTTGATAAGATTGTGTTTGCCACCAAATAAAACCTGGTAGGACTTTTAGTTCCCTGAGGATGTCCTTGCTGTAAAGTTTCGTATTAATAAGTTGTTATTAATAATCAAGAGTAGTCTCCCCTTGTTTTGTTACTCTCTTTCTATTTCTATTTACTCGGACTAGCAAATGACACTATACGCGAACCCTGTATTTTCAGTTAAATGAAGCTTTCTTAAAGTCTACACCTGCGTACTTTTGTTATTACATAAGTCATAGGCAATCTATGGTCTGTAGGCCACATGCGACTCGATTGGCTTTCCGAGAAAAATAATGTCTATTAAAATGTTTTCTTTTCGTTCTCACTTGTCGACTAACACGCTCCCATACTTAATCACATCTCTAAAGAATGAGTACAATGTTTCTTGAATTTTATAACATTTTGTTGAACTTTGTCAGCATTTTAAACCGTTGGCGATTTTCATTAAGGAAGATCATACGTGTAAGCATATTTTGTTTCAGAAACAGGAAACGTCAGTAATATAATTATTCTTCCTTTACAAATATTTTTGTATACTCAAACGAGTTAATTAGAAACAGTTCACACCCAGCAATATTATTTTTAACTATACAAGGAATCTTTTTTCCAAAGAAAAAATATCAACTTTTCCCCATTTCTAAGGCATATGCTATTATTTTTTTGTGTGAGGAGAGGATTGCTGCGGTATCTTTAATTAAAAGAATACCTTAATTTTTTTAGCAGTGTGGCCAGCCTTATGATGTACTTTATCTCATGCTGTCCACTGTTGCCTATGCCTGGTTATAAATCCAGTGAGAAGTGACATCATTTTCTCTATATTTTCGTGTACTTGCTCAACTTTTTTTCTATTCGTACGCATACGTTTTCTTCCCACTATATGTTCCTGATTATTACCATATCAATTAAGTTTTCCTAGCAGTTCAAATACATCTTTACGCTTAACCAAAATCGGACATGTCACATGATTTAACCCAATAATACCCACGATACTAAACGAGCATCGCACGAAACACTTTTTTTTCAATTATTGTAACACTGTTAATTTTTAAAGGTCGTTCGTACTCTGTTGTTAAAAGCACGCACCATGCGAAGCAAATTAAAACTTTTCTTCGTTAGGTGATCGAGTGCAGTTATATCGATAAAGAAAAGCTAAATGAGAAATCAATATGATCATTTTCGATGCACGCGCATGAAAAATATGAAACTTAGGATGTCTAATTAATATTTAAACATGTTCCATTGAATATAAACATAATGTGTCTATTTATTTTTAGACTCTTTCACGTTGTCTAATCAGTTTCTTGAAGTTAAGATGAAATTCTTCAAGGAAGGCGCCGTAGTTTTTTCTAACCCAAGTACTTTCGATCTTTTCCAAGATCATCTTCAAGAATAAAATTACAAAGACCAGCTTATTGTAAGCGCGATAAAATCTGAATTCGGTTGTGACGGTGATTTTTAAAAACACGCGTGAACGCACTCTGTTAAAGTTATTTTAAAATTTAAAATTTATCCACATTATTTACATTATCCGGACTATTGTCCTTATCTTTGTCGCCATATTTATTACAACGTTTCGGTCATTGTACGCTCCGACCTTCTTCAAGTTGTTGGAATGTCGAACTGAACCCTTTATTTCGCTCACTGGGGTAGACTGTTCCAGTTCTATGTGCCATGTTTAATGAATGTCAGTTATCAGTTATCTCCTGTTAATTCACCTCTCCAAGTTCTCCACTGACTTAACCAGGTATTGAAATCACAACTCTTTGGGTCCTGTTAGGGAATCTAACCAACGGCTTTGTCCACTCTGCCACGTGTCCTTAAGTTCGACATTCTAACCACCTGAAAAAGGCCGCAGCGTACAACGGCTGAAACATTGTGATAAATATGGCGACAAAGATGAGGACAATAGTCCGAAAAATGTAAATAATGTACATAATACCTCATCTCAGAAATATAGACAGATACTAAAATTTTTCCGTTGTCCGTTATGGACAGATTTGCAAAACCAACGTTTCATTATAAGAGAGCCGACCGAAAATTGGTAGCAATGTAAAATGGCAGTAACTGTTTGTGATATGCATTTTAAAATAACTATAACAGACGTGTTTGAATGAAGATATACTGCCTAAATATAGATATTTTAGATTAATATTTAAAAGACATTATATACAATGGACAGGTTGCTACCAAACAAACTTGACATCTACACGCACGATATATTTTATTTTTAAATATAAATCGTGTCATATAGTCTTCCATTGAGGTAAATAGAGAAAATAGATTAATTTTATTTTACAGCATGTTTTTTTAGATCTCTGTATCAGGAATACAATTGTTATATGTTGAATAAATATATTTGATTTAATTTAGGTCGTTAGATCTAAATATTAAGCACAACGAATATCGAATTTAATAAATTTATTTATACCAACTCTTATCATTAAAAATAATATAAAGGCTATAACAATAAATTTACGAAATTATCTGTCTATATTTCTGAGATGAGGTTATTATGCACACTATTTACATTATTCGGACTAGTGTCCTTATCTTTGTCGCCATATTTATTACAAAGTTTCGGCCGTTATACGCTCCGGCCTTCTTTAGATGGTTGGAATGAAGAACTGAACCCTTTATTTCGCTCACTGGGGTAGACTGTTCTAGTTCCACGTGCCATGCTTTTAATGGATGTCATTTATCAGTTATCTCCTGTTAATTCCCCTCAAAGTCACAGTGGATAAAGGCGTTAGTTAGTTCCAGTGACAGGACCCAAAAAGTGTGAGTTCAATACCCGGTTAAGGCAGTGGAGAACTTGGAGAGGGGAATTAACAGGGGATAACTGATAACTGACATCCATTAAAACATGGCACGTCGAACTAGAAAAGTCAACCCCAGTGAGCGAAATAAGGGGTTCAGTTCGACATTCCAACCACCTGGAGAAGGCCGGAGCGTACAACGGCCGAAACGTTGTAATAAATATGGCGAAAAAGATTAGGACAATAGTCCAAATAATGTAAATAGTGTAAATTTACGAAACTTAATTAAAAAAGAAAATATTAATATGATGGATCACTTTGATAATTCACTCCAATAGTGGCGATCATGCGAAATAATTATTATTTAGAATGAAGAAAAAATATATTTGAGACGATGAAGTTTTATTAAAATGTTACTCAGATTATTATGACTATAATGAGTATGATCCTCACCAGGTAACGCAAACTTGCAGAGATTTGCCGGACTAAGATAAATCCGTGAAATATCAATAACAACCCCGCAAATGTAAACAATGGTAAGCAATCAAAATTAGCACACCATTGCCAATTTTAATACTGTCTTTTGACACTCGTTAAGGTAGAATTTTTCTAAGGGTCGCATCTTAGAATAATGGTGAACGATTTAGTTTGTCGTGAATTCAGTCTTCACTGGGTGTCAAACACTTGGGGCATTATACAAGTCTATGTCTATGTATGTATCATGTTCATTCCCCACATTGATTGGATGTTCAAATCTCTTCTTTTGTAATTATTGTTATTTGCACTATAACTTATATATCCACTATCGTTTGTCAAACTCATCT
>OZ010579.1:20651020-20738520 GCA_963932145.1 Acanthosepion lycidas | reverse complement strand
GGGTTGTAGATTAATATTCTTTCGTTTTTTTTTTTATTATTATTCCATTTAGATTCCTCGACTAATTTCGGCCGAAATGGCCATCATCGGGAGGAGAAATATTTCTGCTTGCTGCTAGCACTAAACTACATATATATATATATATATATATATATATATATATATATATGGAGATGTTATGAAGTAATATACTCGTATTTGAAATAGGTGCCCCATTTTCTTTTTTACTTTAAACAGTAGATTAGCAAAAAAACAACAAGCATGGGATATATATATATATATATATATATATATATATATATATATATATATATATATATATATATATATATATATAAACACAAATTTACAAATGTGGATGGCCCAAGTGAGGACCAAACTAAGGTTTAACTAGACAAGCTCGCTAATCTTCACCCTACGCTAAGGCTCCACAACTAAATGCGCAATTAATGTGAAACAGTTCGATATGTTTTATGGTGAATGCCCACCCCCCAAAATTAAGTACAGATTTTTAAATTTACCAAGTATAATTCTTTTATAGTACTGTCACTCAAATAACAAAATAAGTTTTATCATCAAAACTTGAAGAAACAAAGAGTATTATAATTTGGGGGTATGAAATACACAAGACTTAAATGGAGACAACAAAGTTTTATAATCTTTCTCGTATATTGCCGTCAAGTTTTATGCTAAATGATAAATTGGGAGATAAGCGGGATGGGGGGAAAGCTATACGAAAAAATATGTGTTCGCAAAATCTGCGACATTTTTATACAGGCGTTTCTTGGATAAGAATGATCGTACCATTGGTCAATACAGGAACAACTTTACTTCCTGAAGGAAGGTAATTTTCAGAGTGTTGATCAGGTCTATAATTATGACAATGGTCGTCTTGTTGACTAGAGGAATTGGGGTGAAACGTAAGTTGGTGAAAACGAGGCTGATCCATATTCGTAATTGATGTGGCGGCCCACCGTCGCCGGCTTTTCCTACGGCTGTGTCTTTTAAGCTTCCTGTTTTTATTGCAATGTCTGGTCACAGGTAACACAGTAGCGGCTATTTCCACCTCCACTGCCGCCGCCGTCGTCGCCGCTGCTGCTGCCACCACGGTGACGTCTCTTGCAAAATTGTCACTAGCATTGGTGCTGCAATTTCGCTTAACGCGGTTGTTGTTGTTGTTGTTATTGGTCTTAGTGGTGGTAGTAGTGGTAGTGGTGTGGATGGTGATCATGGCCGACTCCGGGGGTCGCTGTAAAGGTCATGTGTGCGCAGCTGCTGCTTTTGAATGCGCGTGCATTGGTGTCCGACCAGAACCTGGCTGAACCTGACGTGTCGATAGGGACGACAACGTGAGGTGGTCTGTACGACGAAATGTACTGGGCAGCTTGTATGATTGACGAGAAAAAGATTGCACGTACGACCGGCGTCCAGTGTTCTTACGACAACAGCGTGTCAAGATAAAACGGAACTCCTTCCGGAACTTCGCTGAAAAAGAAGGAAGAAAAGCATTTTATTGGCTATTAATAGAATCCATAAGGACAGTTTTTGTTAATAACTCTATCAAAAGTTCAAGTGACTCTTATGAAAATATATATCCTAACAGAGGCAGTACTAAAAACATTTACAGAAATACAACTGAACTGATTTAATTCATATTAGCAAAGAAAGCTTTGCATTAGAAAACAATCTTGCACATGTTATATGCAAAACGTACCATTTGCGATAGGTAAATTATCGCCATATTGTATTTTTAATTTCGTGCATGCGCGTTGTTTGTTTGTTTATTTTGTCTGCTGCACCATATAGTAGAGTCAGTTGGGAACCGCCTGTGAGAAAAAGAGCACCGTGACGCAATTCACACCGCCATAAATTTGGAAACTGTATGATGTACTACTTGGCATTCAGCCCGCAATTTCTAATACAAACATTTCGAATTGTTTGTGTGCAATCTGAGGACAGTGCAGATGATTCAAAAAGAGGTAGATGAGTCTAATGGTGATTACAAAGGCGTTTGGTGTGATCACTGGTGAGAGCGATGTTATGCCCCCATTCATCTTCTCATAGTCCCTTAGACTCAACACGGCGGCCTACATCAAGTTCCTTAGGGATGTAGTGCTGCTCTGGGTCAAGAGGTTGGCTGCTGAAAGAGCATATGTCTGGCAACAGGGCCCTGCACCATGCCACACAAGCAAGAGAACACAGTCATAGCTGCCAGACAATTTCTGTAACCACATCACCTTTACATCTGGCCACCTAACTCCCCAGACTGCAACCCTCTTGATTATTATGTTCGGGGTGGAGTTGAGCTTGAGGCCAACAAAACTCCTTGTGACACCAAAGTTGAACTGAAAGCAAAGATTATGGTAGCAATCACCAACTTAAACAAAGAGACCGTCCAGAAGTGTTGCAAGGGATTCCGAAGTTGTCTCGAAGCCAATGGCGATTTTATTGAATAAATTTACTCTTTCGTATTTGAAGATATTTTTGTGCAATTTTGCTAAATATATCTGTTAAACTATTTACATTATTCGGACTATTTTCCTCATCTTTGTCGTCATATTTATTACATCGTTTTGACATTCCAACCACCTGAAGAAGACCGGAGCGTACAACGGCCGAAACTTTGTAATAAATATGGTGAAAAAGATGAAGACAATATATCCGAATAATGCAAATAGTGTACATAATACCTCATCTCAGAAATATAGACAGATATCTGTTAAAATGTTATTTTCATTTTTGCGTAATTTAGCCGACAATTTGTCCATCGCATCCTGTATGCGGGGTTTGTAAATTATTAAAATTGATTTTGTTTTGCGGCATATAAAACTCTAAGATTTATTTACTGCTGAAATTTAAGTATTTTGTAAGCATTTTTTAATTTTTGAAGATAATAAGGTTTATATTGATAAACGTCTTACCAATTAACCCATAGAGGAAGAGGAGATGTGTTTTCATACGTTTCCCAAGAATATTTATACGTAAGTGTATATAATGAACCTAACTGGAATTGCAATTCCGGTCACCGATTAACAATTCCGAGCCGTTATCCAATACACACCTTACAGCACCTGTTATTCCCAAGCACTTATGCATCTAGGTACTGACCAGGCGCTGTAGAGTAGCCAGTACCACTTATAGCTTTAAATAGTCTACTATTAAGGACTTCAACAGTTGATTAATAAGTTGATACTAAGCTGATTAATATTCTTACTTCGATCGGCTGTACAGCATTTGACCCTCATCTATTCCTCGTAAGTTGTCTTGTTAACTGTTTTGTAACTCATTGTTTTGTGTTTTGTGTATGTATCCGTTAGCTCCGGATACTGGGGCTGAATAAATATATTAAGCATTCATTCTTCTCTGTGTATCATTCACCTCGACAATATAACACTAGGTTTGCCGTTGTTTAACTTCGGTGTTAGTATGTGAAACGATGTTTCAACGTGATATAGCTATAGGGCTCAAGAGCCACTCAAATTAGAGGTTTAATTTTTAAATAGTACATATAAAAGAGATACGTGATATGAAGAAAAGAGGAGGTGATAGGAAGCGAATGTTATCAGAATGAGAAGGATAGATTTACGATTGATCCTTGACTTGAAAAGCTTAGGATTAATCTGTTCAAGGAAGCATCCCTATGGCAGCGTATTCCACAAATAGCAAATTTCTTGGGAAAAAGTCGTCTGAGTGAAAACTTCCTTCTTACATTTGGAAAACAGAAGAAATTAGGGTCACTGAATATCGTTTCGTAACCTGGTTCTAAAGGTCCGAGCTGGCGGAACTAAAGAGTGAAGCTCGTCTGAACTTCTGCCATGGAAACAACAATAGGATTGCCACGTTACGTCAGTGGGGAAGACCATTTAAATGATTTTGAAATCTGTCAAGGCCTACAAGCGGAGAGTGCGCCTTCCAAAGCCCAGATATGACAGCAATATTCCAGTTTATGTTCTTTTCTCGCAGTACTAAAAATAAAGTATAACAGAATGAGTCAGATGCTTTCTTGAGAGGTAAGATGAATCGACCATTTTCCAGCATTTTTACCAATGGCTCGTATATATGAGTTCAATTTGAGGTCTGGATTGAAATTGAGACCCAACAGACATACAGAGAATGAAGCCTCATATCAAATAGATGATTTGTACATCTTCTGTTTGATATGATTTGAAGGCCAATGATGAATCGATCAAAACATTGCGGTAACAAGAAAAGATAAACAACAATAAACTTTTGGAATTATAACGAATCCTCTCCAAATGACAAAATGCTAGAAAATTGTATCGCCATACACTCCGTACTAATTACAAAAGTAACATGAAATATATATGTTGTCAAGGATGATATTCCTCTAAAACAATAACAGACCTGAGAATGAGTCACATGAAACATAATAATCACAAAAAAAGCAATGCAAAGAATGACAGCAGTTTACCGAAAAATGTTGAATGATAACTTATCTCAAAATTAAAGAAAGGATTACAATGTTTTACTCTAAAGTTGTGATTCCAAAGCGCCACACCCCGTGATTTCTGTGAATTCTCAAATTGATAAGTATCCAGGTATGTTATGTGGAATCGGCTTGTTTTATGGACGCATAAATTGTATATTACGACCATATGTAGAATAATGATTGGCCTTGAACTTCAAGAGGTCACGATTGTAGTGTAACGAGTGAAGCATTCTCTTGGGAGTTTTTTCCACAAAGCAGCGGCTCTTAGGACGAAGTTGTCCGAATGGAACTTCCTTCTTACCTATGAGATATATAGGCAGGACATGGCCTGTCATCACTTTACCATCTTGATACAGGTTTTAAAAAATCGTTTCCGCGTCCTTGTGGATTTTGAACTGTTTTCCACCCGACAAAAGTTTCCTACAGACAAAACGTCACAAGCCACTCGCTCTTCCTTAGTACGTAGATGAGTGTCCGCTTAGCAATACGAGATGCCGTAAGCTTGGATGGATAATGGCTCGGAATTATTAATCGGAGAGCTGGGTTCCAATTCCATTTGGGTTAGTTATATTCACTTAAACACAAATACTCTTAGGAAAGGCATGAATCCACTTCTTCTCCCTCCAGATTTATATCATGGAATCATCATTAATTAATTTCTTAAAATCTAAAAGAATATTTTCTGGTTTTAAATAACCTTAAATAGTATCTGTCTATATTTCTGAGATGAGCTATTATGTACACTGTTTACATTATTCGGACTATTGTCCTCATCTTTGTCGCCATATTTATTACAATTTTTCGGCCGTTGTACGCTCCGGCCTTCTTCAGATGGTTGGAATGTCGAACTGAACCTTTTATTTTGCTCGCTGGGGTAGACTGTTCTAGTTCCACGTGCCATGTTTTTAATGGATGTTAGTTGTCAATTATCTCTTGTTAATACCCCTCTCCAAGTTCTCCACTGCCTTAACCGGGTATTGAACTCACACTCTTTGGGTCCTATCACTGGATATAACTTACGCCTTTATCCACTGTGCCATCTGTCCTCAAGGACACATGACACAGTGGATAAATGCGCTACTTCAATACCCGGTTAATAAAGGGTTATTGTAATAAATATGGCGACAAAGATGAGGACAATAGTCCGAATAATGGAAATAGTGAACCTTAAATGGGTAAATATGGCGTTGAAAACGAACCAATCAATTAATGGCTCTTCCTTAGTTGCACCAGTTCTAACGTTCACAGCTAAGGCCAACCATGCATATTTCGTATTCCATTAGTGTGATTTAAGTGGCAATCGAGCAGATTCGTTCCAGGAACCACTGAACTGTGGAACTCTATGTCTCGTATTCTGTAACCATTTGCCTTGAGCCCTGTACATGGTAGAAATCATTATAAAAGAAATGGTGTAATCACGAAATATAGGTCGTCAGAAATAGCGGGAAACTAGCAACAGTCTTGCGCCTTTTCGTCTGTGCGAAAGGGTTGTAGGATGGAAAATACTTCTGCTTGTTGACTGTACAAATCTGAAGTTAGATCAAAAAACTGATTCCGATTTGAATTCCTCTTAAAATTTCATCTTAAAATTTCAAAACATAACACAGTAACGAGTGCAAGCAATGAAGGTAAGTTGTTGTTGTTTTTAACACAAACGGTAGTTAAACGTGATATTACCTGTCAAGTCGCAATATTAATGTAGAAAAATAATGGAAAATATATCCGAATAAAATATACCTGCTGATTTGATATGTATTGTATTTCGAATAATTTGTATTTCGAATTTGAAGATAGGATGGTTGAATTTCGGATTAGAAGCTAAGGTTTTTCTACTTTGAATTGGAAGCTAACTTCTTTTTATTTTGAATTAGAAGATAAGGTCTTTCTATTTCGGATTTGAAGCTAAGTTCTTTGTACTTCGGATTTGAAGCTAACATCTTTGAAACTAAGACATTTCTATTTATGATTTAAGGCTAAGACCTTCGTATTTCGGATTTGAAGCTAAGACATTTCTATTTATGATTTAAGGCTAAGACCTTCGTATTTGGGATTTGAAGCTAAGACATTTCTATTTATGATTTAAGGCTAAGACCTTCGTATTTCGGAGTTGAAGCTAAGACATTTCTATTTATGATTTAAGGTTAAGACCTTCGTATTTCGGATTTGAAGCTAAGACATTTCTATTTATGATTTAAGGCTAAGACCATAGTATTTCGGATTTGAAGCTAAGACATTTCTATTTATGATTTAAGGCTAAGACCTTCGTATTTGGGATTTGAAGCTAAGACATTTCTATTTATGATTTAAGGCTAAGACCTTCGTATTTCGGATTTGAAGCTAAAACATTTCTATATATGATTTAAGGCTAAGACCTTCGTATTTCGGATTTGAAGCTAAGACATTTCTATTTATGATTTAAGGCTAAGACCTTCGTATTTGGGATTTGAAGCTAAGACATTTCTATTTATGATTTAAGGTTAAGACCTTAGTATTTCGGATTTGAAGCTAAGACATTTCTATTTATGATTTAAGGCTAAGACCTTCGTATTTGGGATTTGAAGCTAAAACATTTCTATTTATGATTTAAGGCTAAGACCTTCGTATTTCGGATTTGAAGCTAAGACATTTCTATTTATGATTTAAGGCTAAGACCTTCGTATTTCGGATTTGAAGCTAAGACATTTCTATTTATGATTTAAGGCTAAGACCATAGTATTTCGGATTTGAAGCTAAGACATTTATATTTATGATTTAAGGCTAAGACCTTCGTATTTCGGATTTGAAGCTAAGACATTTCTATTTATGATTTAAGGCTAAGACCATAGTATTTCGGATTTGAAGCTAAGACATTTCTATTTATGATTTAAGGCTAAGACCATAGTATTTCGGATTTGAAGCTAAGACATTTCTATTTATGATTTAAGGCTAAGACCTTCGTATTTGGGATTTGAAGCTAAGACATTTCTATTTATGATTTAGGGCTAAGACCATAGTATTTCGGATTTGAAGCTAAGACATTTCTATTTATGATTTAAGGCTAAGACCTTCGTATTTGGGATTTGAAGCTAAGACATTTCTATTTATGATTTAAGGCTAAGACCTTCGTATTTCGGATTTGAAGCTAAGACATTTCTATTTATGATTTAAGGCTAAGACCTTCGTATTTGGGATTTGAAGCTAAGACATTTCTATTTATGATTTAAGGCTAAGACCTTCGTATTTCGGAGTTGAAGCTAAGACATTTCTATTTATGATTTAAGGCTAAGACCTTCGTATTTCGGATTTGAAGCTAAGACATTTCTATTTATGATTTAAGGCTAAGACCATAGTATTTCGGATTTGAAGCTAAGACATTTATATTTATGATTTAAGGCTAAGACCTTCGTATTTGGGATTTGAAGCTAAGACATTTCTATTTATGATTTAAGGCTAAGACCTTCGTATTTCGGATTTGAAGCTAAAACATTTCTATATATGATTTAAGGCTAAGACCTTCGTATTTCGGATTTGAAGCTAAGACATTTCTATTTATGATTTAAGGCTAAGACCTTCGTATTTGGGATTTGAAGCTAAGACATTTCTATTTATGATTTAAGGTTAAGACCTTAGTATTTCGGATTTGAAGCTAAGACATTTCTATTTATGATTTAAGGCTAAGACCTTCGTATTTGGGATTTGAAGCTAAAACATTTCTATTTATGATTTAAGGCTAAGACCTTCGTATTTCGGATTTGAAGCTAAGACATTTCTATTTATGATTTAAGGCTAAGACCTTCGTATTTCGGATTTGAAGCTAAGACATTTCTATTTATGATTTAAGGCTAAGACCATAGTATTTCGGATTTGAAGCTAAGACATTTATATTTATGATTTAAGGCTAAGACCTTCGTATTTCGGATTTGAAGCTAAGACATTTCTATTTATGATTTAAGGCTAAGACCATAGTATTTCGGATTTGAAGCTAAGACATTTCTATTTATGATTTAAGGCTAAGACCATAGTATTTCGGATTTGAAGCTAAGACATTTCTATTTATGATTTAAGGCTAAGACCTTCGTATTTGGGATTTGAAGCTAAGACATTTCTATTTATGATTTAGGGCTAAGACCATAGTATTTCGGATTTGAAGCTAAGACATTTCTATTCATGATTTAAGGCTAAGACCTTCGTATTTGGGATTTGAAGCTAAGACATTTCTATTTATGATTTAAGGCTAAGACCATAGTATTTCGGATTTGAAGCTAAGACATTTATATTTATGATTTAAGGCTAAGACCATAGTATTTCGGATTTGAAGCTAAGACATTTCTATTTATGATTTAAGGCTAAGACCTTCGTATTTGGGATTTGAAGCTAAGACATTTCTATTTATGATTTAAGGCTAAGACCTTCGTATTTCGGATTTGAAGCTAAGACATTTCTATTTATGATTTAAGGCTAAGACCTTCGTATTTCGGATTTGAAGCTAAGACATTTCTATTTATGATTTAAGGCTAAGACCTTCGTATTTCGGATTTGAAGCTAAGACATTTCTATTTATGATTTAAGGCTAAGACCTTCGTATTTGGGATTTGAAGCTAAGACATTTCTATTTATGATTTAAGGCTAAGACCTTCGTATTTGGGATTTGAAGCTAAGACATTTCTATTTATGATTTAAGGCTAAGACCTTCGTATTTCGGATTTGAAGCTAAGACATTTCTATTTATGATTTAAGGCTAAGACCATAGTATTTCGGATTTGAAGCTAAGACATTTCTATTTATGATTTAAGGCTAAGACCTTCGTATTTGGGATTTGAAGCTAAGACATTTCTATTTATGATTTAAGGCTAAGACCATAGTATTTCGGATTTGAAGCTAAGACATTTCTATTTATGATTTAAGGCTAAGACCATAGTATTTCGGATTTGAAGCTAAGACATTTCTATTTATGATTTAAGGCTAAGACCTTCGTATTTCGGATTTGAAGCTAAGACATTTCTATTTATGATTTAAGGCTAAGACCTTCGTATTTCGGATTTGAAGCTAAGACATTTCTATTTATGATTTAAGGCTAAGACCTTCGTATTTGGGATTTGCAGCTAAGACATTTCTATTTATGATTTAAGGCTAAGACCATAGTATTTCGGATTTGAAGCTAAGACATTTCTATTTATGATTTAAGGCTAAGACCTTCGTATTTGGGATTTGAAGCTAAGACATTTCTATTTATGATTTAAGGCTAAGACCTTCGTATTTGGGATTTGACGCTAAGACATTTCTATTTATGATTTAAGGCTAAGACCTTCGTATTTCGGATTTGAAGCTAAGACATTTCTATTTATGATTTAAGGCAAAGACCTTCGTATTTCGGATTTGAAGCTAAGACATTTCTATTTATGATTTAAGGCTAAGACCTTCGTATTTCAGATTTGAAGCTAAGACATTTCTATTTATGATTAAAGGCTAAGACCTTCGTATTTCGGATTTGAAGCTAAGACATTTCTATTTATGATTTAAGGCTAAGACCTTCGTATTTCGGATTTGAAGCTAAGACATTTCTATTTATGATTTAAGGCTAAGACCATAGTATTTCGAATTTGAAGCTAAGACATTTATATTTATGATTTAAGGCTAAGGCCTTCGTATTTCGGATTTGAAGCTAAGACATTTCTATTTATGATTTAAGGCTAAGACCTTCGTATTTGGGATTTGAAGCTAAGACATTTCTATTTATGATTTAATGCTAAGACCTTCGTATTTCGGATTTGAAGCTAATACATTTCTATTTATGATTTAAGGCTAAGACCTTCGTATTTCGGATTTGAAGCTAAGACATTTCTATTTATGATTTAAGGCTAAGACCATAGTATTTCGGATTTGAAGCTAAGACATTTATATTTATGATTTAAGGCTAAGACCTTCGTATTTCGGATTTGAAGCTAAGACATTTCTATTTATGATTTAAGGCTAAGACCTTCGTATTTCGGATTTGAAGCTAAGACATTTCTATTTATGATTTAAGGCTAAGACCTTCGTATTTCGGATTTGAAGCTAAGACATTTCTATTTATGATTTAAGGCTAAGACCTTCGTATTTGGGATTTGAAGCTAAGACATTTCTATTTATGATTTAAGGCTAAGACCATAGTATTTTGGATTTGAAGCTAAGACATTTATATTTATGATTTAAGGCTAAGACCTTCGTATTTCGGATTTGAAGCTAAGACATTTCTATTTATGATTTAAGGCTAAGACCTTCGTATTTCGGATTTGAAGCTAAGACATTTCTATTTATGATTTAAGGCTAAGACCTTCGTATTTCGGATTTGAAGCTAAGACATTTCTATTTATGATTTAAGGCTAAGACCTTCGTATTTGGGATTTGAAGCTAAGACATTTCTATTTATGATTTAAGGCTAAGACCATAGTATTTCGGATTTGAAGCTAAGACATTTCTATTTATGATTTAAGGCAAAGACCTTCGTATTTCGGATTTGAAGCTAAGACATTTCTATTTATGATTTAAGGCTAAGACCTTCGTATTTCGGATTTGAAGCTAAGACATTTCTATTTATGATTTAAGGCGAAGACCTTCGTTTTTCGGATTTGGAGCTAAGACATTTCTATTTATGATTTAAGGCTACGACCATAGTATTTCGGATTTGAAGCTAAGACATTTATATTTATGATTTAAGGCTAAGACCATAGTATTTCGGATTTGAAGCTAAGACATTTCTATTTATGATTTAAGGCTAAGACCATAGTATTTCGGATTTGAAGCTAAGACATTTCTATTTATGATTTAAGGCTAAGACCTTCGTATTTGGGATTTGAAGCTAAGACATTTCTATTTATGATTTAAGGCTAAGACCATAGTATTTCGGATTTGAAGCTAAGACATTTCTATTTATGATTTAAGGCTAAGACCTTCGTATTTGGGATTTGAAGCTAAGACATTTCTATTTATGATTTAAGGCTAAGACCATAGTATTTCGGATTTGAAGCTAAGACATTTCTATTTATGATTTAAGGCTAAGACCATAGTATTTCGGATTTGAAGCTAAGACATTTCTATTTATGATTTAAGGCTAAGACCTTCGTATTTCGGATTTGAAGCTAAGACATTTCTATTTATGATTTAAGGCAAAGACCTTCGTATTTCGGATTTGAAGCTAAGACATTTATATTTATGATTTAAGGTTAAGACCTTCGTATTTCGGATTTGAAGCTAAGACATTTCTATTTATGATTTAAGGCTAAGACCTTCGTATTTGGGATTTGAAGCTAAGACATTTCTATTTATGATTTAAGGCTAAGACCATAGTATTTCGGATTTGAAGCTAAGACATTTATATTTATGATTTAAGGCTAAGACCTTCGTATTTCGGATTTGAAGCTAAGACATTTCTATTTATGATTTAAGGCTAAGACCTTCGTATTTGGGATTTGAAGCTAAGACATTTCTATTTATGATTTAAGGCTAAGACCTTCGTATTTCGGATTTGAAGCTAAGACATTTCTATTTATGATTTAAGGCTAAGACCTTCGTATTTCGGATTTGAAGCTAAGACATTTCTATTTATGATTTAAGGCTAAGACCTTCGTATTTCGGATTTGAAGCTAAGACATTTCTATTTATGATTTAAGGCTAAGACCTTCGTATTTGGGATTTGAAGCTAAGACATTTCTATTTATGATTTAAGGCTAAGACCATAGTATTTCGGATTTGAAGCTAAGACATTTCTATTTATGATTTAAGGCTAAGACCTTCGTATTTCGGATTTGAAGCTAAGACATTTCTATTTATGATTTAAGGCTAAGACCATAGTATTTCGGATTTGAAGCTAAGACATTTCTATTTATGATTTAAGGCTAAGACCTTCGTATTTGGGATTTGAAGCTAAGACATTTCTATTTATGATTTAAGGCTAAGACCATAGTATTTCGGATTTGAAGCTAAGACATTTCTATTTATGATTTAAGGCTAAGACCATAGTATTTCGGATTTGAAGCTAAGACATTTCTATTTATGATTTAAGGCTAAGACCTTCGTATTTCGGATTTGAAGCTAAGACATTTCTATTTATGATTTAAGGCTAAGACCTTCGTATTTCGGATTTGAAGCTAAGACATTTCTATTTATGATTTAAGGCTAAGACCTTCGTATTTGGGATTTGCAGCTAAGACATTTCTATTTATGATTTAAGGCTAAGACCATAGTATTTCGGATTTGAAGCTAAGACATTTCTATTTATGATTTAAGGCTAAGACCTTCGTATTTGGGATTTGAAGCTAAGACATTTCTATTTATGATTTAAGGCTAAGACCTTCGTATTTGGGATTTGACGCTAAGACATTTCTATTTATGATTTAAGGCTAAGACCTTCGTATTTCGGATTTGAAGCTAAGACATTTCTATTTATGATTTAAGGCAAAGACCTTCGTATTTCGGATTTGAAGCTAAGACATTTCTATTTATGATTTAAGGCTAAGACCTTCGTATTTCAGATTTGAAGCTAAGACATTTCTATTTATGATTAAAGGCTAAGACCTTCGTATTTCGGATTTGAAGCTAAGACATTTCTATTTATGATTTAAGGCTAAGACCATAGTATTTCGGATTTGAAGCTAAGACATTTCTATTTATGATTTAAGGCTAAGACCATAGTATTTCGAATTTGAAGCTAAGACATTTATATTTATGATTTAAGGCTAAGGCCTTCGTATTTCGGATTTGAAGCTAAGACATTTCTATTTATGATTTAAGGCTAAGACCTTCGTATTTGGGATTTGAAGCTAAGACATTTCTATTTATGATTTAATGCTAAGACCTTCGTATTTCGGATTTGAAGCTAATACATTTCTATTTATGATTTAAGGCTAAGACCTTCGTATTTCGGATTTGAAGCTAAGACATTTCTATTTATGATTTAAGGCTAAGACCATAGTATTTCGGATTTGAAGCTAAGACATTTATATTTATGATTTAAGGCTAAGACCTTCGTATTTCGGATTTGAAGCTAAGACATTTCTATTTATGATTTAAGGCTAAGACCTTCGTATTTCGGATTTGAAGCTAAGACATTTCTATTTATGATTTAAGGCTAAGACCTTCGTATTTCGGATTTGAAGCTAAGACATTTCTATTTATGATTTAAGGCTAAGACCTTCGTATTTGGGATTTGAAGCTAAGACATTTCTATTTATGATTTAAGGCTAAGACCATAGTATTTTGGATTTGAAGCTAAGACATTTATATTTATGATTTAAGGCTAAGACCTTCGTATTTCGGATTTGAAGCTAAGACATTTCTATTTATGATTTAAGGCTAAGACCTTCGTATTTCGGATTTGAAGCTAAGACATTTCTATTTATGATTTAAGGCTAAGACCTTCGTATTTCGGATTTGAAGCTAAGACATTTCTATTTATGATTTAAGGCTAAGACCTTCGTATTTCGGATTTGAAGCTAAGACATTTCTATTTATGATTTAAGGCTAAGACCATAGTATTTCGGATTTGAAGCTAAGACATTTCTATTTATGATTTAAGGCAAAGACCTTCGTATTTCGGATTTGAAGCTAAGACATTTCTATTTATGATTTAAGGCTAAGACCTTCGTATTTCGGATTTGAAGCTAAGACATTTCTATTTATGATTTAAGGCGAAGACCTTCGTTTTTCGGATTTGGAGCTAAGACATTTCTATTTATGATTTAAGGCTACGACCATAGTATTTCGGATTTAAAGCTAAGACATTTATATTTATGATTTAAGGCTAAGACCATAGTATTTCGGATTTGAAGCTAAGACATTTCTATTTATGATTTAAGGCTAAGACCATAGTATTTCGGATTTGAAGCTAAGACATTTCTATTTATGATTTAAGGCTAAGACCTTCGTATTTGGGATTTGAAGCTAAGACATTTCTATTTATGATTTAAGGCTAAGACCATAGTATTTCGGATTTGAAGCTAAGACATTTCTATTTATGATTTAAGGCTAAGACCATAGTATTTCGGATTTGAAGCTAAGACATTTCTATTTATGATTTAAGGCTAAGACCATAGTATTTCGGATTTGAAGCTAAGACATTTCTATTTATGATTTAATGCTAAGACCTTCGTATTTGGGATTTGCAGCTAAGACATTTATATTTATGATTTAAGGCTAAGACCATAGTATTTCGGATTTGAAGCTAAGACATTTATATTTATGATTTAAGGCTAAGACCTTCGTATTTCGGATTTGAAGCTAAGACATTTCTATTTATGATTTAAGGCTAAGACCTTCGTATTTGGGATTTGACGCTAAGACATTTCTATTTATGATTTAAGGCTAAGACCTTCGTATTTCGGATTTGAAGCTAAGACATTTCTATTTATGATTTAAGGCAAAGACCTTCGTATTTTGGATTTGAAGCTAAGACATTTCTATTTATGATTTAAGGCTAAGACCTTCGTATTTCGGATTTGAAGCTAAGACATTTCTATTTATGATTTAAGGCTAAGACCATAGTATTTCGGATTTGAAGCTAAGACATTTATATTTATGATTTAAAGCTAAGACCTTCGTATTTGGGATTTGAAACTAAGACATTTATATTTATGATTTAAGGCTAAGACCTTCGTATTTCGGATTTGAAGCTAAGACATTTCTATTTATGATTTAAGGCTAAGACCTTCGTACTTCGGATTTGAAGCTAAGACATTTCTATTTATGATTTAAGGCTAAGACCTTTTTTATTTCGGATTTGAAGCTAAGACATTTCTATTTATGATTTAAGGCTAAGACCTTCGTATTTGGGATTTGAAGCTAAGACATTTCTATTTATGATTTAAGGCTAAGACCATAGTATTTCGGATTTGAAGCTAAGACATTTATATTTATGATTTAAGGCTAAGACCTTCGTATTTCGGATTTGAAACTAAGACATTTCTATTTATTATTTAAGGCTAAGACCTTCGTATTTGGGATTTGAAGCTAAGACATTTCTATTTATGATTTAAGGCTAAGACCTTCGTATTTCGGATTTGAAGCTAATACATTTCTATTTATGATTTAAGGCTAAGACCTTCGTATTTGGGATTTGAAGCTAAGACATTTCTATTTATGATTTAAGGCTAAGACCATAGTATTTGTGATTTGAAGCTAAGACATTTATATTTATGATTTAAGGCTAAGACCTTCGTATTTCGGATTTGAAGCTAAGACATTTCTATTTATGATTTAAGGCTAAGACCTTCGTATTTCGGATTTGAAGCTAAAACATTTCTATTTATGATTTAAGGCAAAGACCTTCGTATTTCGGATTTGAAGCTAAGACATTTCTATTTATGATTTAAGGCTAAGACCTTCGTATTTCGGATTTGAAGCTAAGACATTTCTATTTATGATTTAAGGCTAAGACCATAGTATTTCGGATTTGAAGCTAAGACATTTATATTTATGATTTAAGGCTAAGACCTTCGTATTTGGGATTTGAAGCTAAGACATTTATATTTATGATTTAAGGCTAAGACCTTCGTATTTCGGATTTGAAGCTAAGACATTTCTATTTATGATTTAAGGCTAAGACCTTCGTATTTCGGATTTGAAGCTAAGACATTTCTATTTATGATTTAAGGCTAAGACCTTCGTATTTCGGATTTGAAGCTAAGACATTTCTATTTATGATTTAAGGCTAAGACCTTCGTATTTGGGATTTGAAGCTAAGACATTTCTATTTATGATTTAAGGCTAAGACCATAGTATTTCGGATTTGAAGCTAAGACATTTATATTTATGATTTAAGGCTAAGACCTTCGTATTTCGGATTTGAAGCTAAGACATTTCTATTTATGATTTAAGGCTAAGACCTTCGTATTTGGGATTTGAAGCTAAGACATTTCTATTTATGATTTAAGGCTAAGACCTTCGTATTTCGGATTTGAAGCTAATACATTTCTATTTATGATTTAAGGCTAAGACCTTCGTATTTGGGATTTGAAGCTAAGACATTTCTATTTATGATTTAAGGCTAAGACCATAGTATTTGGGATTTGAAGCTAAGACATTTATATTTATGATTTAAGGCTAAGACCTTCGTATTTCGGATTTGAAGCTAAGACATTTCTATTTATGATTTAAGGCTAAGACCTTCGTATTTCGGATTTGAAGCTAAGACATTTCTATTTATGATTTAAGGCTAAGACCTTCGTATTTCGGATTTGAAGCTAAGACATTTCTATTTATGATTTAAGGCTAAGACCTTCGTATTTGGGATTTGAAGCTAAGACATTTCTATTTATGATTTAAGGCTAAGACCATAGTATTTCGGATTTGAAGCTAAGACATTTATATTTATGATTTAAGGCTAAGACCTTCGTATTTCGGATTTGAAGCTAAGACATTTCTATTTATGATTTAAGGCTAAGACCTTCGTATTTCGGATTTGAAGCTAAGACATTTCTATTTATGATTTAAGGCTAAGACCTTCGTATTTCGGATTTGAAGCTAAGACATTTATATTTATGATTTAAGGTTAAGACCATCGTATTTCGGATTTGAAGCTAAGACATTTCTATTTATGATTTAAGGCGAAGACCTTCGTTTTTCGGATTTGAAGCTAAGACATTTCTATTTATGATTTAAGGTTAAGACCTTCGTATTTGGGATTTGAAGCTAAGACATTTCTATTTATGATTTAAGGCTAAGACCATAGTATTTCGGATTTGAAGCTAAGACATTTATATTTATGATTTAAGGCTAAGACCTTCGTATTTGGGATTTGAAGCTAAGACATTTCTATTTATGATTTAAGGCTAAGACCTTCGTATTTCGGATTTGAAGCTAAAACATTTCTATTTATGATTTAAGGCTAAGACCTTCGTATTTCGGATTTGAAGCTAAGACATTTCTATTTATGATTTAAGGCTAAGACCTTCGTATTTGGGATTTGAAGCTAAGACATTTCTATTTATGATTTAAGGTTAAGACCTTCGTATTTCGGATTTGAAGCTAAGACATTTCTATTTATGATTTAAGGCTAAGACCTTCGTATTTGGGATTTGAAGCTAAAACATTTCTATTTATGATTTAAGGCTAAGACCTTCGTATTTCGGATTTGAAGCTAAGACATTTCTATTTATGATTTAAGGCTAAGACATTCGTATTTGGGATTTGAAGCTAAGACATTTCTATTTATGATTTAAGGCTAAGACCATAGTATTTCGGATTTGAAACTAAGACATTTCTATTTATGATTTAAGGCTAAGACCTTCGTATTTGGGATTTGAAGCTAAGACATTTCTATTTATGATTTAAGGCTAAGACCATAGTATTTCGGATTTGAAGCTAAGACATTTATATTTATGATTTAAGGCTAAGACCATAGTATTTCGGATTTGAAGCTAAGACATTTCTATTTATGATTTAAGGCTAAGACCTTCGTATTTCGGATTTGAAGCTAAGACATTTCTATTTATGATTTAAGGCTAAGACCTTCGTATTTCGGATTTGAAGCTAAGACATTTCTATTTATGATTTAAGGCTAAGACCTTCGTATTTGGGATTTGAAGCTAAGACATTTCTATTTATGATTTAAGGCTAAGACCATAGTATTTCGGATTTGAAGCTAAGACATTTATATTTATGATTTAAGGCTAAGACCTTCGTATTTCGGATTTGAAGCTAAGACATTTCTATTTATGATTTAAGGCTAAGACCTTCGTATTTCGGATTTGAAGCTAAGACATTTCTATTTATGATTTAAGGCTAAGACCTTCGTATTTGGGATTTGAAGCTAAGACATTTCTATTTATGATTTAAGGCTAAGACCATAGTATTTCGGATTTGAAGCTAAGACATTTCTATTTATGATTAAAGGCTAAGACCTTCGTATTTCGGATTTGAAGCTAAGACATTTCTATTTATGATTTAAGGCTAAGACCTTCGTATTTCGGATTTGAAGCTAAGACATTTCTATTTATGATTTAAGGTTAAAACCTTCGTATTTCGGATTTGAAGCTAAGACATTTCTATTTATGATTTAAGGTTAAGACCTTCGTATAATCGGATTTGAAGCTAAGACATTTATATTTATGATTTAAGGCTAAGACCTTCGTATTTCGGATTTGAAGCTAAAACATTTCTATTTATGATTTAAGGTTAAGACCTTCGTATTTGGGATTTGAAGTTAAGACATTTCTGTTTATGTTTTAAGGCTAAGACCTTCGTATTTCGGATTTGAAGCTAAGACATTTATATTTATGATTTAAGGTTAAGACCATCGTATTTCGGATTTGAAGCTAAGACATTTCTATTTATGATTTAAGGCGAAGACCTTCGTTTTTCGGATTTGAAGCTAAGACATTTCTATTTATGATTTAAGGTTAAGACCTTCGTATTTGGGATTTGAAGCTAAGACATTTCTATTTATGATTTAAGGCTAAGACCTTCGTATTTGGGATTTGAAGCTAAGACATTTCTATTTATGATTTAAGGCTAAGACCATAGTATTTCGGATTTGAAGCTAAGACATTTATATTTATGATTTAAGGCTAAGACCTTCGTATTTCGGATTTGAAGCTAAGACATTTCTATTTATGATTTAAGGCTAAGACCTTCGTATTTCGGATTTGAAGCTAAGACATTTCTATTTATGATTTAAGGCTAAGACCTTCGTATTTCGGATTTGAAGCTAAGACATTTCTATTTATGATTTAAGGCTAAGACCTTCGTATTTGGGATTTGAAGCTAAGACATTTCTATTTATGATTTAAGGCTAAGACCATAGTATTTCGGATTTGAAGCTAAGACATTATTTATTTATGATTTAAGGCTAAGACCTTCGTATTTCGGATTTGAAGCTAAGACATTTCTATTTATGATTTAAGGCTAAGACCTTCGTATTTCGGATTTGAAGCTAAGACATTTCTATTTATGATTTAAGGCTAAGACCTTCGTATTTCGGATTTGAAGCTAAGACATTTCTATTTATGATTTAAGGTTAAGACCTTCGTATAATCGGATTTGAAGCTAAGACATTTATATTTATGATTTAAGGCTAAGACCTTCGTATTTCGGATTTGAAGCTAAAACATTTCTATTTATGATTTAAGGTTAAGACCTTCGTATTTGGGATTTGAAGTTAAGACATTTCTGTTTATGATTTAAGGCTAAGACCTTCGTATTTCGGATTTGATGCTAAGACATTTATATTTATGATTTAAGGTTAAGACCATCGTATTTCGGATTTGAAGCTAAGACATTTCTATTTATGATTTAAGGCGAAGACCTTCGTTTTTCGGATTTGAAGCTAAGACATTTCTATTTATGATTTAAGGTTAAGACCTTCGTATTTGGGATTTGAAGCTAAGACATTTCTATTTATGATTTAAGGCTAAGACCTTCGTATTTGGGATTTGAAGCTAAGACATTTCTATTTATGATTTAAGGCTAAGACCATAGTATTTCGGATTTGAAGCTAAGACATTTATATTTATGATTTAAGGCTAAGACCTTCGTATTTGGGATTTGAAGCTAAGACATTTCTATTTATGATTTAAGGCTAAGACCATAGTATTTCGGATTTGAAGCTAAGACATTTATATTTATGATTTAAGGCTAAGACCTTCGTATTTCGGATTTGAAGCTAAGACATTTCTATTTATGATTTAAGGCTAAGACCTTCGTATTTCGGATTTGAAGCTAAGACATTTCTATTTATGATTTAAGGCTAAGACCTTCGTATTTCGGATTTGAAGCTAAGACATTTCTATTTATGATTTAAGGTTAAAACCTTCGTATTTCGGATTTGAAGCTAAGACATTTCTATTTATGATTTAAGGTTAAGACCTTCGTATAATCGGATTTGAAGCTAAGACATTTATATTTATGATTTAAGGCTAAGACCTTCGTATTTCGGATTTGAAGCTAAAACATTTCTATTTATGATTTAAGGTTAAGACCTTCGTATTTGGGATTTGAAGTTAAGACATTTCTGTTTATGATTTAAGGCTAAGACCTTCGTATTTCGGATTTGAAGCTAAGACATTTATATTTATGATTTAAGGTTAAGACCATCGTATTTCGGATTTGAAGCTAAGACATTTCTATTTATGATTTAAGGCAAAGACCTTCGTTTTTCGGATTTGAAGCTAAGACATTTCTATTTATGATTTATGGTTAAGACCTTCGTATTTGTGATTTGAAGCTAAGACATTTCTATTTATGATTTAAGGCTAAGACCTTCGTATTTGGGATTTGAAGCTAAGACATTTCTATTTATGATTTAAGGCTAAGACCATAGTATTTCGGATTTGAAGCTAAGACATTTATATTTATGATTTAAGGCTAAGACCTTCGTATTTCGGATTTGAAGCTAAGACATTTCTATTTATGATTTAAGGCTAAGACCTTCGTATTTCGGATTTGAAGCTAAGACATTTCTATTTATGATTTAAGGCTAAGACCTTCGTATTTGGGATTTGAAGCTAAGACATTTCTATTTATGATTTAAGGCTAAGACCTTCGTATTTGGGATTTGAAGCTAAGACATTTCTATTTATGATTTAAGGTTAAGACCTTCGTATAATCGGATTTGAAGCTAAGACATTTATATTTATGATTTAAGGCTAAGACCTTCGTATTTCGGATTTGAAGCTAAAACATTTCTATTTATGATTTAAGGTTAAGACCTTCGTATTTGGGATTTGAAGTTAAGACATTTCTGTTTATGATTTAAGGCTAAGACCTTCGTATTTCGGATTTGAAGCTAAGACATTTCTATTTATGATTTAAGGTTAAGAACTTCGTATTTGGGATTTGAAGCTAAGACATTTCTATTTATGATTTAAGGCTAAGACCTTCGTATTTGGGATTTGAAGCTAAGACATTTCTATTTATGATTTAAGGCTAAGACCATAGTATTTCGGATTTGAAGCTAAGACATTTATATTTATGATTTAAGGCTAAGACCTTCGTATTTCGGATTTGAAGCTAAGACATTTCTATTTATGATTTAAGGCTAAGACCTTCGTATTTGGGATTTGAAGCTAAGACATTTCTATTTATGATTTAAGGCTAAGACCTTCGTATTTCGGATTTGAAGCTAAGACATTTCTATTTATGATTTAAGCCTAAGACCTTCGTATTTGGGATTTGAAGCTAAGACATTTCTATTTATGATTTAAGGCTAAGACCATAGTATTTCGGATTTGAAGCTAAGACATTTATATTTATGATTTAAGGCTAAGACCTTCGTATTTCGGATTTGAAGCTAAGACATTTCTATTTATGATTTAAGGCTAAGACCTTCGTATTTCGGATTTGAAGCTAAGACATTTCTATTTATGATTTAAGGCTAAGACCTTCGTATTTCGGATTTGAAGCTAAGACATTTCTATTTATGATTTAAGGCTAAGACCTTCGTATTTGGGATTTGAAGCTAAGACATTTCTATTTATGATTTAAGGCTAAGACCATAGTATTTCGGATTTGAAGCTAAGACATTATTTATTTATGATTTAAGGCTAAGACCTTCGTATTTCGGATTTGAAGCTAAGACATTTCTATTTATGATTTAAGGCTAAGACCTTCGTATTTCGGATTTGAAGCTAAGACATTTCTATTTATGATTTAAGGCTAAGACCTTCGTATTTCGGATTTGAAGCTAAGACATTTCTATTTATGATTTAAGGTTAAGACCTTCGTATAATCGGATTTGAAGCTAAGACATTTATATTTATGATTTAAGGCTAAGACCTTCGTATTTCGGATTTGAAGCTAAAACATTTCTATTTATGATTTAAGGTTAAGACCTTCGTATTTGGGATTTGAAGTTAAGACTTTTCTGTTTATGATTTAAGGCTAAGACCTTCGTATTTCGGATTTGAAGCTAAGACATTTATATTTATGATTTAAGGTTAAGACCATCGTATTTCGGATTTGAAGCTAAGACATTTCTATTTATGATTTAAGGTTAAGACCTTCGTATTTGGGATTTGAAGCTAAGACATTTCTATTTATGATTTAAGGCTAAGACCTTCGTATTTGGGATTTGAAGCTAAGACATTTCTATTTATGATTTAAGGCTAAGACCATAGTATTTCGGATTGGAAGCTAAGACATTTATATTTATGATTTAAGGCTAAGACCTTCGTATTTGGGATTTGAAGCTAAGACATTTCTATTTATGATTTAAGCCTGAGACCATAGTATTTCGGATTTGAAGCTAAGACATTTATATTTATGATTTAAGGCTAAGACCTTCGTATTTCGGATTTGAAGCTAAGACATTTCTATTTATGATTTAAGGCTAAGACCTTCGTATTTCGGATTTGAAGCTAAAACATTTCTATTTATGATTTAAGGTTAAGACCTTCGTATTTGGGATTTGAAGTTAAGACATTTCTGTTTATGATTTAAGGCTAAGACCTTCGTATTTCGGATTTGAAGCTAAGACATTTATATTTATGATTTAAGGTTAAGACCATCGTATTTCGGATTTGAAGCTAAGACATTTCTATTTATGATTTAAGGCAAAGACCTTCGTTTTTCGGATTTGAAGCTAAGACATTTCTATTTATGATTTATGGTTAAGACCTTCGTATTTGTGATTTGAAGCTAAGACATTTCTATTTATGATTTAAGGCTAAGACCTTCGTATTTGGGATTTGAAGCTAAGACATTTCTATTTATGATTTAAGGCTAAGACCATAGTATTTCGGATTTGAAGCTAAGACATTTATATTTATGATTTAAGGCTAAGACCTTCGTATTTCGGATTTGAAGCTAAGACATTTCTATTTATGTTTTAAGGCTAAGACCTTCGTATTTGGGATTTGAAGCTAAGACATTTCTATTTATGATTTAAGGCTAAGACCTTCGTATTTCGGATTTGAAGCTAAGACATTTCTATTTATGATTTAAGGCTAAGACCTTCGTATTTGGGATTTGAAGCTAAGACATTTCTATTTATGATTTAAGGCTAAGACCATAGTATTTCGGATTTGAAGCTAAGACATTTATATTTATGATTTAAGGCTAAGACCTTCGTATTTCGGATTTGAAGCTAAGACATTTCTATTTATGATTTAAGGCTAAGACCTTCGTATTTCGGATTTGAAGCTAAGACATTTCTATTTATGATTTAAGGCTAAGACCTTCGTATTTGGGATTTGAAGCTAAGACATTTCTATTTATGATTTAAGGCTAAGACCATAGTATTTCGGATTTGAAGCTAAGACATTTATATTTATGATTTAAGGCTAAGACCTTCGTATTTCGGATTTGAAGCTAAGACATTTCTATTTATGATTTAAGGCTAAGACCTTCGTATTTCGGATTTGAAGCTAAGACATTTCTATTTATGATTTAAGGTTAAAACCTTCGTATTTCGGATTTGAAGCTAAGACATTTCTATTTATGATTTAAGGTTAAGACCTTCGTATAATCGGATTTGAAGCTAAGACATTTCTATTTATGATTTAAGGCTAAGACCTTCGTATTTCGGATTTGAAGCTAAAACATTTCTATTTATGATTTAAGGTTAAGACCTTCGTATTTGGGATTTGAAGTTAAGACATTTCTGTTTATGATTTAAGGCGAAGACCTTCGTATTTCGGATTTGAAGCTAAGACATTTATATTTATGATTTAAGGTTAAGACCATCGTATTTCGGATTTGAAGCTAAGACATTTCTATTTATGATTTAAGGCGAAGACCTTCGTTTTTCGGATTTGAAGCTAAGACATTTCTATTTATGATTTAAGGTTAAGACCTTCGTATTTGGGATTTGAAGCTAAGACATTTCTATTTATGATTTAAGGCTAAGACCTTCGTATTTGGGATTTGAAGCTAAGACATTTCTATTTATGATTTAAGGCTAAGACCATAGTATTTCGGATTTGAAGCTAAGACATTTCTATTTATGATTTAAGGCTAAGACCTTCGTATTTGGGATTTGAAGCTAAGACATTTCTATTTATGATTTAAGGCTAATACCATAGTATTTCGGATTTGAAGCTAAGACATTTATATTATGATTTAAGGCTAAGACCTTCGTATTTCGGATTTGAAGCTAAGACATTTCTATTTATGATTTAAGGTTAAAACCTTCGTATTTCGGATTTGAAGCTAAGACATTTCTATTTATGATTTAAGGTTAAGACCTTCGTGTAATCGGATTTGAAGCTAAGACATTTATATTTATGATTTAAGGCTAAGACCTTCGTATTTCGGATTTGAAGCTAAAACATTTCTATTTATGATTTAAGGTTAAGACCTTCGTATTTGGGATTTGAAGTTAAGACATTTCTGTTTATGATTTAAGGCAAAGACCTTCGTATTTCGGATTTGAAGCTAAGACATTTATATTTATGATTTAAGGTTAAGACCATCGTATTTCGGATTTGAAGCTAAGACATTTCTATTTATGATTTAAGGCGAAGACCTTCGTTTTTCGGATTTGAAGCTAAGACATTTCTATTTATGATTTAAGGTTAAGACCTTCGTATTTGGGATTTGAAGCTAAGACATTTCTATTTATGATTTAAGGCTAAGACCTTCGTATTTGGCATTTGAAGCTAAGACATTTCTATTTATGATTTAAGGCTAAGACCATAGTATTTCGGATTTGAAGCTAAGACATTTATATTTATGATTTAAGGCTAAGACCTTCGTATTTCGGATTTGAAGCTAAGACATTTCTATTTATGATTTAAGGCTAAGACCTTCGTATTTGGGATTTGAAGCTAAGACATTTCTATTTATGATTTAAGGCTAAGACCTTCGTATTTCGGATTTGAAGCTAAGACATTTATATTTATGATTTAAGGTTAAGACCTTCGTATTTCGGATTTGAAGCTAAGACATTTCTATTTATGATTTAAGGCTAAGACCTTCGTATTTGGGATTTGAAGCTAAGACATTTCTATTTATGATTTAAGGCTAAGACCATAGTATTTCGGATTTGAAGCTAAGACATTTATATTTATGATTTAAGGCTAAGACCTTCGTATTTCGGATTTGAAGCTAAGACATTTCTATTTATGATTTAAGGCTAAGACCTTCGTATTTCGGATTTGAAGCTAAGACATTTCTATTTATGATTTAAGGCTAAGACCTTCGTATTTGGGATTTGAAGCTAAAACATTTCTATTTATGATTTAAGGCTAAGACCTTCGTATTTCGGATTTGAAGCTAAGACATTTCTATTTATGATTTAAGGCTAAGACCATAGTATTTCGGATTTGAAGCTAAGACATTTATATTTATGATTTAAGGCTAAGACCTTCGTATTTCGGATTTGAAGCTAAGACATTTCTATTTATGATTTAAGGCTAAGACCTTCGTATTTCGGAATTGAAGCTAAGACATTTCTATTTATGATTTAAGGCTAAGACCTTCGTATTTCGGATTTGAAGCTAAGACATTTCTATTTATGATTTAAGGTTAAAACCTTCGTATTTCGGATTTGAAGCTAAGACATTTCTATTTATGATTTAAGGTTAAGACCTTCGTATAATCGGATTTGAAGCTAAGACATTTATATTTATGATTTAAGGCTAAGACCTTCGTATTTCGGATTTGAAGCTAAAACATTTCTATTTATGATTTAAGGTTAAGACCTTCGTATTTGGGATTTGAAGTTAAGACATTTCTGTTTATGATTTAAGGCTAAGACCTTCGTATTTCGGATTTGAAGCTAAGACATTTCTATTTATGATTTAAGGTTAAGAACTTCGTATTTGGGATTTGAAGCTAAGACATTTCTATTTATGATTTAAGGCTAAGACCTTCGTATTTGGGATTTGAAGCTAAGACATTTCTATTTATGATTTAAGGCTAAGACCATAGTATTTCGGATTTGAAGCTAAGACATTTATATTTATGATTTAAGGCTAAGACCTTCGTATTTCGGATTTGAAGCTAAGACATTTCTATTTATGATTTAAGGCTAAGACCTTCGTATTTGGGATTTGAAGCTAAGACATTTCTATTTATGATTTAAGGCTAAGACCTTCGTATTTCGGATTTGAAGCTAAGACATTTCTATTTATGATTTAAGCCTAAGACCTTCGTATTTGGGATTTGAAGCTAAGACATTTCTATTTATGATTTAAGGCTAAGACCATAGTATTTCGGATTTGAAGCTAAGACATTTATATTTATGATTTAAGGCTAAGACCTTCGTATTTCGGATTTGAAGCTAAGACATTTCTATTTATGATTTAAGGCTAAGACCTTTGTATTTCGGATTTGAAGCTAAGACATTTCTATTTATGATTTAAGGCTAAGACCTTCGTATTTCGGATTTGAAGCTAAGACATTTCTATTTATGATTTAAGGCTAAGACCTTCGTATTTGGGATTTGAAGCTAAGACATTTCTATTTATGATTTAAGGCTAAGACCATAGTATTTCGGATTTGAAGCTAAGACATTATTTATTTATGATTTAAGGCTAAGACCTTCGTATTTCGGATTTGAAGCTAAGACATTTCTATTTATGATTTAAGGCTAAGACCTTCGTATTTCGGATTTGAAGCTAAGACATTTCTATTTATGATTTAAGGCTAAGACCTTCGTATTTCGGATTTGAAGCTAAGACATTTCTATTTATGATTTAAGGTTAAGACCTTCGTATAATCGGATTTGAAGCTAAGACATTTATATTTATGATTTAAGGCTAAGACCTTCGTATTTCGGATTTGAAGCTAAAACATTTCTATTTATGATTTAAGGTTAAGACCTTCGTATTTGGGATTTGAAGTTAAGACTTTTCTGTTTATGATTTAAGGCTAAGACCTTCGTATTTCGGATTTGAAGCTAAGACATTTATATTTATGATTTAAGGTTAAGACCATCGTATTTCGGATTTGAAGCTAAGACATTTCTATTTATGATTTAAGGTTAAGACCTTCGTATTTGGGATTTGAAGCTAAGACATTTCTATTTATGATTTAAGGCTAAGACCTTCGTATTTGGGATTTGAAGCTAAGACATTTCTATTTATGATTTAAGCCTGAGACCATAGTATTTCGGATTTGAAGCTAAGACATTTATATTTATGATTTAAGGCTAAGACCTTCGTATTTCGGATTTGAAGCTAAGACATTTCTATTTATGATTTAAGGCTAAGACCTTCGTATTTCGGATTTGAAGCTAAAACATTTCTATTTATGATTTAAGGTTAAGACCTTCGTATTTGGGATTTGAAGTTAAGACATTTCTGTTTATGATTTAAGGCTAAGACCTTCGTATTTCGGATTTGAAGCTAAGACATTTATATTTATGATTTAAGGTTAAGACCATCGTATTTCGGATTTGAAGCTAAGACATTTCTATTTATGATTTAAGGCAAAGACCTTCGTTTTTCGGATTTGAAGCTAAGACATTTCTATTTATGATTTATGGTTAAGACCTTCGTATTTGTGATTTGAAGCTAAGACATTTCTATTTATGATTTAAGGCTAAGACCTTCGTATTTGGGATTTGAAGCTAAGACATTTCTATTTATGATTTAAGGCTAAGACCATAGTATTTCGGATTTGAAGCTAAGACATTTATATTTATGATTTAAGGCTAAGACCTTCGTATTTCGGATTTGAAGCTAAGACATTTCTATTTATGATTTAAGGCTAAGACCTTCGTATTTGGGATTTGAAGCTAAGACATTTCTATTTATGATTTAAGGCTAAGACCTTCGTATTTCGGATTTGAAGCTAAGACATTTCTATTTATGATTTAAGGCTAAGACCTTCGTATTTGGGATTTGAAGCTAAGACATTTCTATTTATGATTTAAGGCTAAGACCATAGTATTTCGGATTTGAAGCTAAGACATTTATATTTATGATTTAAGGCTAAGACCTTCGTATTTCGGATTTGAAGCTAAGACATTTCTATTTATGATTTAAGGCTAAGACCTTCGTATTTCGGATTTGAAGCTAAGACATTTCTATTTATGATTTAAGGCTAAGACCTTCGTATTTGGGATTTGAAGCTAAGACATTTCTATTTATGATTTAAGGCTAAGACCATAGTATTTCGGATTTGAAGCTAAGACATTTATATTTATGATTTAAGGCTAAGACCTTCGTATTTCGGATTTGAAGCTAAGACATTTCTATTTATGATTTAAGGCTAAGACCTTCGTATTTCGGATTTGAAGCTAAGACATTTCTATTTATGATTTAAGGTTAAAACCTTCGTATTTCGGATTTGAAGCTAAGACATTTCTATTTATGATTTAAGGTTAAGACCTTCGTATAATCGGATTTGAAGCTAAGACATTTCTATTTATGATTTAAGGCTAAGACCTTCGTATTTCGGATTTGAAGCTAAAACATTTCTATTTATGATTTAAGGTTAAGACCTTCGTATTTGGGATTTGAAGTTAAGACATTTCTGTTTATGATTTAAGGCGAAGACCTTCGTATTTCGGATTTGAAGCTAAGACATTTATATTTATGATTTAAGGTTAAGACCATCGTATTTCGGATTTGAAGCTAAGACATTTCTATTTATGATTTAAGGCGAAGACCTTCGTTTTTCGGATTTGAAGCTAAGACATTTCTATTTATGATTTAAGGTTAAGACCTTCGTATTTGGGATTTGAAGCTAAGACATTTCTATTTATGATTTAAGGCTAAGACCTTCGTATTTGGGATTTGAAGCTAAGACATTTCTATTTATGATTTAAGGCTAAGACCATAGTATTTCGGATTTGAAGCTAAGACATTTCTATTTATGATTTAAGGCTAAGACCTTCGTATTTGGGATTTGAAGCTAAGACATTTCTATTTATGATTTAAGGCTAATACCATAGTATTTCGGATTTGAAGGTAAGACATTTATATTATGATTTAAGGCTAAGACCTTCGTATTTCGGATTTGAAGCTAAGACATTTCTATTTATGATTTAAGGTTAAAACCTTCGTATTTCGGATTTGAAGCTAAGACATTTCTATTTATGATTTAAGGTTAAGACCTTCGTGTAATCGGATTTGAAGCTAAGACATTTATATTTATGATTTAAGGCTAAGACCTTCGTATTTCGGATTTGAAGCTAAAACATTTCTATTTATGATTTAAGGTTAAGACCTTCGTATTTGGGATTTGAAGTTAAGACATTTCTGTTTATGATTTAAGGCTAAGACCTTCGTATTTCGGATTTGAAGCTAAGACATTTATATTTATGATTTAAGGTTAAGACCATCGTATTTCGGATTTGAAGCTAAGACATTTCTATTTATGATTTAAGGCGAAGACCTTCGTTTTTCGGATTTGAAGCTAAGACATTTCTATTTATGATTTAAGGTTAAGACCTTCGTATTTGGGATTTGAAGCTAAGACATTTCTATTTATGATTTAAGGCTAAGACCTTCGTATTTGGCATTTGAAGCTAAGACATTTCTATTTATGATTTAAGGCTAAGACCTTCGTATTTGGGATTTGAAGCCAAGACATTTCTATTTATGATTTAAGGCTAAGACCATAGTATTTCGGATTTGAAGCTAAGACATTTATATTTATGATTTAAGGCTAAGACCTTCGTATTTCGGATTTGAAGCTAAGACATTTCTATTTATGATTTAAGGCTAAGACCTTCGTATTTCGGATTTGAAGCTAAGACATTTCTATTTATGATTTAAGGTTAAAACCTTCGTATTTCGGATTTGAAGCTAAGACATTTCTATTTATGATTTAAGGTTAAGACCTTCGTATAATCGGATTTGAAGCTAAGACATTTCTATTTATGATTTAAGGCTAAGACCTTCGTATTTCGGATTTGAAGCTAAAACATTTCTATTTATGATTTAAGGTTAAGACCTTCGTATTTGGGATTTGAAGTTAAGACATTTCTGTTTATGATTTAAGGCGAAGACCTTCGTATTTCGGATTTGAAGCTAAGACATTTATATTTATGATTTAAGGTTAAGACCATCGTATTTCGGATTTGAAGCTAAGACATTTCTATTTATGATTTAAGGCGAAGACCTTCGTTTTTCGGATTTGAAGCTAAGACATTTCTATTTATGATTTAAGGTTAAGACCTTCGTATTTGGGATTTGAAGCTAAGACATTTCTATTTATGATTTAAGGCTAAGACCTTCGTATTTGGGATTTGAAGCTAAGACATTTCTATTTATGATTTAAGGCTAAGACCATAGTATTTCGGATTTGAAGCTAAGACATTTCTATTTATGATTTAAGGCTAAGACCTTCGTATTTGGGATTTGAAGCTAAGACATTTCTATTTATGATTTAAGGCTAATACCATAGTATTTCGGATTTGAAGCTAAGACATTTATATTATGATTTAAGGCTAAGACCTTCGTATTTCGGATTTGAAGCTAAGACATTTCTATTTATGATTTAAGGTTAAAACCTTCGTATTTCGGATTTGAAGCTAAGACATTTCTATTTATGATTTAAGGTTAAGACCTTCGTGTAATCGGATTTGAAGCTAAGACATTTATATTTATGATTTAAGGCTAAGACCTTCGTATTTCGGATTTGAAGCTAAAACATTTCTATTTATGATTTAAGGTTAAGACCTTCGTATTTGGGATTTGAAGTTAAGACATTTCTGTTTATGATTTAAGGCTAAGACCTTCGTATTTCGGATTTGAAGCTAAGACATTTATATTTATGATTTAAGGTTAAGACCATCGTATTTCGGATTTGAAGCTAAGACATTTCTATTTATGATTTAAGGCGAAGACCTTCGTTTTTCGGATTTGAAGCTAAGACATTTCTATTTATGATTTAAGGTTAAGACCTTCGTATTTGGGATTTGAAGCTAAGACATTTCTATTTATGATTTAAGGCTAAGACCTTCGTATTTGGCATTTGAAGCTAAGACATTTCTATTTATGTTTTAAGGCTAAGACCATAGTATTTCGGATTTGAAGCTAAGACATTTATATTTATGATTTAAGGCTAAGACCTTCGTATTTCGGATTTGAAGCTAAGACATTTCTATTTATGATTTAAGGCTAAGACCTTCGTATTTGGGATTTGAAGCTAAGACATTTCTATTTATGATTTAAGGCTAAGACCTTCGTATTTCGGATTTGAAGCTAAGACATTTCTATTTATGATTTAAGGCTAAGACCTTCGTATTTGGGATTTGAAGCTAAGACATTTCTATTTATGATTTAAGGCTAATACCATAGTATTTCGGATTTGAAGCTAAGACATTTATATTATGATTTAAGGCTAAGACCTTCGTATTTCGGATTTGAAGCTAAGACATTTCTATTTATGATTTAAGGTTAAAACCTTCGTATTTCGGATTTGAAGCTAAGACATTTCTATTTATGATTTAAGGTTAAGACCTTCGTGTAATCGGATTTGAAGCTAAGACATTTATATTTATGATTTAAGGCTAAGACCGTCGTATTTCGGATTTGAAGCTAAAACATTTCTATTTATGATTTAAGGTTAAGACCTTCGTATTTGGGATTTGAAGTTAAGACATTTCTGTTTATGATTTAAGGCTAAGACCTTCGTATTTCGGATTTGAAGCTAAGACATTTATATTTATGATTTAAGGTTAAGACCATCGTATTTCGGATTTGAAGCTAAGACATTTCTATTTATGATTTAAGGCGAAGACCTTCGTTTTTCGGATTTGAAGCTAAGACATTTCTATTTATGATTTAAGGTTAAGACCTTCGTATTTGGGATTTGAAGCTAAGACATTTCTATTTATGATTTAAGGCTAAGACCTTTGTATTTCGGAATTGAAGCTAAGACATTTCTATTCATGATTTAAGGCTAAGACCTTCGTATTTGGGATTTGAAGCTGAGGTCTTTAAATTTGGGATTTGCAGCTAAGGCGTTTGTATTTTGGATTTGAAGCTAAGGTTTTCATATTTCGGATTAGAAGATAAGGACTTTTTTATATCGTATTTGTAGCTGAGGTCTTTGTATTTCCGATTGAAAGCAAAGGTCATTCTATTTCGAATTTGAAGCTAAGGTCTAAAGAGTTGAAGATAAGGCGTTTGTAATCTTTCTATTTCGCATTTGAAGTTATATTCTTTGTATTTTGAATTTGAATCTAAGGTCTTTGAATTGCGGACTTGAATCTAAGTTCTTTGTATTTAAATATGAAGCTAAAATCTTTGTATTTCAGATTTCAAACTTAGGTCTTTGCATTTCGAATTTGAAGCTATGGCCTTTTATTTCGTATAATCAGCTAAGGCATTTGCATTTCGAATTTGAAACTAAGGACATTCTATTTCGGAATTAAAGCTAAGATCTTTGTATTTCGGATTTGAGGCTAATTTCTTTGTATTTCAGATTAAAAGTTATGCTCTTTGAATTTTGAGCTTGGACTCAAGCCAGTATATTTCGGATTTGAATCAAAGATATTCGTATTTCTGTTTTGAATGTAATATCTTCGTATTTCGTACTTGAATCTTGGAGAATGACCTAAGCTTCAAAATTTCTGATTTTGAAGCTAAGGTCTTTCTATTTTGGATTTGAAACTACGCTCTTTCAATTTCGGATTTGAAGCTAAGATCTTTGTATGTCGGATTTGAAACTAAGGTGTTTTTTTTTCAGATTTGGGTCTAAGATCTTTGTATTTGGCATTTGAAGCTAAGAGCTTTGTATCTCGGTTTTGAATTTAAAGCCGTTGTATTTCGGGTTTGAAGTTAAGATCTTTATATTTCAGATTTGATGCTAAGGCCTTTATATTTCGGATTGGAAGCTCATTTTCTTTTTCGGATATGAAGCTAAGGTCTATTTCGAATTTGAAGCTAAGTCATTTGTATTTAGGATTTGAAGCTAAGGTCTTCACTGAATAGATCGCAAGTGTTGCATATAATGTTAGATAGATAGATAGATAGATAGATATAAATAGACTGTGATACTTATGAATAGACTGTGATAGACATGAACAGTTATAGATAGGTCGATTTTCAAAGAAATATATGCAAGTTGAACCCCCCCCCACCTTGTTCTTTTCTTGATAGCAGTGTTGAACATTTTAAATTGTGAAAACTTGCAGCTATATTTGTCATGTTCCTTCATATAAAAACAGATTGCGCGTAATCTGATCAAAACTGCGACCGCTATCTTTATTTCAAAATGCCCGCTTTGAAAAACATTTACATATCCCCCTGACTACCATCGGCATATAGCAGCTGATAAAATGACTAAAATCAATGAATACAGTGCATAAACATCTATTTCTAGGCACAAGGAATAAACTGCAATTGATTCCAGTGCTCTGTTCCACGTAACCAAACTGAAATAATATTTATATGTGATTTTCTCACAATATATTGATAGCTTTTATACTGCCTTTATGTTCAATGCTGTTTCAGATCATGGTTCTCCACAACTTTCTATCCCTTATAGCACTAAGCAGTATTTGTCACCTTACTGTATGTATCTGCTTTGTCATACATTTACACAAGCTTGTTAGGTAAGTTATGCACTGTTTGTCTCTGTACTTCTTGTCTTCAATAATGTCTTGTGAGTGTCAAACTCCCTAAGTACTCTTTCCTTACCGTGTGTTCGAGAAAAGCTAAGATCGTATTATTTTGGATTTGAAGTTAAGACCGTTGTATTTCGTTCTTGATGCTAATGTCAGTGTATTTTGGACTTGAACCATAGCCTTCCTATTTCGAAATTGTTCATGGTTCTCCACAACTTTCTATCGTTTATAGCACTAAGCAGTATTTGTCCCCTTATTCTATGTCTCTGTTTTGTCATACATTTACACAAGCTTGTTTGGTAGGTTACTCACTCATTTTATCTGCAGTTCTTGTCCTCAATAATGTCTTGTGAGTGTCAAACTCCCAAAGTACCCTTTCCTTATCGTGTGTTCGATGAAATTAAGCTATCTCTTTCTGATACTAAACAAAAATATAAACCATTTTCATTCCCATTTTACTTAAAACTTTCTCGTTGCTCACGTCGCATACATGGTATTATCAGAAGTTTTCTCAGCGCTCGTTGCCATATAAGAAAATTGATAATAAATAGCAGTTGAACACTCTTTACTTTGTTTCTGGAGAAATGTTCCTATTTCTTAATAATTTGTTAATCTTTTGGAAAATCGTTATTGTAATTTGGTCATTTGCCTTAGTCTCCCCACAAGGCAGGATGTGGCATAAGGCCGTATTTTTATATGGGGCGATTCCGAACACGTAGACTTGGGCAAAAATTCCCCGTAGACCCCGCATACACGGTGTCGGGCTTGTCTACCTCCCCAGATGAGGCTATGCCGAAAGGCAGAGTCACGTCTGGGTCCCTCTCTGCCTGAAGGCAGATAGTTCAACAAGTCAGCTTGAAACGGCAGATCTGTACGGAGTCCCGTTATTACAATGAGTCTTCGGATTACTGTGTCACAGATTCCATCCTCTTTTATAAAACTTTCGCACAGATAATTTTGTACACTGTAAATAAAACGAAACAGAGTAAACAAAATGCGTATGCGTGTGTCACCTGGAGATTGTTATAGTGTTAATAATCGGCAATATTTGTGAGTGCTGCATTAAAACACTTGATAAGGTGCATCTTTTTACGACTTGTATGATTTGTCTCCCTTTGCAAGTTCTGTCAAAAAAGGTATCCACAGGGCTGCTGATTTTTTTTACGATTTCATCCCAAGCAAGGAAATAAATCCGCTAAGACGCAAGTTACTGAATGCGAAAGAATATGAGAAAAAGAAAAAATAATTATTAAGGAAAGAGAACAATAAAAGAATATAAATTAAGAAGACAGAAGATAACGATTAATATTGCATTTTTTAAGATCAAAGTTGACTGTAAAGCAATTAACTGAAAGAGAGTGCTACAAACGAGGAGAACTTACGGTTATATCTCGCCATTTTGAGGCCTTGTCGTCAATCTAGTAGTAAGCTTAAATTCATAAAATCTTGGTATCAAAGAAGAAATCTCACCAGAACAATTGCCATGGAAATATTTATAGAAAAGGTACAGGGAAGCTACGTTATGGTGGTAAGAAAAAAGAATAAAACCGAGATACCAGTTCAGGACCAATAACATTGCAGATTCTTCTTTGTACGTTATCATGAATCTCTAAATACATAGCAGAAGCACCAAACCAGATATGACAGCGATATTTAACGGTCGGACGAATGTTAGATTTAAAAATGCACAAGATTGATTCTGCTTAAAAAAAAATGTTCAGGTCAAAACCAATAACATTATAAACCTTTTTTTATATTTTGACGAGAATATCAAGATATAGAACGAGAGTAAAAAAATAGTGGGTTCAAAACAAAGAAAAGAAAACAGGTAAGTTTCGTTAGAAACAAAGAAAAGAGTACTTCTTTTTTTTTAAATCACCTTACACCAAGGAAAGTAATAAAGCCACAAAAGGTGTTACTGAATGTGAGTGGATATGAGAAAAAAAAATTATTAAAGAGAGAGAGAGAAAGAGAGCAATAACAGGAAGTGAGAAGAGGAATTAAGAATACAGAATATAACAATTGACAGTTGGAGAAACTGTTTACAAGTAGCCGTTTTCAACTGTAAGATGGTGAGGCCTTGCCGCCAATCTAGTAGTACGCTTAAATTCAAAAAATGTACGTACCAAAAAAGAAAGTTCATCAGAACAATTGTCATGGAAATATTTATAGAAAAGGAATGCACTCTTCATCCCTCCTAGATGGGATTGGTTAAGTGTTGTTTATTTATGTTTGGCTGATCCAAATAAGTCTTGTTTTGGATGCACCATAGCCCATATGTTGTGTTAGAGCCACACCTTCCAGTGGTAGGCGATCAAGCCACCTCCGCTTAGCTTAAAAAAGTTTTCTATTATCTGAATCACCTGTGTGCTTACTATTCTCCTTTCAAGCTTTCTTAACTGGCAAATGTTGTCATTTGTGGGCGTTGGTGTAACCTCGATGAAATATTTACAAGTGTTTCATACTCTACCTTTGTCAACACCACTTCCAGTAGTGTTGCATCAAGTGACATCACGAAAAATGTTTTATGCTCTTGTCCACAGAGTACAAGACGTAAGAGCCATTCTGAACGAGGTTGTTTTATTTATTTATTTTTTTTATTTACTTTTTTTTTTGCAAGAGAAGGTGATAAGAAGTTCCGATTATGAGCATATGTAGGATAGATAACGGCTGAACTTATACTTGAATAGGCTGAGTTATTGAGTAAGCATCTACAAGTCATCGGACGAATGGAAGGATCTGTTAGAATATAACTTCCTTCTTACAGGTGAAATATGAAGGAAATATGGATGATTCGTACTGAACTGGTGCTACTAAAGAATATAGTTCAACATAACATTTTCCATGGAAATAGCGATAGAATTGAAACGTTTCGCCTCTGGGAAAAGGGTAAGAGCGTGGAAAATAATTCATCACCTACAACGCCTTTTTAACACTATCAATAGCGGAAAAAGAGATTGGACATCACTAACACAGATATACAATATTATTGACGTTTGATTTTCATTGGCTAAGCAGTCTCCACGTACATTTGACTTGTCAAGCCGTGTTCGTGTGTATAAAGATGTAGCAATGACCCTAACTTCTAAAGTCAACAAAAAAAATTAATAATCATACCCTCAAACACTTCATCTATAAAAAAAAATGTTACCCCAGCACTAGGGTCTTTGCCACCCCACAAGAGAATCAGAGACATAATTCGGAAGAAAAATAGATCCAACACCACTTCCGATACTTGGATTTATCAAATAATACGCTTGCAATGTAGAAACACTTACATTGGTGAGACCTCTCGAAATCTAAAAGCCCGCATTTACAAACATAAGATACATACATACATACATATATATACACAGTGTAACAGAAAAATTGTCCCAATCGTGTAACTGCATGCGATAATAGTTCACCCCACAAAATGTTTAATATCTAAAAAATAAAACACTAAACTAATTGAGTTTCTTTTTTCCAGATTTTCAGAAAAGACGTTTAGCCAACTTGACACCATTTGCCGTAAGAAACACCGAAAACCCCTCTGAGTTATTCAGCTAGAAAGAGAACAGGTTAAAACCGTTTGGTGTCAGCCCAACTATGTCTTCTCAATGGTGAGAGGAAAAAATCATTCAGGCCTTCAATAATGGTACCAACATTCATACTCTGGCTTCCATCTTCAAAGTGCATTCAAGAAGCATCAAAAGAACAGTGAATAAGTTTGAAAAAGTGGGAACAGTAGAGAGGAAAACTGAAGCAGGAGGTCACAACAGCAAGAGGGATCATCCTTTCTACTTAGAGCTAAAGAGATCAATCAGAAAAGATCCAACTCAAATTATCAGGCGTTTTGCACGTGAGAAAGGAGTTTCAGCGATGAATGTCCAAAGAGCAGTGAAAAAAATAATGTAATCGTACGTGAAACCTATGAGGCATCTTGTTACTCCAGGATCCTGAAATAATATATATATATATATATATATATATATATATATATATATATATATATATATATATATTTAAACAATTTTTTTTAATGGTACAAAATTTAACGATAGCTAGGAATAAGCAAAATTTATAGGACATTTTAAAAAGCTAAAAAAGAACAACCGGCTTCGTCTCAGCTTTATCAAGTTTATTTCTGGGATATAAAAATAAGGGTGTAAATTTAATTAATATTAATGATAGCGAATGGAGGGGAAAATGAATTTAATTGGGAAAGCTAGAGTCTAATAACATCCAGACCCAATAAGCATTCACTCGGTTTAGAGAGGGAAGGCCCACGGGATCTGATATACAAGGACTCTAGAACCTTGAGGTGATATGAGGAGTGGGACTTAGATAAAATCGAAAAACGGTCCGCACTAAAATCAAAAACACAATTCCTATTATTTATTACATGCTCTACGATAGAAGAGCCAGAAGTATTAATTATTTGACTTTCCTTGGCATCCGGATTCAAAATCCTGGGGGAGGGTAAGTTTTGCTTTATTCTCAGATCCAAACGTTGAGACGTCCTCCCTATGTAGTAGAGTCCACAACTACACTTATATTTATAAATCCCTGAATTAACATGATGGGGTGAGGGGAAGGACAACCTTACGAATAGAAGAGAAAATAAGACGGGTATGAAATATTACCCGAACATTAGCCGAAAAATAACAGCTATTAATCCAACGCGAAATCTGCCTAGCTAAAGACTCATCCTCTGAACCAATAAAGGGATGACGCAAATAAGGTGGACATTTTTAGCAAAATACGGCTTAACCCTATGAAATTTATTGATGACATCATGGATAACAGAAGCCAAAACAACCAAAATATATCCGTTTTTGGAAAGTGTCATCTTAATAAATTCAAAAAACAAAATTTATGATAACGAATGGAGGAAAAAAAAAAGAACAGTGATTTATGCAGCTGAAAATAATTCATATTTATCTGTATCTCACTCATTTAAATCGTTATTTAAAACTTAAAAACTTCTCTCTATTAAATTTTAAATCCCACCTTCACTTTTAGGCCTTCCTGTTCTTCTGTTACTCCTCTCTCTCTAGAGCTTTCATACATTTCCCTCTCACACTTGTTTCCCACTCCCACACATACACTCTCACTTAAATATTGTTTTTTATACACGGAGTTATATTTTCCGATTTATATATATATATTTATATATATATATATATTTATATTTATAAATTTATATATATTTTATATATATATATATATATATATATATGATTCTATATTCGACTCTCACGTCGAATACGACGTATGAGGGTCAAGCAGATCAGTTCCTAGGAAACTGACATCCCGACGGCAGCACATGAGATTTCATTGTAGTGATGAAGGTTTGGTGCACTTCGCAGGTTTTGAATTCAGAGTTGACCTTCTCCTAGACCAGTTGCCATCCAAGGCTATAGAACCCAGTCTTGTCCTACTATTTACCCATAGCTGGAGGGAAAAGAAGAGGGTATTAGCACGTAAGTGAATGTAATGGACTCGACTGGAATTCGGAGAGCCGATATATATATATATATATATATATATATATATATATATATATATATATATATATATATATAAATATAATAAGAATATAAAAAAATTCACTTTTGTCCGTATTTATTCTTCACTATCCTAAATGATTGCATTCGATATAATATTCCTGAACATAATTATGTCATTATGCAAATTCCTTTTTTTCTTCTTGTTCCTTTGTATCTCGGTACGTTTCAGGATAAATAACACTCATTATTACAGTTCCAAGGAATGGTTTGTGAGATAAACCATAAGAGAGAGTGATAAACAAAGAGAGAATGAACATCTAATTTTGCTGCTATTATTTGATGTCTTCTTCTATCGTACAAGACAGCTGTTATCGTATTGGGAACCAGGTAAAATCGATGTTGGAACATTCCGGCATTAGATTAAAGGCTCTCTCTCTCTCTCTCTCTCTCTCTCTCTCTCCTCGTCACTCTCGGCTTACGGCAGCATTACGTTGAAACACTGGTTCACAGACGATCACCGATGTTAAACAGCGTCGAGCCTGGTCACTACAGAGATGGGTGACCGATTGGGAATACCAGATTCTGTAAGCTTGGCTATCCGGGAGTGGAACGGATAATGGCTCCGAATTGTTAATCGGGCAGTTCCAAATTCCGTTGTGTACACCATATTCACTTACGCGCGAAAAACCCTGGGAAAGCTATCAATCAACTTCTTCTCCCCCAGGTATGAGTTAATTAGTAAGACTTGTATCAGTATTATTAGTAAGTATTATTAGTAAGTATTAATTAGTAAGACTTGTATTATCTCACCCTCCCAAATTCATACTCTACCCAACATCTATCCTAGCTTTAACCCATTAGCTGCCATGAACCCCATTTTGTGATCTGTTAAAATTAAACTCACATGTTATTCCTTGTATTTACATTTAATTGCTTAAATACATTGCATTTGCAGAGGTATATTTTACGACACTTAGCCTTTAAAGTTTTTATTATTAACAGTAAGAAGACACTTACTGTCGTAATTTTACATTTCACGAGTAGACAAATAATGACTATTTTGAAAAGTATTTTTTTATTATTTCTAATCAATATTATTTTTTGATGTTTTATACACATATATATTTGATATTCTGGTTTCTATAAAAATGATAATGGTAACTACTGAAATTAAACGTAAGGAATAAATAAACTCCTTAGACACCTGTCTGGCCAAAAAAATTGGCAGTTAATGGGTTAAATAACCTTCGACGAGTTGATAAACGTAGAAAACGAATTTGTGTATCAAGCTCACTCTCTCTGCAAACACACACACACACATACATACATACACACACACACACATATATATATATATATATATATATATATATATATATATATATATATATATATATATGTAAACATATGTTGTTAAATATAATAGACAATGAATGTGTATTATGTCTGATCATGAGCTGTTTTAATGTTCGTATCTTTGCTTTAATTTTGGGTGAAAATAAAGACAAAAATTGTCCAACATTTGGCTATTTTTTTAGTTGGCCTTTGACCCATGCTTTTGACTCACATAAGTCATCTTCAGTGTGATTATACGGACATTTTCACCATCGAAGATAATATTTTGTTATGTTGACATAGAAGATTGCTATGCGACGATAACGGTGGTATGTTATATTTAACAATATATGTTTGAATAATGATCTGCTGGCCAATATATATATATATATATATATATATATATATATATATATATATATGAAGAAAAATATACGGAAAAAACAAATAAAAATCCTTATATTCAATTATACTGTTTTAATGTTAATATGTCAACGTCGGATGTTTCGGTCTAATAAACCATCTTCAGGACACATTCATAAATTAACATTATCAATTGAACATGACAAAGATATGTCCTGAAGATGGTTTATTAGACCGAAACGTCCGACGTTGACATTAACATTAAAACAGCATAATTGCATATAAGGATTTTTGTTTGTTTTTTTCCGTATATTTTTCTTCATACTGTCGGATCTATATCCATATATTTGCTTATATATATATATATATATATATGGTATAAAATGACAATTGGAAAAAAATCTTAGATTTTTCCGACGCGTTTCGCCTTACGACTTTTTCAAGGCAAAAATTAAATCGAAATGTTTTTGTTGTTATAGTTACATTAAAAAAAATCCAAATTTAAAGAGATAGACGCTTCTGTCTAAGCCTTTTTTTCTGGTTAATGTAAATTACTTTTATAGTAAGGGACTATTTTTTTATTTTTTTATATACCAATCTGCGTTGTCCACAGAATTCATCTGGGAATTTAACTATATATATATATATATATATATATATATATATATATATATATATATATGTATGTATGTATTCTGTTTATACGTTGTTTTCTATGGAGGCACTTAATTAAGTAAATGCTCTGTTCTTTAATTAAATAGTATTAATTACATTTACCGTCCCGAAATAATTTTCGTAGAAATATGACTTCTTCGATAGGAATCGAAATTGCATCGTATGAGAACGCAAATTATGTCTGGCATGTTATAACCATTCAACCACATTCCTGCTAAGCAAAGCTCGAATTAATGCTTTTAAACACACTCTTTCGTCGATCTGTCATATCTGCTCTGTATTCGCATACACGTACCATACACGATGACGATTGAGACAGAGAGAAATACATTAACACAAGTAACACATACAAACACGGGTGGTCTAAATACTACATGGACTGTCTATGAAGGAGTGATGTTAGAGCTATCAAACCTTGCATGCATTAATATCAACCCTTCTTATTAATAAATGCATTGGTTATTCCCAGGTAAACGGACATCTGTTACTCTTGGAAATGGACAACATTTGGCAAAATAATTATTACAGCTCTAGCATCACTCCACAGTCAGCCTATGAACTTTCCATCCCACTCTCTTATCTAACACACAGATGGCAAGAGAGATAGAAAGAGAATGTTATATATACATGCTTAAAACACACACACGTACACACACACAAACATGCATACGTACGCACACAGCTAACGCTCGAACACAGATGAAGAGAGATTATGAAAGACATACGCACTCGTAACACATTCACACATAATACACATACATAGAAATGGTGAGAGATAGAGAGAGAGAGAAAATGTCCCCACGAAACAAAGAAACACACACACACACACACACCTAATAATTACATATGGTGGGGGGGTGATAAAGAAAGACACAACAAAAGACGCACATATACATCTAACGCAGTAGATGCACATATAAAGTGCGCTGAGAGTGAGAATGACATAGAGAAACCTAATACGCACACATACACAATTGGAGATAGACATACTTCAGGCTCTGTCAGTCTGAGATAAATTTATATTATACAATGCATATATTGCCAGAAATGTGCGAAACTAAGATATAGGGTAGAAAAGTTTGCTATTACACAGATTGTCTGACATTTTCTGGCAAAATATTAAACTTGGTTATTTAACTATATATAACGGTTAACTATATATTCAGAAAGATGTCAGTTTGTCTTACACTTGCAATTATCTCACCTTTCCTCACTTTATTGAGATTTTTCTGCACCAGCTAAAATTTGTTTATTACTCTAGACATTTTCTAATATCAAGAAATGATCTTTATACACACAGAGCTGTCGGGCATTCATTTTAACACTCCTTACGTCGGGCCCTAGTGATTGACATCTTTACAACATTCATAACTACAGACACAATAGTGCGCGTATCTCTATGTCAGAATGGTTTTGGTAATATTAGCTATTTCCTTATAAGGCAATATTAGCTATTTCCTTATAAGGCAACATTAGCTATTTCCTTATAAGGCTATATTAGCTATTTCCTTGCAAGTTAATATTAGCTATTTCCTTATAAGGTAATGTTCGTCATTCATTGTTATAACAGCCAATTCTACTTTCGATTGAAATTTATAAAATCTTTTTATTAAAACAATTTGCCAGGAAAAAAAGGTTTCTACATTTCAGTTGCTGTAATCTGTCTTTCTAATATTGATGAGGGAGTGGTTCCTTCCTGACTTTTTCTTTTCGAGTAACATGTGCTATCCGATTTACCACTTGCTGTTGCTAATTAAGTGATGCAGATCTTGTTTAGTATAATTCTTTTTTCATGATTCTGTAGCGCCAAACTACAGGCATTATTCGCTAGAGAACATTTTTTTTATTATCGATCTGAAAAATACATACATCTGACAGTTTAGATATTTGCAAACGATATGCGCGCAAAAACATACAACGCGCATGCGCGAAATTCAAAATATAAAATGGCGGCCATACATGACATTCATATAAAAATTTGGATCTGACATGACTCGAGTTTTTAATGTTTCTGTTTTGCAGCCACTACCGGTGTTTGGCAAAATTAACCCTATGCAACCTATTTACTATAGTAAATTTGTTATAACTTAACTATTCACCGAGATATTTGATGTGTTTAATATTTATTAATTCCACAGCCATTTTTATGATAAAGGGTAGTTATTTCATAATTTTTAAAAAACGAGCCATTCTATAGAATATTTAGACATTCGTTTAAAATCCCAAAGTAAAGCAATGTTTATAGTAATGTCCACTCAATAAAAGCATCGAGAGACACTCAAGGTAGAGGATTAATATTATTTTTTAATGATGCAATAGTTGTGTGATATGAATTAAGAAGAGCGATAGGAAGTGATGATTATGAGGATAAGGAGGATGGATTACGATTGACCCTTGACTTGAAGAAGTTAAGATTGTAGAGTAGAGTGTTACTTTTAAAATGATTATAAGTAATGTGTTGTTTGATATGACTGAAGACGAGGTGGTAGGAAGTGAACGTTATGAGAATAAGAAGGATGGATAAGGATTGAGCCTTAACCCGAAGAAAATAATATTAAAGCGTTCAGTGAAGCACCCACATATAACTAAAAAGTGTAAAGGTCAGAAATGAAGAACTAAAGAATGAAGTTCAGCTGAACATTTGCTTTTGTTTGTTTGTTCCTTCAGCGGCATATCAAGTACTTATGGGTCATTTAATACCAAAATTTAATTTTCTTAGGAGTATAAGTAATTTCTTTTACAAAAATGTATTGCTGGAATTTTTTTTACTATGAAAAGTATTGCTGGTATTTTTACTATAAAATTTATTTCTATGCTTTCATAGTGTTTTGTCTTTGTTTTCAGTTTCACTATTTGTCCATGGGACCCTAACAGGTGTTAGTTGGGGACAATAGTAATTACGCTCCTCAGAATCACCCGACTAGAGGTCTTCCTACCAGATGTAGTCTATTCTAATACTGTTGTGACGTCCTCCCTCTAATGAGGCTATTGTGGACTCTTCCACTCACTCTAAAGTTAGTGGGGAAAGTAGACCTCAGGGAGAACAGTAATATAGATTGAACGCTGGTCAACCGACACACACTCCAAATTTGTGTAACCCTCTTCTGTTGTATTTACTGTCCAATACAATATTTATCTGCAACCTCTTGTCTTGTTATTGCTTAACCAATTACTTGGTCACAACAAGTACCCAGGACTCCTGATCATTTGCCATCCAAACGTTGCGAGGTTGGGAAGAAATCTTCAAAGTGGGGAATGATTCTCCCCACACGAGACTGCGTAAAAGATTTCGAACTCTGTCAAGGCTGGAAACTAATTATGTTTGTAAAAAAAGAGGTAGCTTAAGATCACACACATTTTACAAAGATGATGCCATTCATAATGCATGAGCTGTACTTGTGAGTACGATGTTTTGTATTTAAGGCATGGGCTAACTGGGGTCCCTTCAATGAGTCTATCGGAACCTTTTCCAATCAATCTGAGTGCTCCAACTATAACTGGAATTATTGATTTAAATTTTCACTTCAATATCCTTGTATTTTGAAAGCTTATTTAATATTAGGTTGGTGCAAAAATAATGACGTAATAATGTCTTTTTTTGACGTTAAAAATATGTCAAAAACGACATTATTACGTCATTATTTTTGAAGCAACCTAATATATTGAAATATACATTAAAGTCTACAGGAACTGCTATCTCAATAAGAAAGTGCATTCTATTTTTTTTTTTTTTGGCTTTGATCACGATTTCAGGGCAGTTAGCTTTGACTATTCTGGCTGTGTATATTATGAAGTCCCATATAATAGCTACAGCTAAGTAACCGGGTCTGAATGGTGTTTATACCAGTTTCTTGAATATTCATTTTCCATAAAAGTTGAATATTTTCGAGTGTAGATATTGGCCCACTGTTCATGACGAGTTTTATATTCAGTCGGTGTTAACACCGTTCAACCTGAGCCACGATTATTTCTAGCTATTTATCACAGAAGCTGCATTTTGGGGCTAACTTGCAAGCATTGGTCCTGTGCAGCAAGAATAAGACCTTTACTTTCAGCTTTTAACCCTGTACTACGTAACCTTCTATGTGTTTATCTACATCAGTTTATTTGATACGGGCAGAATATTGACCATGAAGAGACTTATCTTGTCATCGTTTGGGGATTCAATCCATTGTTTTTATTGCTTTCCTTTTAGGCTTTTTGCCGTTCCAGTAAGTGTATTATGGTTTATTCGCACTTGTTCCCTTGAAATTCCCTTTTCAATTTTTTGGCTTCCTTTATTACTGAATAAACTTTCAAGGATAAATTGTACACTAATAGGGCCTATAATGAGATAGATCTTAAGAATAAGATATGAAAATGTCCACGTGGGACATACGTATAAGTAAAAACAAGAAAGAATGTGCGTTAGTTTATATCTATGTTATATGTGTGTGCATGCGCATGCGTGTGTGTGCGTGTAAGAGTGTGCAAAAAAAGTATCCCATCCCGAAACTCAGGAGTGACCGGGTCAATCTATATATATAAAACAGATGATGTCTGTGTGTCCGTCTGTCTGTGTGATACTTTTTCACTCGAGATCTATCCAACCGATTTTGACCAAACCTAGCGCATACATTGTAAAATGTAAGAGATATTTTTTTTAAATCAATAACCGATAAAGCTGATCAAAAATCTATAAATTCAACTTGTTTCCTCCGAATTCGTTGAAACTCGGCATGTAAGATGCTTATATCATGACGAGCTCAGCGGTATCTAATTTTTATTTCTACGCCACTGCGTTTAGCGAAAAACCGCGAAAAACGAAAAATCGATTTCAACAAAAATCGATTTCAACACAAATTTTAAACTAATACCTCCCTCAGTTTTCAAGCAATCTAATACAAATTTCCCTCAATTATAACCAACAATAAGTTGATTGTTTAACAGTCATTTAACTTGATAACTAAGCCCATCCATGTAGTGAAAACCCGCGTAAAAGCGAAAAATGGCGATTTTTCTAATTTCTTTCTTATTTTTCGTTGATCTTTCAATCAATTTTCATCAAACTTAACAATTGCTTTATAAATGTATCTTCTTCTACATCCCTTGTAGCACATTGACAAATTGAACATCCAAAAATCCAAAATAATTGTAGGTCTTCATGTTGCCTGTTTGACCCCTTCATGTCCTCGACTAACTTCGATTGAATAAATACAGACTTCTTTTGTTATATCAGTAACTGCATTAATTCAATATGTTTTTTAATGAAAGTATTTTAAAGTAATTGAAGAAGATAGACTCTGTTAGATCTAAACATGATGCTGTTTTTGCTCAATTCTAATTGAACGCTTTTTCTGATCGACCAGATGGGTATGGCTGCTAGTTTCTGGTGAATCAAAAGACAATAATTTGAGGATATGCAGATTTCAGATACAGTGAACGGTGAAATTTCATAAAAGAATCTAATGCCTTTATGATTTCAATGAGTTAATGTTAACATACGAATGGCAGATTGATCAAACTAAAAAGAAATGGTAGCTAGAGAGTTTCAAATATTTTTGACATTTATAAAAATTAAAAATAGCTGGTCTGAGAGTTAATGTGCTTTCATGTGATTATTCTTTGCAGTATCATTAAACAGTCGATCATGAAATAACCACAGCAGTTAAGGAAATAAAAAATGAAACTGAACAGGACACAATTACTCTATAAGAAAGATCTTCTGTAGCTTCCATGTACCTTTGAAGACCGTTTGGTGTAAGACAGTTGTGGTTGATATAATCCTCTGCCTCCTTCGGATCTGGACACTTAAAAACGATTAACATCAGCCTTAAGATGATACATAGGGCGACAAGGGAAAAGCTTTCTCGCTTTGGCACCTATTCCCTTAATGTCAGCTATGGTCCAATTAAGGTTGAAACTTTATTACAACACAGAGACAGCCAAAGTGTTTATGGCTGATATTTTGTTTTGTGGATTCAAGTCGGTATTTAACACCAGACGCAAACGTATTTAGTATATATTTTTTTTTACTTTCTCTTTCATCTGAGTAAGCTCTATTCGATCTCTTCGCAGACTCATAGGTATTTATAGACTTCTTGTTCCAGTCCCCTAATCTTTGTGACAAAATCTATTAAATGTGTTTATGTAATTCTCCCTTTCTTGAATGTTACTTTTGCACATTTATCTAATCCAAAACCCATACCGATGTCATCACTGAAACATTTTACAGTATTGAAGATATCCTTCAACTCTGTGTCATCTTTGGCAAAGAGTTTGATATCGTCCATGTAGAATAGGTGACTAAACACTTTCTTTTTTTTACTTTGTATCCATAGTTATTGCTGTTTACTTCATGAGATAAGGGATTAAGCACAGACAGAACAGATGGGGCGACAGTGAATCTCCTTGAAAGCTTTGACTTTATATCAAACAAATAAGACTACGAGACTAAGAAGAAAAAATGAAGTACAAAGAACATGAAGAATAATTATGAAACGATTGGAATGATGGCGTTGTTGTGGCATAATTGTTAATGGTTTAAAGGACAGAAAAATCTCGAAATAAAATGGAAGAACATATTAAACATAAGGAGCAGATGAAAGAAGGAAGGAAAAAGAAAAGAAGGAGGGAAAAAGGAAAGGACGCAAAACAGAAAAGAAAGAAGGAAAAAAGAAAAGCAGGATGGAAAAAGAAAAGAAGGAAGGAAAAAAAGAAAAGAAGGACGCGAAAAAGAAAGGAAGGAAAAAGAAGGAAGGAATAAAGAGAAGAAGGACACAAAAAAGAGAAGGAAGATCAAAGAAAAAAAGGAAGGAAAAATGAAAACAAAGAAGGAAAAAAGAAAAGAAGGAAACAAATAAGAAAAGAAAGAACGAAAAAGAAAAGAAGGAAGCGAAAAAGAAAAGAAGGAAAAAGAAGGAAGGAAAAAAAGAAAAGGACACAAGAAGAGAAGAAGGATAATAATAATGATAAAGTTTCCATATTTATGTTTCCAAATTTAATTGGAAGAACGCTGTTTTTTTATATAAAGTGTCACCAAAAATATTTGCTTATTCAATAATCCTGAAACTCCTTTCTCAGATTGATAGTTCGATTGTTAGTAAAGTAATGCCAATGACTTCAGTCGTCACTGTGCATCCCACATTTGTAGCCGTTTGCCGAGGTTAATAAATATCTCAAACCAGAACTCATTAACCAAATTCTAACTAAATATTTAAGATTAGAATGCCAGAGATATCTTGCAACAAAAAGACGCCATGGAACAAATATTCGAAGACCGATATGACCATCTTGATAGCCAGTTTGATCAGGTTATGTCGAGCACATCATCATCATCAGCAGCAGCATGATCGTCACCATTGTTTTAGTTATTGCTTACTGCCACGCCACGTTGAAACATCGGTTTCTGTACGATCACCAAAGTTAAGCCACACTGAGCCTGGTCAGTACATAGATAAGTGAACGCTTGGGAATACCAGGTGCTTTAAGCCTGGGTGTGCGGGTGGTGTAATAGATGATGGCACGGAATTGTTAATATCAATTCCAGTTGGGTTTGCTATATTCACTTAGTCTCAAATACCCTTGCGAAATGTATGAATCCACTTTTTCTTCCCAACTATGGGTTAACTAGTAAGACTTGTATCACTAAATCTTTATTATCTCCAAAAGAATTCTTACAATATTTTCTAAGCTTTAAATAGATTTCAAAGTGCTAATAAGCACTAGAAATGTAGAAAACGTATCAATCAGGGAAATTATTATTATTATTATTATTATTATTATTATTATTATTATTATTATTATTATTATTGCGTAAGAGATCAACACGCCAATAAAAGACACTTGGTACAAATATTGAAAACCAAACATACCCATCTTGAAGTCCAGTTTGATCAGGTTATGGTGAGCATACCTTCATATCATCATCATCATCATCATCATCATCATCATCGTTATTATTATTATTATTAAATTAAAAACATAATTCAATAAGATTTATTTAATTACTGTCGACAGAAACTAACTTCTAATTCTTCGTTTAGGGACGAACAGACATTCTGTATTCCCATCCTTTCTTGTTCAATATGTGTTCAGTCTTCATTAGCTGAACCGAAGCCATATGATTGCTTTTCTGTTCTCAACTTAATTTTCCAGAAAAATAGAATTGTTTCAACAGAGTAAGGATCAAACTGACCATTAAATTGATCTGTAAAATAAGTTTGCAAACTAATACGCCACAGTAGTTACCCGTTGATAATTACTAAACTTACTTTCGCCTGACACAAAGCAAATTGTGTGAAAGATTCAATAAGAATCGTTGCCACTTTTGTAATGTCAATGAATACTCGTTGTCACTTTCGTAATGCTCTTTGTCGTAGAGACTGTGTAATCGCAGACCCAACTATAGTAACGCCGTTGAACAACGCTGGTGTCAGACGCCTTCAAATAAAACTTGGACTGATAGTACTTGCTCAAAAATACTCGCTTCAAATTGTAACCGCCGAATAGAAATCCGTATAGTGATCTGTATAGAGAATGGTATAATAAACAGTATAGAGAATAGGGATCCGTATAGTAATAGATGATAGAGTAGAAATAGTAATCAAATAGTCTTCAGGCTAATTCCCATATATCTTTCTTGCTTTTTATGTGCCATGTCCTTTCAGGGCGTCGGTGATCATGGCTCTCCACCTCCCTCTATCCGTTGCGGCTCTTAACAAGCTCCTTCCCTCTGCTTCTTCCCTCAGACCATGTTCTGTCATCCACTTGCTTAAGCCCGCCAGGTAAGCTGCCCATTTTTCTCTTATCTCTCTCTCCTTCTATTCGACCCGTGTGTATCAGATTCTCTAGGCTCTCCTTCCTTATTATGTATCCCAGAAAGTTCAGCTACTTCTTCCCGATGTTAAGTATAAGCCTTGTTTGCATCCTCTCATCGTTGCTCACACATTCGGTCCATGGTATCCTCAGCATCCTTCTGTAGAACAACACATCCGTCGTTTCGAGTCTCTTCTTCATCTTTGAGGAAATCGTCCAACATTCGCTGTCGTAAAGAAGGACAGCTGTCACGTAACAGCTCAGTATTTTTTTTTCTTTGTTACCAAAGAAATCCTCCTTTTTCGCAATACTCTGCCCAGCTTTTGGAATATGTCCTTGGCCATCTCAATACGTCTACGGATCTCAGTGTCGCACTTACCGTCTTCTGTCAAAACGCTTCCCAGGTATTTAAACTTTCGCTGTTTGATTCTAGTGTTCCCGACCTGCAAATCGCATTTCGGGCTCATACTTTTGTTTTTGCGATATATGCATACAATTCCCATATATGCATTTCCTTTAGCATCACGTGATGGGACCGCCTGTATTTGCTCTCTGGTTATCTGTGTTCAAACTCCAGTGTCGGTAGCGACATTTTATTTCTATATAACACAAAATCGCCAAGAATCACTTGTTCGCGTTACGGTGAGAGTATATTTATAATATTTAATTTATTTTTTCTTTCTCTTCCATGTCACTTAAATCAGAAAATAACAGAGGTTTGAACTGAATTCATTGTCAGGCTCGACTCTTTGTTCAAATAGTTGATCTGTAGTGATGCCAACACACGCAGATCCCATTATAAGAGATTACAATGTAAGCTTTGCACTCAGTATCGCACCAGACTGCCAGAGGTATACTGGAAGCCTGAAATGGAACGTACCATCACAGGAACAAAATGCAGATTCGGCTTCAAAGGATATCAGTGGCTGCCCCCGAGGTTAGCATCAGTCATACTGATGAGAAGCAGAATGGGATCTCTCAGATGATTAACAGAGAGAAGTTTAGTTTTGGAGGCGTTAAAATTTAAAAAAAAAAAAAGTCATTCCCTGCCCTAGTTAACAACAGTTTATCATTTTTTTAAAAATCAGCTGCCAATTTGACCTCATTGGACTGGTCAGAATTGCTATCGAGACAAGCGTATTATAAAATCTTATTCTTTCACATGGGCTGATGTGAAACGCAGAGCGTCCACGTGGGTAGTGTTTTACCTGCTTTGAAAGTTCTGTTTCGAACTGGATTTGAACAACGAGTACAACAGGGCAGCATGCAATCTGCTCCTTCCCACACCTACTGAAAGGAGTCTACTTAAACTTAAGGATTATGCTCGCGTTCCCCTAACATAATGCCCGCTCTTGCTGGAAACTTTTCGCAAGATGTGTCACTGTCTAAATCCCACAGATATAACGGTTCCTGTGTCCAAGTATTACGACCTAACAAGTTGGCGGAAAACTTGAAAAATGTTGCCCGCTAGCACGCAAATATTGTATCCCGGTCAAAATCGGCATTTGTCTTGATTTTTTTTTTTTTACTATTTTATTTGTCCTTTGTGTATTTCGGTTACGATAACAAAGTTCTCCGTCGCTTTCATATAATACCCATGGCATTTAAACCACTATTTTTATTTCGTTCATTTAATCTAGCTTTTAGAAACTCGCTCACGAATTTGTCTTGAAACTATTCAGCCATTTTTATATTAATGCAAAAATAATAGCTTACATCGAGTAATAGCGTGGCTCATAAGTCCGCTTCAAAAGAATGTTGAAAGATTCTGCAATAATGATTCTCCCATTTTTTTACAAGCATTTACTATTTATTTTCTTTGTTAATCAAATTCAGAAACCTTCTCCGATAATTGTTGCAGCATACCTACGAACGACAATGGGTATGTCCCAATTCACATAAATACAGTAGTAAATACTGTTGGTCTGTAGTTGAAGATTCGTCTTCAATTTTGCTGGTCAAACTCTCTGCATCGGCGCAGAGAGGATACCCAGACGAGGCTATGTCGATGGGCAGAGTCTCGTCTCGGGAAACAGCTACCCGATCCCAATGTATACGGGGTCTACAGGGAATTTTTAGCCAAGCCTACAGGCTCGTAGACCCCACATTAAAATCGGCCTTGAGGCCACATCTGACCGCGTGGGGCGATTTGTAGATATCCTGCAGTTGGGGATTCATTGTGGATTTCACTTGACTCATTCCTAGCAGTTGGCTACTTCTTCTACGCGCCGCTGGCGAATCTTATATGTATTGTTCTTGTTCTAAATATTATCGTTCATTACTAACCTTCGTTTGATCATTCTATTCAGTAACCTTCACCTTCCTTAGCCTACAACAATAATGATGTTTTCAAGTTATTCTATAAATTGTTCTTTCTCTTACTTATACTATGATTTGGTTTGGTTTATTTTGTTTTATGGCATATCAACCTCAATGGGTTATTTAATGCTGACAAAATTTTTTATTTCTGGTAATATTTTGTTTTGTCAAAAATTTGTTTCCTTCAAAATTGTATTGATGGTAATAATTTCTTTCAAAAATGTATTGCTGATAATAGTTATCTGTAACTTATTGTTCACTGTACTACAAAACACAATATTACACTTTGTCTATGGCTAAGGATCAACCAATTAACAGGAGATAACTGATAACTGACATCCATTAAACATGGCACGTGGAACTAGAAAAGTCTACCCCAGTGAGCGAAATAAAGGGTTAAGTTCGATATTCCAACCACCTGAAGAAAGCCGGAGAGTACAACGGCCGAAACATTGTAATAAATATGGCGACAAAGATGAGGACAATAGTCCGAATAATGTAAATAATGCAGATGTTCTTATTTCAAATTCCTATCGACAGGCGGCACTAGTGCGTTGTTTTTCACTCCAACACCGATTTTGAATTCAGACTTGTTTACGTCTGTGTTCTGCCATTGATGTTCTTTCGGTTACATTTCAATTGAGATTTAGAATACACTTTTTCCCATGGCTCCAAAGAAAAGTCCCAGTGCAAGTGCCACTGCTAAGCGTAAGGGTATATCACTGCAAGAAAAGGTGTAAATGAATTACTTTATTCAGAATACTGTACGTACTTATAATAAATACTGTAATAGGCAATGAAGAGTGCTTATTTCCGGTTTATAGTGTAGTTATTTTGCCTTAAGTCGTTTTTCCACTAAAGTCGCGACCTCTGGAACCAATTAACGACGTAAGGTGAGGTATACTTGTATTCACGGATAACCTTGAGAAAAATATACATTCATCTTTTCTCCCCTCAGATACAGGTTAACTATCATGGTATACTGGGCATCCAGTGCAGCAGAATGACATCTCTGAATTCAAAACCGTAGCCTTGACGACGTGACTGAAATCATCATCATCAGTCATTCGGATCCTTCATCATCGCAGGTGGGGGCCGAAGGGCAGAAGAAACAGACAATCTCCTCTAAGATGAATTGTTGACGGTGTCTCTTAGGGCTTCAGGCATTGACATGTCCAGACAAACTTTTATGTTATGTGACCATCTCTTGCGCTGCCGTTAGGAGTGCCTTACAGAATGATCGTGCAGAATCTGCTATGCCGCGAGACCTGGCCAAAGCACGCCATCTTCTGATGCTTAATTCTGGCGATTAGAGAATTCCTGTTGATCAATGAGACTTTTGACGTTGCTATATAAATAGCCATTAGATTTGTGCTTCCGGTAGAAGATGCCAGGTAACTTTTTCAAATATTTTATTCAAACGTCTGGATCATTTTTACTGCCTCGACCAACCGTGTCCAAGTCTCACACCCATAGAGGTGAATGCGTCCAGTCAGCGACTTGTAGAGCATGAACTGGAAGCTGATGTCTGGAAGCTGATGCTACCCTTCCATATCCTTTCAAGTCTGACGATAGCTTCTGGCTTTGTCCATCCGTTTGCGGATTTCTGCGTAACCGGCGCCATCTTTTAACATGTTACTCCCAAGTATTTCTTAATTAATCAGTTAAGTGCGGATCGGTATTATAGAAATGATGATCCCGGTTTTTTCTCGCCTAAGTCCATCCTTCAAATCTACAAATCAACCATTAGTCCTTGCTTGGAACACTGATGTCATATATGGTCTGGTGCTCCCGCTGTTCGTCTCGAGATCCTCGACAAAATCCAAAGACGGATATGCAACGTGATTAGTCCTGATCTGGCATCTCGTCTACAGTCATTTTCTCAGAGATGTGCTGTGGTTTCCCTTTGTCTTTTCTACACGTAATTTAATAGCAACAGCTCTTATAAGCTACTTTCACTGGTTCCCAGACTGCATGAATTTAATCGTGCTACTAGTTCGTAATCTCGGCCCTAGCCTTTCACTGTCCCTTCTTCTTACTTGATTCTCTGATAGCTATAAACTTCAAATTTAATGTCAAACGACATCTTTTGATGCCTTGATCTTGATCCCCGTCCTTCTCTTTTTTCTTTCCACACACACCCCTCCTTAATCTTGCTCCTATTCTCTATAAGCCCTTGCGTGCTAGTGGCACTCCGCCTTGCTTGGGGTGATATACTTAAAACAAAAAAAAAGGTCGAATAAAAAGAGATGATTTCAAGAAATAAAAACAAATTGTGTTGCTCATGCAGTACGAGATTTATTTGTTTTATCAAATAGCATTGAAACCAGTTGTTATGTGTAGTTTTGCGATAAACCCAATTCAATGTCTACATATTGAGAGTATAAGAGTTTGAAACGATCCGGCAATGTAGTCTACATGTATGTCCCATTCAACAAGACGCTTCCATATTTCTTTCGTGAAAATTCATTAACCGAATTCCTTATAAATATTGCATGAAACGTTTGAATAAAGAAATCTGGTGTATTTTGTTTTATGGCAAACAGCATTAACGAGACAGCAACGAGAAAACATTCAACTAGAATAAACTTCTCGAAATGATATATGAGGAAATGAGCTAAAGGAAAATCTCTCATTGGTGAAATCTAATCTGTCTCTTTCTCTGAATATATATATATATATATATATATATATATATATATATATATATATATAGAGAGAGAGAGAGAGAGAGTGAGAGAGAGAGAGGGGGGGAATGTGTGTGGAAAACGAGGAAAAGAAATAACCTTCAAACACTACTCTAAAGATTTAAATAATTTTATTACTGAGTATAAAATAAGTTCATACGAAATGTTTTGATTTTCCTTTTACAACACAAAAGTAATGAATTGTGTTAGCATAGGGTGAAAGGCATACCTAGATTCTTCAGGAGAAAATTCACGATTTACGTTATATTATGTGTGTATATGTGATGTTATCAATAGCCGATAAAAACTTTACTGCTAAAATTACGCTTTGTTTATATCTCGCCGTAATTTGTAAAGAGGTTGATGAAAAACAGTTTAAAAGCGAGAATTAATATGCAAAACAGAAAACTGGTACTCAATAAGATAATTTGTGTATGCGAAAATTTGAGAATTTAGTACTAATTATAATCCCAATCGAATTATGAAGATTAAAGAATATTAATTTACATTACGCTATTTATAAGAAAAAATCGGATGTAAGGAAGCAAAAGTTAGACTTAATAATATCATAAGTTTTATTGATTAATAAATATATTCCTCAATGTTTAATTTCGATTTTCAGGAGGGAAAATATTATTAATCCTTTTCTGGTTTTAAGATTTCTATTTTAAATTCGAACAAGAATGTTTATCTGCTTTTTGAAAACTTACATGGCATCGCTTATTAGTTAATAAATTTTAGAAGATATATGTAAAGCGAGGCAAACACGTACACATGGACTTATTGCAACATCACGTTGAAAAACTGGTTCCTGTACGATCAGCGAAGATAAGCAACGTCAAGCCTAGTCAGTACCTAGATCGGTGAAGGCTTGGGGTACCAGGTGCTTTAAGCTCCAATGTGCAGGTGGGGTAAAGGATAATGGCACGAAACTGTTAATCGTAGAGCCCAGTTCCAATTTCAGTTGGGTTGGTTATATTCACTTATGTGCAGATGCATTTGGGATATGTATCACCTCGTATTCGCAAGCGGTCACCCATCTAGATACTGACATGGCCTAAGGTTGCTTAACATTGATGAGCCGGTGTTTCAACGTTATGTTGCCGTAAGGCGATAACGATTGAGAAGAGATTTGGGGAAGTTAATATTATAGTGACCGGGAAAGCATCTTCTTAGGAGTCGGTTGCACAAAGTAACGGTTCGTAGAAAGACGCTGTTCGAGTGGAACATGCATCTCACTAATGGAATATGAAGATAATGAAGGTGGTTCGCTACAATGTACGCAGCATGCCTGGTCTAGTTTAGAATTGATGGAACGTAAAAGAACGTGAATAAACAAAGACTGTCACAAAAAAAGAGGAAAACTTTTTTTTCTGATTCTTGTTATGATAACTGCGAGGAAACGACTTATTTATAAACAATAACGGTCAAATTCGATCTTTATAAGTTCACGAGCCAAGAGGTTAATACATTTATAAAGGCACCCTTTAAAGCTCGCCTAAAAGGCCCGCAGATGGGCTCTGTTTTATATGCTCACGTGCCGAGTTGAATTTTGAACTATGCCATGACGCAAGTGTGATCGATTATTGGTTGCTTGGTGCGTTTTGTTTGATCTTGATACGCTTGGAACAATTTAAGGTCGCCGAGAAAGAGCTAGAACAGATCGATAAAACCATTACAACTACAGGTCAGTTGAGATAACGCGGGAGAAGGTGCGTGGTTGAAATCGTGGACTACACTGGATGATGGATGTATTTACAAATCTGTTGAGGCCAATTTTTTTCTTTGTCAGAAAAACAGGTTACGAGGCTAATGATGTTGAGCATGTTGCGAAATAAACAGCTGAACATTGGAAGACTTGATTGTCGGGTGTGAGTAGGTTGGTTGTTGGCGAGGGTTAAAGAGATAACTGGATTTGTTGGAATTTTGATTGATCTTGGTGTCCGTAACGTTGCCAATGATTCTAGTAGAGTATAAATGTGCTTCATTGTTTCCTCTCCTCTGCGCTCATGCGTACACACCAACATCCACAAGCAAGCAATGGACAACAACGACGTTGGTAGGTTGACGATAATCCGATTCCACACTAATCCTCTTCAATAAAAATTTCGCTGCTAATTATTAAGTTAATTAAGCAAGGTCAATTCAAATCAATTTTTCCCCACTGGGTAAAATGACATACGGTTACAAGTTCCGGCGATTCCTCAGGCTGCAACCTAGCCAGGCAAAGACATGTTTGTTTTTTGTGGGGGGGGAGTGAATGGTAGAACTTTGTTCAGGGAAACACGAGTTCTAGGCAAATATCAATTTCTTTCGGGGCTAAGCTAAAAATAAAAAAAAACAGCTTACTCTGGTCTGGCAAATCTAAAAGACCGACTTCAGACTTTAATAAATTTGGACATGTCCCGGGCTTTCGGCCATATCAAGTTGAAAGTTCTCGTACAATCAACGAAGTTAAGCAACGTAGACTCGATGGATGGGCTCTTGAGGATACCAGGTGCAATAAGTTTGGATGTGCGCGTATTGTAACAGAATTGTTAATCGGAGAGCCGGGTTCCAATTCCACTTGTGTTCGTTATATTCGCTTATACGGAAGTATAAATCCACCTATTTTCGCCAGCTATGGGTTAATTAGTAATATTATATCACTAAAATCATTAATATGACCAAAACAATAAAAATAAAATTATGTACAAAATATTTAGATTTCGGAATTAAATAACCCATAGATCGTGTAATGTGGCGAGTTTGATCCACATTTGTCTGCACATTGAATTTCTGTTTTAGATTCAGCTAAGCTCAGCAAACATCTACTTGCAGAAGCATAAACAAACAATAATAAATGTTCAGTTTTTCTAACGATGAATAGTACATATTTTAAAACAATGTGAAACGCAAGTGATAGTAGAACAGCTAACTGAATCATCTTTGACCGTGCCAAAGAATGATCTCCATCGAAACAGTCATATAGATAAAATGAGATTGATAAAAAAAAAAAAACTCTACTATGATCTCCCTCTCGAGATCTGGACAATTCGAAAAATTCCTACTTGGACCAATTGCAGGGAATAATCGACAAAAAATATTCGTAATTATAAAAATAAAGTTTAATCTTCTATCAGAATAGCACATGTTCCGTTTACTACAAAATCTTCTAAACGAAAACACCAAAATTATTGCAAGCTTGCATAAAGCCCGTTGAACAGATGTCTGCTGGGAAAGATAAAAAATTCTAGAAATATGGAATTATTAAGTTGACTTAAAAATGGTAGAACATTCAACAGAGTTAATTTCGAAAGTGAACAAAATAATTGCCTTTATTTTTTAAGGAAAAATGGGAGACATTTTTTTAATATAATCCAATATTACAATGTTGATGACATCGCCATAAATCAAAAATAACGTTAAAAACGAATGTTCTAAAAGGAAACCACATTTTTCTCCTTTTCTTTTATTACTCATTCTCTCTTTTCTGTTCTTTCCTTTATCTACATCTTTCTTCCTTTCTTTTTCTTTCCTTTTCTTTCCTTCATCGCTTCACTTTCTTTTCTTTTCTGTGCCTTTACTCCTTCCTTTTCTTTTCTTTCGCTTTCATATTTTTCATTTCCTTCTTTGTTTTTCCTTTGTTCTTTTATTTTCTTCTTTTTCTCTTTCATCTTTCTATATTCTGTGCCTTTCTTTATTTCTTTTTCCTTTCTTTCGCTTTTATCTTCCTTTTCTGTGCCTTTCTTCATTTTTACCTCTTTTTCTTTTTACAACTTTTCATTTCCTTCTTTTCTTCCTTTATTTTCTTCTCTCCCACTTTCATTTTTTTTTCCTTTTCTTCATTTCCTCCCTTTCTTTTCATTTCTTCTTCTTTATTTTTTTCTTTCCTTCCTTGCTTCTTTGCATCTTTCTATCATTCTTTTTTCCCCCGTCTTTTCCTTCCCTTGCTTTCTTGCTCCATTCATCTTTTCCTGCTTTTCTCTTTCACTTTTCCCTACTTTCAATTCATTTCTTATCCTTTTCTTAGTTTCTCTTTCTTTTCGTTCACTTTCGTTTCTTTTTTCTTTCCTTCTTTCTGGCTCCATTCCTTTTCTCTCTTTCTCCTCCGTCTTTTTTCTTTCCTTCCTTTTCTGTACATTTCTTCTTTTCTTTTCCCCTTTTTCGCTTTTTCCTTCCTTTTTTTTTCTTTCGTCATTTCTTTACTCCCTATCTCCTTTGTCTTCTCCTTTTTCTACATGCCCGTCTCTCTTTTTTGAAAATGCCGAAATGTAAAACTATTTCCAGCTCCCTCAAAATTCTTAACTTCATCATTTATTGCCAATCAAACGTATGACGCTGCCGAAGGCGAATTCACTATTACGCCTCCAAACGAAAACGCTTCAGTATGTGATATCGATCCGATACGACATCTTTGAATATCTCCTGCTAAGTATTCTTGATACACACTCCGGAGAAAACATTATTTGGCATCGTTTGATGAAAACTTCCCAAATTTGATAAAGAAAGAGAAATAATTTCTCGGAGATTCATGCATGTAAGCACTCTGCGTCAGTAATTCGAATACACAACTCCACAACATTTTAACCTTTGCAGCTACTAGTAATGTATGACTTTACGTCATCCCTACCCGCCACGTTCTGCCAAACATTCACACAAGCTCTTTAGGTAGGTTACTCACTATTTTCTTCTGTTCTACTAGACTTTAATACGCCATATGAGTATGAAACTTTCTAAACCCTCTTTCCTTATTATGTTCATTAGAAATTGCAACTATCTTTTTCTGGTTCTAAGTTTGAATATCTCTTCTGCTTCCATTTTCTTTAAAACTTTGTAATTGCTCACATATCCAGTCAATGGTATTCTCAGCATCCTTCTGTAGAATCAAAATTCTGTTGCCTCAACTCTCTCCTTCATCCGTAAGGAGATTGCCCGGTATTCAATGCTATATAGGACGACCGATATTACGTTTTAGTTTTGTACTTTTAGGTTTTCTTTTTGATGTTATAACAAAATTTTCATGTTTCTTAATACTTTGCTTAGATTTTGGAAGTCATCTTTCCATTTTTCAATGCAATTTCGGATTTCGATGTCACATTTTCGTCGTCTGGTAAAACACTTCATAGATATTTCCGTCCTTGCTTGATTTTAGTGCTTCCCCGTTGTACTGCGCCAAATTTTATCGTTCACATTACAATTTCAAATGGTTTTATACTATTGTTCACCCAATACAAGGCCCATGAGACAATCTTTGTAGAGAGTTACGGGATGAGGGTTTTATAAGTGCGTAAAGGGATGAACCTTAGGTGCCATACGGGAGGCACACTTGGACGATTGGGTCTCTTTGTCATTCATGACTGAATGATCTAAAGAATTCCTATAGTACGGTGCATTTATACGGCAGACTAGTTGCCAAATAAGGCTACAGGACTCTAGGTCATAGGTCGGAGGAAAAACGACCTATTGATAACTTTACCCAAAGTGGATGTGACGAACTCGACTAGAATTCGAACTCGTTTCTCCGATTTCCCATTCCGAACCGATATTCAGGACAACCGAGTACATCCATGATTATAGCTCCTGGTATTCCCAAAAGGACATCCATCTAGTCACGAACCAGATTCCTCGTTGCTTAATTTCAGTGATCAGACGAGAACCGTTGTTTAAACGTGATATGGCCGCAAGGAAATCGGAAGTGAGTTCAACAAGTGAAACGGGCGAAAAAGGAAATTGTCAGCATAGAACTTACAGCTCCACGTAACCATTTCAAGTGTAAAATAATTAGACTTTGCCGCCAATCGAGTTGTACACTTACATTCATAAAGTCTAGGTAATATAGAGGAAAGCTCATAATAACAATTACCATGAACGTATTTATGGTAAAGGAACAGGAAAGCTACGTTGAGGCGAGGGCAAAGTAACTGAAGGCGAGATAACGGATGAGGATCAACAACATCATAGATTCTTCTTTGTATTTTATCATGAATCTCTAAATACATAGCAGAATCACCAGATCAGATGCAACAGCAATAGCCAATGCATGAACGAATGGTAGACTTATAAATGTTTAAGATATATTATGGCTGTTAAAATTGACTAGCACGATACAGTGTGCCAACATTTCCTATCAACATACCCAGGAATTGATTGACACGTTGCCGAATGGTTAGAACGTTCGCATTTAGACCATGAGACTCGGGTTCAAATCTCATCATTATCGATTTGTCCGGAAGGAGACGTTTGAACGTCGGTTTTGCTTCCATTTTCTCTAAAACTTCATAATTGCTCACATATCGAGTCAATGATATTCTCAGCATCCTTCTGTAGAATTACGTTTCTGTTGCCTCATCTCACTTCACTGCAATATGACTTGAACAATATTACTTTTTACTTTCGTGTTTTTATCATTTTTTAATTTTATAACAAACTCCTTCCAAGATATTCTCAGCATCCTTCTGTAGAATCACATTTCTGTTGCCTCAACTCTCTTCTTCATCAGTGAGGAGATTTACCCGGTTTTCACTGCTATATAGCACAACCGAGATTACGTTTTTAGCTTTGTTCTTTTATCTTTTTTGGGTTTTATTGCAAAAATTGTCATGTTTATTAATACATTCCCAGCGTGTGGCACATTTGGAAAGTGCCTGAAAACCATACCCCGGGTAGACCCAAGCCTTGTGAGTGAATTTAGGTCGATGTACCCTACGGAACCAGTCGATAGCTGTGCTAACACGAAGTCACAAGTCATTGTGGCCGAGAAACTGTAACTAAGGTCTGCTCAGTATAGTTGTATAAACCAGAGATGGGCTTTGTGGGTGCTGAATAGCAGACGGGTATCCTCGAATACGAGTTGCCAGCTATCCATAGTAATTAAATAGAATCATTCCACTTCCTATCCGCGGGAAACGTGGGCTTTAGAATCTTGCACTTAACATTTTTGAAACAGAAAGAACGTAGTTAAGATGAAGAAAATAATAATAGTCCTCAGAATCTAATATAAAATATATTCCTGAAAGGCTGCTATATTCTTACAGATTGTATTTTTGCGTGTATCATTCTATGTGAGTGCGTGGTCTAATTGTTAAAACGTTCTATTTCTGGCCATAAGAACCAGGTTCGAATCTCACCATGATTGATTTGTCAAGGTGACTTCTTGATGTTATTGGTCTAAGGAGGCGATCTCAGCGTGCAGTATATATGGAAAGTGCCTGAAATCCATACTACGTCTTGTGAGTGAAATTCTGTAAACAGAACTGTACGGAGGCCGTCACTGAATGGGCTAGCACGAAGTCACAAGTCATCGTGACCGAGTGTTCGAGCTTACTGGTCATTTTCAAACTGTTGGTCACGCCAGAAGGCCTACTGTCTCCAGAAACTGTAACTAATGCCACCTCAACATAGTTGCAGTATAAGCCAAAGATCTAGCAGAGTTAAAACAAGACCTTTTAAATGTTTAATAACTCCTTTCATGGGATCCACCGTCATGGACAAAAGTAACAATAACTAGTTGGTCTCTAAGCGGAATGTAAGCCCACTGTGATGTTTGGACCACTTAGCTGTCATCAAGGTACCCAAAACGTGCAGCCTGAGAGCATCCAACGATGTTAGCTGCTTCTTCTTTTGGGCTACATGCTGTTCTTGGTCAGAGAATGGAATTAATCCAGCCAGACGTCTTGCTCCATTTTAAACGATTCCATGTCCACGCATTGAGCCTGCCAATTTTAAACTAGGACGGTCATACTCGACAACGAGGTGGAACGTATCATTACGAAAGAAAGCATTCCAAATATGTAAATTTGCAATGATATAAATATTTTTCTTTGAAAATGCCCATGAGTTTTGAATATACGACTGAAATCTTTTGGCATTCTTGATGTGTTATCGTCTGGGGAACAGAACTATACAAATAGCGATATTTTATTTAGTTTTATATTTTTAAATATCAGCTCACAGTATGAAATTTTGTTTGAATTTTAGATAGCTAGCTAGCTAGATAGATAGATATTGTGTGTTTTTAAATACATTTACTCCAACTTATTTCATGAACACATCGAAAAATTATGAATATACAAAAATATATACAATTATCAACAATATTCAACTTGTCCATTTTTCCAGATGTTATAATGACGGATAAAATTAATGAAATTCCATCAGTTTTGAAGGATTATTTTAAACTAGTGTACCCGTACCATGAAAAAATGACGATTATTGTTAGAAAGTTTTAATAGTGAGTAGCAATTAAACAAATATCTTTAGACAATGTATAGCGATTCAGTAAAGTGGAGATAAAGTATTCACAACTGAAATCGCTTGTCTGACTTTGGTTGAGATAAGTCACGTGGGTCACACGATAGCCACCTTATGACGTCACTTTATATAATAATCAAAAGCAGCACTCAAAATTCAATTCGTTTACACCAGCTAAACCTTAAGGTTGCCTTCTTTCGCTCAGACCGCATGGCCTGGACAGCGACAAAATCTGTTCCCCCTGCTTCCTATCTTTCCCGAATATAGAATGAAATTCCAAATCGCAGTCCTCAATTTGGGAAAACTCAAGACACAGTGTTTCCTGTTCGTGGAATATGTCCTCGCCTGGGACATAGATGAATCCGGCTCGTTTGAATCTAGAGTCCTAAAATTGGCTTCGCCAGGTACAAGAGTATCTCCATATTATAAGAATCTTCGTTTTTGTTTCTTCTAACGCTCTGCTATATTGTGTAGATATATGTGATATATTATTCACTGCGTGGGATACGTGTATAAAGGTATATATAGTTTGTGTATCCCATTATAGTATAAAAGTCTCTCTGAGAACAAAGCGTGTTTGTCATTCTTTTTGCTTTCTGCCATTCCGTTCCATCCGTGAAATATCGCTGTTATTATTATATCATGGATATAATAATGCCGATAATGGGGAAAATAAAATGGGATAATAAATTTTCTTCCCTAGTTCTACAGTCACAGAAGCAGTCCGATCTCTGTATATTTTTAGACGTTCAATGGTTTCTATGATTCATTGATAATTCTTGGTAATATATAAATAGCTTTTTGCTCAATATATTTTCATGCTAAAAATGTTATGTATTTAATATAAGAGCAAAATGGGAATATATCTCGGAAGAAATTTACTAGCAACGGAACAACAAAGACGGCGACAGCAAAGTCTATTTCAAGACCAAGTTGAAGCAAGACGATCATATAATAGACAAAGGTATTTGAGTGCCTCAGAGGAAGGACTTGAACAAATAAGACTGCAATCTAAGAAATGTAGGAATAAAGGAACTGATTAATTAAACGGTTCCTTTTGCACGGAAACTAAATTGATTTACCCCCTTCCTACTACAGATGAGACAGGAAATATATAAATAAATTCAACTGAAAATTATTATATGGTTTTATTGGAACTTCGCAGAATTATGAGAGTGGAAACGATTTCACTCCGTGCTCTCCTAAATTGGCTTCACATTAGGCGACTTCTATTCCTCCACTTCTAATAACTGATTCAGCTAGATAGCACGTGCAACGTTATGTGTGAAATTGGAGAGTAGCTATGACAGTGTTACTCTGATAATTAACTGTGGTAACTATGGAACACGAACAAAATACTAAATCCGCCAAACAAATGTGTACGCACTTCAGGAAAAGAAATACTTGTTTTTTTTTTCGTAGATTTTATGGAATTGCCATAAGACAGTCATATATGAACTTTATGGAAATAATGAATTTTTCTTTCAACAAGATGGCGAAACGGCACACTACCAGCAAGACGTGCGAGCTTATCTGAATTAAGATTTGTAAAGGCAGTGGATTGGACGAAGAGGTGTAGTGGAATCCCTTACAACGTCACCTGATTTAACACCTGCAGAATTTACCTATGGGGGACGCTTAGACATGAAACTGATAATGCATGTGTAGCAATCCCAATTTATTATCGTAAAATATCACAAGGAATGTATTCAATCATTAAATTATGAAATATACCTCATCAAAAAACTGACAACATAGGAAAACAGTGAAACCTTATAATGTTCATTAATAAAATTATAAATAATATTAATTATCGTTTATATAATTAAAGTATTTTACTATGGTTAAGTAAGTGTATAGATGACCTCAAATTAAATTTGGACGGATTAATCAGAAATACGTAATGTATTCAAAGAATCGGTCACTTTTCTGTACAACTATATAAGCACTAACACTAGACTGCATCAATAGCTTGTTCATAATTATTAGCTGAAATGTTCATGTTCGGACGATCTGATCAATATTTGGTACTGAATTAAGTGTGTTAACAAGAAAGTTAGTACATGGAAACAATATTTATTGTTAAAATAAAATAAATACTTTTAAAATCATTTAGCCACAAACTATGTGTTTTTTTATGCCATACCCTGTTTGAGAAGTAGGCGACCCTAAGCCTTCCTTTTGTTTATAATCTCAATATCAAAAATAGTTTAGGTGTAATCTTGAAAAGAATAATGAACTAGAAGTCAGATTTTTCCTTCTCTTATACAGGCTGTTTCAAAAGATGTAAATATATTTTGAAGCTTTCTCAAGGAATAATTCACGCAACTAGAACCAACTCTATGTAATTTTAATAGATATGAAGACATCATTTATTATAAATGCAACCCTCTTAAAATTTTATCATCGCATGTTTTCATATTAATATTAGATAGGATTCCAGGCATTACTGATAACGCGACGCAGTCGAATTACAAGTACTAACCCACATTTCGATAGGTTTCTTTGACTTCTGTGAAAACTTTCTATCTTCTATTCCTGTTTCACAAGGCTTGATGATACCCTTGAACTTCCGGAACAGTTCTTGTGCACTTCCTGTTTGTACAGTACCATCTACTCCAAACTTCTCTCTAATTCGTTAGATTGTAAGCAGCATGAGTGGATCTGAATTAAACTCTCTTTGATACCGTCTTTGAAGCTCATCCTCATCTTCTTATTTCTAATAACATTTCAGGATGTTCAAACTAAACCTGGATGACATTAGTAATTCTAACGTGTACCTCTAAAAAGAAAGCCGGCTCTTTTGAGCTGTACACTGTAAAAGTGTGTATACATCTTTTAAAACATAATGTATTAGTTATAACCCAAGGCTCGAGTGCTCAGTCTACACTGTTGTTTAACCTATAAATGGTTAGGAGAATTATTATTTCCCAAGGTCATTTATAGGAAAGTGAACGCAACTGATTGGCCGGGATTTAATCTCTGCTAGTTGTTTCCTTTTTCTATACCAATAACCTTCACACTGTTTATATTCCCTTGCTGAACGGAATTGTTTTTATGTGAGGGGGATATTTATTTTAAGTGCATATGTTTATAAAGGCTGTTTTTTTTTTGTATTGGGGAGAAGGTGATTTGTGCGGGGTTAACATTAATTGGTGTTCGTATGTATGTGCTTATATATGTTTCGTTTGTATGGAGGTTTGTTGACGTGTGTGCTTCTATGTTCGGGGGATGTTTCTGTATACGTTTTCTTTATTGTGTGTATGTTTAAATTGGTGAGAGGGCATTGTCTGCAGATGTGTCACGTACGGGCTTTTGTGTGCGCGCTATCAACGAGGAAGCTTACGTTGGAAATGGGGATTGAATTTGTTTGAAAGAATAAATCACAATATAAACAACTCATATTCACGAACAGACATTCGCAGATGGTTTGCGTTATAAAACTCCCGCTGCTCTAATACTGAATAATTTCTTACCATTTTAAAAAAAAATCACCGATGAAAAAAAAAAAAAACCCTAAAAGACTCTCTTGTGAATTCATTCTCTTCTAGGCCAACACGACCTTCATTCATTTTTTTTTTTCAAATTCCTCAACATTTCGGTATCTTTTTATCACCTTAGTTAATTAATTTCACATAAATCTTTCTAAATTTTAGAATAAAATTTCCAACAGTTTGTTAGAGATGCAAAAAGGTGAAATACTTTTGCACATTTGATCGTTCAATTAATATTGTCCTTATCACAACACTTCGGCCTTTGTACCCCTCCGGCTATCATCAAGTGTATATTAATTCAACTAACCTACAGAGTATACCAAACTGAATTCTTTATTTAATCTACGAGAGCGAGACTCGTCTAGGGATATCTCGTCTAGTTCTTAATTTTCTAGTACTGCTCAGTTAGTGCTCGCCTGTTTCCACTGAGTCCACTCACACAGTGCTCAGTCAAGGGATTAAACTCACAATTACTATGTGCCCAAATTCACAAACCAACGTTTTAATCCGCTGTCTGTATGACTAAAACTGTGTCATAATAACGAAAAAGATTAGTATACGAATACTAATAGAGTAAATAATTTGTTATGGTAATTTACCCGACGCATACATGAACCCTCCCAACTATAAATAGGAGCAGGTACTGCCTTTTGAGTAGAGAAGTTTTCAGCAGTCAACATTTTTGATGTAACACTCTCGTTTGTATATGTTTGCATTACTGTTTATGTTAATATATTTGTTTAGCTCAATTCCTCACTCTGTGTCTTTATTTCTGTCCTTAACAACGCCACAAAATAATTATAAATCCTTATTTCAGAAATTGAGGCAGGATTTTTTTCCCTGTGGGCTTCGATATAACTTCTACACCTTCGACCGACTTTACAGTGTGGATTCAATGACTACCATCAATAAGCAATAATTTGCAATCCATGGCAAAAACGTTCTATTAGATTTAGCTCAGCGCTAAAGATTTAAGCAACGACGATGGTTTAGATAAAAGGGCAAAACATGGACAGAAAGTGACAGTCCAAAATTCTAGTACAATTTATGAGGAAATCGGCTTGGAAAATCTGACACTCACGTAACAGATTGAAGGAAAACAGCGCATAACCTACCTAGGTTACCTTGTGTAAATGGATGACAGAAAGAGTTTAGGAGAGATACCAAAAAGAAAAAAAAATGACTAAGACCTACAAAGGACAGAAGATTTTGAAGAGATAACGTTATAATCTATACATATAAATAAAAGTTTGAGACGGAATGATCTGAAAATCAACGAGAAATTTTCGTTATAAAAACTAAACTATGTAATATCAAAGTTCCTTCAGTGAATGCTGCGTAATTTCCTGAAGGATGAAGGGGAGACAAAAAGGCAACAGAGATGTAGCCCCTTAGAAAGATATTGAATATACAGTAAAGGAAACATGGGATACAGAAGGAAGTTTTAAGGAAAATGCAAAAGTTAACGGAAACTTGCACTTAGAACCAGAAATAGAGAAATTGACACAAACGCGACATTTTCAAAGCAACAGCGACAATGTAAACCACATAATGATCATGGGTGGCAGAACAGAAACCTGGAAGATTAGTAATCGAGATAAACACTGCATAGAGCTATAAAGAATAAGAAGTTGTGGAGAGCCATGACCTCCTGACGTTTCGAACAGACACGGTATATAAAACAATAATCTGGTAAAAGGGTGATTACTTTAAGACAATTATAGTGGTTTTCCAAGCGTAGCTTAGATATGGAACAAGGCCGAAATTATGGGCCACCCAGTGAGGACCGAACTAACTATTCAGTCGTAACTGATCTAGCGAGATAAGCTTGTTAATCATTACACCACGTCGAAATATCCAAGACAATTATGTGCCGGCCAAATACGTCTGGTTCATTAGCTAACGCAGATAATTGTGTCCAGTCTCTCTTTCTTTAATTTCATCGCGGACATTTCTAATTTACATGTGCGGATGCACAGTGAGAACATAGAAGCATCACTGTAAGGTTGACACCCTGCTTCACACCTTAATCAAGTATTTGATTCCTATGGCCTCGTACTCGATAATACTTTATTATACACTGTCCATCTCTGACTTTCATTACACTTCCTCCCATAAATGTGGCAGTAGTAATGGTAATCTTAGATGTTTCCTTATAAGGAAACATTCACTGGTCAAACATTCAGTGCTACTATCGGCTGAAATTTATAAAATATTTCTTATAAAATCATTTTTCAAAAAAATAAATTTCTCAAATCCACTAACTGTTATAGCTCTTTCTAATATTGATGATAGATTCCTTCCTAACATTTCGTTCGATGTAGTGTGGAAAGTTTTGATTATGTTAATATTTTCTCTTAGAGTTACATGTGCTATTCATTTTATTTTTTTAAATTCTTTGCTGTTGTTGAAAGTCATCAAGAGACGTTGTTTCTTTTTATACTTTCCTTTCTGATTTTGTAGCGCCCGTTCACAACGTTTTGAAAAGAAGGTGGCCCTGTCTAAGAACAACTGGGTTCATTAGCGTAAAGGCGTTGTTATTCGTTGATCTGAGAATGCGACTGGAAATATTCAACAATTTAGACATTTCTGAACAGGGTGGTCGCCAGATATAACATCCATATGGGACACTTCTATGTGGCGTAATGGTTAATCAATCATATCTTGCTAGATCACACTACGACTGAATAGTGAGTTCGAACCTCACTGGGTTCCCAATACTTTCGGCCCTGGGGCCACAGATAAGCTAGGCTTAGGAATCATAACAGTATTGAACTGCGGCACTTCGACGTTAACCTGATCTCGTTAGATCAACTCCGACTGAATAATGAATTCTATCCTCAGTGAGTGTCCAAAAATATTCGGCCTTGTATTACATCTAAACTACGATTAAAAATCATTTACATATCAATTACAACTGAGTAGTAATTTCGAGCCTCACTAGGCGCTCCATACTTTTGGCCTTGTGTCACAACTAAGCCTTGCTTAGAAAAGAAAAGGGAACCTTGTAATTGATGTAGCAAGCTTGTTTTGTTGGATCGCTTACGACTGAATAGTGAGTTCGATCCTCTGGGTGGCCTATACCTTCGGCCTTGTGCCATATCTACGCTTAAAAAATCACCATATATAATATCCATATGAAAGCCTCGACTTGTCGGGGCGAAGTAAAAACTCGAGTTCTTAGGTCATTGTTTTGCTTTTTATCTGCTTGTGAGGTCTTTCTTGGAAGAAATGTCTGGGAAGTGTTGAACCTCTTTTGAAGTTCATCCTGATGTTATATCGATAATCCATTCATATCGGGTAGGCTGAACGAGGCTGTTTTCTGAGTGATGTTATCCTCTTGCACCCTTCTACCCCAGCTTCATGCTGCCATGTACCCAGAGTAGTTGTTACGTTGTAGGGGACCACTAGTGCTGACCATTTCTTTTCTCTTTGTATCGCCACTTGTGACTTCTGCTCGATGTTACGGGCAGCGGAAGATACCTTTCTTTACACTGTCTAGGTGGCGTGAGTCGAAATTGAGGTATTGTCCAGTGAATGTTGGCTTATGGTACATGGATACCTTGAACCTATATTCTGTTCGAGATATTAATACATCCAGCAATGCGAGTTGTCATTTTCTCTCTTCATTGTGAATTGTATCGATGATCTTATTGAGTTCAATAGTAGCTGGACTTCTTGCTGGTGTGGCCAGAGTATGATGGTTTCATCTACGTATCTCAGCTATAGGGTTGGTATTAGTGATGTTGATTCTAATGCAATTTCCTCGAAGTATTTCATGTATATATTAGCCATTGCTGGTGATAATGGCGAGCCCATTGGTAAATTTCATCCAGCCGATATATGTCTGATCCCATTACGAAGTCAGCATCTCCATTAGGTTATCTATTGGTATACTGATACGTTCTGTTAGGAATGAGTCCGAGTGCTAGAGAAAAACATGACTTGACCCAGAGAGTTGTGAGTTCAATACCTGGCCACAGCAGACGAGCACAAAACTTGTGTTGAGTTATTAAAGGGAAATAACTGAGATGTCCGAAAGAGGCATGGCACGTGGAATAATAGAATAATCCAGTTGACAATAAAAAGGATTCGATTCGAAATTTCGATCACCTGAAGAAGGCCGGAGCGTACAACAAAGAAGAGTCTGAACAATGTAAATAGTTACAATACTTCACCTCAGAAATATTGACAGGTTTAACTTTACATAGTCGTATAATGTTTTATCAAAAATAGTATTATATTATTATTTGTAAGTATTTACACTATTTACATCCTTCCGACTGATGTCCTCATCTTTATTGAGATATTCATGGCGTTTCGGTCATTGTATGTTCCGGCCTTCTTCAGACGATGTTCATTGGAATATCGAATCGAGCTCTTTATTGAGTTCAAATGGATTTAGTTCAAGAAAATATATTCGGTGAGCCCAGTTCAGATTCTGGACTCACCTGTTGTGTTTATTTTCGCACAAATGCTTTAAAAAAAAAAACCCTGAATCAATCTCTTTTCAACCCCACCTACTATGGTTAAATAATACTGCAAACGACATGGTAAGGTAACCAATTATTAAAAAAAAAAACTTTCCGGGCCAAGCGTAAGGCCGTTAACTTTCGCTTTTTGACGAAACTTGCGGAAAGCAAGAACCGTCAAGTGAGGAGAGAATATGGGTCAAATGAATAAACAATATAGTGAACATATTGGGATGCAATTATCTGGAACGCAAACAAAAAACGGACGCAAATAGCTAAGGACTCAAATGCCTTGGGTATATTTGTCTGTGACACGACTGCTCTGTTTTCTCAGAAGGTAAAATGAATAGGATTTAAGTTTTGTTATCATTTCTTCCCAAGAAATGCAATAAAGCCACTGAATGAGGGAGAAAGAACGTCTAAAAATACTAAGGAGAGAAAAAAATAAAAGAACAAGAATGAAGAAGACAAAACATAGCGAGTAACATTGTATTAAAATGTGTGAAGAAAAAGTTAGATCGAAAGCAAGAGGCCGGAAGAGATTTTCACAATCGAGTGCAAGCGAAGAAACTATTAGCATAGAACATAAATTTACGTCTAGTCAATTCAGCTGTAAAATGATGAGACCTAGCTACTTAAATTCATAAAGTCGAGATATCAAAGTTATCTTCAGAAAAAGACGAGATACTAAAGCTCATCAGAAAAAAATTACCATGAAATTATTTATTAGCTTTGGGTCAAGTCACTGTGTCTTTAAGGACACATGACCCAATGGATAAAAGCTGTGGTTGGATCTACTGACTTGATGCAAAGAGGTGTGAGTTCAATACCTGGCTACTGCAGTGGTGAACAAAACTTGAAGAGTTAAGTTTAAGAGATAACTGAGACATCCGGGAGAGTCATGGCACGCAGAACTAGAATAATCTACCTCGGTGGACAAAAATAAGGGCTCATTTCAAAATTCCAATCGCCTGAAGAAGGCCAGAGCGTATAACGGCCGAAAGGTCGTGAATATGGCAATAAAGATGAAGACAACAGTCCGAACACTGTAAACAATGTTAATAATTGCAATACTTCAACTATAGTCAGATATGAAACTATTTATAGAAAAAGCTCAGAGAAAGGCTACGTTTTGGTTGTGAGAAAGTGATTTGAGCCAAGATGCCAGGTCAGGACCGATAACATTGCATATCCTTCTTTAGATTTTATCAAGAATATTTAATTACATTGAGGAAAAATTAAACCAGATGTGATAGCAATATTCAATGCTTGGATGAATGGTAGACTTATCTGTCTCACACATTCATAAGTCAGCCAATAGTGAGTTCGATCCTCACTGTGTGCCCTATACGTACCGCCTCGTGCCACATATGAGCCTCGCTTTGAAAATCACCATAAGTCGAACATTATACCAGGCGTTGAATATATTGTCACAACTTGTCCTTTCCTTCCGTTATGTAATTCTAGTCTTTTAATAAAAATAGAAATCCAATGTTAAAGGTCCTCATTCTTCATTTATATGCCGTGTCCTTTAAGAACGCGAAAAATCATGGCTTTCAACAATTGTCTTTTACTGTAATTTCAACCAACGTTTGTCCCATCCGCTTACTCCTTGTGCTGACATCTTTTTACAAAAGCTTGTTAGGAATATTACTCGCTCTTTCCCTCTGCTTTTCTCGCTTTCAATATGGCCTGTGAGTGTCAAAGTGTTCGAACCCACTTTCTTCCTTATGTGTCGACGAACTTTCAACTGTCTCTTTCTGATTTTAAATTTAAGTGAAAACTTCATTGTTCCAATGATGCGCTGTCTATGCCATTCCTAGTATCCTACTGTAGAACATCAGTCTTGTTAAACACTTCTCAGACAATTGAATTTCTGTAGTCGATTGGTAGTGACGCCTCCCGCTTTTTAAAGCGTCAAGATCGATTTCACTAACAATAGTACAATAACTATCGCTTCACACAAAATAAATCTCTCTAAATACGTCTCGATTTTTAGCAAAGCGATGATGCTACGTAGACCTTGTGATTAGCTTTACCGTTCTCAAGCAAGGTGATAATACCACTAAGACGCAAGGGGTTACTGGGAGTGAAAGCGAATATAAAAAGACTTTAGAAGGAACCGGAAACCCAATCCTAAACAGGAAATAAGGGATAAACTTCTACACCTGTTCAGAAGACAGGGAGGAGAGTGAACTGGACGATAGGCAAACCTATCTACTTCTATTGGGGCGAAGAATAAATAATTAGTTTAAAAACATTCAGATTGGTTGGTTGTTTTTGTTTAGCGGCATATCAACCCGTGTGGGTTATTTAACGTCGACATATAAATATAAAAATTCAAAGTTCATAATTATTTCAAGAGAATAACATTATTTTAGGATTTTTTTTTTTTTTTTATGTACAGTAAGGTTCACCCTTTACAAGATCACTCGAGGTAGAGGGTTACTTTTGGAGGCAGTTTGTACAGATTGGAGTGTAAGATAACGATTGCAGCGATCGGAGAAACATCCTCTTGAGATTAAATTATAATTACTAAGCTGCATTTTTTACCCCCAAAAATCGCTAATTGATTACAAAATCAAATGAGAAAAGAAAATGTGTTTCTTTATACAAGAAATGAGATTAATAACGCCATTTTTTTTTGTTATTGTACTTTTTTGTTATTGTTGGGGTTTTTTTTTTATTTATTCATTTATTTATTTTTAGTTTGACAATGTAAACCACGTATTCAATTTGTCTATAAAATGTACTGTTGATCATTTTGTTTTAAAAGTGCCAGACATAGAAAAATAAAAAAATCAGAGTTCAACTAGAGATGTTAGAAGTATAGATTTGGAGTAGACATATTTTTTTAGTGGGTCAAAGTAGAGACATATTAATCTCGTAAGTATAATACCTAGTACTCGATATTTTTGGCCTTGCACCAAAAAAATCTATCCCTAATATATACATTTTAGATCACCTATTGTAGTTCTATTAAAAGAAATTTACTTTGTCTAGATCGATGGTTATAGAATGATATTGCTTGCAGGCGTGGATTAACAGATCATCTCGCAGACCATGCATTGCGTGCTCATTCCTTGCTCTTTTAATCATGTAGCCCAACGTTTTGATTAGCTTTACCATTCTCAGATATTACCGCTGAATAACAAAATAACTGAAATTATGGTCTGCCACTTTCGAGACAGTAGAATTTCGAACTAATATGCAATATGAACCATCGTATATGGCAGTGAACGCTGGAAATGTCTTCACAACTCAAAGACCCCTCTCTGCCTTCCAGCATCATGGTTAGACATTTTTTTTAATCTCCAGAATCTATCTTACATATCTATAAGATTACCATTCATCCATGCTAAGACAAAGCAAGCTGCAGTAATCGAATCCAGTCTTTCCTATGAAATTGCGAAATGAATGTTATCCTGTACGCCCACTCGTCTAGATCCTTTCGTACTAATGCGGACCTCCTCTAGGGTCACATCTTTGACCCTACTTTGTTTTTGTTTTTTTTATTTTAAATTTTCATTTATGAACTTTCCGGCGGCATCAGCTCTTAGCTTGATATCTACGCAGGTGACACAAACATTTACTCTTGTTTCGAGAGTAAGTTTGATCTATATGATATGGTCAAGATGAAAACTGGCATCCAAAACGACTTTTAGTCTGTTGTTAACTGGGGCAAAGGATGGCTTCTTAATTTCAACTTAAAAAAAAAAAAAAAAAAAAAAAAAAAACTAAACAGCTTTCAATTCAATTATTTGATTGACTCTTCTCTGCTTCTCATCAGCATGGCTGATGCTAATCGCCAGGAAAGTGACTCGTTGCGTCTTCTCGGGCTAACATTCTTAGCTGACATGAAATGGAAATATTATATTGAATCCAAAGCTAGGTCAGTTGCTAAAAAGTTGATTCACTCTGTCGTGCTAGACAATTTTTCTCTCCAGAACCTATCTTACATATCTATAAGTCTACCAGTCGTCCATGCTTAGAATATTCCTGCCACATAGGACCCGGTGCTCCTCATATATATTTAGAGATTCTTGATAAAATTCAAAGGAGAATCAGCAAATATTATTGGTCCTGACATGAGGTCCCAGCTTCAGTCATTTTCCCACTGCCATAAAATTGCTTCAATGTGGCTTTTCTATAAACATTTTAATCGTAATTGTTCAGATGAGCTCTTCACTCCGGTAAGTAGACTGTATGAATTTAAGCGCAGTACTAGATTGGCAACTAGGTCTCACCAGTTTACGTTGAATTGGCTAGATCTAAGTATGTAAGTTCTATGTTAACATTTTCTTTTCTCACATTTCTCGCTTGTGGAACTCCCTTCCATGCTTTCTAACAAACTTTGATCTTCGAATATTTAAATGCAATGTTAATTTTTACTGTCTTCCTGATTACCCTTCTGTTGTTCTCGCTCCTTAGTAATGTGTCTGTTTTCTAATTCCTTCAGACCCAGTAACCCCTTGTGTCTTAATGGTTTTACTGGCTTGCTTGGGGTGAATTCTATTAAAAAAAAGATTTGAAGCAACAGAAATGTGGTTTTAGAATAACATGAACTGAACATATGATCAACGTGGAAGTTTTAAGTAAAATAGAAACAAGAAAATAAAATAAATTTAGAATCAAAACGGAGCAGTTGAATTTTGGGGGATATAAATGAGGAAAGAAGGCCTAGAGAATTTAATACTCTGATGATGACAAGAGAAACAAGGGAAACGGCGAGTAACTGACTTGACTAGTTAGTGTAAATAGAAAGTAGAACATGGACAAGAAGGGATGAAAACGAAACAAGTTTCTGTGAGCTAGAAAACTGTTATGGGACCTAACAATGGACTATTCCATACGTAATAAATACTGCGCCTCAAGAGGAAGCAGAGAGTTTAGTCTGAAGTCTGGAGTGAGTTCCGTCAGAAGTCAGTCAGTCAGAGCGAGCGAGTCAGTCAGTCGAGTCAGAGGCAGTCCGAAACAGACTCACGTTCAGACAATTGCTACTAAACCTGATTGTTCGTACTAACACTTTTCTACCTCTCTGTATATATTCCTGTTTGTAATATATCTGTGTTATTCCATATCCGTATTCGAGTTCTTCTTTATTGGTTCTACTTTGGACTATCACCGTGGTACAATGTACCGGACCATAAAAAAAGGCAGGAAGTTGTGGAGCCCCATTATCGTTGACATTACGTAAAAGAAAAAGAATGATAGTATATTCCTAACAGTCTTGATGTTTAAATAGCTATATTTCGTAGGCGTTTGTTTAGTCTGATTTTCAATTGTGAATCTCCTATTATCCAAGAATGAGAAAACCATTCTGTCTCTTTAAATTTTTATGGTCATCGATCTGATTACAAGTCGGCGATTGATTTATGTGCGATCTTCTCATCTTGTCATTTTTATTTTCTAATCGGGCGCGTGTGTGTGTGTGTGAAAACAATTTTTCTATTGGCTGAAGTGAAATAGCGTAGTCTCACAGGAAAGGGGAAGATCTCAAGATATGGGCCTCTAATTTCGGATTTAAAAATGGCTTCTTTTAAGATGCTTGAACAACAACTTTTATGATCAGGAAATAATTTGCTTAAATTATCAAATTAATTGAATTATTAACAATATCTGCCTGGTTACCTAAATCTGTTCACATCTATTTTAACATTGTTTTCATATCTACCTGCTTGTTTGGTTATATCTACCTGCTTGTTTGGTTATCTCTCGTGTCTATCTTTCTGCGCCTGTTCAAACATGGGCTTTCTAAATCGCAATCGTCAGGCCATGACTGTTGTCTTTTTTTTACTCGGGTAGGTATATACGGGTCAGCGGTGCATTGTGGGTAGTCTATTTTGGCGGTTATTTGTTTATTTACTTATTCATTTGGGTTATTTTATTTTGATTTAACCGCCAAAATAGACTACCCACAATGCGCCCCTGACCCGTATATATATCCGAAAAAAAACTCTCGTGGCCTGACGATTGCGTCTAGCACGGAACAGCCTGTCGCCTCTAAATGCTGACTTCAATGTTCACTTTTACATTTACACATGCTCTATCTCTGTTATTGAGCACTTTATCCCATAAATATAGCACACCTTGAGGCTATATTTCCTCATATATATATATATATATATATATATATATATATATATATATATATATATATATAACCTAGAGGGCCAGACAAACCCATCAAGGTTTCATCTAACCGAATCGTCAGGGAAGGCGCAAGGACTAAGCGGATCGTCAGTCAGCCTTCACTGACTATCCGCTTAGGTGAAACCTTGGTAGGTTTGTCTGGCTCTCTAGGTTTAACTTCTACTTACTGTATCGAGAACTTTCTTTAGTTATTTTGCCTACTCGAGGTTTTTTTCTTTGGGCGATTATTTTTGGCTAACGTACATGTTCTTGGTTTTTTCTTTTTTTATACCTTTTTTTCCCCTTTGTTATTGGTTTGATTATTCACGAAACAAGACACCGAAGGTTTTCCGGATGAGTATAATACTTATAACATTACTACTACTACTACTACTACTACTACACACACACACACGCGCACACACACACACACACACACACACACACACACACACACACATATATATATATATATATATATATATATATATATATATTTCGTAGTCATTGCCGACGCGTTTCGTCAATCCGACTTTATCAAGGCAAGTTTGAAAATGAAATGTTTTGTTGCTATATTAAATTGAAAATATTCAAATGGGAACGCTTCTTCTGGATAATTATATTTTTTTTTTAACTAAGAATTTGTTTTAGTTTTCCATATTGTTAAATTTCTCAGAATAACTCTAAAGATAATTTAATTTACATAATAAAGACAATTGAAAAATATTTCATTTTTATTCCCAAAAACCGCGAAGCAAATTTGTTATATTGCTTTCTTATAAAAAAAAACCAAAAAAACAAAAACAAAAAACATAATCCCCGTAAAATATATGGACTGCACCAACATTGCGTTAATCAGATATTTTTATTAAAATTTAAATTATGTAAAGGCCAGTCTCTATTCAGCACTTGAAGTTTGCATTGTCGTGCTACTGGCGTGGATAAAAATATTTCTTAATATATAGTTTATAGCTCTGTTATATTACATTGAGCACTATATTATTTACACAGGCATTTAATGTGCGATATCTCATATATATATATATATATATATATATATATATATATATATATATGTGTGTGTGTGTGTGTGTGTGTATGTGTGTATGTGTGTGTGTGTACTACGTAAGGATCAGATAAATACTAACAAATGGTCAGATAAATACTAGAAATAATTCATGGGATGTTGGTATCTTTCCCTTTCTTTTTATAACTATGTAAACAAAACAATCGAATTAAATAGATATAAACACAACGTGATAGGTATGAGCACACACGCACACACATATATATATATATATATATATATATATATATATATGCGTGTGTGTGTGTGTGTGTGTGTGTTCGTATCTATTTCCTTCTGTTTATATATGTTTAATTCGAGTAGTATTTATCCGACACTTTGCTAGTAAACATCACCTATATTCCAATTAAACGATATCTCTGAATTTCATTATCAATTCCCCCTAAAGAACAGTAAATATTTCTAACTAAAATATTAGGAACTAGAATCTATTAGTAAGAGAAATCTATTGTATATCCTGCATAGCAATTAACGTATTTCGACAATCACATAGAACTAAACTTATATTCGCTTAAAATTAAACAATACCAAAATAGAAAAATGCTGAAGAATATGCCGAAGATATTCTAAATTCTAATTTTCGTTAACTGGATTTTAGTCGCGCAGCAAGTTATTTGTCACATAATCTCTCTGCAAACTTTTTTTTTTTTTTTTTTTGACAGTTCTCTCTCATTAAATAATTTTAATCTCTTCTATAATTATGAGTGTGGTACACTGTCAAACTCCTTTTTGCAATCGTTCCATGCTATCTATAACTTTCTTTCTTTGTTTCCACCTCTCCCAATATCGTTTTGATAATTAGTTGATCCTTGCACTCGTAACTTTACATCACTTCTGTTCTACTGGGAGTGAATTTTTTCCCCAAAATGTTGTATGTCCTCTCGGTTAGGATAAAAGTGATGATCTTGTACATTGTTGGTAGGCAAGTAATAGGTCTATAGTTCTTCGGCTTCTGCGTCTCTTTTCTTTTGGAGAGTAGATATGTTACTCCGTAGGTGAGCCATTTGGGGCATTTTTCTGGGTTTATGAATATATCATTGTATGCCGGTGCGAATTTTTGTGGGTACTAGATTGTTTTTTATCCAAAAAAGGTCTATTCTTGGTGCTTTCCAGTTTTAGGCTTTGCAGATGACAGCAGTTGTTTTAGTAATATTGATATCCGTTCAATATATATATTGTTGTTCTTGTTGTTGCTTGATGCAAGTAGTCCTTTCATTGTGCATTTTGCAGTTTTCCCACATCTTACACCAGAACTCCTTGACGCCCTGGATATTAGGTGGGACATTTATTTCCCAGTTTCTTGGCACCTTCTTTGAAGATATTGTTTTGCCAGAAGAATCTGTTTCTTTTTTCATAACACCTGATTCTTTTTGCCTTCGCTTGAATTTGTTTTCAGCTTCTCTTTAACTTTATTATTATTATTATTATTATTATTATTATTATCATTATTATTATTATTATTATTATTATTATTATTATTATTATGTTTCAAACTATTTTGGTTTGCAATCGGAGATCTTGCATTATGCGTGCTTTCCATCAAGCTATGCGACCTCAGACAGTACGTTTCACTGAATGTGTAAATAATGACAACGTAGATATCTGGGTGAATGGAATACCAGGTTTAATTTCAATGGTTTTATTCTATTTCGATAGTATAGACCCCAATGACTCATTAATACTGGAAAATAGTACCCAACATTGTGGCAGCTTCAATTTATTAAGGTCACCAGAAACTGGCATGTCAATAAGGAGCTCTTTTCTTGTATCTTTGTCATGGACGGTAATACCAGGTTTAATGATCTCAAGTAAACATTCTGTTTACATGTTGGAATCACACAAGATCTTGGTTTGATCGTTTTCAATCGCCTTCTCTGAATTGTGGCAGTAGCATTCTTCGCCGACTTCAAGACACCAAAGCAGGTAAAAGGCCATTTTTTCATGGCGAGACTGATATTCTTTCTATGCAATCATTCTACAAGCGCTAAGGATATGGGTTATTATTATCATTATATTTCGGTTATGGTCCCACTATCTACCAATACTGTGGAAGACCTAAGACAAATAGTGATATGTTGTTACGGCTAAATTTCATAATTTGTTTTTTCTAATTCCAATAACATCACTGGCGTTACATGACAAAGTTCTTCTTCACGTTTCGGCTGTAATTATCTACACATTTTTTTTTTATTTTCTTAAGCTGGGATCGCGTGGATTTTTTCAATGTGTGTTTGTGTTCTTTTTTTTTATTATTTCAAACACAACTACTATGACTAATACTATTCTTGTTTTCAGTTTCCACATTTCTTTAATTTCGATTTCCATGTCTTTATACTTAGATAGTTTTTTCAAATTCCTTGGTTGCTATGTTACAGACCGCTGAGAAAGCCATATCAATCAGTAGACAAATTCTTTCTTTTCGCTTCTTGACAATTATGCCCAGGCTATTTGCTTCAATTTCCTGTTTGTAAAGATTGTGTAATCCCATAGAATTGTGATGTCTTCTATTTCTGTAACTTTTGCTGGGTGATGTTCATGCTAGGGTTTATTAACATCTTTTTTTCCAAACTTTGCACATTGTCCAGTGCAAGTATTGTCCCACTCTGTCGGGACGATTTTCGTATTCATTTAGCGCAAGTTAAGAACATCCTGAGATTAGATGGTCTATGGTTTCCTGATATTTGTCACAGTATTTGCATTTTTTCTTTTCCTTCTATTATGTATATTTGCCTGAACGTGTCTGGTGAAAAGACTCTTGACTTGCGCTGGAAGAATAAAGACTTCCGTTTCAGCCTTTAATCCAGATGTTCGTAACCATCAATGATTGTTCACTTCATCAATATCGGCTTTATTAGCACGTTCTGGATATTGGCCATAAAGAAATTTGTCTTGCTAGCCTTGTTTTATCAGTTCAAGAGCTTTATCATTGGCATTCTTTTGCATAATTTTTGCTGCAACTGTTTGTTATTGGGTTCTGTTCTAGTTTTCTACAGAATCTACTAAATGTAAATCTCGTTTGTATTTACAACCTTCTTTTATGATTGAATATGTTTTTATTTTCTGTTTTCGAGTTGTTTGACTAATTCTATATTCCAGTCCTTTGTTGATTCTATGTAAGTAAGACAATAGTTGTCTTGTATGACAATTCTTTACGGGGTATGTATAGCCGTTCTGCATCAGCCTTTGGATGATGCATTTTATGCTTAGAAAGAAGCTTTCTTTCTTAGAATTCATTAGTCTGATGCCATTTAGAGTTCAGCTCAAGATGTTGAAACTATATTGAACCAATGGGATGGCAAGGCTATTAACGACCATAATTCTGTTCTGAGAATTTAATTCAATATTAGTTACACCCTTCTATAGTAATCATTTCGCACTATTTTTTCATTTGTTTATGGTAAATTTCTTTACTTTCGGATACACTGAGGTACTTATAAGCTTCTTCTTGCACTAAATGTTTGATTGTTACGTCACAGTCGAAGCTAAGAGAAGAGGTTTGTTGTAGGTATACTCGTAAAATTGTCGTTTTAGCATATTTATTCAAACTGATTTCCATTCCAATATCATCACTGAAACATTTTACTATTTTCAGGAGACCTTCCAGTTCACTGTCATTCTTAGCTTACAACTTTAAGTCATCCATGTTAAATAAATGGTTTATTTTCATTTGAGATATCTGATAGCCATATTCCGTCCTGTTAAGTTCGCTGGTTAATGCTATTAGGGGTATAGAAAATAGTAAGAGAGATAAAGAGTCACCTTGATATATTCTTCTGTTGATGTTTATTTAATCAGACTTATAGGCTCCATTTATACGATTGAAGTGAATTTTTTTTTTCGATATCGACATACATTGTCTAATGACATAGAAGGTGACAGGTATATATTTAAAGATTTAAGATCTCGGAATGGGGTACACTATTGAATGATTCCTTGCAATCTATCTAGTTAGTACTGAAATTTTTCTTTGTATTGAAGCAGTTTTCCAAGATCATCCTATTAATTAGTAGCTGGACTTTACATCTGTAAGAGCCACGTTTGCACCCTTTTTGCTCAAGAGGTAGTATTCATTTTTTTCTAAGAAAGGATATGTCTGTTTTGTTAGAATAGATGTCAACAGTTTGTAAATAGTAGGAAGCAATTGGTCTGTAGTTTTTGGAGATATTTGTGTTACCATTCTTGGGTAGAAGGAAGGCAATTCCTTTGGTTACCCATACTGGAATCTTAGTAGGATCATTGACCATTCTTGAAGTTTATTATTATTATTATTATTTCCTTTGATTTCTGGCGTTTACACATTTCTTTCCGGGTCCCACCCAGGGACCTAAGATTAGAGATGGCATTTATTATTATTATTATTATTATTATTATTATTATTATTATTATTATTATTATTATTATTATTATTATTATTATTTCCCAGTTATTATTTTTCAAATAACAGTCCTTTAGAAGGAGAAAAATCAGCGTCTCTCGCCGTCCGATAATTTCTTTAATAGTACTGAAAATATTAGAATTATTATTTCATAAAATCCGTATGCAACCCGAGTCATAATTAAATCTATTAATTATTAAGATTTTGCCTCATTATAATGTCTGATTGGATAGACATTTAAAAATAGTTCAATATCATTTTTGCTGATGCTGCTTGGAGATTGAGCTGAGAGTGTAATCAATTGCAATAGAGTAAAAATCAAATCCTGTAATGACGTCCCACATAAAAGAGTTGAGGATCATTATTGGCCACTGAATAGTGAACACTCCATTCAACTAATATTTACCCTGGGTATTTTTGCATCTCGGTGAGATATGATACAAAGTCATCTATAAATCGGGATCCCGATGAGAAAGATCTCTAGGAAGAAAATACGCTTAATTTGTACTGTATCAAACCGAAAAACAAGACAAGACTACTTATTGGTAAAATGTTCAAAAGTGCCGATATTTAAGTTTGGTACAAGGCCATCATCACTTGGAGTAATAAAGACATGGCCTGAAGACTGCATTCAAGCATAAAACAGGCTGTCATCCTTCGGTGTTGGCCTCAATATGCACTTTTATATTTACATACGCTCTATCGCTGATACTTTTACCCATCGCAATGGACGAATGGTCAGACATATGTAGATTAAGACGTCTTGATAATGTAGTTGTCGTATATCCAACAACTCTGTTTATTTTTCTCTCAGGGATACATTCTCCCAAGGAATATTACAATTGATATATTATGTTGGTATTACGTAATACATTATTGCGAATAAATAAATTGGTTGTATTGTATTTTGTATAATATATGATTAATTGTATTTTTATTAGAAAACATAAAAGAATATTTTCCATAGTGGATAATTTTTTTCACGTTCTAATGAACGCTAAAGCATAAATGTCAGCCGTTGTATTTAAACGAAAAAAGAATACAATCAGTATTGGATAGCTAGACATAGTTTTTGCCTTACCAGTTACACTCCTGATGATGATCTCAGAAAGAGATCGAAAGTACTTAGGAAATAAAAGTGATCTTTACTGTTACAGTGCATTTCTTGCATCATTTGATTGTAATACACGGAAAAATACCCGTGAATATGAATGGAATATGCTAAAAATAAGCAGGCATAATGTTCGTAATTTATTTAATCAAACACACACACACACACACACACACACACACATATATATATATATATATATATATATATATATATATATATATACACACATAAATATATATATATATACATATATATATATATATATATATATATATATATATATATGTATATGTGTGCGTAAACATTTGGCCCACCGTCTGGATTTTGAAGTATGTTTTCCCAATCACTACAATCACGATTTCTTCAATTTCTTCAAGTCTATAGGTAACCGATATCCCACCTTTATAACCTCGTGAACTTCACTGCTTACCTTTACTTACGTTCATAGACTAGGCAGAAAGTGATAATTTTTAAGGAAACTTCGTGCAATATTAGATAAATTGTGTTATGTTATAAATTAATACCCAAAATCCTGTAAAGACATTTCAATTTTGTAGGTTCCGGATAGAGTTTCATAAATCTCCATGTGTATTTAAATGATACCTAATTGATCTTTAGAAATGTAACGTGATAGCTCAATTAGGTCTCATTTAAATACTCATGGAGACCTACCAAACTCCAGCGCAAGATACTCGTCTATAATACAAATATCATAGCCTCATCTACATGTAAAAACAGTTAAAAATAATGGAAGCATTATTAATAAACAAAAAAACACAAATCAATTGTTCAGTAATATCAACTATGAACACGGCCTCAATGTGCTGTCCGTGTTTGGAAAATAAAACATTCCTATAACTCTATTTAAATGCATAAAATAAACCATACATTCAGCTAAAAGTAAAGATAAAATAATCCTTGATAATGGCTAAACGTATAGCCGAAAGCTCTCGAATATACAAAATAATTTGGACAATTTCTACATAATTTATATCCAGAAAAGAAGATAATTATAAGAACACAGAGAAAAATGAAACTTCTATAAAAAAGGGATTGCTGCCAATATATATATATATATATATATATATATATATATATATATATATATATATATATATGTATATAGTTATATATTTAGGCAGCAATCCTTCCTTTATGCATGTTTCATTAAAAACGACAGACAAGGTACCGCGGTTAAGCTTTTTATTTAATTTTTCTTGTGTTCGAACAAGAGCTTTCTTTTCTGGACAAAGGGTGTGTAAAAACTGTCCAATTGTTTTATATTTCCGAGAGCTTTCGGCAATACTTTTAGCTATTATCAAGGATGATTCGATTTTTCAGCTTAATTGAGTATGTACGTTATGTGTATGTCTTAGTGCGTGGTAGGGATGTTTTTAATTTCCGAATACGCTTAGCACATTGTAACGTTGTTCGTAGTTAATATTGTTAAGAGTTGGCTTTTTCTTTTTAAATTATTAAAGCTTCCATGATTTTTAGTCTTTTTTTGCAGGTGGATGAGATTAAAATATTTGTGTTTTCTACTAGCATGTTCCTAATGGAATCGGGTAAATCTGTGTGTGTGTTTAAATGGGTTCTAATGGAGCTGTGATTAGATAGGTGTAACGTAAGACGTCTGGATAAGCATGTTGTTGTGTAACCGATGTAATTATTTATGAGTCTGGTTTGATCAGGAACAGAGTTCCTTAAAGGGCATTTGAACTCATAGATAATCTTGGTTCTTTGTAATTTTGACTTGGTGTGTTGTTATTTTTGAGGATAATGTTGGCCGTCTTAATTTTTTTATAATAGATAATAAATTTGATTTTTTTATTCGGGTCAATTGGAGTAGTATATTTCTTTATAATATGCCTTAGAGAAGATTCGACTTGTTTTTAATTAATATGCATTTGGTTTTTGTAATAAATGTGTATGTGATTTTTGGCTGTGTGTTCGCTATCGTTATTACTTGCTTTGGGGAGGAATAGTCTAATTTGGTGGTCTATAGTTAGGGAAGCCGTTGTTGATTAGTGTTTGTTTAACGTTATTAAGTTCTTTAAGGAAGAGTAGTCGAGAGGATGAGTTCTGGTGTGCTCTATTTAGAATGTTTTTTATTACTGCTATCTTGTACCCAAGTGGACATTCGCTTTTGAAGTTAAGGTGGCACGAGTTTTTGCGGATGGGTTTTTTGTATAATGATGTAATGAATGTGTTATTGCTGTATTCGACGAGGACATCTAAGAATGGAAGTTTGTTTTTTGGCTAAGTTCATATGTAAAGTTAAGGACGGAGTTTTTCTCAAATGTGGTCTTAAGTGTCTCTATTTCTTTAATGTTATTTGCTAAAATAAAAATATCTTCTACGTAGCGAACATAGATTTTCGGTTTGATAGTATTTTCTACGTAGGACATGTAATAGTTGAAAAAGCATGGACCGAGTGGATTTCCCATAGTAACACCATTAGTTTGGGTGGAAATATTGCCATTATGGTCATAGAATGGAACTTTGGTTGTGAATGCGTGTAGTAATTTTTTTAGGATGGATGATTTGATGGATGGTAGAGGGATGGAATTATTAGTATATACAGAATTGAGGATAATGTCAATAGTTTGGTCGACGGGGACGTTTGTAAATAAGTTTTCGACGTCAAGTGACGCTATTATACCCTGGTTTGTTTTGTTTTGTTTTTTGTTTTTGCTTTTTGTATTAGGTTGGTGCAAAAATAATGATGTAATAATGTCGTTTTTTATAAAACGACATTATTACATCATTATTTTTGCACCAACCTAATAGTTTTTCAAATTTGCAGGAATTCGTGGGTGGATGTGATGCTGTAATTGGTAGGTAGGTATGGGGCGATGATGTCGTTCAAGAATTTTGATAGTTCGTAGATAGGTGTTGGTATCTGGGAAATAATTGGTCGTAGCGGGTATCTTGGTTTATGGATTTTTATGTTTCCATATAAATATCCCGGTTGGTAATCTCCAACTATTTTTTTGAATTTTCAGGGAACCGAAGTCCGCGTTGTGAGCTGTTATTAGTTTGTTGACGGACATTTTTAAAG
>OZ010579.1:20645175-20650820 GCA_963932145.1 Acanthosepion lycidas | reverse complement strand
TTTTGGTTTAGATTGGTTTGGTTTATTTGTTTTACGGCATATCAACCTCGATGGATTATTTAATGACGACAACATTTTTTATTGCTGGTAATTATTTGTTTCGTCAAAAATCTTTTTCTGGTAATATTTTTCCTTCAGAATTGTATTGCTGGTAATAATTTTTTTCAAAAAACTATTGCTGGTAATATAGTTAACTATTTGCCCATAGCTGGACCCTAGTAGGTGCTACCACCCTGGGTCAGGGTAGACCTGGGAACACCAGCAATTAAGAGGTGGTTCCACGCTCCTCAAAAACTCCTGATCAGAGGCCTTGCTGCTGGGTATAGTTTATCATCTTACCCTGGATGCGGATGTAATTTAACGTCTTACCAAGAACGAGCACTATTTGATGGTTACATTTGAGCGAGTATTATCGAGCAATAACTATTAGTGCGAGTGTTACTTGAAGGTGTCTGGCACCAGTACTGTTCAACGGCGTCACTGTAGTTGTATCTGCGATTACAAAGTCCCTACTACAACGGGCATTACGAAAGTGACAAGGAGTATTCGTTGACATCACAAAAGTGACAGCGAGTATTCGTTGACATTACAAACGCGTGGTGAAAGACTAGGTGGTGAGACAGTCACACTCACAAAGGGATCAGTGCCATATCCAGTTCATCTATTGAACTCTCTGCCTTGAGCAGAGAGGAACCCGGACGAGGCTTTGCCGAAGGGCAAAGTTTCGTCCGGGAAGGTAAACAGACCCTGAACCCGTTTATACGGATTCTAAGGGAATTTTTTGGCCGAGCCTACGGGCTCGAAGAACCCACGGTAAACTTTTGTCACATACATCCCTTGTGGCAAGGGGCTGTTAAATATAACAGTCACATTCACATGATATCTATGCACCAATAACCTTGCACAGCGATACAGCCGTAAGGGCACCCTTCATTATATTATCGAGAGGTCCCACGGGAGAGTACTGAACGTTCCATAACCCATTCACATAATGACAATATATTATACATTTGCTGATAGCGTCTTTCCAAGTTACTCAAAGTTTCGGAACCCTGACTATCATGAGAATAACGAGCAAAACCCGGAAAATGTTTAGCTCCAGCACCCTTAATGAAGGGATAAATCATCCGGGAAAGAAGATACAGGCATGATACCCCGGGTGTACAGGGAACAGAACTTCTTCATCAGTCAGAAATATATACTGAGGAATCAGAGAACAGAATTCAAATTCCAGTCACATTCATTGTATTCACTTAAGTAATAGTAAGAATACATATTTCACAAATATAGTTAAAATAGAAAGATAGACAAGGTCGTATAGCCTTGGTTGGCAACCAGTCTGGGAGAAATAAAACTCTGAATTCAAACTACATTCAGCCTTGTGGATTTGTTTTTCTATTTTCTGAGAGGAGGGACTTGGTAACCTGAACATCAAAAGGAACCTGCAAGCCATTGCAATATTATACCTTGAATGTCATCATCAACCACAATTGAGTGATTGAGAGGAGTGGTGACCACAGCGAAGGTAGCCGAATAAATTATGACGATGATGATGATATATATAAATATATATATATATTTGTGTGTGTGTGTGTGTGTGTCTGTCTGTCTGTTTGTGTGTGGGGGTTGTTTATGCATTACGATTTCCATTTACGAAAGTTTATTTCGTATGATTTTAGGAGAATGTCATGTGCTACCTATTGAGGTCGGGTGCCGTGGATTTCTTGGTCAGTCAATTCTTTCCTACCTTTTGAAGCTGGTCATCACTGGCCGGAATTTGGAGCGTGCAATCCACAGCTCAAGAGGCATCGAGTTGGATCTGGTCAAGAACCAAAGTTAAATTAAATCATGCTCGCAACACAATGCTACTTCCGACGTGAAACACATCTGATTGCCTTCCATTCTACGTCATTGATAACGGTTGCTACGAACGCGTTGTGTATTGGTTAACAATCAAAAGTAATTACTTTTAACACAACGTTGAAATTCACAGTTGCAGCTGTAAAAAGAGGGACTGACCCGTATACAAAAACAATAACCTTGTCCGGTGTCAAAAGCTGCTGGTGGCGCCAGGGATGGCAGTACCACCGTGTTAACTCATTCATTTGTACGTGTTTTCACACGTTGTATGTAGAAAGAAAGCACACACACACACACACATACACACGCACACACACACACACACATATATATATATATATATATATATATATATATATATATATATATATATATATATATATATATACATATATATTTCTTTTTCTTTCTACATTCATCATATAAGCATATATATATATATATATATATATATATATATATATATATATATATATATATAGAGAGAGAGAGAGAGAGACAGACAGACAGACAGACGGAGATAGAGAGGGAGAAAGAAAGATAGATATAGGTATGATAAAAATATATATGCACATATACTTACACGTACTTATATATATGGTTCTCAGTTGTTATAAAAATAGTGCTCAATGTTAAATAACAGAGCTATTAAGGATGTATTATTGAATATGCATAATATCCAACGTCGATCCAGGACTCAGAGTTTCATGCAGTTCTTGAAAAAAAACATGAAAATTGAACGAACTACATAAAATCGACGTTGGATATTATGTGTACCATAGCTCAATTAAATCTCATTTAAATATTCATGAAGACCTACCGGACACTATTCGTAACATACTTGTTGACAACACTAATATAATAGCATCATCTACATGCAAAAAAAAAGCTAAAAAATAATGGAAGCCTTATTAATAAAAAAAAAAAAATTCCAACACTTAATAATATTAACTTTGAACATGGACACAATATCTTGACCGTGTTTTGAAAAAATTAAAACATTATATAAAACATACATGCAACAAACAATTTCTTCTTTAACGGTTAAATGTATAGCCGAAATCGCTCGGATCAAAAGAACATTCATATAGCTTTTATATAATTTATCATCTGAAAAGAAAAAATTATTAGATTGCAAGAGAAATTGTGTAAAATGTAAATAAAAGCACCTTGTCTGTCGTATTCAATGAAATGTTCATGAAAGAAGGATTGCTGCTTAAATATACACACACACAGACACACACACACATATATATATATATATATATATATATATATATATATATATATATATATATATACATATGTGTGTGTGTGTGTGTTACAATTTACCTTTATTAAAGTTTATTTCGCATGGTTTTAGTGGAATTATTTCTTTGAAATATGGGCTTATATAAGAATAAGACACTTTGACATCAACGAATAAACATGTCCCCCCCTCGAGTACTTCTGTCTCCGTTTGTTTGTTATGATAGCCATGTTTGACTGATTTATGTAATCGTTTTCAACTGCAAGTTACAATAAACAGTAGCTTGAAGGGTGTCAAAAGCAGCCAAAGCAATAGTTTAAATTGGTAGCCATTGGCGTGTCTGTCGACAATACATTTGTCTATTTTCTTTATTTGTGCTGATCTGGAGGGAAAAATTGGCGTGCTTTAAGATAAAGCCATGTTTCAATTAGAGCTTATAAGAAAAGGTCAATTATGTTGGCTCCCATGTTATATATATGCCGAGTGTAACAGCAAAATTGTCCAAATCGTGTAAAAGCAAAATTGTTCATTTGTTAAACTAAGCTCTAAACCGTTGTATCTTAGAAATGATTAAAGATATCTTACTGCAATTCTCCGATGTTTTAATAACGCTACTGGACTCTATTTTCAGCAATAAGAATGCATAATTACTCTACAAGAATAACACAAGAATCGTGATGAATTTGATCATAAACGAAAATAACATGTTCATCATTAATTGTTAACAGCTAATGTTCGGAATCTCAGAAAGGATTAAGTTCATATATATATATATATATATATATATATATATATATATATATATATATATAAAGTGAACATAGAAGTCAACAATTAGAGGCGACAGTCAACTTCATGCTAGATGCAATCATCAGGCCACGAGTGTTGTTATTTTTAGATAATCGGTTAGACCATATATCCAAAGCAAATATTAAAAAGTTAAATTTCAGTTTTCCCTCTTATTTAAGCACAAGTGTAATCTCATCAACGTAACCATATCTTCAGTCCGATGAAACCCTAATGGACGAAATGCGTCACATAAAAAACAAAGTATGTTTCTATTTTTCGCCATAGTTTTATATATATATATATATATATATATATATATATATTATTGTTGTGGATTCCGGGATGAAATCCGGCTTCAAATGAATGACAAACGCAGGAATGAAATATAGCAAATAAATGTATTGGCGTAATAATATAATTGGTAATACGGTTAGTAAATCCAGAAATGCGGTTAGTAGCAATAATAATATATATACAATCTGGGAAATTCAGTATCGAAGTATGACTTCCTTCTGAGTCTACGTGCTCGCAACTGTGACTCCTACAAAGCGGTTACCTCACACTTTCACTCTCTCACTCTCTCACTCTCTCACTCCCGGGTATTCACCGGCAGAAGTACAAGTACACACTGGGCGAGTCCACTTGTATAAAAAGGGGTGGACCCCTTAACATATATAAATGCATATATATATATATATATATATATATATATATATATATATATATATATATATATATATATATCGAGTGTAACAGCAAAATTGGACAAATCATGTAACAGCATAATTGTCCATCCCACAAAACATTTAATGTCTAAAAAAACAAAGTTTTTCTCCAGATTTTCAGATAAGATATTTGCCCAGCTGGACACCATTTGTCGTAAGAATCAAAAAAAAAAAACTTTAAATTATTCAGGTAGAAAGAGAACAGGTTAAAATCGTTTTGTGTCAGCTCCACTATGTCCTCCCAACTGAGCAATGGTGAGAAGAAAAAGATTATTCAGGTCTTCAATAATGGCAGCAACATTCATATTCTGGCTTCCAGCTTTAACAGTCCATTTAAAACCATCGAGGGAACGGTGAATAAGTTTTAAAAAGAGGGAAAAGTACAGAGGAAAATTGGTTCAAGAAGTCACAACAAGAAGAGGGATCATCATTTCAATTTAAAGATAAAGAGGCAGAGAGTTTGGCAGTTGAACAATCTGTGTGACTGTTATATTTAACAGCCCCCCTACAAGGAATGTATGTGGCACAAGGCCGAATTTAACGTGGGTACTCCGAGCCCGTAGACTCGGCCAAAAATATTCCCTTTGAACCCGCCTAAACGGATTCAGGGACTGTCTACCTCCCTGGACGAAATTTTAGACTGCGGCAAAGCCTCGTCCGAGTTCCTCGCTGCCGAGGCAGAGAGTTCGACAGCAATGAACAGTCTAGTCGACTGTTCTCTCAAGACCTTCTCTCCTACTAAACTTATAGTAGGCGGAAGAGTCCAATATAGACTCTTTAGAGGGAGGACACCACAACACCTTGTGTACTCTACATTAATACATACGTCTACCTACAAATGTGTTTTTGAGGCAGAGTATTTGTGCGTACGAGTCTGTAAGTGTGCCTGTGTGTGTGTAACAACTTATTCGAAGATTTGTGCATTGTATCGGAGTGATGGCAGAATGGTTAGCAATCGTAATGTCACTGAAAATAAGTAATAATTTCAAGTTTAGTCGCATAGATATCTGCTGTTGCCAATG
>OZ010579.1:20600175-20640175 GCA_963932145.1 Acanthosepion lycidas | reverse complement strand
GTTTATGATCAATTTCCTAGGATACAATAACAAATATAAAACTGCCGGTGGGGAAGTGGCTCTTGTTTCAGTCACTGGTTCCACAACGTCTTTGACAGGAGACTTTTCTACTCAAATGTAAATTTGACAGATTCCCTCTCTTGATCTGAGTCTTAGAATAAGGACGGATAATAATTTAAACAAGATATGAATATGATTTGGTTTTCTCTAGTCCTTGCGTATTTCTAGCGAGCGCTTTCCTTTCTCCAATTGACAGCAGGGCGTCAAATTTAGACTTTGAATCACTCGTTCGCAAATATGTTGACAACAGAAACACTTGGGTCTGTGTTTGTTCATCTGACCGGGTATTTTTACCGTTCTCTATCGACCGAAGTTAAATTGTCTACTCCCTCCCCCAATTCATTTTCTCTCATACCTTCTTACTTCTCTGTTTGGTTCAAAACCCTCATTCAAACACTGCACAGCTGTCGTCATTTCGTGTCAGTCCTGCCGATCCCCGTTGAGGTAAAATGTTCTGATCACACACACACAAAAATACATACATATATATATATATATATATATATACATATATATATATATATATATATATATATATGCATACACATACACACACACACACACACACACACATATATATATATATATATATATATATATATATATATATATATATATATATATATATATATATATATATATGAGATAGAGAGAGAGAAACAAGTATTGTCCTGCTACAAATGATTTATTGGTGCGATTTGACCTTTAACCTCACCGTTACATGGCTTTTTGATAACTGACATTTCCAACAATTGTTTTTCCTGTATGACGACCGGCGTAATAAAAATAATTTCACGGTCTATTTGGCTTTGGTCGAGACCACACTTGGAAAGTCTTTACTCTACAGCAACCAACTTAATTTCAAGAGATTTTAAAGATGATTAAGCTTAACATAAAGGCGGGCGGCACGATGGATTGAGGAATCGGAGAGCCGAGTTCGAATTCCAGTCGAATCCATTGCATTCACTTACCCTTGGGAAAGGCATGAATACTCTTCTTCTCCTCCTCCCAGCTATGGGTAAATAGCATGACAGACCGTGTTCTATAGCCTTGGATGGCAACTGGTCTACCGCAGAAAGAAATGGTAACCAACTGCGGGAAAAGTCTGCCTCGTCAGTTATGTACCGAAAGCTACATGATCGCCTAAGCGTGTATCACGCATGGCACAAAACCGATCGAAGTTTAACTTATAACAAGGACATAACTAAGAGGAACCCAGTGAGGATTGAACTCACTACTCAATAAAGAAGACAAGCTCACTTGATATTTCTCTACGCTGAAGCGTCCAAAGTAATCATTTTTGCCTGACTTGGTGAGTGTAGTGGCCGGGTATATGATTTTACTTATTTATGCTATGTTATCTCCAAAGTAATATTCAAGTTCAATTCCATTAACACCACGTCTAATTTCTCATAAATAATTCACTTTCTTAATTAGTCCTTTTTCTATAGTTAATTCCAAGAATCATTAAATGCAATCAGTTCTCTCCTGTATCCTTACCATAAATTGGGCATTTGTACAATTTTGTTCATCGACCACCGCCAGATTTCCTTGAACCTCAACTCGACATCACATGTCTGGGAGAAGATCTAACCTGTTACAACTGTCATAAGGCATACAGACGTTTTTCGTTAACTCTTTCCAGGCGGACATGGGAGCTCCGGTCAACCAAACACGGTATTGATTATTCTTTTCTTTTTGTATGTGCCGTGTCCTTTCAGCACCTGTTGATTATGACTCTCCCCAACTTCCTCTCGTCTGTACCTCTCAGCAATTGTTGCTTTTTACTGACATTCAAACTCCCTGATCTGACGGTTATTTACACCAGCATGTTATTACACCAGATTATTTCACTCTTTATTTCCATTTGCCTCTCTTGACTTCAATATACCCCGTGGGGGTCAAATTCACCAAGCCCTCTTTCTTCATTTTGTGTCTTTGATACCATAGTGTTATAGAGTAGCTAGCACCCCTTCAGCACTCTACCAGATGGCCTGGTTCAGAGCTTTAAATAGTCTACGATTAAGGTTAATAAGTTGATACTAAGCTGATGAATATTTGAACTGATCTGACTTCATTTGGCTATGCAACATTTGGCCCTCCTCTATTCCACTTCTATTAAAACGTATAAAATGTAAGAATTAAGGGTTAATTTTAACGCTGAGATGTTTTTGACAACAAAAAGATTTATAAAAAACGGATTTTTGAGCATTTGGTCAGATTTTGGCAAATGTGTCAGGTTGAGGTCTAATTTTTGTTAGTATATGCAAAATGACCCTCAAATCTTCAAGATTATTCAAAAGCATACGATTATGGTTAAGTAATTGAATAGACAACGCTGTTGCTCATGTCTACAACCTGGTGAGTCCCTGATCGTATTGTACATATATTAGGTTGGTGCAAAAATAATGTCGTTTTCTCACATGTGAGAAAACGACATTATTTTTGCACCAACCTAATATTTCTTTTACGATCTTATAAGTAACTCATTGTTTTTTTTATTATTATTATGAAAGCCACCATAGCAAGACCATGTTTTATAATCTGTTGAATTTAAATTCAGCGAAACGCAAGTAATTCTCTTTCATGCTAGGAAATGATGAAAAACAAGGCTCTTTGAAGTTTCACAATATTTTACATTTTCGACAGCTAGAGAAACAACCGTGCTGCATGTCATATTTTTATTAGCTGGCATTAAAGGCGTTTTTTTTTTTATTTAACTAGTAGCCATTAAGCCAAAATTGGCAACCAAACTGAAGCTAAAATATATAACAAAAGGCACAGGCAACATAGAAGGAATAATAAGAACATTGGATTACATAAGCGTTTAAGACATTGGAAGAGACACATCTGTACGTAAATACATTTATCATCTGCATAAAACAAATTGTCTAAATCGTGTAACAGCAAAATTGTCTAACTGGTAGATTAAGATTTGAACCGTTGTATCTTAGAAATGATTAAAGATATCTTACTGGAATTCTCTGAGAGTTTCATAACACTATTCGACTCTACTTTGAACAATAAGAATTTATTTAGCTTTAAGTTGAAATGATGACCCCTCTTGCTATTGTGACCTCCAGATCCAGTTTTCTTCTCTACTACTACCTCTTTTTAAAGCTTATTCATCGTTCTCTTCCTTGTTCTTGAACGAACTTTGAAGATAGAAGCTAAAATATGAAAGTTCTTACTATCACTGATCTTTTTTCCTCTAACTATTGCTCGGTTGGGAAGATGGTATAGCGGCGCTAACACAACTATTTTAGTCTGTTCTATTTCTACCTTAATAAATCAAATGGTATTTTAGTGATTCTTACGATAAATGGTGTCAAGATGCCTAAACGTATTATCTGAAAACTTGAAAAGGAAACTCAGCTTAATGGTCATTTACAAATTAAAAAAATGTGAGATGGACAATTATCTCTTGTTGTTACACGATTTGGACAATTTTGCTGATACACCCTGTATATTCAAAATGTATTTTGATTTTGTTTTTGGAGATCTCTGAAATCTTGTTAAATATCTTTTTTCTAGACCTGTAAAAACTGCCAAAACACGGAGTGTTTGTCTCATTCATACACCGATGTGAAAATTATTTTTTTAATATGTTCAGACGATAGAGTAGCTGGTGAATTCATATAGTCTATTAGTAAAATATTTCTTGAAAGCCATTTTTCTTTCTTTTTATGTGCCGTGTCCTTTCAGGACGTTGGTGATCATGGCTCTCCACTTATCCCTAGTCTTTGTGGCTCTCAATAAGTTTCGTACCTCTGCCAGCCCCACGTTCTGCCATTCACTTGCTTAAGCCCGCCAAGTATGTCATGCGTTGCTTTCCCTTGTCTCTTTCTCCTTCAATTCGACCTGTGAGTATCAGATTCTCCAGGCCCTCCTTTCTCATTCCGTGTCCCAGAAATTTAATCTGTCTCTTCCTTATGTGAAGTATATGCTTCCTCCTTGTTTGCAACCTCTCCAAGACCTTATCATTGCTCACACGCTTGGTCCATGATATCATTCTGTAGAACCACATCTCCACTGCTTCGAGTCTCTTCTTCATTTTTGAGGAGACCGTCCAACATTCGCTGCCGTAATGGAAGACAGATGTCACGTAGCAGCTTGATACTCTTTTCTTTGTCACCAAGGATATCCTCCTGTCTCGCAGTACTCTGCCTAGCTTCTGGAATGCATCCTTGGCCATCCAACTACGTCTTCGGATCTCAGCGTCGCAGCTACCGTCCTCCGTCAAAACACTTCCCAGATAATTTCTCACATGCTTGATTTTATTGTCTCCGACCTGCAAATCGCATTTCGGTCTCACCCTTTTACTGATGACCATGCATTCTACTTCCTGTAGTTTATGGTTAGTCCTTTCTTCTCTCTTTCCCTCGATACCTTATATAGGAAGTTTTGTAGTTTCTTTTCCGTGTCTGCTATCAGTACTGTGTCGTCTTATGTTGTTAAGATTGTGGCCGCCAATGATGAATCCCGCTAGAATTTCGTATTCTCTCAGAATTGTCTTGCTGTAGAGGTTGAATAAATCCGGTGAGAAGACACAGCCTTGTCTTACGCTCCTTTCTATTTTTGTATATCCAGTAAATTTATTCTCAATGCGTACGCAAGCCGTTTGCTGCCAGTATAGGTTCTTGATTATTCTTATATTTTTCCCGAATATATCAAGATTGCTGAGCAGTTCCAGCAGCTCCTTGAAAGTCATTATAGCTGTATCGAATGAAATTTGAGACATTTAGTTTCAGTGAGAAAATGTCAAGGCTTTTAAGTTTATCGAGGTAAGGCATATTAGCCTGATCAAACAGAGTAACTGCTTTAGTAACGATGCTAACGAACGAAAAGAAACTCATCATAAAGTTCTTGCCTTTGAAAAATCTGTCACCGAAGAATGAATGGGAAAATCCTCAAATGTAGAGAGAAACTTTTCTGTCTGCCATCAGCTGAGTTTAGATTGATGGAGAGCAAAACACTGCACTTTCTTGGACTCGCGTTTTCCACTGACTTGAAGTGGAGCGACTACATTGAATCAGTAGCTGCACAGAAAGTCGAATCGCTGTGTTATCCCAATAAATCCTTCTTGTCAGAATCCATTTTGCACATTTACAAATCTGCAATTCGTCTGTGCATTTAACACTGCTGCCATATCTGGTCTTCTCCCGCTATTCAACTCCAGGTTCTTGACAAAATCCAAGAATCTTCAATATAATTGATTCTGACTTGATTCACGACTCCAGTTAATTTCTCTCCGACGTGGCGTGGCTTATCTCTGTCTTTTTTACAAATATTTTCATGGCAATTGCTCTGACGAGCTTTTTTCCCTAGTGCTCCGACTACACCAATTTAAACGTGCTACTAGATTGGCATCTAGGTCCCACCCTTTTACTGTTGAAATAGTTAAATGCAACCGCCATTTCTATTCCAAAAGTTTCTTTTTTCGCACTTCCCGCCCGTGGAACTTATTTCAGTTCCCTTGCTTCCCTGATAACTACAATCTTCAAAAAATTAAATACAACGTCAATTGCCATCTTCTATGTTCTTGAACCCCGTTCATCTTTTATCTTTCCATCAATCCTATCTATACACAATCTTTTCCCTCATTTTCTATCTCTTTCACCCTCTACGTACACGTGGCATTCCCTTGGTTGGGTTGAAATGATTAATAAAAAATAATCTTGCCACGGAGAAGATTATTGGAAAAATAATAAGCATGCCTTAAAAAATGGAAAATCATGGCCGTGTGCAAGACCAAGGTTAGCAAACTAAATAAAAATAAAACAAAATTTAATAATAGCCACAAAAGAGACTTGTTGAAACAAGTAAATATAACAAAAAAAGACTAACAAAAACACATTACCATAAAAAGGTAATTGATTGATTCGTTTTCTACGATTAAACCTTTGTAGGTTATTTAAAGCCAGAAAATATTTTTAGATTAAAAAAATCTTCTTTTTTGAAATAATAATAGTTTAATGATACAAGTGTTACTAATTAACCCATAGCTAGGGGAAGAAGGGGTGGATTTGTGGGATCTTCCACAACAGACCAGCCTTACCTCTTTTTAGGAAATGCACTCTTTCTATCTGGTAATAACATCCTACATTCATACAAATATAACAAGTATTCATTGGTCAATCACCTCCAATCTAGCTTGTTGAGTGGTCAGTTCCGACCAATCAAACCGCCTGCACGCGACCAATCTGTTTTCCCGCGCATATGCTGGGAGCCTCACGACCATTATATAAACTCAACACGTGTAAACTGCCTCGAGTAGTAGTTTTTCTTTTCATTCATCTCTCTCGCACGTCTCATTCATTGCTACCAAGTGCCAAGATGTAACCTTCAAGAACTCCCGTCTTAGTCATTGCTGACCAGACGTTAAAGACAATTACCAACATTCACAAACTCTGAAATCACTTCTGAACTTTTACCAACTTTAGAACTCACAATTCCAAACTATTCTTCTATTCCTCTTTAATATTACTTCTTCTTAATATGAGCTCCGGTACAACTAATGCCTAATCAAAGGGACACGACTCTGTCCTACCTTTTCAGTTCGCATGGATGTACATCAAAGATTAACAAATTTAATTGTTATGTTTTGAAATTATACCGTTCAGTTTTGTATTTTATTCTATGTGCTATTTTACGTCAAATATAAATTGCATTGCGTCCACGCATTGTCCTTAATCTCACCTTTCTTAGCCAAAGTTAAATATTGATAAATATTGATAACACCGTCACTACAAGATGGGCAACCCCGACGTCCGTCGTTCGACGTTCACAACAACAATAGTAATACAAGCGCTACATATTTGGCGATCCCGTCGGAAATAAACAACAATGGTATCGCTACAGATTCATACTTAATCAGATTTTTATAAACAAACAAGAAATTATAATATCGATATAGTAGGGGACCAATTCTATATTACAATTTATATATAAACTGATCCCTCACTTTGTGGCCAAAGAGAATGTAAATAAATCTAAAAGACATACTTCTATAGCTAATCCGTATTTCATTGATGGATGGATTCGTTTTGTACGGCTGAGCAAACTTTTGCAGGTTATTTAAAGCTATAAAATACTTTTAGATTGTAAGATTTTTTGTTTTTGTTTTTAATAATAATGTTTTAGTGATACAAGTCTTATTAATTAACCCAGAGCTGGAGAAAGAAGAATTAGATTCATGCCTTTCCCCAAGAGTATTTGCGCATAAGTGAATATAATGAACTCAACTGGAATTGGAACTCGGCTCCCCAATTAAAAATTTCGAGCCGTTATCCATTACACTAACGGCACATCCAAGACTATAGCAACTCGTATTGCCAAACCATCACTCATCTAGGTACTGACCAGGCTCGACGTTGCTTAACTTCGGAGATGAAACGGGGAAGCGATGTTTCAAATATGTATTTCCGTAAGCCATACCATTCGCACATACAACCTTACAACACCTGGTATTTCCAAGCTGTCAGCTAGGCACGACGGTCATCGTATGGGAACCGATGTTTCGAGGTGATGTGGCCGTAAGCCGTAAAGTGGTAATATCAGAATACAAAACACAATGAAAAAAACCCAGCTTAACATGTTTATCGGAGCATATTCAACAACGAGAAATGTGTTATGAAATTTAATCTGTTACGTGATTGTGTCTATTTTAGGTGAAGTTGCGGGTTCAGTATCTAAACAAAGATAAAAACACACAAAAATATCTTGATTTTCTACTACAGACGTTTATTCTTTTTATGCTGACTTTAGTGAAAGAAAATTTTCAATGTTTCTTCGGTATATCCATTTTCTTTTTCTCTAGAACTTAGAGTAAGTACAAGTATCACATTCATCGTCGACCTCAAGTCAGCCTTGCACAGAGTTGGAACAAACAAAGGAAAATTTCTACATTGAAAGGTTAAATATGGTTAGGGCATGTCCGTTTTCTTTTTCTTGGTCCAGAAGTTAAAGTAAGTACTAGCAACGTTACTATAGTCGAACACAAGTCAGCCTTGCGCTGCCTTGAAACTACCAGTGAAAAAGTTTTATCCTACTTCAGCTTAGGACAACGAGGTTACAGCGAGTGAAGCAGTAAAATATTTACTTTTTTTATAGGCTCCAACAACGCCACCTATCGACATGTTTCGAAACCAATTGGTGTAATCATATTTCCGCTTTCTTTACTCTTAGGATCACGAGAAAATGTATTTCTTTTTTTATCAATCATTATTATTATTTTATTTTAACGATTTATTTCATTTTTCTTCAATGTAAACGAATGAAAGACTGAATGTTGTATAATAAATATATAACAATTAAAGATTTATTACATGAAATCGTAACAACCTCTCCTTCTGATGAAGAATAGGAGTAGATAAGTTCGCCTATCGTCCGGTTCACACTCCTTCCCGTTTTTTTTTAAACAGGAGTAGAGGTTTATCCCCTGTTTCCTGTTTAGGATTGGGTTTTCGATTTCTTATAAAGTCTTCTCATTTTCTTTCGCTCCAGGTAACTCCTTACGTCTTAGTGGCATTATCGCCCTTCTTGGGGTAAACTGATTTTTAAAAAAAAAATTGTAGTTTTTAAGTTACTTGTCATTTGTTAATGTACTCAATTTATTTTCCCCGCTTCTGAAAGGTCATATGTCTCCATTTACTAATGGTTAATACTATATACCTTCAGGACATAGTCGTTCATAGCTCTCCACAGCTTCCATTTCTTTACAATTTGTGAACTGCCACGCATTCCATCAGACTGGTTGTCACCCAAGGCGGGAAGTCCAGTATATCATGGTATTTATTCAAATAAATGGCTGGGGTGAGAAGGAAAGACTGAATGTATTAGTGCGAATGTGAACGCAACAGACTAGTCCAGAATTTGAACTCGGCTTGCCGATTCCAATTTCCGCGCCGACACCCGTTACACTACCAGCAAGTCCTTTTGTTTTCATCCGGATAAATGACATCTACTGAGCAAGTTCCCGCGTAAAAATTCATTGTGGAAGCCGCAGCATTGGAGAATTTTGTTCCAGCGTCGTGTAAATGCATTCAGAGGTTTCAATTGGACGTAAAAGTCAAAATGAGGTAAGTCTGCATGAAAGGGAGCAATTATAATTGGAAGAAAAGCATTAAAGCACATGGAGGCCAAGTATTTCTGATTAATTATTAATAACGACATGCATCTGCCTTAGGATTTGGCTTCTGCAAACGACACATCTGTGTACATCTGAAAATGATTGCTGCATTTGGACTAGCTCTATACGATACTCTCTGGGCAGATACCGACGCTTTTAAATAATTTCTACCTACACATGTTCGTACAAGAGATATTTTCACAGCTGACCACTTTGTTATCTTATATATAAAGTACAGTGTATGTGTTTGTACATGTGTCTGCCCAAGAAGCTCCTCCGCACCCCCTGGTCAGATTTCAATGATTCATAACTCATTTAAAAGTCCTAGAAAAGTTAGGCGCAGGGAACGATTTTTGTTGAGCTCAGATTCAGGGTTGCCAGATTATGCGAGGTTAAAAATATATATTAATATATTATACAAGCCAATATCGTTGCTTTCATGGTTCAAGGGAAGTAACTCTTATTTTCCTTTTGTATCTGAAATTGCAGTGAATGTTTTATTATAAACTAGCTTAAAAGCCGTCCAATCGGGCGGAATTTATGCTAACTCGCGATACGCATCAATACAATACAGAAGAACTCAAAACTGATGACAGCAATTAAATAAAACTTCAACGATAATTCTTCTGCTGCCACTTAATTTAAAGATGACTTGATGTACATAGATCCTTATTTTCTATACAAACAATTATCTTTTACTTCATGAGTAACAGAACAGGGAACAATTTATGAGTTAAAATTAATATAGTGTAAAGATGTAAAAACACAAATTAGAATTGGTTATACATTCAGCATTTAAAGAGTTAGACAAACATAATTGCTAATTAAGTAAATCATATATTATGGAATCTATATGAATCAATGCGAAATTGGAGTTCAATTCTCCCCCGAATTCTGAGATAAAAAAAACCCAGCTCTAGCTTATAGTAATTTACACAATATGTGATCAATATCTGTATAGGTACCTCCATGAGATCGCAAAAAAAGCGCATAGACGCCAAATTTGACGAAAACAAAATTTTATCGTTTAAATGTTTATATTATTATTAAGAGGAAAGATCAAAGTTTATTTTAATTATTTTTTTAAATTGTTCCTTCTTTTAGAACATTCTAAATTTTGATTAAAAAACCTTGTTTCCTCTTTGTATCACCGGAACTAGTAAAATAGCAGATATAATTTTTACCATGATTTTTTTTTTGTGTGTGTGTGTGACACACATTAATTTGGAAAATCTTGCAAAAATAAAAATAATTGTCGGATGTTAATGAAGCTTTCAGAAACTATTCACAGATGATCGGAATTATTATATTTTTTTTATTAACGTCATGACAGAAATATTTTTTAATATTTATTATCCACCCCCCACCTAACTAATTTTATGAAGACGCTAGAAATTCGATCGCGTCAGGTTTAGTGATTACAATAGTTAAAAGCACAAGGCTTTGAGGAATGCAAATCATGTTTTTTTTTGTTTTTTTGTTTTTTTAATTGGACCACCTACCTGAAAATCATCTCTGAATTGTAACACAAAAAACTCAATAAAATAAATATATTATTTAATTTCAAATGCTTTTATTTGCTTTTAGTTGTTTTTATGAATATGGACAATATTTTCTGAAAAGCAAAAATGAATTTTTAATACAATTATTTGTTATTTCTTGATTATAATAGATTTTTACATTTAAGTTGTTAAGATATTATAAAATTTGTTAAAAGCCGCATCGGGTTTCCTAAGTCTCCTTATGAGATAGATCTTTTTTAGCGCGTTGTAAGTTGTATCGTTTTGACTAATCAGAAAACCCACAGTAATTAAGAAATTTAATTTTGTGTTTATAATCGGGTTGTAATTATAAAGTAGCGAAAACCAACCAGAATACAATTAAGTTGCGTTATTTGAATTAAGCATTGTTCTCCGCTGTTAAGGTCTTTACTTTTGCGAAACACGAGTGGAGAAGTTAATTTGGTTTTTCAATTTCAATTGAGAAGGGTACTTACAAGTATCGGTATCCTCTTATGAAATTTATATGATCTTATTTTTATATTAATCTCAGTTATTACATTTTTCTATAAATGAAACATCAAAATTAATAATAAAATGAAAGAAATACAAATAACACAGTAAAATGTAATAAATGTACATAAAATTATAGTATTTTATGTACACTTCTGATAAAATTTCATAAGAAAGGTACCTATAAATTAATTAGATAGCTTTCATATGAAATATGAAATTTAATCTCACTCTCAACAGTCTTATTTTAATTTCTTTATAATATATTTTCCATAAAGCATCGTAAACGTAAAGGTGAAAGCGAAGTACAAAAAACAAAAAAAAATCGGAGTGCTGAAAGTTTTTGTTAAAAATAACGAGGTAAATAATTTGTTCACTTAAATGTAAATTATTTCACTTTTCTCCTTCCATAGAACAAATTATCCTCATAGAATCCGTCAATACGTCATTCATCACCTGTCAAGTGACCCGAAAGGTTATGACCTTCTTTGTTTTATTTTCAAATTACATCTTTTCGGTGCAGACATTAAGTTAATCTTGGTTCAAAATATTTTAAATAAACATTATAATTTCTGATTTTCTTAAAATAAGTTTTGAAAAAATGATAATTGATATTTAAAAGAATTTCAAAGGGAGATTTTCAGTTTTTTTATAAAATGGAAAAAAGGGTCAATTTGGCTGACTCAAAAAAAATATGATTTTTAACGAAAATTTCGGACGTTCTAGGAACTTTTAAAAAATTTAAAAACATATCCCCAAAATACTTTGATCTTTCCTCTTAATAATAACATAAACATTTAGATGATAAAATTTTGTTTTCGTCAAGTTTGGCGTCTTTATCTTCATGCTATGCTCTTTTTTAGCGATCTTGTGGAGGTACTTATATTATATATTACCTACTTCTAGGTAATGTCAGTTTTCGGGTTTAACTAACTTGCATATTGATTTTTAAAAACGTTTATTTCATTGTCTTCCATTACTGTTCTTTTATTCAAGGATTGTTTTGATTTTCATATCAAAAATAGTTCTGTTTAGGAATATCGTCTTATATAGTACAGAAAAGTGTTTGAAATTTGCATTTTACTTGGCCTTCAACAAGTTGGCATCTATTTGCAAAACTTTCCTTATCTGTAACTTGACAATTTATGAAGAAAATCTTCATTTAAAATTTTTGTTTCAAAGATTTCAAGAATTGAATATATCTTACTTTGCGAAGCGATAGCGAGCGGGCAAAGCCTGCTAGTATAATATACGTCACAGCTGGACTCTTTAGCATAACGCGACCTCGTCTGTGTCATGATGGCTTTTGTGGTGATTTTCCAAGCGTAGCTCAGATGTGGCACAAGGCCGAAAGGATAGGGCACCCAGTGATGATTGAACTCACTACTCAGTCGTAATTGCTCTAGCGAGACAAGCTTGCTAACCATTACACCACCCCGATGTGCCCTATGATGGCTTTTGTGTCTAGCCATCTGAATCGAGTATGTACTTGCTTATATGATAGTCACCTACCATAGAGTAATTATAGTTTTATGCTATTTCTCTAGTAGTCGGTATTCTTATGGTACCTCAATAAATTGGCCTTGTGCCAGATTCATCTAAAATTGTTGAAGATTTAGGCATCTACGGCAGAATGATGGTTACGCAAGGAAACTCGTAGACAATTTCTAGTGATACCAATCATAAAAATGTGTCCCTCGTGGCAAATTCACATACGTTTAATAGCTACTTATCATATATATGTTTCCATCGCTAATCGAAAGCTTTTTCGCTGAGCCATTTCAGAAAGGAAAATGGCGCAATGCAATTATTATTAATTTATATAAGAAAAATGGGCAAATTTTGACCTTTGTGCCCGAAGAAAACTCCCAAAAAACAGAGTAACTAAACGAAGATTTTCCATTGAAATTATTTTAACTACGTTCAATCCTCGCCAATGTTTTAAAAGGAGTTGATTAGAATTGTAATAAAAGCTAAACATATGATGTAAGTGAATGTATACCCTTTTAAAATATCAAACACTATTTATTCGATTGTTTATTTACAAGAATAGTTATATATTTAAAACATTCTAAAAACTAATATAATTAAAACTAATGCAATATCTATCATTTGCCAATTTATAAAGAGATAAATATGAAAATATTTTTTCATCATGAATTTTCATACATTTACTAAATTATCAAAATATGTGAATATGTGAACCAATTATAAGAAAATCCTTATTATTTACCATTTTCTAAAGTTTGAATCAATCAGCAATTAAATGATCTCATTTCACCCATTCCTATAAACAATATAATAGTGTAAATAACCAATCTAATAAATAAATAGTTTAAATAAACAATTTAATAAATAATGTTTAGTATTTTTGTTTTCATATACTTAGATTTTATTACAATTCTAATCATCGCCTTTTAAAACAATCTACAATCCCGAGGAGTGAATGTAGTTAAAATAATAGCGGTGTAAAGGGAAAAACCATCCTTTTGGCACTCCTTTTTTTGCGGGCACAAAGGTCCAAGTTTGCCGAAAAATGATTGAGCTCTTCACACCCATGAAGATATACTTTATATTTTAGCTACGATCTGTAGTGATGCAATGATTGTATAAAAACTTGATTTTAATTTTGAACGGCATATAGGTGTAGGGAATGTTAGAAGTATTTTTTTCATGCTTACAAAAATGGCTTCATAAAAATTTCATGAACTATATCCTTTTGCAGAAGGCACCAAAACCCGACACTGAGGCCTGCAGAATTAGATACTCGGGGTCGTAGAACGTTCAAATGTATTTGCCATATAAAATAAAGATTATTCTTCGCTTTGCACCATTTCGAAAAGCGAATTAAAACCTGTATTAATGCAGGTTTTTCATGAAAGAGAAATATTAGGTTGGTGCAAAAATAATGAGGTAATAATGTCGTTTTTTGACATTAAACAATACGTCAAAAAACGACATTATTACGTCATTATTACGTCATTATTTTTGCACGAACCTAATATCATAAGAAGAACAATTGAAAAGCGAAGGATAAATATTCTAAACTCTCCATTGAAACTCAAATAATGTGTCTTTTTGTCAGAATAAAATAATAAAAAATAAAATAAACATCCTCTAAGAAGGGTCTCAAGCAAATAGAACATTAAAATAAACCTTTCCAAAACAGAAACTGTAATCTGGAATTTCAATGAATGCAATTCAGTATGTACCATCACGCCACACACAGTGAATCCATCATAAAAATTCGCCAGGCGGAATTAGCGAATACTAAACACTTCAAATAAGTTGGGCTATGGACCGGTTATAAAAAATTTAGTATAGATCAAAAATTGAACATTGAGCTTGAGGCAGATTCAACTCATAGAGTAACATACTGCAAAACAAAAACATTAACATAAGAACTGGAATCATGTTCTTAAATAACCTCGTCAGATCTAAAGTTTCATATGCATGTCATGCCTGGCAGCCAACTCTCTCAGTAATGTCTCAACTATCAGCTATATGCAACCGTTTTCTCAGATCAATGATTTAAAATGTTTTCGTGTGAATGAATTCTGTGGGCTTTAAAGACTACAATACTAATTATAGACTGGCGCTAAATAACAGAAAATGCATCACTTGAAGAATTTCCACAACAGCAAATACCTAAAATGGATAGCATCTGAACTGGAAGAGAAAATAATGGCATAAATATTGTTGACTTTCCACATTAACTTTCAACAAAAGGGTTGGAAATTAGCTTTTATAAATACAAGAAACAATGATAACAATTAGTGAGAAAAGTATTTTCCTGAATAACTGTTTTAAGTGCAATATTTTAGAACCGGCAGATTAACTCTAACTAATCACTCAAAGAATGCTGATTTCTTCGTGAATGGAATCGGTAAATCTCACTATGGCCATGACTACTGTGACTTTTTATCACAACTCCTTTGGTCGATACTCTTCATTTTTACTATTATTTTTTTCGCTAGTTCATGTCATTTTCATATCATTCATTTTTTTCACAATATTATGGATCGACATACTTGCTCATTATGAAAATTATAATATTTATTTTACCCTATCTTATTATTTTGTTAGTCCCCTTATAAAAAAAACACTGGATAGATAAAAACTTAGACACCATGTAGGGAGCAATTGATTCTTTCGTACGAATTTATTTACTTACTGTAACGGAACAATATACAGAAACAATTTAAAATATTTTCTCTTAACTCTTAATGTTTTCCTGTTGAGATGAAGTCGAATGATTACATTGAATCAAGTGCTAGATCTTCTGCTAGGAAAGTCGATCCATTGTGATATGCTAGACAATTTTTCTCGCCAGAATCTATCTTGTAGCTTTATAAGTCACCCGTTCGTTGATGCATTAAATGTTGCAGCCACAACTGGTTTGGTTCTTCTTCTATTTAGAGATTCTTGATAAAATCCAAAGAAGAATTTGGATTGTTATTGGTTCTGAGCTGGCATCACGGCTTCAGACACTTTTCCAATGTTGTAACATAGCTTCCCTGTGCCTTTTTTATAAATACTTTTATGGTAATTGTCCGGAGGTATTTTCTTTTTTGGTAGCTCTACTTTACGAATTTAAGCACAGTACTCATTGGCAGCAAGGTCTCATCATCATCTTGCGGTTGAAATTGCTAAATGAAGCTGTAATTTTTATGCTAACAGTTTATTTTCTCGCACTTCTCTCTTGTGGAACTCTCTTCCGGTTCCTTGTTTTCTAGTCAACTTCAGATATTTAAATGTAATGTCAATCGTTATCTTCCGTCTTTTTTAATTACTGTTCTTTTATTGTTCTCTTTCCTTAACAATGTTTTTTTTTACTTATATTTTCTCGCACTCAGTAACCTTTTACTGTCTTAATGGCTTTATTGCCTTACCTGGGAAAAATAATTTAAAAAATCAAATTACATTTAACTTTTATCCCATTATTTATTGTTTTTGTATCTGATATATATCATCATATTTGTATTTGAACAAGGAGATGCCTATTAAGATATACTAATTTATATAATGATGCGTTATTATTGTTTTGCAAGAGTTTGCAAAGATTTCAAGATGTTTGTAACTATCTAAGATCTTCAGTGAACAGAAGTTCTCTTTCTTCCTTTCTGTTTTAAAAGAGAATTCGCTAAATATTTAAAGGAGACGAAATTACATCTTCTTGTGCTGTTCCTTCCAGGACAGGACAATCATGGCTCTCCACATTTTCCTGTCATTTATAACTCTTTTTTTAATTTTCCATTTTACTTTCTCTTCTAAACCCTATTCTACAAACGATTTACGTAAACACGTTAGTTAGGTTATGTGCTACTGTCCTCTGTCCCTCTTGTCCTTCAATATGTCCAGTAAATTTCAAATTCTCCAAGCCATCTTTCCATCATTATGTACCCTAGATATTTCAACTGTCTCTTCCCGATGTTAAATATAGGTGTACTTTTGTATCTGTCTATATTTCTGAGATGAAGTATTATATACATTATTTACATTATTCGGACTATTGTCCTCATCTTTGTTGCCATATTTATTACAACGTTTCGGCCGTTGTACGCTCCGGCCTTCTTCAGGTGGTTGGAATGTCGAACTTAACCCTTTATTTCGCTCACTGGGGTAGACTGTTCTAGTTCCGCAATGGATGTCAGTTATCAGTTACCTTCTGTTAATTTTCCCTCTGAAAGTTCTCCACTGCCTTAACCGGGTATTGAAATCACAATCTTTGGGTCCTGTCACTGGATCTAACCAACTTTAACTCATATAGGTGTTGATATGCCGCTAAGCAAAAAACAACCAACCGTTTCCACTGAGTGCAAATCCACTGTCCGATTGAATCTATGTACCGAAATTACAGAACCGATCCTTTAATCAACTAGGCTATTGTCTCGTAGTAATGTTCTAGTAATGTTGATATCATGAGTAAAATCTTTCCCCTACTTTTTAAAAAAGATTTTGAATAAGAGAATGTTGCCTTGGAGACACAAAGTACGCACTGTCTTCGAAAAAGTGATCACAACTGACTCATATACACACGTATACTATTACAGACGTGTACGCCTACATCGCCAATGAATCTTAAAAAATAAATGTGCTTAAACAGTTTTCCTGAAAATTAAATGATGCAATCGATCTTCATTTAATAAATACGAGGCAAAAAAATGAAAGAAAGCAGACGACAGTTAAGCTGGTTTAGAAAAAACAAAAAAGAAAGAATACCAACAAGTGTAGTGGTAAGGCGGTTGAAAGTTTTGCATAGAATATTGAAACTTATATATTTTTTAATTCCAGCTTTTGTCCTCGTCTTAACTGCTATAGTCACAACGTTTCGATCGATATATTACCTACCAATCTACTTCAGGTGTCTGTTGCATTCAAGAACTTTGTTGGAATTTCGAGCTGAATATTTTATTTAATCTCGGGGTTGAATGTTCTCCTTCCGCTTCCTATGCGAGGGGAGATAATGCGTATTAGTTAATTTATTATTTTTGTTACTTCTTTATTTTCTCTTTACGACTGCCTGATCCAGAGACTAAAATCACAATCATCAGAATAACTGTAATGCTGCTATCAACTAGAACAACTTTAATGCATGTCTTAATCAACGGCTCTCAATAGGAAACTCAATTCTATGATGGATCTACTGAGCAGATTATGATAAAAAAAAAGCAGAAGAATTAACATATGTTATGTACATGAACAACGGAATATGAAATCTAACCCAGGGATTGAATAAAATGTTATCGAGAAATTCGGATAGCGTTACTGAATATGGCAAGCCCCTGTAGAAGGCCACAGGATACTAGTGTCAGAACAGTGTGACTAACAAACAAGAGAAAAACAAAGGTTCATTTAAATCAGTCTATAATAATTTATCATGTGAGAAGTATGGAAATTATGTTACATACCGCTCATGAAATTGTAGATAACAGGATTGATAGCGCTGTTGAAATAGCAGAGCCACCTAGCGGCCATTGCAAATACCGGAATCCATTCCCCTTTGATAGAGTTCAGAGTGCCGCATTGTCTGAAAAAAAAAGAATGAAAGAGAGAGTGAGACAATTCTGAGAATCAGTTTTTGATCAGAATTCTGTTTTTGTGTTTTTTTCTTTTCTTTCCTTCTTTCTTTTCGTTGTAGCTTCCTTATTCTTATATTGCCTTTCTTTTTTGTTTTTTTCTTTCTTTCTTTGCCCTTTCGTCAACTGCTTCTTACAAAGCATCAGACGTTTTTACTTTCTCTAAACTTATTATCAATAAAAGAAAACAATAATCGCGACTCTTGTCTCAACATTTTACCGTTCAATATATCAGACGACTAGCGTTCATAAACTTCAGTATATAAGACAAATTTAAAACGTCTTTGTGGTGTTTCAGTCGTATTGAAAAAAAAAAAAGTTAATCGGCAAAGAACGAAAAGATCGATCAAGAAGAGAAAAAAAAATACTGATTTATACGAATTATTCTTTAAAGGTTTGAAAAAGAAAGTTTTAGACGTGTGTGTGGTTTATGCTCAGGTCGTGTGTGCCATTCGCGCATGTGTATGTGCATGTGTATGTGCATGTGTGCGCATGTGTATGTGTGTGTAAAGGTGTTAACAAGCCTCGGCGCTAATTTTGTCATTCCACTTTATATATATATATATATATATATATATATATATATATATATATATATATATATGTCTGTGTGTGTGTGTGTGTATTTAATAAAATAAAAAGAAGATAAAATTTATACATAACCGCACGTTTGCATTCGGATATATATATATATATATATATATATATATATATATATATATGGTGTATTTATGCAGCAATCCTTCATTTATACATGTTTCATTAAAGACGACAGACAATTTACTAAGATAAAGCTTTTTATTTTTCTTGTGTTCGATCAAGTATTTTCTTTTTTAAACATAGATTATGTAGAAACTCCCCAAATGTTCTATAATTCCGAGCGCTTTCGCTTTTAGCCATTATCAAGGATGATTTTTTTTTAATTTTTATTTGGATGTATGGGTTGTGGGTATTTTTTTTTTTTTCAAAAATATAATGCTGTTATTTTTTATATAAAAATGTATTTTAGACTTTCATAGAGTTTTGGCAAGGTTAACTCCTTGCCCATAGTTGGAACCCCAACAGGTGCTACCACTTCAGCTCAGGGTGGAGGGCGAACCTGGGAACAACAGCAATTAGGAGCTGGTTCCAAGCTCCTCTAAACCTACAATCTCTCGATCAGATTCCTTACTGCTGAATATAGTTTATTGTGATACCCAGGTCTTATATATATATATATATATATATATATATATATATATATATATATATATATATATATATATATATATATATATATATATATATATATATATATATATATATATATTATACCACCGCGTTTTGTTCGTCGGTTTTCTTATTGTTTAGTTTATAGTTTTGTACTTTTCAATATATTGTCTTTATATATATATTTTATTTGTATCTGAATCTTTACACACACACACACACACACACACACACACACACACACACATATATATATATATATATATATATATATATATATATATATATATGCTCAAATTTTGACTCCTTTCGTTTAATTAACACCTATTATGTTAGGTTGCTGGAATTATGTAATTTATTAGTCCATGTCGCCCAAATGTTTTAAAAAAGAGTTTCCCTAATATTTCAAATGCACCAGCCCAAAGATTACCATTAACTAGTAAGATAATTTAAGCACAAAGAAATTTTAGCAAATTTATCTGCAGTAATGGTTTAATTTCATTATTAATATTATTGAATTTTTATGATTTTTTTTAACTTTAAGAATTCTATGTATAATTTTATGAATTTTATGAAATGTTATCATTTTTTTAATGAATTTTTTAAGGAGTTTTAAGAATTTTCTATGACTTTTTTATATGAATTTTATGAATTCTTTTCTGAATTTTGAAAGAATTTTTATGAAGTTTTATGAATTTTGCGAAGTTTTATGAATTTTGCGAAGTTTTATCAATTTTCATAAACTTTATTGTTATACATTTATTATAATTTTTAATAAATAATAATAATAAGAAGAAGAACAAGAAGAAGAACAAGAACAAGAAGAAGAAAAAGAAAAAGAAAGAGGAGTGTGTGAATAACGAAGGCAAATATTTGAAACATTTGACGGATTGATATGTTTATTATTGACATTTTATTATTGATATATAATTGTATAATCAATGTATAATTAACACAATACGTTTTGTGCGCACTTTTGTTTTTCATTACAGTATATCTTCCTTTTCATCCACCTGTATACATAGATAGATAGATAAAAACAGACTGCCAATCATAGATTGATACATATGTACATATGTACATATGAACGAACAGAGAGAGCAGTACATATATATATATATATATATATATATATATATATATATATAATTAGAGAGATGATGATGATGAAGTCACTAAAATAGAAAGATAAACACACTAAAATGGATACATAATGGCTGCCATTTTGCTGTCAATTATGTCAATCACAATATATCATTGTAAGATCCTGTTGTGCTTTGAATTGATATGGCACTTTAAACCGGACATTTTTTTAAATCTATGACATAAATTTGCCACACGTGAGAAACATATATTCTCTTGTCATTAGGCCTGTTTCTGTGACTGTTTACCTATCTAATATTGATTTGTACCCTTTTTCCACCAAAGTGACATGAATTCTCAGTACTTTTGTAGTTGTTTAGTGCCCTGGTACAATTACCTATCGCATGATTTCATCTTCCTACCTCAAACATCATAAGTGAGATATTGCGTATCACCTTATATGGTATGGAAGTTCTACACGAAGATACTTATTCTGACATTTCTTTTCAGTTTTTCTTTCGCAATCCGGAAGTAACCTATAATGAACATTCTTCTGCCAGGTGCTATGATCATTTACATGGACTTCAAAGTCATATGTGATGATAGGTTCCGTAATTCTTTCAGGCCACCCTTATAAAAGTTCTTTGGCTTGTGGGATGATTGCTTTCCGGTAGCCAACTCTCCTTACAAAAGCTGCTTTGACATGCTGCTTTTGCTCATGCGCGCAACGTGACCACTCCTACACAGCCTGTATATCAGAGTTGTTACTTCAATTCTATCGCGCTGACTTCTCTCAAGTACTTCTACATCACTGAAATGCATTCTCCAGCTGATTCCAAGTGTTCGAAGGCAGGCATTGTTGATGAAAGAATTCAAGCAGCTTCAAGAGTTAGCGATAGACTACCTACGTTTCACGTGTATGCAATAACGACACATGGTGCACTTTGATTTTAGTCACTTTTGAAATTCCACGCTCTCCATAGTCGCTTTTTTAATTAATCAAATACATTAATGGCCTTAGAACTCTTCTCACCCGTCCTAGTTATACAACAGCACGGCCTCTGATTGGGAGGTTTTGAGGAGCGTAGAACCACCTCTTAATTGCTTTTGTTTACAGTTTCCACAGCTCTCAGCTATGGGCAAATCTTCTTTGTGCCGTGTCCATTCATGGTGTAGGCGATCATTGCCCTCCACATCTTCCTGCCCCTTGTAGTTCTTAATAAGTTTTGTCTTTTTGTTATTTCTCCCAAACCTCATCAAAAATGTTACTCGTTGCTTTCCTCTATCTCTCCTCAGTCTCTCCCGTGAGTATCTGATTTTCCAAGCCCTCTTTCCTTAATACGTGACGCAAAAATTTCAACTGCCTCTTCCTCATGTTAAGTATATATTTCCTTTTTGTTTCGATTTTATCTTAAACCTCGCTGTAGCGAATATCGAAACAGGACTCAAAGCATGCAAATATAAAAATTACCAGCAATACTAAAATAAAAAATTACCAATAGTATATTAATAGACAAAATTTACCAGTAATACATTATTAGAAAAAAATTACCAGCAATTCATTATTAATAAAATTACCAGCAATTCATTATTAATAAAATTACCAGCAATTCATTATTAATAAAATTACCAGCAATACTTTATAACAAAAAAATACCATTTTGGAAACAAATACCAGTAATACATTATTGGAAAATACGAGCAATATATTTTTGAAAAAAAAATACTAAAGCTCACAAGAAAAGATTTAGACATTAAATGACCCATAAGATGTTGATATACCGTTAAACAATGCAAACGAGTTCTTCTCATAATTCACTGGTCAGCAAGCATGTTCTTTTTACAATATTACCAAGTTAAACAAACCATCAACCACGTCTATACGCTTATTGGATACAAATAAATTTGGCTCTATGTAAAGTTCTCCCGGTTGAGGTGAGTGCATCCCTACATATTTTTTGTACTTATAGTAAGTCCAAAAGCAATGTAAGCACTGGTGAAAACGTCCGTTAGACATTGCATATCACCTTCATTATGAAACACAATATTGCAATCATCTGCGTAGAAGTCTCCTATGAGGTTTATATATATTCTCGTCTTTCCCGGCATTCTCCAGATATTAAATAGTTTCCTAGAGGTGAAATAGGGTATATATATATGCAATCATTACAGTCTTTGAATGCCATAAAAAAAACAGCATTATAAACTAGAAACATGCACGACGCTCTGATTTGCTTCACTTTTTACTTGATGTAGTTGAGGCAGCTTACCACTAACATTTACCTACGCTTTCATACCATCAGAAAACATCAGAGGATGTTAATTTTTCCTGGGCAATCAAGCTTTTTCATTATTCCCCACAAAGCAACCCCTGCTGACTGTATCAAATACCTTTGTCAAATCAGCAAAGACTTCATAATACAAATACGTCCTCTTCCCCGTGTACTTTTCATGTATTAGGTTGGTGCAAAAATAATGACGTAATAATGTTGTTTTTTTGACGTATTTTTTAACGTCAAAAAACGACATTATTACGTCATTATTTTTGCACCAACCTAATAATTGCCTTGCCGAAAAGATCATATCTGTGGTGACCTTGTCTGCTTGAAAGCCACATTGCGATTCTTGAAGCACTTTATTAGCAATATGTCAGAGAAGTCGGTTCAACACTATCCTACAGAAAACCGTACCAACTACAAACAGAATAGAAATATTTCCGGAGTTACCACAAATATCCTTACCACCAGGAATACTTTTTAATAATTACTACTATTAATGCATCACGATATTCATCAGAAATACATTATTTTTTTCACAATAATCTTTTCTTTTTTTCTTTATTTAATAATTTTATACCAATCAAGATGGTAATGCCAAATGATTGCCGGTAATGAAAGTGAAAAAGAGTTGAGAAGATTGGATATAGGGCCAGCGGTATTTGTATATTTGTAGAGCTTCCTGATGAGGCTAGACCATGAAGGTGTCATCGACGCCATCCCGATTGTTAGATTTCGTAATGCCGTTCTTAAAGTCATTTCCTCGATGTATTCTATGTATATATTCGCCATCACTAGTGACAACGGTGAAACCATAGTCACACCTTTGTCCTGTTGGATTCTGTCAAACAATAGATGAAAGACTTTTCTGTATACAGAACTTCAACATTTGAATCAGAATGATACATTTTTGAAGGAAAAAATATTACCAGCAATACATTTTTGAAGAAAAAATATATTACCAGCAATACATTTTTGAAAGAAAAAATATTACCAGTAATACATTTTTGAAAGAAAATAAATATTACCAGCAATACTTTTTTTATTACCAGCAATATACTTTTGAAGGAAAAAAATATTACCAGCAATACATTTTTGAACAACAATATTACCAGCAAAAAAATTCTTGAAAACATTAAATAACCTATTGAAGTTGATATGCCTTAAAATTAAACAAACCAAACCATGAATACCAGGTAAATGGTTGTATAAGAGTTTTGAATCGATTATGTCTTCTGCGGTCTGTATTTGTCATTCCACAATTTACCCTTTATATGAAAAAGTCTTTGTTTGTGCTTCTACTTCGCATCCTGGATATCAACACTGACTTTTTGTTCTTCATCATGTGACAGCTTCCATAGAAACAGACATGAGAAAACATTCCTCTTGCAAAACTCTTCAATCTCTGCTTCATTGTCAATCTTTTCACAGTCACCCATGTCAAATCGATCCTGAAGCTGCTTAACCACCTGCTTATCTCAAATGTTAAAAAAAAATTGACTTTCCTACGAGTCGGTGCAAGTGAGGAATGTATTCTGGGTTTAATAAAAAATTCAATCTGGTGCATCTTATAGTCGATGATCAGACTTGCAGTAAGTAGCCCAAAACGAACAGAAAAAACATCTTGAATGTCTCGTCACCTCACAATTATATTGTGTAGCATGTCGCATTGTTTTCAAACAGGGTGCGTCCACCTTTCTCGGTTCTGGGTATGACGATAAACTACATCCGGCAGCAAGGTCTCTGATCGGGATATTGGCGCTTTTGAGGTATGTGGAACCACCTCTTAACTGCTATTGTTTTCAGGTTCAACCTGACTCGGTGTTGTAGCACCTGTTAAGAACCCAGCTAGGGGCAGACAGTGAACTCCCACCAAGCAAAAACAAAACGCTATGAAGATATATAACTATATTTTTTATGGTAAAAATATCAGGGATAGATTTTTATATTAAAATATCAACAATACGTATTTATAGTAAACTGATCAACAATGCATCAATGAGCATAAAATAACTTTTATGGCATTAATCCTAGAATTTCTTAAATCAAACTGTATAGACAAAACAACATGAACAGATATCACTGCCTCTAGTTATGTCCACACAAACATACATATTCACAAAAGCTGGGCATCATTTACCATGTATTCAATTGTTGAAGCAAAAAAGAAAGAGACTGAGATAGATAGATAGATAGATAGATAGATAGATAGATAGATAGATAGATAGATAGATAGATAGATAGATACTGAGGAAAAAAAAGAGACTGAGATAGAAAAAAATAAAAGAAAGAAAAAGACTGAAATAGAAAGAAATAAACTCAGATAGATAGATAGATAGATAGATAGATAGATAGATAGATAGATAGATAGAAACTGATTTCGACAGAAAGATAAACAGAAAGAAAGACAGAAATAAAGAAAGAAAGAAAAGAGACTGAAATAGATAGATAGATAGATAGATAGATAGATAGATAGATAGATAGATAGATAGATAGATAGATAGATAGATAGATAGAAACAAACAAACAAACAAACAAACAAAGAGACTGAGAGATAGATTTTCTCAACTTGGGGACATTTTGTCAAAACACTTTTCAGCGTTTCATAAAAATACATCTTTTCTTCTTCAGTTGCCTTTCATGCTTCGGGCAAAATTATTGACTAAGCACATATGACGTCCTTCCAAGAGTGCCCCCTCCCTGGATCGTCATCAAGTGACTACTTTATCTAGTTGGCAACACTTCCAGCTTTTGGACAAGAGAGCTTTTTACTATGGAGGCTACTTCTTCCATGCCCTTGCAGCTCTCACACCCAAGCTACCCACCTCCTTTAAACCAATTTCTGACAGGGCAACAATATAAAAATTGTATCAGTATAGCGCCTTAGCTAATAACGCATTCGTTTCGTTTTATCAAATGACTCCGTATCAATCATTTTTCCGTTCCAACAAGTAACATTTATTGGGGTTTTGACAGGACCAGGATGAGACCGAGCTTAGAGTACCTGCCGGGCCTGTACCTTTAAGCTCCTGATGTTCCAGGGCTCTTATTGCCATTGTCTATAACATTTATTATGTGCCTCCATAGATCAATAATTATCTTTTTGGTTTACTGCCAAGCATTCAACATGCACAGCAATGCCTGTGCATAAAATGTTTAAAGCGATGAAAGACGTTAAACAATGATAACCCAAATCTCTGAGCAAGAAAAGCATTAACCAAAAAGAACCATTTAACAACATTGGATACAGTCAATCTACAGATGCTACACCAGAGTTTTCCTTCTCCTTTACGAAAGCTATGGCGTCAAGCACTCTCGGTGGACGTTCCACGCGCCTGGTATTTCTCTGCCTCCTCGCCAATGCTAGATGGCCGTTGTTTCTATCAATAGGGATTGTTTTTAATCTTGCTGTAGGATTAGCCATTCTTCTCACCAGAAATATCTGACGGGGGAAACGCTTTATGTATATATATATATATATATATATATATATATATATATATATATATATATATATATATATATATATGTGTGTGTGTGTGTGTGTGTATAAGAAAGAAAGAAAGAAAGAAAGAAAGAGATTGAAATAGATATAAAGAAAGAGATAGGGAGAGATGGAAATAAAAAGAAAGAAACGGAAATAGATAGATTCAAAGATTTATGGTTACAGTTTAGACATTTATTTAAACAATAAATGGTTGAATATTTCTTAGACAGACTTGTATTGTAGACTTCCTGTACACAGACGCACACACACACACACACACACACACACACACACACACACATATATATATATATATATATATATATATATATATATATATATATCGGATATCTAGCCACGCTGATGAGCTGTGATACAGCGAAATATTATATATTATTATATATTGTCATCTGTGGAGGAGAATATATATATATATATATATATATATATATATATATATATATATATATATATATACATACATATATATATATATATATTATATATAAGTGTGTGTGTCCAAACATTGAAAAAATAAAGAACCGACGAGGTGTATCTATTTAATTTTTTATTATATTTATTTCAATTTTCAGAGCAGATGTTGAATAATGCGCCAGATGTCGCCGATAAACTGTCTAACGTACTTAAACAAACATAAAATATGAATCTCAGACAGTTTAGCCACAAATCTGAGCACAACACTCAACAGCTTATTCTAAAATAAAAATGCAGTATATTGATATTTCCAGTTCTTTTTGATCAAGCTTGTTTGAAGAATGAATACTTGCTTCCTAAATATACCTTATATTAGGTTGGTGCAAAAATAATGACGTAATAATGTCCTTTTTTGACGTTAAAAATACGTAAAAAAACGACATTATTACGTCATTATTTTTGTACCAACCTAATATATATATATATATATATATATATATATATATATATATATATATATATATTTATATATATTAATAAGGTATATTTAGGGAGCAAGTATATGTGTGTGTATGTATTTGCTCTACTCTATATTGAGCGCTCTTTATGAATAGTATTTTTTGGTTATTTGAATTTATTCCGTACACACCAATCCTATACTTGGATATATATTGTCATGGGAACTTACCCTTAATAATAATAATAATGGACTATTCCTGACATTATAAATACTGCGCCTCTCAAGAGGTATGAGGATATATATTGTAAGACGAGGAGAGATAAGTGAGAGCATATTGTAAGGACATTGGAATAGTGATACTTGTCGAGACAACATAGTTCACTCTAACCAAATCTGATAGTCATTACTAATACTTCTACTTCTTTGTATTATATTTCTGTTTGTAATATATCTTTGTATTCCATACCTGTGTTCGTTTTATTCTTTCATTGGTTCTAATCTTGGACCATCACCCTGGTACAAGGAATTTGGACCATAACAAATATATATATATATATATATATATATATATATGGAGTAACGGCTATATATATATATGTGTGTGTGCGTGTGTGTGCGTGTGTGTGCGTGTGTGTGTTCATCGGGTGCTAGACCGCTTTAGTGCGCCCACGTAGGTAAATAGAACCTTGAACACCAATCAGGCTCTATATGAATAGCAACACAAAGTATTTGATTCTTTACGAATGAAATAAGAATTCGAATCACTTGATAAATAAACAAATGTCGATATCCACCATCCACCTTGAGCGATCCTGCAGATAATGGAGGCATTGAACTGCCAATATTACGCAGAAAGAAACCTTCCATTGACGATAAAAGATTTTTATTTCTAATGTTGAAAAATATCTTAAACCCCCAGGACTATTTTGGAAAATAAAACTTAAGCCTTATAATACATTCCTTTGGGGAAAAAAAAACAAGAAAACAAAACCACATGGATATTAATACTAAGTTCCAGATGGACATTTACGGGATTCTTTCTTCATTGGAAGACTTCAAAGAATTTGAGATTACCTTTCAGCGATATCTTTAAAACCAAAGTTATGGCTAATAATAGAAACACATAAATTATGTATGAGAGAATTTTTATGCACTCACTGACATATAGAAGGATTGATATTACATAGCATTTCAGAACTTTATATTTAATTACATTTTCCTGTTTCTTAATACTTTGCTTAGCTTTGGAAGACATCTTTCGCTATTTAGAATCTGTCTATATTTCTGAGATGAGGTATTATGTACAATATTTACATTATTCGGACTATTGTCCTCATCTTTGTTGCCAAATTTATCACAATGTTTCGGACTATTGTCCTCATCTTTGTTGCCATATTTATCATAATGTTTTGGCATTTAGACAGTTGACAATTAGACATGGCACGTGGAACTAGAACAGTCTACACCAGTGAGCGAAATAAAGGGTTCAGTTCGACATTCCAACCACCTGAAGTAGGCCAGAGCGTACAACGGCCGAAACGTTGTAATGATAGTCCGAATAATGTAAATAGTGTATCTTTCGCTATTAAGTTAACTGTAATTTAATTCCGTTGTTTGTTAGCTTTCTTTATTCGTTTCATTGTGACTTCTCGTCTTTTGAGTTGTACTTCTTGCCAATGCCACTCCACGCTGGCTCACTACACTTGATAATTAGTCCTTTGTTCCCGCTTTACTTTTATAACTTATGTAGAAATGCCTGTAGATCTTGCCAAATTCCCTTAGTATATCTTCGCTTTAAAAGTCAAACAAACCCAACGAGAAGGTGTAGCCTCATCGTATGATTCTTTCTCGTTATTTTCAATTCATTTTTTTATCTGAATGCAAGTGGTTTGTTTCCACTATTCTAATATCGTTTTTGAATATACCAAATTATCCTGTCAGTTCAAATAGATCTTTGTATCTAACTTTGCGTATTTTTTAATCATAGATATACGTCTTTTTTGCATTTGTATTACACGCATTGATATATAAAGACAACTTGCCATAAAAAGTTATCATTCAGAAGTAACATTGTCAAACGTTATTAACTTTTGCCAAACAGAATCTTTACTGTATGTGTGTGTACCTATATATACAGGGCGTATCAAAGATTTTTCTACAAACTTCGAGGGAGGATTCCCCACACCAAAACAAAGAGAAATTTTTCATATAAACATATGTCCACAAATTCTTCGTTTTTGAGTTATTAAGTTTAGAATTTACGGTAGACTCTGTTAAATGTATACTCGGTCTTCCTTCCATGGTTTATAGTGCCATGGACCCTGTCTCAGAAAGGCAATAATAAATAGCAACAAATGTTGGATGACTCGGCTGACTTCGGTCTGGAAACGCAATATGGCACAGTCGTGCAGACTCGCGTCCATTACCATTTGCTCAGCCGTATGCAAAAATCATATCTGCTTATATGAATACCCTGCCATTGTTAAACGAAACAATTCTACACACGTTAAATGTTGAAGGCAGACTAGCCACAAATGTACACGAATGATAAATGTAACCTAATCTACATCGCAACACAGCACAAACTATCGTAAACCTTTTAAATTACTCAAAAACCAAGGATTTGCGGACATATCTTTATACCACCAGCACCAACGCTAAAGTGATTAATTTCCTAGGAGTTACATTTGACCTAAGTAAAGGCATGTACAAACCATACATTAAGGATTTATACAACCACAAATATATCGACAGAAGATCCAACCACCATAAAAAGATACTTGACAATTTGCACAAATCAATACAATATATATTATCGACCATCTCCAGTAACAAAGAAATATTCAACAATAATAAAGCTAGATATAACAAAGCGCTAGAACACAGCAACGATAATGTGAAACTGGAGAATGTGGTAAGAAATAAAAACAAAGATCAAAAAAGAGTTAAATCATCGCATAATATGGTTCACCACCCCCGCTACCACAGTAATGCCAAAACCAATGTAGGTAGAAATTTTATGAATTTAACTCACAAGTACTTTGGTCATTCACCAACACTAAAAAAAAGATTTTTAACAAAAATAATGTTAAACTAAGCTATAGCTGTATAAAAAATTTAGATAATTATATATCCGAACATAATAAATTTATTAAGCAAGCTCCCAAACAAAACACTAAAAAATAAGCCTAGTAAAAGTCAATGCAGCTGCCGTAAAGACGTAACCTGTCCATTAAATGGCCAGTGCATGACTGAAGGTATAATATACAGAGCTAGGATCAATTCTGAAAATAATGTTAAATATTACTTTGGATCCACCGAAAACATCTGGAAATCGCGTTTTTACCACCACAAATTTACTCTGAGCAATATCAAATACAAAATCTGCACAACACTTTCAAAGTATGTTTAGCGATTAAAAAAAAACCCACAGGAACGCAACTATTAGCTGTGAGATAATTGCAAAAACTAAGTCATGCAATGGCAACAGAGAACTTATCCTTAATAACTTTTCTTATATATCTATGCACACATACAATCAAATATCACTGTATTCGATTAATTTATTATGTGTGTAGATATAATTTCACCTTTATATGTACAAAGATTGGTTCCAAACACATTGGTATAACTAGGGTATTTATGTAAAAAAAAAGATAGTTATTTCCCTTGATATAGTCTTTACTTTTGAATCCAACTTTAAATTCTAATAAATTAAAAGATATAATCATTCGCCTTTCGAACTAAAGAATTTGAATGATCTAAATTATTAATAGTTAATTCTAGTATTTTACGCAACAACAATTAAATAAACAAGTTTTAAAACACAATTTCGAATCATCACCACGAGAACGCCAACTATATAACGGTCAAATTATATTTGCACCTGAAGATTGCAAGAGCTGCAAGGAATTCTGAGTCTTACTATTGACGTTGGATATTATATACATTCACTAATATATACGTATAGCTCTGTTTCAAAACATTGAGCGCTGTATTTATAACATCCGAGGAAGAAATATATTTATACGTACGTGCAAGTATATGTACGTATATGTAGATTTTTTATCCCACCCATTCTCATATATATATATATATATATATATATATATATATATATATATATATATATATATGTGTATGTATGTATCTATGTATGTATAATTATTAAATATATATATATATATATATATATATATATATATATATATATATATATATATATATTACCATTTCACCTCATACAAGGCAATAAAGCGACTAAGATACAAGGGGTTTTACTGCTTTTGAGGAACCAGAAGCCATTATCAAAATGCAATCATGTAAGCAAGTAAGCAAACAATATATTTAAAGCAAATGAACAGGTAATAAGTCAAAAATTTTCACAAACTATGAGTTGGTGTTTGCACACAAAATCAAGGTCGGACAAGCAAACACAGTAAGTCTTTATAGTAGATAAGGCTGATCTAGACTGAATCATGTCAAAATGCAAGCCGTTCCATTTCATTGGTTAAGAAATATATCTCTGCATGCATTTTGTGTACTTTTGACTATAAAAGGAGAATGGGAAGTTCCTTGTTCTGTTAAATTAACAGATTGTACCTCTGTCAACCCATACTCTCCCGATATTTTGCTGTTTTTGTTACATAAAATTGATTACAAACGATCATCTTGAGTTTGTTATTCGTCAGACCTGTTCATGTGGTCCTATCTGAGCGAACCCACCTTTCCTTTTTTTTAACCTGGGGTTCATATCTTTATGCTTCGATTTCTGAACACAATGCATAGAAATATTTGAAGGTCAAAGTTGACTGGGAAGCAAGCGAGAAAATAAACTGTTAGCGAAGAACTTATGATTACGCGCGTGCGCACACACACACACACACACACACACACACACACACACAAACCTGTCTATATCTCTCTTATGAGGTATTATGATTAGTTGCATTATTTACATTTATTTCAATACCAGACTACAGCAATGCTGAATCAAAACCTTGGAGAGTTGAGTTAAAGGGAAATAACCAAGACACCCGGAAGAGGTACGGCGCGTGGAACTAGAGCAATCTATCATGGTGGACGAAATAAAGGGTTCTGTTCGAAATTTCAATCACCCGAAGAAGGCCGAAACGTTGTGAATATGACTATAAAGATGAGGATAACAGTCCGAATAATGTAAATAATGCAAGTACACACACACACACACACACACACACATACATACATATATATATATATATATATATATATATATATGGTATAAATAAAATGACAATTGGAAAAAAGATCTTAGATTTTGCCGACGCGTTTCGTCTTCCGACTTTTTCAAGGCAATCTAAGATCTTTTTTCCAATTGTCATTTTATTTATACCAATCTGTCTTGTCCACAGAATTGATCTGGGAATTTATCTATCTATATATATATATATATATATATATATATATATATATATATATATATATATATATATATATATATATATTGTCTCCTACCTTTCTCGCTTAAAATTTCTCTTAGATATATCATTTGTGAGGTGCTATTTCTTAACATTAGTGTAAGATAATCTTGAAAAACCTTGAACAGATATGCACGGAGAAAAATGCTTAATTTCTTAAACATGAAAATGTGCGTGTTTGACTGGCTTTGTTTATTTTCACGCATACGTGCGAAAAAAAAAAGAATTCACGCATGCGCATCTTAAAACGCAAGATTCATTTGATTTTTGAAGTCCTTGAAACGCAATGAAAGACTAAAGGAATTGGGATGCACAAACTTGATGTAAGTATTGGTAATGGTTCCAGCTTTTTGCTGCTAATTCTGCTTATTTCAGAACAACGGAGATTTTAATACATTATTTACATTATTCGGACTATTGTCCTCATCTTTGTCGCCATATTTATCACAAAGTTTTGGCCGTTGTACGCTCCGACCGTCTTCAGGTGGTTGGTATGTCGAAACGTTGTGATAAATATGGCGACAAAGGTGAGGACAATAGTCCGAATAATGTAAATAATATACATAATACCTCATCTCAGAAATATAGACAGACTCGGAAATTTGTTTTCCGACAATGCGAAATATCAAGTCATTGGGACTTGCTTAACTGTTTCAAATAAAATAGGCGAATAAATGTGTTATTTTTGAGTTCCACATTCAAATGTTCTCTAATGTATTACTTTATATTGTCAAATCTCTTGACGTCTCACTTTATATATGTGTGGCGTTGATACAGGTATCCTCACAAACATATGTGTATCTATATTAGTGTACACCTAAATCAAAATGCTTTTATGCACAATGTTTCACACACATACACAGACACGCACACATATTTGTGCGTGTTTGTGTGTCCAGAAACAAGTTTTATTAAATTCAAAAGACAGCTTCAAATTTATTATATTTCAAGAGTATACAGATATATATTTAATGATAATTTACTACCGTTGAACTTGCATGCCTACCCCCATATATATATACACGCATATATATATATATATATATATATATATATATATATATATATATATATATATATAGATATATAGATAGATAGAGAGAGAGAGAGAATATAGTAACTCTGCAATGCAATCTTCTGACGAAGACTGATGATGGCATCGAAGCGTGAAGCTGATAGGTTTGGTTCGACTCTCGACGCAATTAATATTTATTGTATAAAAACAATAAAATATGGCGCGAGACCGAAAAATATATCAGGCTGTTCAAATTTGCTCTATAGTCAACATAGAATGTCATATTCTCTAACCCAATGGTACTTTTAATAAGCCTTACACCATCATGCCACATTTATACAATACTACATAAATACTACAACCCCCCCCCAAAACAACGCAATCTCTCAATAAAATCCCACTTATTTACAAATGTGCGAAAAGAGAGTTAAAAATAATCATGATTTTATTTGTATAATAAAATAAAGCTCATGATATGAAAGAAAATATAGAAGGAAAAAGTTGTTAATATGGGACACTCCCCACGACTAACACATGGCTGAAAAGTAAGTTTAAGTGGGCGAAAATACTGTAGGAGTATGTACAAAAATAAATAAAAAAATAAAAAAACACAATACGAAATGTCCACACCACCCCAGAGAATTATGCTTTCTGTCATCAAAAAGACAATGGGAATAAAAAAAAAGAATAATTAGGCGTGGGGTGGGGTAAAAAAAAAAGACCTAGCTAAGTTGACTAATTTTCAGAAAAACCAAAAAAGCAGAAACTTGCTACTCTAACCTAACTGGGATGGGCGTGCCTGCTTTTCTCGGAAGTACAATTCCTTTAACCACCCCCTTGACATACCACTCGAGGTTAGCGCCATTCACTTGCACCAGTAAAATAACAGTCATCCACCTTTCAGTAAAGTCCTCAAAAGAAAGTTTCTTTCTCCACAATCTGATCTTGACCTTCAGCTGCTGCTGAAAGAACGTAACCAGATGATCCGAAGGAGGGACCTTTTCCGTGAACTTCATTTATCCTCTTCGTTCATACCACCAGCATAGTGCTTCCTCCTGTCCATTGCGACAAAACTTAACTGTCTATGCAGCATGCTGACCATGTTGCCTTCATTAAGTTCGCACGGCGATCACGCGACCGCGAAGTGAAAGCATGCTCAGATTTCTCCATTTCATCGAACCTACAATTTCTAGCGAAAAAAAGAAACAATCCCCCTGCGAAAGACTGCAGGGCCCACTCATCGTGTCCAGGGGCATGATACTTCGACATTAGTGAAACATTTCTACCCAGGCGTAGAAGGCGAAACTTCTACCTGCTGGAACTCAGAGAAGTCAACATACTTATCGCCATTAATTTTGGCCCTTCTGACACGTGATACGTCCGGATTTCTCGACACTGCTTGATACAAGCATCGAGACGTTGTCGGCGTAGACGGTGTATCTGGCCGAGGTGATGCCACCAAGTGACGTAATCTCGTCAAGGTCAGAATTCGCCATTACCTTGCAGAGGTTTGGTTCGGTTCGGTTTGGTTCGGTTCGGTTTGGTTTGGTTTACGCCATATCAACCACAATCAGTTATTTAATGCCGACAAAATTTTTATTGCTGCTAATATTTTTTTTTTTTTCAAAATATGTATTGCTAGTAATACTTTTTTCCTTAAAAAAATCTATTTCTGGTAATATTTTTTTCAAAAATTTATTGCTGGTAATAATTTTTTTACAACATATTTTTACACTTTCATAATGTTTGACCCCAGGTGGAGGTTAACTATTTGCCCATAGTTGGGACCCTAACAGGTGCTACCAACCCGGGTCAGAGTGGACCTGGGAACACCGGCAATTAAGAAGTGGTTACACTCTCCTCAAAACTTCCTGATCAGAGGCCTTGCTGCTAGATGTAGTTCATCGTCATACCCAGGACACCGATATTTAGGAATCTCCTCAGTATTCAAGCTATTTTAGGTAACAATTTCATTTGAGTGAGTATGTTTTCTTATTTCACTCCAAGCATGACAATAATGTCACTAAGACTTAACTGGTTACTAAGAGTGAAACAAAATGAAAAACGTTAGTAAGGATAAAAGACAATAAATACATATGATTCAGGGAGACAGAAGATGGCGATTGATGCTGAAAGTTCATTAAAATAATAGCCACCAAATCATTTACATTGAAGCCACGTTACAGCGGTGGGAAAATGACTATACCGAGATGCCATGTCCGAACCAATAATATATATATATATATATATATATATATATATATGTATATTTTACCAGCAAACTTTCTTTTAAACATCTTTCATTGGATATTGCTGACAAGGGAAATTTTTTATTTAGTTTTTCCAATATTTTTACATTTCTCCGTTTCGTAAAAGGAGTAAAGAATCAAGGAAGATTCTGGTCGATAACACTAGTATTTTATATAGGCCACATTACTGAAAGCATCTCCTTGTGCGAGAGGCTGTTTACATAAAGCCACTGACACCTAGTAGAAAATCTCACCTTAGCAGAGTGGTGTGCTAAATATTTTTTTTTTTGTTTTGTTTTTTTAATTGAAAAACTTGAATTACAGCCGCGCTCAACTTGCAAAGCTCAAAATAAACGCTACTACTAGTGTTCAAACACTACAAAAATAGATCTTGGTTAGGTAGCACACTTTTACTTCTTTTATGGACAACACATTTTTTTTTTTTTTTTTTGATCCAGATACGATATTTTTCCGTTGTGAGTAAGCGACCATCAAAAATAATTGGTGTGAGATCTATTTACTTCTTTGCAATAATAATAATAATAATAATAATAATAATAATAATAATAATAATAATAATAATTAATAATATCCAGTTAAAGCCATTTTCAGAGAAATCAGTTTTCAGAAAAAAGAGAAATGCGCCGTAAGCATAATTTAACCTATACAACGATATCGCGTATCGTGTCAAAGATTATTTTTAGTCAACATTTCGATTCGGTCATTATCAACGACTGCAGGCCTGCTGAACCGGGCTCAGTGTTCCATATGAATATTTGCATTTCAGAAGCTAACGACCCTCTTACGAACCGTTTTCTAAGTTATGACACCATCTCCATAAATAACATAGGTACAGTTCTTTTTGCTTCTTTTCCGGGAATAAAAGGCCATCAAATGATAAAAATTATATTTTATTTTCCGAAATTCTAATTTTTAACTTGTTTAAAATGCATAATCCGTACACGAATCGCGGGGAAACATCTACTGGAATGTAACCTTTCATAATATTGAGGGAAAATGTATGACAAGTTGGAAAAAGTTTTCTTGTTACGCGTTTCGTCATTTAGAACTTTATCGGACTAAATTTGTTATTGTTGTAGAGATAGCATGAATCCACCTAGCCTCCTCTCAGCTATGGCTTAATTAGTAAGACTTGTATCAGTAAATCATTATTATCGCCCCAAAATTCTTACAATCTAAAAATAATTTCTTGCTCTAAATAACCTGATATGTCTATATGTCTTAAAAAATAATCAATCCCAAAAAACCCAACCTATTTTTGCCTGAGGTACTTATATTTATCAAAGCGTTTTTCTGATACACACACACACACACACATATATATATATATATATATATATACATATATATATATATATATATATATATATATATATATATATATATATATATGAATGTTTTTGTGTGACTCAGTTCATCCTTTAGGACTTCATCAGACTAGCGAACGGAACGCGTCACACGAAAACCTTTTCCACTTTCTCATACATCTTTCCTACAAAATTGTTCTTGATATATAAAAATTTGTGTATATATATATATATATATATATATATATATATATATATATATATATATATATATATAATGTAAAATATGAGGTCAATACAAAGCAGCGACATTAAATTGTTGCCGCTCAAATTGTTGACCACAGTGTTCATTTTGTTATTTATACATACATATCCTCTATCCCTGATATCCCTTTTACCCATAAATATGGTTGCCTTAAAACTGCGTTTTTATCATATATATATATATATATATATATATATATATATATGCGTATGTGTGTGTGTGACTGTTTTATCACACACATACACACACGCGCACACACACATATTATATATATATATATATATATATATATATATATATATATATAAACCTGGACATTGAAGTCGCATCTGTGTATTAACTTTAATGTCAACTTTTATATGAATATGCACTCTATCTCTGATATTGATCGCTTTAATCCAGAAATATAGCATACCTTAAAAGTATATTTTATCATATATATATATATATATATATATATATATATATATATATATATATATATATATATATATATATATATAATGTGCGACTACTGGTTTCCAAGCATACCTATCTGCTAGGACTTCTTGCCAAACCCTCGTGCGGACACCAGCAATAGGCACATTTGTGGTTGTCCAAAATCCACAGAGCCCATCTCTTTTTTTATACTACAACTATGATGAACGGAACTTAATTACAGTTTGTCGGGGAAGTGCATAAACTTGAATGATCACGAGCTTTAACAACGCCGGTACTCTCAAACCCTCTGTCACACTGACTTGTGAATTCATGCTAACACAAACATTAACGGCTTTCATACAGTTTCACTGACAAGGCTTGAGTCAACACGTGGTATTGTTTCCAAAGTTACTGCACTCCAGGAACGCCTCCACCTGACTGATAAGTCACCTTTTCAAGAAATCCATCCTGGTGAGTTTGGAAACTAGGTCTCATGGTCGGACATTTTCAATTACCCGGAGAATAATCCAACAAAGGCTATTTTTAGAAACATATATGGAGTTTCAAATCAATAACTCAAACGTAAAATGTGCACGGGCAAAAGAAATCTTCCACCCCTTCTTGTGATAGGGATAATCGCGATTGCCGTAGACCTACGACTGTGTTGCTTTATTATTTTAATTCAAATGCAAAAGGATGTTTACCTACATTTTATAGATTACGCATTTTTTTTAAATGAAATAGTCAAATCGCCTAGGTAAACTTGACATATTTGGGAAGGATATTAGAATAATTCAGAACGTCTATTGAGAGCAAAGAGCCTGCATACAAATAGAAAATTGAATTCGGTAAATATACACAAATAGAAATGTGTGTGAAAGAAGCATGTGTCTTATCACCGGACTTACTCAACCTATAGAGTGAAATGATTCTGAGAGAATTAGAAGTCCTACCAGGATTCATTATTGGCGGCCACTAATTGGTTATATGTTCTGTGGGATTAATCAATCTTAATAACATATATGCAGATGACAGGATACATTATAGAAAGGAAACTACAATATACTGAAGTTAAAGCGAGAAGAAAGGATTAAACATCAATTGCAAGAAGACAGAATGTATGGTTATCAAAAAACGGAAGAACCCAACGTTCAAATGTCATATTAGATATTCCAAAATAAAGCAATTACGATGATATATGAGAAGTTTCTTAACAGGGGATAAAAAGTGCAACACCGAAATCCGAAGACGCTTTAGGGTACAGAAATATGCCTTTCAAAAGCTAAGCAAATTATTAAGAAACAGGAAAATCTCATTAAAAACAAAAAGTATTTAACCGTTACGTAATACCGATCGTCCTCTATGGCAGTGTATGCTGGGAAATCTTCACAGAGATGAAGAAAAGACAGACTTGAAGCAACAGAAAAGTGGTCCCTAACTAAGGATGCTGGGAAGACCATAAGCGAGGATATACGAACAAGGATGAGGTTTTTAAAGAAAATGGAAACAAAAAATGAAGATTTGTATTTGATATCAGAAATCGACAGTAGAAATGTCTCGGAAAAGTAATGAGGGAAAAAAAGCTTGAAAAATTTGACAGTTATATGGAAGGCAAGAAGGACAGAGGAAAATGGCGCAAAGCTGACCCGGCGAGCTTGTGTAAATGGATCACAGAACACGATTTAACAGAGATTACAAGAAGAGAGGATTTACTAAGGGTTATAAAGGACAGGAAATTTTGGAGAGCTATAATGGCCAATGTTCCAAAGGGACGCGGCATATAAAAAAGAAAAAGAGGAGGAGGTAGTAGCAGTAGTAGTATTAGGTTGGTGCAAAAATAATGTCGTTTTCTCACATATGCTACTATGTGAGAAAACGACATTATTTTTGCACCAAACTAATAGTCAAAGTACAGCACCGTAGAAATGGCTTGAAGAAAGATGGTGAGAAATCAAATGGGAAGGTTTTACCTGCCTTGAAGATTAGAATTCGACTTCGAATTTCTCTAATTTTTTTCCCTATGCATGAATATT